>OZ008368.1:208588373-209273912 GCA_963931995.1 Phaonia tiefii
AAAGCAATTCGAACTCGTCGAACCACATCGTCGTCAACAGAGAACACGAAGAGTGGCAGAGCGACTCTTTTCTATTTCTCTGTGTAAACTCAATAACGACGAATGGGTGCAAAGATACCCCAAAATTAAGCTGTCTTAGAAAAATTGTAGCTAGAGTTAGGTCAGAATTCTGGCCAATCGGGTTTCATGGATGTATAGATGATGGATGGAACTAATTAATAAAAATTTAATGGTCACATAGGGTAATATCTTGGGAGGGAAATTGATGGGTCAAAAGTCAGCACCATTTTAACATAAATGGCGAGTGGACTTCCCGAAAACCACCTTGGTATCTTATAGCTTTTGGTGCCCTCTATCTTTGAAAAAAATCACTAGAATATGTCTACTCATTTCATGGGTACAAAACCAAACATCCAATTTAAAAAAATAATTGTAAAATAAAATAAAAATGTTTGACTCCAATGGGATTCGAACCTGTGGCACTCGGTAGTTCGCGTTATCTACTCAGATTTGCTACCGTCATCCTAAACAGCTAGTCTACTGTTACCGTCATGCTAAACGTGTTTCGTTTCTGATAAACATAATTGTTCTTTTGCCGCAATTAAATTTCTCAAATGAAGTTTTGTTATCAACAATTTCGTTTATGCGGAACGAATTTTTTCTTTTCTTGTAAAACGAAACAAGTTTTTTTTTTAAAATGAATTCTTGAATACATACAATGAAACCAGTTCATTTTAAAATGTATCTTTGTTACAACAATTTTCTATTCAAGATTTTCTTACATTATTTCAACTCACACCGTAATTAATTTAATAATTACAACAAAATTTATAGCCATTATATTATTTAACTCTAATTGAATTTTCTGTTTTGGTTTCAGATGACTTGGAAAATATGCTGAACTTTGAAGTTTTCTAAACCGAATGAATAAGAATAAGAAGTTTTCTAAACCGAATAAACGAATAACGGATGAAAAACGGTTGTCGTAACTATGAAATAAATTACCAACTACTGACTCGAATTATTTTTAGTAAATATTTTTTTATTCCAGAAAAACCAAGTTTCCGGGCCAGGTGGCATTTAAATGGGCACATACGTAGGATATTGATTCCAAACATTTCGATTCCAATCACGTTTAATTTAAAACTATATCCTGAAAAATTATCTCCACCAAAAAAGTGTTTGATACTTTTACGTGACACTAGATACGTTATGAAACGCTGCTTTAGCAACCACGGTAAAAACCGTCGCTACAAATAACCGATTATTGTTGGGAACCGACTACTTTTTGAAATGGTGCATATTTGACTATGGACCATTAACAGAAACCCGTAAATCCGAACTTGTGCTATTCTATTGAGGTTACAAGACCGGCATTATGGGAGTCTGTCAATGTAAACAACATGAAAGAAAGTAAATAACCAAATCAAAAACTTTTGATACAGTGGAAAACCCCCAACTTCTACTACAACAAAATTCTAATATTTCAGACAAAACACGCCCCTTTCGCCCCTCCTAATTTTCTTCACTAAAATCAACCAAACCAACCGACAACTAATCTCTCTCACTTTCTGGCAAATTGAGGTAGTAGGTTGTATAGTAGTAGTCTCTCTCACTGTGTAAAATTAACATACTATACAACGTGCTAGCTTTCTTTGCTTGACTAAAAGCAGCAAAACGAAATGGAAAATTAAATTTATATACGAAATTTGACAGATGTCAAAGCAAACCAGTATAAACTGTCAAACGAGTGCAAAGTGTATAAATGTCAAAAGTGTTGTATTGCATTAAAAGTTGAACTTGAAATTTGGTTAACATTTCAATGTGAGCTTTTGTTTTGTTAATTATCGTAAAGTTAATTTTTGGGTGTTGTTGTAATTGTATTGTTCTGAATGTGTGTGCGTTTTTAAATTTAAAAAAAAAAAAAGTTTTGAAGAAAAATAAACGAATATTTGCTATTAAATAGAATAGAGTTTGGAATGTTTGTATGGCTGATTCCCTGAGACCCTAACTTGTGACTTATTATCACAGTTTCACAAGTTTTGATCTCCGGTATTGGCCGCAAGCTTACTGTTTGAAATTTTCTGATATTTGTTTCCGAAAAATCAAAAGAATCATTTTCCATCATTGTAAATATGTTAATTGATATTTAAACAAAGTTAAACTAATTTTAAAATAATCTACATCAATATCATGATGTTTTACTAAATCATATATCATCATATACACGAATGCTAAAAAATATATAAATACAAATTTAAATAAAGTTCAGCATCTGATTGATTGTGTCGCATCATGGTAAGTTAATTCATTGCCAACATGGCACTTCGACAGAGGATATGAAATATTTTGCAGTGTGTTGCACATAAATTTGCATTACATCGTTAACAACCTAATTATTTGTTTTTGAACTTCATTTTATTAGTTAATCATACTACAAACTTATAAGATCAGATACATATTTTTAAGTGAAAAATCGTTAGGGTTGTTTTTTGGAATAATCTACCATTCAGAAATGTACTACACTCACAGGCATCTCAGTTACGAACTCGGTGACAAGTTCATCATCAGATACCCAAATACTGTGCTTGAATTGTTGCCAGCGCACAGTGGGGCCGATTGGAAAATACTCGGTAATAATATCACAACTTTTAAAGTATTGTTGTGTTCATTTTGAAATGTACTAGACATTTGTAGAGGAGGAGTCAGGCTTTTAGAATCTGAGGCACCCTGTGTCAACATAGTTGGTGCTACAGGGTGTCAAAGATGACCACATTGTTGCTGTAGAAATGTTCAAAGCCTGGTACTTCTATACTTATAGACCGACTACAAAGATGTTTTACTTTTGACAATCTACTATGCAAGTCAAACAAAAAATATTCGTTATATCTTTTACCGTTATTAAGATATTCTCTATCAAAGTACAAAATTGTCAATTTTTTCTTTGACTTTTTTCACTTTTTTTATTAATAACTCGGTCATTTGAAGGAAAAGGAAATTTCTGAAAACACCACTAAATTGGAAGCACTTCAGTAAAGAACACACTGTTCCAATTTTTAAGTTAAGGAAATGCCGACGTCTCAAAGTTGATATTTTTTGTCAACCTGTAAAATACACAATATTTCTTCGAAAAGGTACCATGATTCATTCATTATTATTTATTAGTTTAGTTTTAGATTAAAATGTTCTTAATCTTATATTTTAGATTAAAATGTTCTAAAGTACACGCCATAAAAGAAATAGAACCTACGCATAGGTGAGCTCAGGAGCTCAGGTAAAAATAGCTGGAGTTTCATAGGAAAGTTTCTACAACTTGATTGGATTTAATTGCCCGTGCATTGGTTTCTAATATATGAAAAACATAGTAAGATACCATCAATATATACTCATATACTTGAAATCAAATTTTTAATAGAATTTACCAAAATTATATATTTTGAGTTTTTTCGTATTTTTTTCAAAAGTGTTTAAGAAACTTTTGACTTGGACTAAGGGCCAAGGGCTAATTTTGTTCGTATATTTGCCAAAAGTAACCTCGCAAAATTTTGAGCCCGATCGATAAACATTTACCCTTCCCCTTGAACCTTAAATTTACGAAAAAAAGTCTGATTTTGAACATTTTTCCAATCACTCTAACGGAAAATCGAGCCACCCTAATTTCCAAATTATATTTTTTCTTGCTTCAGGGCTTCATTACGAACAAGATTACACCTCATTCGCTCAAATCGGAATAAAACTGAAGAAGTTATAAATGTTTATAAATTTTTCCTCTGATTAGTTTTCAAGATATCAATTTTTGATTTTTTTTGATGCAGTTGATGCACGTCTGTTTTTGAAAAGCACCCAGCATAGGCTCTGGTTCGCAATTCAGTGTAGGTATCAAATTTTTAAAAGAATTGAGATTTTTTGTTCGGATGAATTGGAATAATCGTACAGGTTGAATTTATTTATTTCTTATGATTGCATTTTCTCGTACTTGTCACACAATGGTTGAAACCAAAACCCCTTAACAGACCCTTCAAGATTGTGGATATAGGTACTTCACATGAAAAATGTGAAATAAATAGGTATAAATAGGCGGTCGTTCATACTCGAGCTAATAAATACGATTAATTTCATTGGGTAATAAGGTTGGGTAAGAGTAATAAGTTGCCATCACGAAAGCAAGTTTTGTTCGTTTTATTTTTCAATCATCGCGTACGTAATCTCACTATAATTCAGGAAAACAGCCCGTCTGCCGACTCAGAAAAAGAAGCGTTGTGTCATCATTGCATAAGGTATGGATAGCCGTCACGAAGCATATTGTTACGAATTTCCTTATTCGTCCTTTTTGCGTTGTTTTATTCCCAATAGCAAAAAAAAAGGTTCGTTTTAAATTACGATAATTACAACGGTTTAACTTCCTTTTATTTTACTTAAATAGTACAACAGTTTACTGGCTTTAACAAGTCTTATATTTTACTATCGATTCGCGTTGCTTACTTTACGTGGTTTAATCACAACCTGAACTCTCCATTCCAAACAACTCCGCTATTTATACCAACTCACCATACTGAAATTAATTTATATCTAACGAATTCAAGAACCTTCAAGTCCTTGTTGTTGTTGCTTATCTTTGTAGAATCATCTCTAATGGTGCAGAATTATCTTAACTGAGGTGAATTCATGCTACTGGTTTAGCGAGCTGGTACGTTGTTACAATGCATACTTTCAGGCGCAGCACTAACCGCCTGTTATTTACATAATGTTAGTAGAGTCATTAACAGCAAGCAAAAGCTTTTATTTTTTCGTAACAATATTAATCGCAGAAACTTTATGCAGCAGAAGAAAGAAGACACCTTTGCAGAGAGCTTAGAAGAGCTTAGTATGCGATCTCGCTGCAGAGAAGGCATTACAAACAATGAATATAGAAGAAGATAGACAATTTTTAATATTGCAACGTCAGAAAGGCTGACCGGGATCGATGATTGGTGTCGACAACGTGCTATTTCAGAAAGAAAAACGAAGAATGAAGCGATTGCAAGTGGCTGAAATGTCACAGGCGGCTACTTATATTGAGACGGCAGCGGAATCTTTTTCCAACGATCATACGATGCAGGCGATGGAATGTGATGTTGTTGACGAAACGGGTGAGTCCGACATATCTGAACTTCAATCGCCAATTACGAATGCAGAAGGGCCAACAGCACAAGCAGAGGTAACCTCAAGAGGTAAACGAGAATCCATCAATGAATGGATCGTGTCAGCTTTGGACAAATGTAAAATATCCGACCAAAACGCTGTTAATATTTTGATTGTCGTTGCGGAAGGACTGGGACACAATGTGAATGATTTAATCATTAACCGAACCTCTTTACGACGAATTCGTAGCATATGAGAAGCGGTGGCCGGAAATTGATAGAGAATTAGAGGCTATCTTATACTGAGCCCTTCGTTTTGCATTTCGATGCCAAGATATTGCCCGATATAAATGGAACACGAACAGTGGGCCGATTACCAGTCATTGCGTCCAATAGAAATGGCGAGCAGCTTCTTGGTGTACCATTTACACCTGATGGATCCGGAGAAGAGATAGCATCAGCCGTGTACGATGTAATTGAGGATTGGGGGCTGTTGCCTTACATACAAGCCATTTGCTGCGAGTGAATGCTAGCATGCTATCTTTTACAATACAAAATTGGCAGAAACCTCATGATGTTACCTTGCAGGCATCAAATTATGGGGCTCATCCTCAGATCGGTCTTTGATGTCAAAATGGGTTCATCATCAGCTCCGGTGGTTCTTCTATTCAAACGATTTCAAGGAAAATGGAGTAAGTTCAACAAATTAACGAATGTAAATTGATTTTAAATTGGAAATGTTAAATTTGTGATTGCATTTACTATTATCCCAATAAATAGGACACAGCCAACTACAAAACCGCTTTAGATGACGATAATTTGAACTTGTCGGATATATGTACGTGATGACATCATCCAAATCTGCAAACACCATATATACTTTCTACTTAATTTACAACTTCTTTAGTTTTATTCCGATTTTAGTGAGTGAGGTGTCATTTTGTTCGTAATGAACCCCTGCATCAAGAAAAACTATAATCTTAATTAGGGTGGCTTCAATTTCCGTTAGGGTGATCCAAATTCGACAAATTTTAAAAAATCGGCTTTCTTCGTAAATTTAAGGCTCAAGGGAAAGTGGTAAACGTTTATTGATAGGGCTCAAAATTCGCAAGGTTACTTTTAGTATATATACGAACAAAATTAGCCCTTGGCTCGCAGGTTTCGAAGAACTTTAATTTCCTCCATATAACGGAGGACCAGTCTAGTATATAACATGTAAGTGAAAAAAGCAGCAGATCTTCAATTCACGAAAACAATGCTTGCAAACATGTCCATGGTTCCTGTAATATGTTGCTGGAGCCGTTATTGTTCAGCGTGTACACTTTGCCCAGATTTTGCCATTTCTGTACCCTGCCGATTGCATCGCTCAGAAGGCCAACTACACTATGTCATTGTCAAACACTTCATATTTTCACATGATGTCGTTATTTTATAAAACTACTGTTTGGGATAAAAAAACTATGTCGACCTCGGCTAATTTTGGCAAAGTTCACTTCAAATTCTGCCTGAAGTGGCACATTATGTGCACTTGTTGTAAGTGTTCTATAAAATGGGTGTATCGTGTGTATTTTATATAAATGGCCTTACTCAACCTCTACAAAAGTCTGGTACGTTCCAAAATGATCAGAATAATACTTCAACAATTGCGATATTACTACCATGTATTTTCCAATCGGCCCCACTGTACACCTGTAAATCATCAATCATATACATATATACTTTCTACCTTAGACGAAATAATTGCCGTTGTGGATTTGAACCTTGAAACTCTTACATGGAAAATTAAATATGCAACTTGGTATTGATCGAAACCCCTCTGTACGAACTCACACTGAAACGTGTGAAAAAGTCAACTAAAAAAGGGAATTTATGAAATAATTACACTTGTAGAAAGAAAAATAAATATTTATTTATGATTGCATTCCATGACGGGATTGAGATTCCAGAGTTTCTGATATTCAGAGATTTGAATAGGGCTGGTTCACCTGTAAAATATTTAACTGAATCGAAAAAGGTATTATTGTTTTGTATATATAGAAATATTTCATTTGCACTAAATTTTGAATATAAGTATTTGTACTTTAAGGTATGGAAACCCCAGAAGCGGTACGTGTGCTCAAAGGTTGTCGCTAACATAAAGAACTAATAGGGTACGGGAGGCGGTTCAAAGCAAAACAAATTCCTAACAGTGACCGAACAGTGTATTTAAGAGCAGGTTTCCTCCGTCTTTCGATGGTAACGAAAGGAGTGTGAATCACAAGGGCACTCCATGCCCTTTAATGATGTCATTGCTGAAGATTATACTGAGGCAGTTCGAAACAGTTCACAACACCACGGCCCAATTGATCCAGTGAAAAATTCAGCTTCTTTGAAATGAAAGAAAGCACAGCCACATGAAATAACTCACTGCAGACGGCATTATAGAGAAAGAGAGTGTACTTGTGGTCAAAACTTTCAGATATTGCTGATTCCACCCATGATCAGAACAGTGAAATAGAGATCATGATGATAAGGGTGTGCCCTCGCAGTTAGAACACTTACACTGAAAGAAAAACGCTTCATAGCATCAATGAATGGGTTACATTAATGTGTTTACATTGATGCAATGAAAAATTTCTTTGATGCTATGAAATGTAACATTACTTCAATGAACTCCTTCATTGCTGTAGTTTTTGAAATTGAAAATTGCAATTTAAATTTTTGAAATTGCAGACATTTTATCGACATTGTAAAGTAGAATCTATTACATAGGCCATCCTTTACATTACACACATTTTATTGAATTTGAAAATATTTTTTATAAAAAAGCCATAACGAAACATCTTTATTTAATATAATGTACAATTTCATTAATTTTGAACCATTCATTAATTTGGTTAAAGGATAATATGTATGTAGGTACGCTTTGTATAAATGTATGTATTTATGTATTATTTATGTATGTACAGTAGTTGTGACACAATATATGAGTGCCAGTATGAGATAAGGAATAAATAAGAAATAAATAAAAGGCTGAAATGCAGAATACCGCGCCATTTAAAAAAACCCGAAAATCGAGCAAAATAAGGGGATTTAAAAAACCAAAATTTGTTTGCCGGCGACCCACAAGGTCCAAAAAACCGGGCCGACTCAGGGACACTTTTGTATGGGTAAATTTTCTCAAAAATCAAAAGATTTCGATATCCAAAATTTGCAACAGAGATATTCCTCTCCCTGGCCCGTCCCAGAAAACCTAATAGTCGAAAAAAAATCGTGCCACAAAAAGCCCGAACTTTGGAGGCCCATAACTCCTAAAATAGGGATTCCCTCTAACTTTTGCATTTCACATTTTTTGCTTAGAATCGTGTGTTCTACCCCCCCCCCCCCCCTCCCAACATTTTCTTTCGCCCAATCTGACCATACCAGCAATGAAATATCTTCATACTATCGATGAATTGTCTTCATAGTATCAATGAAGTCGGTTCATACCATCAATGAAACCCGTTCAAACCATCAATGAAATATGTTCATACCATCAATGAAACGTGTTATACCGTCAATGAAACACATTCATACCATCAATGATCTGGACGGCATGTGGTTTCGGCAAGATGGCGCCACCTGTCACACTCCGCATGAAACAATCGATTTATTGCATAAACGATTTCCAGAACAAATTATCTTAAGAAATTCTGATGTCAACTGGCCACCAGGATCATGCGATTTATTGCCGTGCGATTTCTTCCTTTAGGGTGTTGTGAAAACTCGGGTTTATGCGAATAAACCAGAATCAATTCCTGAGCTCAAATCCGAGATACACCGCGTCAGCGGTGAGATACAGCCACATCTCTGTGACAAAGTCATGGAAAATTTCATGAAAAGAGTAATGGCCTCTTATCAGAGGCGTGGGCGCCATTTGACGGATATTTTATTCCATACTTAAACGGAACATGTCTTCTTTAAAATCCAATAAATAATCACAACTATCTCAATAAATACGTGTATTTATTTTAAAATTAAAAGTGCATTCTTAAATGTAAATGAGTTGCGTTACTGACAGACTGATCACAGTTTAGACTTAAAATTAGGACAATGAAATAGACGGCTACTAAGAAGGGATTTTTGTCCAATTGGGTACTGAGGAAATGGGCGTGGTCGTAAACCAGAAAAATTGCAGTTTAGACCAAACGCGTAGTCTTATTATCATGAAAATAGGCGTGAATATTCCTCATAGAGAATGAAAAATAGTAAATTTAGAATTTTGTGAAATCCGAATGGGGCAGGTGGAGATGAGCGTGACACATACTCAGAGAAATTTACATTTTGATCATACGAATCTTAATAGAATCAAGAAATTTTTGTGAGTGTACTCATTAGAGAATACAAATTATCGTATAAATTCGAAATTACTATTAGACTTAACGCGTCTTGGATAACACAAAATTAAGAATTCAAGATTTTTCGAAATTCAATTTGGTTGGTTGGTTGGTTGAAAAGGCTGTAGGACAGCACGCTGTCGAGCACACTTAGGCTAATGAAGCCAATTGTGATACCAGTAGTTTCCTCCATAGCAACTATTGACTAGTCGTCCAGCCAATTTGCCCTTTCAATAAAATTTGTCTATAAGACCTACAGGAATATCCTGTAGGGCCACTGTGCTAACTAGATGTGTTCCGAATATCCTACTTCTCAGTCCTGCCAGAGCAGGGCAATCCAAGAGAAGGTGTTTCGTCATTTCCTCGTCCTCTTCCATGCAGCATCTACAGAGAGTGGAGTTTCTATGTCCCAATCTTAGGGCGTGTTTTCCTACAAGACAATGTCCCATAACCTGCCTCTTGGCTAGTTAAGTAGTTGCCTAGTCCTCTTCCTGTCCATCTGTGGCCTGAGGACCCTGGCTTGTTTGCAAGTTGAAGTAAGTCTCCACTTGTCCTTGAACATATTATCGGCCCACTGCCTGATCTGCAAACGGCAGGTAGAGATTGGCATACTAACACCTTCTTTTGCCGGAAGAACCTGTGCCGTAGTGCCCTGTCTAGCTAACGCATCCTGTGTCCCGGTACCCAGAGGAGCCTGATGTCAAAATACTCTGCCATCAGCCTAAGTGATGAATGGCATTCTTTCACCGTCAGGGACGTAGCAAACATGGCTTCCAGGGATTTTATGGCATCCTGGCTGTCTATGTAAATATATATTCTCCGGAGGGTTGTGACACTACTTTTCAATTCAATTTAGATGCGTTAGAAATAGGCGTGGCATTAAGTCTGAGAAATTTATTTTGACTAACCGCGTGATCCTTAAATCATCAAATTTTGGGAGCAAGATCCTCTTAGGAAGGCATTTTTTGAAATTCCAATTAGGAGCGGTAATTGAATAAATCAGCACTCAAATCAAACGACTGAGACTAGGCTAATAATATTGGCTTAAGCCCAATTAAGGTTTTTCCAAGTAGTAAGCTCTCCCCGACTCCTTCATGGGATGTAATGGGAAAACCATTTCTTTATTTATAAGCTCTCCTGTAGAGCGATTAACTAACTTTTAACACTTTAGCAGGTGTTAACTTTAACCACACATTCTGATGTTTGCACTAACCACTATGTGATTCACCAACTTATTTTTAACAATGGTAAATAGTTTTATATTTTTCTGTATTCAAATTGATAATAAGTGGCAACTGTGCCAAGCGAAATGTCAAAATAGGAGAAAATAAGAAAAAGAATAAAGAAAAACAAAGCAAAAATCTTGTGATTTGTAAATTTTAAATAGTTTTGTGCAAAGTAAGTAAAACATTATAAATTTTTAATATTTTATTAATTTAGTAAACGCTTGTAGATATGTAGAAAATAGAATGGCAAGTACTTCTGCCAAAAGAAGCCGCGCGTCTGCCGAGCAGCTAAGTTAAATGGTTGATAAACTCTTTTCTAAACTGATTAAACCACACCAAAAATGCTGGTGTTAATAAACCGCAATTTGTCTTGCTAAAAATAACAGCTGACTGAAACACCTGACTTCAAACGCCAGCAGATATCGTTTAACGTGTTAGTGACTAGCAAAATGGTTAATTTTGTGGTTAAAATTTTTAAACGAATCAATTGTGGTTAAAACAGCCTAGTTAATCGCACTACTGAGCTCATTTATGCTTAGGATCTATTTATTTTTTGGCGTGTATTTAAGAACATTTTATCTAGAATAAAAATATATTAAAAAGTTCGACCGAAATTTTTGCCATACATCGAAATTGAAAATTTTGTTAAAAAATTTCACATATTCATTGGAAATGACTGTAGGCTGCATTTCCAAATGCTCAAAATTTCACAATAAAAATATATACCAAAGTCTTGTCTTTCAGAAAAATTTAAAAATTTGTAAAGGCTTCTTGGGAAAAACTAAAGAAAATACTGAATGGATCATGGTAACTTTTCGGGAAAGTATTGTGTTTTTTGCAAGTTGAAAAAAATTCCAACTTTGAGAAGTCCGCATTTCCACACAACTTGTGATAACTTTTACTGTGTATTCTTTAGTGAAGTGTTCCCAATTTAGTGGTGTTTTCACAAATATCCGTTTCCCTCAAATAGCCGAGTTATTAGCAAAAAACTGAAAAAATTTAGGTAGAAAATTGACTATTTACAGCTTTGATTGAGAATATCTTAATAACGGTAAATGATATTTTGGAATACTTAGTATATTTTTTGGTTTGTCTTGCATAGTAGATTCTCTAAAGTAGAAAACCTTTGTAATCGCCCTATAAGTCTAGGAGTAGCAGGCTTTGAAAGTTTCAACAGCACAAAAGTGGTCCACTTTGACACCCTGTAGCACAAACTGTGTTAACACAGGGTAACTCTGAATGCAATATTCTGAAAACCTGTCTACAACTGCCTAGTACATTCCAAAACGATTAGAGCAATACTTTAAAAGTTGTGATATTTGGATTTATTCCCGTTGTCGTCGTCTTCAGATTTTTGTCAACTTTAGAACGTTACATCGACAACAACAAATTTTTTGATGTCTATGATCCAAAAACAACCCTCTTAAAACATTACGCAAAATTTTTTTGTCCAAATGCCTTCAAGGCGCCATTAAAAATGGTGTTGATATTGTTGACTTTATTTTAGACCAGAAAATTTTTTATCCTACTTCTTTTCTAGTGTTCTTACTCGGCTATACTGGTCAATTATCGTCAAATGAAAAACTTTAAATTAATTAATTTTTTCTCCGACATTTCGACTCTAAAAATAAAATAAATGGTTTCCCACTACATCCCATGAAGGGACTGGGGAGAACTTCTCACAATCACTGAGCTGTGCGCTTTCCAGTTTTCACTCACTGATTGGGACCTACAGTTTTACACCGATTCCGAACGGTAATTTGAGAAACTTTTTCATGGCTAGATACTCGATAGTGTCGCCGTCACTATGCGAGGTGACCGCCGCCGAAAGAAAATTTGAAGGTGGTCAGAGCCGGGTTCGAACCCAGAATCTCATGTACAAGAGCCGCGCACACTAACCATTGCACCACCGACGGCCACGTTTCGACTCTGTTTCTAGTATTTTTCAAGGAGTTGTTTGTTATTTCGTTGAAAATGCTAGAAGATAACAATAACACTACCTCTATTATTTCCGTTTAATTTTAATTTTAATTATACATACAATTTCAATTGTCCATCAAGTTCGAGTGCATAGTATGCTGTTGTAATATGTACTAATCTTGTCAATGTCCTCTTTGTCGTTCATTGTTATGTTTGCTTTTTGTCTAATTCTCAAACTTTCCAATGTGAACGTCTGTTTTGTTTATTTTCTATATCCAATATTCTTGTTTTGTCAAAGTCAGGAGTATGTCCACGTTCTAGCATATGTTTTGCTATTCCAGTGTTGCTTTTTCCCTTTTTGATGTCAGTTTCGTGTTCTGTTAGTCTTGTATTGAGTGATCGTTTGGTTGTCCCTATATAGATTTGGTCACATTGTTGATTTGTTGTTCCCTTACAGGGTATTTCATAAACAACGTTACATCTTTCAGCTTTATCTATTTTATCTTCTGCGATTTTAAATATTTGTTTTAATGTTATGTTAGATTTGTGTGCAAATACTGTGTTACTCTCTGGGAACATTTTTCTCAGAGAGTTATTGCCAGTAAGGCTGTTTATGTATGGTATGCTAATGTATTTTTTGTCTACATTAGAGTTGTCTCTCTTGTATTGACAGTGCATCAGCTTAAACAGATTTTTTGGAAATTCTTGATGAGGGCGAATCAGAACCATGAAAATTGGTGTAGATGTTCCGGTTATATAGAAAATTTGAGCTTTTATGGGACTTTTTCTAACGTCAAAATTTGGGTTGTTAAAATTAAATAAATGGTTTCCCGTTACATCCCACGAGGGGATTAGGGAGAGCTTCTCACAACCAGTGAGCTGTACGTGTTCTCGTTCTACACTCACTGATTGGGACCTACTCTCGTTCAACCTGTCTTGCTTTATGGCGCAGAATCCTGGGTCCTATCGCAAGCAGACGAAACATCTTTAGGAGTCTTCGAGAGAAAAATACTCCGAAAAATGTATGGCCCTATAGTGCACAACGGCGAGTATCGGCGACGCATGAATCATGAGCTGTATGAGCTTTATCCTGACATTGACATAGTTAAGCGGATCAAGATAACGCGATTGCGCTGGCTAGGCCATGTCAGTAGAATGGATGAAGATGAGCCAGCGCGAAGGGTTTTCAAAGGGTTTCGAACTCGAAGGAAGACGAAAAATAGGAAGACCAAGACTCCGCTGGAGGGATCAGGTTGACGAATCCCTGCGTACACTTGGTATTGCCAACTGGAGAGATAAAGCAAATGATCGAACTGGTTGGCGAAATATGTTATCTTCGTTTTGTAAGGTCCCTGACCCCCCGGGGTTGTCCGAGACCGGATAAGTAGGTAAGTAAGATTGGGACCTACAGTTTTACCCTGGTTCCCAACGGTATTTAACGGAAATTTAAGGTGGTCAGAGTAGGGATCGAACGTCCTCACGCACAAGCCCCGCGCACACTAACATTGCACCACCGACGGCCACAAAATTGCATTATGTAAAAAACTGATTGGACTTCTGAAATCTGGTGCGGGGATTAATTCATATCTAAGATGGATTGTTTCATATTCGAATTGTGGACGATGAATATGGGGAGTGGAGGGTTTCCACGTCTCATCCCCCCTGGGATTGCAATCCCCCTTTTTACATAAAAGCCCTGCTTTATGAAATTTTGATCTTTACAAATAGTAAAGTATAATTTAGCTTGGAAGTTATATTTTTGTAACATACAATTTTCATCAGGATTTAAATTAACAATAAGTGTTTTTTTTTTACTCCGCTAAAGTTAATTATAGCTTAATTTGTACGGGACAGCTAAGCGATATTAAGTGGCATTTCAATTTCCCACTTAAATTCCGATTTGTGCAATGACAATGTTGCCACATGCTAAATTTCAAGAAATGGCAACAAAAACTTATCCTAGATAAATTTTGTTATCATTCATCAAGAAAATTAATCAAAATGTTATCAAGGAGAGACCCAAAAGCAGAAATTTTGCAAAATGACTTAAATTAAAATTATTTTGTTTAATCGAAGACTACGTATACTTTTACATCTCTAAGTTTGAAGGATAGACTTTTATTTCCGATAAAAAACAAAATTGGAAATAAACAACGCTCGGTAAATATTATACATAATGCTCATGGTAGAATTATCTACCAGGTATAGTCGTTTAAACAGGTGATGAACTTTTTTCCATGTCATTATTCGTTTCACTTGTCAAAATCATATGAATTTTGTTTTTATACTTTTTTGTATTCTTGTATTGTGGGTATATAAATGAACGAAAATAAAATGTCTGTTGTTGCTGCCTACAACTACACACATTTCGTAGTATTAAGTGTTGATGGTTTAATTTAGAAAGTCGTAAGTGGCGATAGCTTAATGAAATAAAAAAAAACAGCGTTATTAACACAGTATACTAGATGAAAATAATTCGACATTTACACCGACCAAAATTAGCGCATTTCGAAGGTTAACTCCATTAACCTGCGCTAACACAGAAGATTACTCATACAATTTTAATCTGTAGAAACAGAAGTTTAATTTTTAACCTCATTTTAAGCTGGTGTACATTTTGATGCAACACTGTTAGTTACTAAAAAAAAATGCAACCTTAATAAAAACTTACACAAAAAATCAACTGTTTTACAAATGGAAGCCGAATCGAAGCCGAAGCTCACGCCGCCGCCGATATAAATGACTCTTATAGGGTTGAACTGTGAGCAGATTTTATCGACAGACCCGATTTGACTCACTGATTCAATTTTAAAGGTTCATATATTTCAAAAACATCCCAAATTTGTACAAAACCAATTGCCGCCAACAAAATTTTGTCTCGGCGCGGAGTTTGCCACAATTTAATCTCGAATTGGGTCGTGTAAACGGCAAAGATTAGAGAACAAGATTATCGCTAACCTGGTCGTGACAAACGGCGGTGTATTTGCGTTATAATTAACAAAATATCTATTGTGTTGTATCGTTGCCAGATTTAATAAAATTCATCCCTGAAGAAGTTGGAAAATACCAGCGAAACGTCGGAATAAATTGTCTTTTATTTACATTATATTATAAAGTGACCTTGAAAGCCCAATTAGAGAAAAATTATAAAAATATCCAATTTTATTTAAACAGACTGTTTTGGGAAATATTAATTAATGTAATCAATTCCAAAACTGTAAGCGATTGAACGTAAAAGGATCCTTAACTTAAATTATATTTAAAACAAGAAAATTTCACAAACATAAATCTAATTACTCCATAAATTTAAAATGGACCACTCAAATTTTTCCGAATAAATTTAAAATGGACCACTCAAATTTTTCCGAATATTTGTATGACGTCAAAGATGTTAGTCTTGTGGAACAAATAATTTCAAAATTTTCAAAGATGCCGATTTTTAGATATCGTGAATTTTGGAATTTAACCTCGTTGCTAATTTTCTAGAATGTGAAACTTTATTGTAATCCTTACAAAAAATATATTAAACAAATAAAAATAGATATGAACCGCAAATTTATAAAACTTTTGGGAGTGGCCTCTACACTAAGTTTTGCAAAATCTACTCGCACTAGACTAAGGTCCGCATTAGAATAGCTAATGTCCAATTTGTATCAAACAAATGAACATTTTCTGTTAAATAACATATAAGTATGCCGGAATTATAGGTGGAAATTTGGTATGGGAGTTGACATTTGTAATCCTAGAAAGCCGTAAAAAATTCGTTGATAATTCGTTGTTATCAAAAAACGCTTTACAACATGGGTATGTACTAGGGTGGGCCGATTTGTAAGGACAAAAATTTGTCGATACTGTGCCATCGATTTTTCGATAGCTTTTGGCATGAGGGAGAAAAGTTCCACTACGACATATCAAAAAAATCATTTTTGACTTTTTCTCAAGTTTTATTTTTAAGGTTTTTTTTAGTAGATAACACGGCGCGACAGTCCAAAATACTTGGGAAGTGATAGTATTTTTCATTGTAGGTGCTGTCGAGTGAAACAAGAATCTGCTTGTGAAATTTCCCAAACTCCCCCAAAACTTGAAAACCGATTAAAAAACCCGGGTTTGTGTACCTTTGCGCACTTATAAGCCTGTAACTTAGTTGATTATCAACCGATTTTAATTTTCTCACCGGATTAAAAAAAAAGAAACTTAGCCCTGTCAAACGATATATACATTACTTAAGAAAATATGAGAAATCTGGGTGTAGTTGTCCAGCAAACAGATATTTTTTTTAAATTTGTTTCGCTATTTTTCAACTTCGGCGATGATTTTACACATTATTTTATAAAGAAACCATAATACGCTTGAATTTATTCAAAAGGGACGTTTCCTAATGAGTAAAACGCAACTTTAGTTTTAAAAATCCGGTATTAATTAACTGAGTTATTGAAAATTTTATTAACTCAAAAATTAATTATGCTTTGTTTCTAAAAATTTTACCAGCATCATGAAGCTTTAGTAAACAGAAAGTGCATAAAAAGAACACGAAAAACGTTGTGCGGGCATTTTTGAAAAATTGTTGTTTTAATAACAACTTCAATAACTCAGTCAATTAATGCTGAAATTGTAAAAACAAAGTTGCGTTTTACTAATTAGGAAATGTCCCTTTCAAATAAATTCAAGAGAATTATGGTTTCTTTATAAAATAATGTGTGAAATCATCGCCAAAATTGAAAAATAGCGAAAAAAATTTTAAAAAAGTATCTCTTAGCTGGACAAATACACACAGATTTCTCCTATTTTCTTAAATAGCGTATATGTCGTTTGACAGGCCTAAGTTTCTTCTTTTGAAATTCGGTGAGAAAATGAAAATCGGTTGATAAGCGACTAACTTAAAGGCTTATAAATGCGCAAAGGTACGCAAAAACGTGTTTTACCGGTTTTCAAGATTTTGGGGGTGTTTGGGAAATTTCACATGCATATTCTTGTTTCACTCTACAGCACCTACAGGAAAAATACTATCAGTTCCCAGGTATTTGGGACTGTCGCACTGTGTTACCTACTAAAAAAAACCTTAAAAATAAAAATTGAGAAAAAGTCAACAAATTTAAATTTGGGCGCCTCGAAAATAATTTTCTGATATGTCGTAGTGGAAGTTTTGTTTCCTCATGCCAAAAGTTATCGAAAAAACGATGGCACAATATCGATTGCTAAATCGACCCACCCGAGTATATACTCTGGTTGGAAAACAAATCATGTATATAAATGAGAAGAGATGGCCGGCCGAATAAAGATTGTATGGGGAAAATGAATTGCAAGCGACACCTATATGTCAGTTTAGTAAACGAAGTGCATTGCATAGCATAGCAATGACAAGAACCCATGTATCGGTTAACCAGCGAATCCATTAACCGGTGCACTGTTACTGCTTGCCTGTTTTCGAAATTTTTAAATGTCCATATTTTGATTAATATACCGAGAGTGGCCGACAGATGGTTCTCTTCGACCAGAAACCTTTCAAAATCACTCGTATACATGGAGTCATAGACGTATTTAATATAGACACATTAATTCTCTCAATTAATTACACGTCTTAGGTATGGTTGAAAGCATAGATAAAGGAAATAATAGATATAGCGCGACCATTGTCAACTTCATTCACTAGGTGCTGTCCTTTACTACTGTTACTTTCACTGAAGTTTCTTATAATTCTCATTGAGGTTTATTCAAAATTGTGGGGAATTTTTGTGAAAATAATTTAAACAATTGAAAATGAGACAAAATTTATGTGATTTTACATAATAGCATTTGTTTCTTATATAAAAAACTATGTCAAAGGTGTTGGGATATCAATAGGAGAAAACCCGTATGACCGCCCAAAGATGAACGCCCCGGAACGCCTTTTTAATCTAAAAACTTCCCCGCCCAAAAACTGTAGCAACTTCTGTGGTCGCAGATACCAAAACCGTTAGAGTGTTTGAGGACTCTCAACAAGAAATGGTAGCTGAACCGGAGGAAGAACCAATTTATAAGGACATAGACGGTGGTGACATGGCTTTGCAATTCGATGGCCATCAGATATTCTACTTTAAGTAATGTGTTGTATTCTTGATATTTTTGTTGAAAATAATTGTTTCTTTTGATATTGAAATTTTAGATTTTTATTGTCATATTTTTTGACTTTTTTTGGGAACACAAAAAAATTCCATTTATTGCTTTCAACGACATTTAGAAAATTACCCATTACTCGAAAATTTTGCCAACACTTATGCTTCATCTATTTGTTTCCTTTATCTATGATTGAAAGTATACATTGGATGGTGGAAAGCATGGGTTCAAAGTAGAGGCAATAGTACACAACGTCCAACAAAGGAAATACAAATAAAAATCAACAAAAATGTGCAAAATACATTTAAATATAAAAAATATCCAGTTAGAATAGAGAAGTTTATTCTCTCAATAATTTTAACTTCATAGTTATGGTTGCATATACATACATAATTAAACGTTGGATGGTGGAATGCCTGGGTTTAATAATACCAGATAGAGGCGTTAGTACAAAACATGCAACATTTCGTGTTTGTGTGGTAAAATAGTTGTAGTACTTGAAGCGGTACCGATGAGATAGCTGATGAAGTTAGTACTGGAAGAACTTATACAAGGTATTTCAAAAGAAGTCATCCGATGATGTTTGGCTCTCATTTTTTTTCTAAATGAAAAACTTCGATTCTGTTTTTTGATTATGTTTATTTGTACCTTTGAAATTTTATTGGTTAAGTTGAGAAGATGATATCGGTTAAATGGGCGCCGTCACAATTGACTACCATACGGGCTCGATTTATGGCATTTTTCATCACTTCGGCGAGATGTTGACCTTGAGGGCTTCCAGGGTCTAAATTTTGCCAATTGGATCAATTAAAAAAAAGGAATATTTAGTGAAAAAAATCAAAATGTAATGAAGTATTAGAGTAAAATTATTTGTTTAGATTCCAATTAACACACAAATTATTAAATTTTAAGATTTCTCTCATTATCTATATGTTTTCCAAATCTTCCACGGATTGTTATGGAAATGATATTAAAAAGTTATGTCAACAGTTCTTCTCACTCCACCAGCAAAAGTCACATGCTGCTCGTGGAAGCTGATGATTATACATAATTGGGCGAATTCTGCGAGAAGTTACTGCATTATTTTGGAGAATTGAGAAGGTATCAGCAAAAGTGGGGTTTGGCAGTAAGCGAGGACAACACAAAATTAATGTTTTCGACAAACAGAAAATGCACCCGGTTGGATGAAAGGGTGCACGTTAATAACCGTTATAATTTCGTGGTAGTGGACGAATTTGTTTACCACGGATCTGCCGTGAACAGAAGCAATAACGTCAGCCTAGAAATCAAACGAAGAATTATGCTTGCATGCTGGTGTTATTTCGGGATAAGCAAGCACTTTAGAGCATAGAGTAATATACTAAGAGTTTGCAACAGCTCTTTTTCTTGGACGGGAAACCAATAAAAGTCACTGGAAAAATTGGAGCACAGAGTTATACAAACTTGACAACCCATGCAGAATGAGAGAAATCTTTATTTTAATAAATTTGTGTTTAATATGCAATCTCTAAAACTAATTATACTCTAGCACTTCATTACATTTTGCTTCATTTCACTTGTAATCCCTTTTTTCCTCGATTTAATTATCACAAAAATATTCCCAGTCGATGAGTTTTGTACTTTTGGTTCTATTGCTCAAAAGCAAATGTATGAAAAATACATTGAGCAACCCTACACACTTCCAGTCATCTATCGATATTTCTCTTTCTTACTTTATCCTGCATGTTTCGCCAACTCTAAGGTTGATCAGCTGTGGCATAGAGCCCCCCTGCTTCAGAGATATTACACTCTCTCGAGGAACGAAGATCCAACTATGTCACACTCTCATACAACCTGTCTCGCTTTATGGCGCAGAATCCTGGCTCAGTCGTCGAGAGACAAATGTCCGAAAATACACGGGCCTATAATAGAAAGCGGCGAGTATCGACGACGGATGAATCACGGGCTAAATAACAAGTATCCCGACATCGACGTAGTTATGCGTATCAAAATAGCACGTTTAGGATATGTGAGTAGAATGGATCAGAATGAACTAGTGCGAAAGGTATTCGAAGCCGTACTCGAGTGACATCGAAAAATAGGGCCAAGACTTCGCTGCAAAGACCAGGTGGAATATTGCCTGCGAAATCTTGGTGTTACCAACTGGAGGAGAAAAGCTGAAGATCAAGCCGGTTGAAGAAATATGTTATCCTCCTTTTGTAAAACCCTTGAACCCTATGGGTTGTTTGAGGTCACCTAAGTTCACTTATTTAAAGGCACTAACAATTCCATATTCAGCAGCCTGTATCTTTTGCAATTTGTAACCGATTGCAGAATTTTAAAATGGAAATAGAAGCTAGACATCTTGAGATATAAAAAAATCATGACAATAGTGGTTTCTTAACTAAAGAACTTTTGTTTTGAGCAATTAATAAAAAAAGGTCAAAAAATGTGCTATTTTTTGGCCGATTATTTTGGTGCAGCTTTCTTAATCTTGTTTCAAAATAGGACAAAAAGGACGTCTGAAAATAAGATAGACAATTTTGTTCCATGACGTCCAACAATGAAATTCGTAAAACATTCTGAATCCTTAGCTGGCAATTTTAGTGTACATTTTTGAAAAGGACCCTTTAAACTTTGAAATAGAACATTTGAGTATTCAACGAAAATAATCCTTGTCAAATTTCACTGCAGACATGTTATCACAAGAATTCGCTCAATTCCATATTTGTACTCGATTTTTAAATTTATTTCCGACAGTATAGGATAAATTCAAACTTGCCACGCCCATAAATAAAAGTGTAGCCACACAGCGATCTACATTTTTTGGGGTTTGACTATACTCACCTAGTGTGATCATTTGGCGCAGGAATCGTCCACCCCAGTGTAATTAGTCCAAGTGAAATAGTAATTGGTGTCAATTGTATTTATTTATTTCAAGATTTTTGCGCAAATTTTTTATAAACATTTCTGTTTTCAATATTTCGCACATTATTACTCACTTTCAGTACTTATTGTACGAGTTTGTTACAAAGTTGTCGACAATATTGCGGACTACAACAGACGGTCGTTGTCGGTCGATTTTCGAATCAATGCCGTCTATAGGCAAACAACCCCGGAAAAATAGAATTTTCGTCCAAGTTCTCGTCCCGGGTATAATTCTGTTAGTTGTCTTTGAGAGAGTTGCCAAGGTTTCTATAATCTATAATAGTGCTTAAGATTGTATTGCAAATTTTTTAGTAGTTTGGGGATGTAAAATACTTTTTAATGAGATTGATCAAAACAATTCAGCCACAATTTTAATTTTAAAAATAAATTTTTAATTTTTATTTTTATTTTTTGTTAAACTTTGGCTCAAAAATGTGTCATATAGCGCTATCATCTAGTGAGGAAATTGTCCACCCCCAGGACCGCTGTTGATCAGTGTGATATGCCACTAGAGTGTCCAAAACCGAAAAAGCGGTTAACCGTTTTGTTTTTGCTTTAACCGTGTGGAGGGTTTTTAAAAAACTTAATTTTTGAACAAACGGAAAACCGGTTAATTAACGTCGGTTAACCGGTTTTTACTCAATTTGAGTTAATATCCTTTAAAAAGTTAATAATAAATTATATGATTTTCGAATTTTTTGATGTAGAATACGTCTTACCTTACGGTATGAGGAGTCATGTCAGGTTTTTATTGTTGTAATCTTTATTTCATTGAATTTGAGAAAACGGCTAGATGAATTTTTTTAAAATTTTTTTTGTAGGTAAATGAAGATGTTATCTTTCGTTTGATATACATTTCATATTGGTTGATATATTTCTAGTATTTTAATTTCTCAAATGAAAATTGTTTAAACACATTCACTCAAACATATATGTGGTGTTTGGTTGAGTGTTTTTGGTTGCTCAACATTGCTTAGGAACATGTATCTAGTAAAAAGTGAAACGAACAGCAAGCTAATGTTGCTTGGCAATATGTATCTAGTAAAAAGTGAAACAAACAGTAAGCTAACGTAATAAAGCTTTTTTGCGAAAGCTTCAATAAAGCTGTTGTAACATTAATTTTGAATTGTAAAACGTAAAGCTTTCACACAACGCTCGAATGCTAATGCGAAGACTCGATAAGGTAAACCTTTTTTAATATTAGGGCGGCCCTCTCAACATTCGCAGAACTTATTTCAATAAAAATATTAATTAAAATACATAAATTAAATTAAGTTTAAAAAAATTTAACATAATATTTTTTTAAACGGACTTGAATCAAATGCCGTTGGTAAATATAAAAATTACAGCAGACAGTTGTCTGTCCCTGTCCCTGCAGGCTGTGTCAGAGACACGGCCATTAAGTTTAACGTAGAATACGCCATCCGATAAGACAGAAAACATATATAACAATAAATGATAAATAATATAAGGAAATGAATTTATTGTTATATATGTTTTCTGTCTTATCGGATGGCGTATTCTACGTTAAACTTAATGGCCGTGTCTCTGACACAGCCTGCAGGGACAGTCCGTGGCCGAAGGCCTCTGACAACTGTCTGCTGTAATTTTTTGAAGTTCTGGATTAAGAAACATGATTTCTATTTTCAGATATGATTTTATGCTTCAATAAGTTCTAAATTACATTTCCAAACAATTTTTTTATTCAAATTTCAAAATGATTTTATGATTTGAATAAGCATTTTAATTGGTTTTTCAATTTTCATACATGAAAATCTCTTTCGACTTTGGCATTTGATTTCTGAAATGAAATCAGTATAATATAAATTTGAATGAAACATTTAATTTGTACATTAAATTTAAATTTTAATTTAAAATTATAACGTGATATATTTAAATTTTAGTAGAGTTAGAGAATTTTATGTTTTAAACACGACTATGTACAAAGTGTTTCAAAAGAAGTCATCCGATGTTGTTTAGCTCTCATTTTTGTTTCTAAATGAAAAACTTCGATTCTGTTTTTTGATTGTGTTTATTTGAACCTTAAGAACTTTATTGGTTAAGTTGAGAAGATGATATCGGTTAAATGGGCGCCGTCACAATTGATTACCATACGGGCTCGTTTTATGGCATTTTTGTTAATAATGATTTGAAAATTATAATGAGGGATGAGGATCATTTCCACCTCAGCTTGAACAAGCAAAACTACCGCTTTTGGGGCATCGAAAATCCACGAGTGATGTACGAGGAGCCATTACACCCACTCAAAGTCACGCTGGAGGAGCCATCGGACCATTTTTTCCGAGAACGCCGCTGGTCAAACGACAACAGTGGACGGTGCGCGCTATAGGGCTATGTTAACCGAGCTTTTTCTACCGCAATTCGAATAATTAGGACTGGAGGATATGTGGTTCCAACAGGACGGAGCAACGGCACACACTGCGCGAGCCACAACTGATATTCTGAAGGCGGCGTTCCCGGGTCGCTTCATCTCTCGTTTTGGCGATTTGCACTGGCCCGCAAGATCGCCCGATTTAACCGTTTCAGACTTTTTTGTGGGGTTTTTTGAAGTCCTGAAGTTCTTGACGAAGTTATGAAAAATGCCATAAAACGAGCCCGTATGCTAATCAATTGTGACAGCGCCCATTTAACCGATATCATTTTCTCAACTTAACCAATAAAATTCTAAAGGTTCAAATAAACACAATCAAAAAAACAGAATCGAAGTTTTTCATTTAGAAAAAAAATGAGAGCCAAACAACATCGGATGACTTCTTTTGAAACACCTTGTAGTTATAAGAAAATGGTCGCCAAACAAATGTATTGGAAGTGCTACATGTGCAATTTAATTTAAAACAAAAAACCGGTGTTACCGGTTTTTGCCAAAATTTAAAACCGAAAACCGGTTTCTTGAAAAACTGTGCACTCTATATGTAACCAAATACACCACATTTAGAACGTAGTGAAGAAAGTATAGCGGCGGTAGGTGAGAGTGTACACTGAAAAAATTATTTTACATAAAAACAATGAATGGAATACATTGACTTAAATTCGTGGATTTTCTGCAAAAATAAATTGATTCAATGTACAATTACATTGGTTGAATGGACATATTCATCGAAATTCAATGTAAAATTCAATGTACTTATGAATGGTACATTAAAAACAATCGTTAAGATTTTTCTTTAAAAAAGTCATGTACGCGTTCTTTGACTTAATGTGTCAGTTCATTGATTTCAAAGAACATGTTCATTCGGTAATATAACAAGGAACGTATACGTTGATTTAATGAACCGGTACATTACCACAATGAACGTGTACATTGAATCAAGGAACAGGTACATTGATTCAAGGTACAAATATATTGGTTTATTGTACAACAACATTGATTTGTGTAAACATGTATTTTGTAACAACAAAGAAAAACAAACAAAATAGATGTTCCAACAGTTTGTTTTGTCGCTGAATAAAGATGGTCATATGAAAAGTGATAATTTAATGAGTAAGTGTACGACAAGAATTTGTGAAAAAAATTGTGAGAACTCTCATCAAAATACATAAAACGTTATATTAAATATGAAAAATAGTGCACAAGTGAATACAGTATTAATAAAAACAAATTTGCACATGCAAAACTTACACGCTGACTTCATTGATTAGCTATAGACGAGAATGTACTCGTACATTGAATCAAAATACAAGTACATTGATTCAATGTAGAAGTCCATTAATCCAAGGTACAAGTACACTGATTCAAGGTACAAGTACATTCGATTGAATGTACACATTCATGGTTTCTATAACGGGAAAAAATAGAAACTAGAACAAAATAGAAACGAAGAACAACAGACACTTAATAATCAACGTCAAATAAGGAAAGTTGTAGTTTACACAGACACAGTATATAATATTTGAGGAATGTGTTCGATCCTTGAAGTTTGACGATCTTAATGCGCAAGATTTTGACAATTGTTGGCAGGCATGCAGTAACTTTAGGCTTAATGAGATAAACCATGCTCCTTCTCTGGCTGAAGTTTTCAAAAAATGGCCTGAATATAGAAAACCAAGTGGATTTCGATATGTAAGTATGCAAATGTTATGTTTAATTATATGAAAGTTTTAATACTCATTAAACAAAAACTTTTAGATTGACAAAGACTTCGGAGTTGCTTTTGGCAATCGCACTGGTATTCTTCATGAATGGCCGGAACTTTTTATCAAAATAAAAGAATTTCCCCTAACTGAAGACCACGTCAAGGATAAGGCTCTAAAATCAATGCTTATAATCTTGGATGAGTCAATCAGCAACAACGGTAAATTCAGATATTTATTTCTCTATTTTAGCTTCAATTAATTCGCAATTTTATTTTTCCAGCTTTAAGATAATTGTGCTTCTGCCCAACTTATGTGGTGCGCCCATGGGTACTTTATACCAACGGTTAACGCATATACAAAGGACAATAACAAAAGATCTGTTGTGAAATATACTTTGAGAAACTCGCAGGAGGCTTTTATGTTTGTTGGAAGCAGCGCACAAGTTCAGGATCACATAAGGAAGATAGCGGCTAAACCGGGATGCGTCCAACCCTTTATTCTGGCTATTGGCGATAGCGATTTAAAGTCTTTTGAAAACGTTTTGGTCTACTTAGATGGAATATCTTTTCAATTTCTTTCTTTTTTAAGAGCTTTAGATATTTGTTTCAAATGTTTTCACCTATTTAACTTAGAATATCCTCCAGCTTATATCCAATAATCCTACTTTTATCAATTCAAAAGTAGTAGTAAAATATCTTCCAGGGTTTTTATAATGTCCGAGCAACTTAAATAAAAGAATATAACTACAGGAAAGTAATTGTATCTATAGTTTTTATATGAATTATTCTTAAAATTAACATGCCTTTCTGTTATAACAAATTATAAATTTAATATTGTAATATTATTTGTATGTTATGTCTGATTTTTTTAATTTTTAATAAAACATTGTAATATAAAACACGACTATTATTCAGTGACCTACAAAAGTAATACAATTTTATAAATTCAATGAATGGGTTCATTTATCCAATGTATAAATTCATAAAAATCAATGTATAAGTTCATTGAGTCAATGTATAAATTCATTAAATTCAATGTATAAGTTCATTGAGTCGAGGAATAAATTCATTGAATTCAATGTATAAGTTCATTGAGTCAAGTTATAAATTCATTGAATTCAATGTATATGTTCATTGATTCAAGATAAAAGTTCATTAAATTCTATATTGCTGTTCATTGAGTCAAGGTATAAATTCATTAAATTCAATGTATGTGTTCATTGGGCCAATGTATACATACATTGAAGGTTGATTACGTACACTATGTACACGTTCATTGAAACAATGTAAAAATCCATTAAGCGAATGTATGACCACATTGAATTTATGAACTGTGGATTGATCAATGTATTGCAGTACATTGTTTTAATGTACGTTGAAACAATGTATTTTTTCCTTGAATTTATGTACCTTTTTGGTTCAGTGTAGGTGATGAAAGAATTCGACGATGTTTTCAACAATTTGGCTTAACGTATGCAAAAACGTAGCGTAGTTAACGCAATGCATTCCGAATCGTCACTGTCTCGGTTTTTGGGCTATTGAAAAACTTGAAGCTATGTTACGATGAATAGCTACGTCAATGAGCAAAAATATTGAATTTGGACCAAAGGGAAACCCGAAGAGGTTCAAGGGCTGTCCTTTCATACAGACAAAACGATTGCTTGGTGTAGTTTAAAGGCTGTTGGAATTATAGATGTATAGTTCTCCAAAAATGTGGCCGGCTGGAACGTAACTGTAACTGGCGCCCGATATCGGACCACTCCAACAAGATGACTCTACATGCAACACAACCCGTGTTTCACGCTTTGAAGCGGTGAACACCTACCTACTTAATTTCTTTGGGTCTAAGTGAAGTCCTAAGTCTTCATGGATAAGGCCAACATTACTCGGGAATTTGCCAAATACCAATCGAAAAGTTCGAAAGCGCTAACGAAAGCTGATAATAAGCGTTTTGAAAGAAATTATCTTTAAAAAATATTTATTTTGTGTGATACAAAAGATTACCCGATAAAATAGATTTTTTTCATTTTCAAAATACTTTTTCTTTTATAGATCGTGAAAGAATAAATAGGGTAGACGCAGCAGACGATGTTGCAATTGATGGCAACAGCAACACGTACAACAGGGTGTCTGTTAGCAGATTTATATTTTCAAACTAAACTAAAAAACATAATAATTGACACAAAGTTTTATTAAGAGCATTGAACGATAGAATGGAAATGCGTATTTTATTTTTTAAAGAGTATGTCATCCGGATGTCTTCCGTCGAGTTGAACACACTGTTCAAAACGGAGCCTTGTGTTCTGCGCCACACGCTCAAGTACACTTGGTTCAATTGAGCTGATTTCTCGACGAATATTTTTCTTTAAAGCCACAAGAGATTGGGGATTTTCATTATAAACCCTCTCTTTGAGGTAGCCCCATAAAAACAATCCAGGGAGTTAGATCGGGCGACCTCGGTGACCATGTCATGTCCCCAGAGCGACTGATCAGTTTTTGGGGGAAATTTTCCCGAAGGAAATCCTTCGAAGCTCTGGCTGTGTATGCAGTCGCCCAATCCTGTTGAAACCACGTGTGTGAAGAGTACAATGGATTAACCCGCAGGTGTGGAAAAAAGAATTCCATAATCATGCGTCGATAATTTTCACCGTTGACATACGTCGCCTAGCCTCGAGCATTTTCGAAAAAAAAAATGGTCCAATTGTCTCATGCGTGGATAAGGCACACCAAACAGTTACCCAGGGGAAATGCAATGGTTTTCGATGTTTCAATCGAGGGTTGCGGATTCTTGGAGACCAGTAACGGCAGTTTTGCATGTTGACGTGGCCGTTTAAGTGAAAATGAGCCTCGTCGCTCCAAAATATGTAATTTACAGTACGAAAACGATCCAAAATCATTTCACAAATATTTTTGCGTAAATCAAAGTCACTTTCTTTCAGTTCTTGAACGATTTGAATTTATTTTAAAAGGATGGAATTTCAGATGCTTTTTTAAAATTTCATGAATAATCGCTCTTGGAAGTCCCAGTGAGGCTGATCTTTTCCGTATTGAAAGTCGCGGATTTTCACGTAAACTGCTTTCAACCAGTTCAATGTTTTCGGGAGTCCTTGAAGATCGACTGGGCCCTTGCCGTGGAATATTCATAGCCGAAGCAGTTGCGCGGAATCTCTGCACCCACGACCGAATTAAATTTGCACTCGGTCCATCACTTAGTCGCCAAATACCGAACTTTGAACAAAATTGTCGACGAACGCACAATGCGCACTCGACCACTGCGACATCATCACTGACAAATCCGGACAAGCGATAAATCCAACGGCGCCACCCTGCTTCCGTACCGTTTATTACTTTTTGAAATAATCGTATTTAAAAATATAAATTTGCCACCAGACACCCTGTACTTTGTCGGAGGGCCGATCATGTCGAATTCAACACAATGTACACCAACAAAAAAACCGAACAAAAAAAATACATTTGAATTTGACAAGGTCGGATTACAATGTCTAGAAAATCAGCTGTTCTAACGCGTCCACCTGTACTAGATGCATCTTGTTATAAAATAATACAAATAATAAATAATTTTTAAATGAAAAATGATTTCGAAGATACATATTTATTAATTGACAAACAAAAATTATTCGGAAAAAGTTTGGCGCGTCCGATTTTTTTACTCTCAGTTTCACAGTCGGCCATTCTCTACGTATTTACTTTAACATTTATTGGCTATTTCACAACCTCATGAGGTCAGATGTCTTACACATATTAATTAAACAGATTTTAGCATATTTCTCCAACTGGTTCTATCCTTCGCCTTTTCTCGCCAGTTGGTAACACCAAGGATACAGAGGGATTCCTCGGCCTGGTCTTTTCATCGGAGTCTTGGTCGTCCTCTTTTTCTGCTGATAACATAGCCTAGCCAACGCAATTGACTCAATTTGATACGCCTAGCTCATAGAATAACACATACGTAGAAGGTTTTATTCGCTCAATAAATTAAATGTCATAGGTACGATGGAAATTACACAGTGGAGGGTGGAAAATATGGGTTCAATAATACCAGATGGTGGCAATAGTATACAGCGATCCACAAAGGAACTACACCCGAATTTCGTGTTTTTGTGGCAAACTAGTTGTGTTAAATACAATACAAGTGAATACCAACGTTAAAAGTCAACAAAAAAGTGCAAAATACATTTAAATTTTTCAGTTCTACACCAAAACGACAGGAAATAGTTAAGTGAACATATTTTGTAACTCCACCTGGTGTATGTAAACATTTCCACAGACCTACCGAGAGAGTGTGAAATGAAACGTCAGATGAGAGAATAAGTTCTTCTATAGTATGTGTTATTCTATGGCCTAGCTATGCCCACGTCAGAATGTAGCTCTTGGTTCCAACGACGTCGGTACTCTCCGTTTTCTTTGACAATGCCATATATTTTACGGAGAATTTTTCTCTCGAACACTCCCAGGTGTTTTTCATTCGCTTCCGATATGACCCAAGTTTCGAAGCTATTTGCCAGGACAGGTAAAATGAGAGTCTGGTATAGCTGGACTTTTGTTTGTCGAGAGAGGGCTTTGTTCTTAAACTGCTTGCTGATACTAAAATAGCATCCATGTATTTGCAAGCACAATTCTCCCATTTATCTCCAGTATGACGTTATTGCCCTTGTTAATGGCGGATCCAAGGTAGACAAATTCATCTACCACGTCAAAATTAAATCGGTTGTCAACGTTCAAGTGCGGACCAATTCGAGAGTTTTTTCTACTCGTTGACACAATCAATTTTATCTTGCCCTAATTATAGCAAGGCTCACCTTTGTTGATTCTTTTTCGATTCTATACTGCAGTAACCTCTCGCAAATTTCGCTCAATGATGTCCATGTCGTCAGCATACGACAGCAGCATATGGCTTTTCGTGTTGATGGTCTTTTTCATATTTACTGCAGCTTTTAGCATTAATATCTCCATTAAGATGTTGAAGAGATTGCACGAAACTGTTTCGCCTTGGTTCAGTCCGCGCTTGGTACAGTGTGGTACGGTGAGATCTTTCAGCGTCATTCTACAGATGCGGATCATTTTGGATATGTATCCATTTGCTTTTCGTTGGTCTTTTCCAGGATTTGGCGTGGCGTGAATATTTGGTCAGTCGTGGACTAGCCTGGTCTAAAACCACACTGATAATGTTCATTAATGTTTCAATTTTTAACAATTTGATTTCGGCGTTTACATAATTCGCTCGACAAGACCCTATACGCGATGGAAAAAAGACTGATACCGCGATGGTTGGAACATACACACGGATCACCCTTTTTGGATACAGGACATAATACACTGAGACTCCAATCGTTAGGCATAGATTCCCCCAATAATATACCGCGTATAAATTGATGCATGTGGGTTAGCAGTCCTTCGACACCGGCCTAAAAAATCTCAGCGGGTATCCCATACACACCAGCGGCTTCATTATTCTTAAGCCTGGAGATTGCTGTTCTAATCTCGTCTTGGTTGGGGGAGGAGGGCACAATCTACACTGTCTTCCTCTATCACTACCTCATGATCTTCAGTGGAAGAATCTGAGTGAAGTAGTGCTGAAAAGTGGTATCTTCACATTTTAAGCACACACTGCTTATCTGTCACCAGATTTCGATTTTTGTCCTTGCAGGAGGGCAGCCCATTATTCGATCTTCTTACCCTCTGGAAAAACTTTCGGGATTCACCATTCATCCTTCACATTTCGGTTTTTTCACTCTCTCTCTGATCCCATTGCCATTTTTTCCGCCTAAACAGTTGGTTTTCCTCCCTTCTTAGCTTCTTGTACCGCTCACTCCCAGCACGCGTTGTAACTGACTGTTTCGTTGACATACGTGCAGCGTCTTTTTCATCAGTTGCAATGCGACATTCTTCGTCATACCATGGATTATCCTTCTACGGTTTCTGATAGCCAAGTTCAGTCTTTGCACCGGTTTCCAAAGAATGGGAGATGTGCTTCCACTGCGCATCTTGGTCGTCGGGGGGGGGGGGGGGGGTGTCTTCGGTTTCCAAAGAATGGGAGATGTGCTTCCACTGCGCATCTTGGTCTTCGGGGGGGGGGGGGGGGTTGGGGGAGGGTATTCTGCTCTAGCAGGAGAGAGAGCAATTTTTTTTGTATTCGGCTTCGTACTTTTTTCGACCTGCTTAGTCTTGTGCGAACTTTCGCACACACCTGGTAATGATCCGAGTCGAATCAAACGTACATTCATTACACTAGAAGAGTGCCTGCCATCTATTACCAAGTGATCAATCCGGTTCTTCGTCCGCTGATCTGGAGATATCCAGGTCGCCTTATGTATGTCCTTATACTAGAATCGTGTCCTACTAACTACCATGTTCTTTGCAGGGGCGGAGTCTATCAGTCTTATTCCATTATAGGAGGTAGTATCATGTAGACTGTGATTTCCGATGGTTGGTCGAAAAACACTTTCCTTTCCTAATTTGGCATTAAAATCGCCTAGAATAATCTTAATGTCGTGGTCATGGCAGCGTTCATATACTTCCTCCAGGCGTTCATAAAATGTTTCTTTGACTTCATTATCTTTATCCTCTGTCGGTGCGTGCACACAATTTAACGAGATGTTGAAATATTTCGCCTTGATGCGAATTGTGGCTATGCGGTCACTCACTGGGTTGATCCTTGAAACTAGGTATCACAGTATCTTGCCAACTATAAATCCGCACCCAAATTCGTGCTTTCGCTCATGGCAGCTGTAGTAAATATCGCAGTGTTTCTTTCTGGTGCAACCATATCCTGCCCATCGCATTTCCTGGATCGCTGTGATGTCAGCTTTATATTTTCCGAGGATATCCGTCAGTTGGAATGTGGCACCAGTCCTGTATAACGTTCGCACATTCCAGGTACATATCCTTAAATCGTGGTCCTTATAACGTTTGCGAGGGTCATCAATAGTTGGGGGGTTTCTTTTTTCATTAGTTTCCTTGTGTATTTTCATTGCCAATATAACGGTGGCGGGAGGCATACCCAGCCCACCGTGGTTTGAATTTTACCAACTGCCAGGATGATTATATTTCAGCCGTCCATTAAGGATCAGACGCTGACAAGAATGCAGTGAGTCGAAATTGGATTTTGGCTTCTTCAATTTTGATCCGCCGTTGGCCAGGGGTGTTGGCTCATCCGCCTTCAAAGGACAAAAGAATATGCACACTACTTCGAAGAGATTCAGTGACAGGGTCACCTAATAATCCTGAGACGTTTCACTCGTTTCGCCTTCTCACTTTAGCTAGCTAACGGAAGTTTCCGATAAGCCATTGCCCAGGATATACTGCGTGGAAGTAGTGAGCTGCTTGGACTGCCCAATAAAGGAATAATTTCTGGCCACTCCCAAGTGAATGGCTATCAGAAACTTTCTACCTGCAAGGACAGTCCCATAGTTACTTATATGAACTTTAAATACCAAATGTTTGCCATTTAAATGCCAATTAATGAAAATTTTCTGTAAGCTTTTAAATGACGATTGTGAAACTGGCCCTTAGTATCCAAATATGTAAATACTAATACTAGGGATGCTAAACGGGATTGATTTTAAAAAATCCCGGGATTCGGGACTTTTGAATCCGGGATTTTATTTTAAAATTTTTTTGGGAACAGGTCTATTTTACGGCTTACACTCCAACAAACAACCACAAGAGGGGTAGAATACGGTATTCTAAGCAAGAAAGTAAAGTAACAAATGCACAGTTTCGGAGTTATGGGCCCCGAAATTTCGGATATGTGAGAGGGTTATGGCGTTAACGTACCGTGTAAAGCCATTGATATCAGTTTTTTGTATAAAACAATTCAAAACAAACTCATAAAATAATGTAGCACTTTTTGGTAAGTCGCTTGGTTATCGAGTTATCGAATGTTGACATTTAGAAAAATTACCGATTGTTTTTACTTTTCCCAAACAAAAAAAAAATTATTTTAAAAACATCGCGCAATTTCCAAACAAAAACACAAAATAATTTTAAAAAAAACGTTTACATTTTTGTTTGACAAACGTCAACATCCGATAACTCGATAACTAAGCGACTTATTGAAAAATGCTACATTATTTTTTGAGTTTGTTAAGACTTGTTTTATACCAAAAAGTGATATCAATGGATTTACACGGTACGTTAGTGGAAAAAGTATCCGAAATGTCGGGGTCCATGACTCCGAAACTATGCACTTGCCCCGATTTTGTTATTTAGCTTTCGTTGACATGTTATACCCGGCGCAAGTCGTCGAATAGACATACATATGCCAAAATTAAGTAACGTTAAGATGTGTTATTAAACCTTTTGTAGAGCCGCCATTGGTTTTTAAACCCTTTTTGCACAATTTGAATTTTGCTTGAGGTACACCTTTCGACCACACTGAACTTTTGTCATAGTTTATAATTTTTATGTTTTTTTGAAATTAATAATAATCCCGAAAAATCCCGGGATTTTCCGTTTGGCATCCCTAGTAAATACTCGTATACGTTTGATGTGACATTGGCTGTTTGTGATATTCTATACAAATTACTTTGTTTTGCAAGTCAATCGTCATAGATCTCTTTATTGCCAATTCAATCACAGATCAGATTAAATCAATTTTCTATAAATGCAGACTTATAGTACTCCAAATTTAAATACAATATATCTTGTATCTTCCCATTGCAATCCATGAAGCCACAGGGGAGAGTTTCTCACAACCAGAGAGCTGTGCGATTTTCAGGTTTAAACTCAATGATTGGAACCTACAATTTCACACCCATTCAGATCGTGGTTTTGAGAAGCTTTTTCATGGCTAATTAAACCTACTGAATGGAATTAAAATCTTGACACCTGTTCGGGAATGTAATGGCAATAAAGTTAACAGAAGACCATAAGCATCTTAAACAATATCGTCAGGCAAGTTTATATGAGAAAGCTTCAATGAACAAGATATCAAATGGTTCACATCGGTTATTTTAGGTGAAACTTAAATGTTTTATTACGGATCCGACAAAAATATGCAGGTTATATTTTTAATTAATCAAATTTTGCAAAATAAAATGAATTGGTTTTTCCTGCTCAGAAGTCAAAACAACATTTTTCAAAATGTAGTAACATGCATTCCAATTAAAAAAAATTAGATTTCGAGACAATTTATCAAATTAAACACTTTTCTATTTAAATAATTTGCATTATTTTTTATTTATTTTAAAGCTTAAATATTAGGAAAAATTGTTCATATAAGTAAGTCTGTATATAAGCATAAATTGTATATAATATGTGTATATAAGTATAATAGATCATAGAAAATACCCCTAAATATTGAATACTTAAAGTTTTGATTATGAAATATGATTATTTGTTATTAAATGTGTAGGCATTATTTTGAAAATGTCATTCTATTACTCATATATTGGTATGTAGTCTAGGCAGCACGAGTCCAATGCAGTTACTTTCTTCTTGAAAGTTATAAGCCTTAAGAAAGATCAGTTTAATTATTGATATTAAATATAAATTTAATGATTTTCACTAACTACAGAAAGGCTTAAAATTACAACGGGATGCAAATTTAGTGATAGTACCTAAACCTATCTTTGTCCCGATTTGTAAAGTTCTTAAGTCTTTTTTTTTTAGCTGAAAGCTTGACCGGGCTAGCAATCTCAACACTTGGGTGATAAATAGACATCGGATTTTACGGAAAAACTTACGGCCTTCTTCATAAAAAATGAAGAGAGGTTTGAGAGGGGATTCCTCAGACAGAGAACGTCTCTCAAATTTCTCACAACTTGTTATGAATAAGCCGGTTATTTTGTACGATTGTTTTTAATTGAATATTGACTTTAGATAGATAATTTTTATGAGCAAGCGGACATTTTTATTGTGCAAATTCACCATTTAGTTTCACTGCCCATTCTAAATATGTTATTGCATAAAATCTGTGGTCAAGTAATAAAAGCTCAATAAAATAATTTCAGTTGTGATGTGGAGGTGTTAGGGCGAGTTTCACAATCGACATTTAAAAGCTTACTTTGCAAGCTTACAGCAACAGCCGTAGTAAAAAGCATTTCAATGGCGAACATCGGACATTTAAATTTAATTTAAGTGGAGAGTGTCATTTAAGTGTCAACTGTGAAACTAACGGAGCCTATATATCCTCAATTCTAAAATCTTAACTCTTCAACACGTAAAGCTCATTAAACAGTAAACTGAGTTATGTGATACCAAAAGCTCACCTTTATATAGATAAATTCTAACGGTTTCACACCCACCATTTAAAAGCTCACAGAAAATTTTCATATTAAATGCTTTCACTTTGCCGTGGTGAACTGACGGTTCTAAAGCGTTAAGATTTTTATCACTAGTAACGATTTTCTGTACTTGTTTTGTGATCTTACATCACATAAGCTCTTAGGGCCATTATTCATAAAAAGTTATGAGAGGTTTGAGAGACGATTTGTCATACAAAAACCGTCTCTCAAATCTCTCACAACTTTTTATGAATAAGGCCCTAAGAGTTTATGTGATGTAAGATCACAAACCAAGTACAGAAAATCGTTGCTAGTGATAAAAATCTTAACGCTTTAGAACCGCCAGTTCACCACGGCAAAGTAAAAGCTCAGTACTAAATAAATAAATGGTTTCCCATGACATCCAATGAAGGGATTAGGGAGTGCTTCTCACACCCAGTGAGCTGTGCAATTTTTACACCGGTTCCGAACGGTATTTTTTTGGAGAAGCTTTTTCATGGCTAAGTATTCGATAGTATCACCGAGGTGACCGTCGTCCAAAGAAATGTAAGGTGGTCGGAGCTGTGATCGAACCCACGTACTCATGTACAAGAGCCGCGCACACTACTACTGCACCACCGACGGCTCTCACCAGCTCAGTACTACAGTCCAGAAATTTAGAAAGTTCATTAAAAAGCGCTGGCATCTTGAACAATCATAGAGCGAGTTAAATAAAGGACAACTTTCGTCTTAGAGAATCTTAATTTGTGTTGAATACGACTGACATACATTAACTTATTTTTGGATCGAAATCGAGGATCAGGCAAGCTTTAAAACAAAGCTCATAGTTAGTATAGAAATCCTTCGCTTTGTTACAGTTTCACAGTCGTCATTTAAAAGCTCATAACAGCTGGCAGATTGGGTATTAGTAAAAACGCATTTAAATGAAGAACATCGGGCACTTAAACGCAATTTATATTGGGACTATCGTTTATTTGAATTTTATTGACCGATTTTTGTCTTTTATCTTTAAAATGTCCAATATCAAACTGAGTATAAGTCTCAAATTAGAAAGCGATGAACTTACTGGTTGCTAAAAGCTTTCCTGAATCCCATAGAGGGATGTAATGGGAATACATTTCCGCTCATATTGAAGACTACATCAATCTTTTTAATCAAAATGTAAATTTTGTTGACATTTTAAACTTCACCCTTGATACAAAACAAAACATCTTGTGAAAGCTTCCTCATCTTCATTCATAACTTTTTGGTAGAGTGCAATTGAAAAGCTTTCTAACGAACATTCTTTGTTCATAAAACTTCTTGATCTTAGCCTACATTTTCTTATAATGATATATGTATGTATGTGTAAGTATCTTATATAATACGATTATAAAATGTTTAATGCTACAACAACAATTTTATTGTTATGGACTTTGCTTTCTTTCTCTAGCATTTATTTTAGATTCTTTTTTCTCTGACGATTCAGTCCATCGATTTACTGATGTGTGCATTTATTGTCCTTGGATTTCTTTTTACGATCCTCACTTGAATTCGATCGTCGCGTACCTTGAATTGGCATGTAAGGAGGTGTGGGACTTGAGTTTTGATCTAAAGAAAGAACAAATAAGTAATAGGTTAGTAAGCTCTAGTATGTTAACTAAATATGTAGGTCTATACATATATACCAAAGGATTGTGTTTTGGATGTGGAGCTGTTGCGGGAGTTCAACGAATCATGAGAGTGTATGGAAAAGTTTTCAGATCTGAAATGAATTAAAAATTATTAAAATACATTAGGGAGAGTACACACACTCGTAATTTAAAAGCTCACAGAAAATTTTCATATTAAATGACATTTAGGTCTCAAAAATTTGGCATTTAAAGTCCATTTAAATTGAGAATTTTGAACTGTGAACCTCGCCAAAATATCAATCTTACCTAGTCATCGAATTTTGTGAATAACTGCCAACTCCACCATTGACTGGTATATTCTCGGCGCATACATTCATCGATGCTGGGCGGTTACTAACTCCTCCTCCACCAACCCCAACGCCACTAGTTTGACCTGGACGGCAACTATCCACCGGCAATGTATAGATATCATCCTCTCGTGCAAGGCTGGCATGCCTGGCCTGCTGACTGGCAATGTCTCGGGTGAGACTACCATTTGTCAGGCAACCATTTTGTGTGCGCTGTGCATGTTTGATGACATCGATGGGACTGGAGTAGGCTTCTAAATCCAATAGGTCTTCTTGTTGCTGTTGGCTATCTCTATGATATGGTACCTCACCAGGCAATGGGACGTGATTGTGACGCATCGAACTAACGGAACTAGACATCATGTCTTGTGGCATATGAGGGTGGGCCAACAAGTGACCATTGTGTGGTATACCATTAGTTAGTGGTGGCAATTGTGGCTCCTTTTGTTGACTCTTACGTTGCCGTGCCTTTTCTTTGGCGCGTTTAGCTTTGGCTTTTTCCTAGAAAAATAAATGACAGGATTAGAAAGTGAATTAAGAAGACTTAAGCTAAAATATTTTAAATATCAATAAAAACCATCTCAATAAATATACATACATATAAAATTAGTAGTTTCCTTAAAAAGCTATAATGAGAACATTTATTGGAAAGCTCTCTTTTATAGAGGCTCTTTTATTATAGAAGGATCTTTTATTATAGAAGGATCTTTTATTATAGAAGGAATTTAAAAGAGGTCGCAGAGGGCATTCATTATAAAGGGTTTTTCAACAGAGACGCTACAAAAGTAAATCGATAGGGACAGCAACCGACGCCATAGTTTTTCCCGCTCTTTTGACATTTCTCTTCTGTACGCTTTGCCATTTCATCATGGAAAGATATACGAGCCAACAACTAGTCGAAATTATTAAAATTTACTACCGAAATTTGGAGTCAGTGGCCTCACCTTTAAGAGGCCTCAACAATCAGCGATGAGGCTCATTTCTGGCTGAATGGCTTCGTCAATAAGCAAAATATGCGTTATTGGTCAGACAGCAATCCACACGTAATCCATGAGTCATCATTGCATCCCGAAAAAATTACGGTTTGGTGCGGTTTATGGCCCGGCGGCGTCATTGGGCCGTACTTCTTCCGTGATGATCAAGACCGGCACATTACTGTGAATGCGAATCGCTACCGTTCAATGATAACCGAATATTTTTGGCCGCAATTGCATAATATGGACTTGGAGGACATGTGGTTCCAACAGGACGGCGCCACACAGCGAATTCCACAATCAATTTATTGGAAACCAAGTTTGGTGAACGTGTTATCTCACGAAATGGCCCAGTCGATTGGCCGCCTCGGTCGTGCGATTTGACGCCGTTAGATTATTTCCTGTGGGGCTACGTCAAGTCTATGGTCTATGCCAACAAGCCAGCGACGATTGATGAACTTCGTACGAATATCGAACGGGAAATTTGCGCAGTATCGGCCGATCTATGCTTGAAAACTGTCGAAAATTGGGTTCAGCGTCTGGACTTCTGCAAGCGTTGCCGTGGTGGCCATGCAAAAGAAATCGAGTTCCATACATAATGGCATCGAACGTACTTTCACAGGAATAAAGAGTGTCATTGGTATCTAAAGCTGGTTTTGTTTTATTTAAAAAAACTTTTGTAGCGCTCTTATTGAAAACCCCGTTACATCCGTTCTACCTTATCAATGCAACTCAGAGAAAGCTTTAGGTTTAGCTAATAAGTTTGTAATACTGACTTATGTACTAATATATCGATATAACTTTAAATTTTCGAAAGATTTTATGCAACATTAAAAAAAAGACTAATAACTTGTTTACAACCATTTTATCCTAAAGCTTCGCCCAAGTTTTTTTGGAACGAAGTTCCTTATTGCAAATGAAAACAAATGAAACAACTTTGGTTTTAACACTATTATGCTACAACCCACTATTATCAACTATATTGTTTACTTTTGCTTTGGTTTGCGTCTACACTAATGGCTTGGAACAGAGAAATAAATTAACTAGATGTCTCACATATGTTGGGAAATTTCTTGTTTACTGGGAAGTTTCCTAGGTGGAGCCTGTAACCTATATTTAGTATACGGGTGATTCAGGAAGTTCCGGACAAATTTCTGCAGCGTATTCTTTGGCTGATTTCATGAAGAAAGTCCACTAGGACCATGTCCGAAAATGCAACGGTGCGAAATGGCAGCGGGTTCAAAATTTTCGGATTGGCGATCGGAGGGTAGTAGGGTAAAGTTGCTAACTTCTGAGCCAGTGATCGGATTTTTTTTGGGCTTGTTGTCCGGAACTTCCTGAATCACCCTATATATTGTAGTTTTGAACCCAATAAAAAGTAAATTTAGAGCAGCCAAAGTGAACGAAGTTTAAAAAAAGAAAATTTTCTTAAATAAGTCCATTTTCTTAAAAAAGTAAATTTTCTCAAACAATACCTATTCATATTCTTACATAAAGTACATTTTCTTAACAAATAAAAAAGAAAATTTTCATACAAAAAGTAAATTTTCTCAAAAAAATTAATTTTTATACCCTCCACTGTAAGTGATAGAGGGTATATATCAGTTTGTCATTCTGATTATAACATATAGAAATAAGGCTTTGCGACCCCATAAAGTAAATATATTCTTGATCCTTATAACAACCGGAGTCGATATAGCCATGTCCGTCTGTTGAAAACATTCTCACGACTTCAATCGGCGATAACGCGGTTTGGTTTTTGGCCAGAATGTTCCACGTATTCCTGAGCAGTTTGGTATTGAAAATCAGCGAAATTGGTCCATTGGAAAAAATTTTATGATTGGAAACGTAAAAAGACTCATACAATTTTCACATTAATTTTTGTAGTTTTATACTAAACTACTCCTTTTGCCGTGTGGTGAATTTCCATATTGAAAATCTTTGTTGTTCTTTATAATAGGTAAGTACTTTAGAATGTTTAGATGTACTGTCATGTGTTCATACATTTATATGAATTTTGTCACAGTTGATTTAAGGTCGCTGTGGCTTGATGGGTAAAGGGTTGCGCGTGGAAGTCTGAGGGTGGTTGGTTCAACTCTCGTCCCAGCTTGTTTTTTTTTTTCAATTCTTCAAAAAATTCTTTTTTATTTTTCAAAAATGCTTTGCAGCTTGCTTTTTTTTTAACATTTCTTCAAAAAATGTTTTTTTATTTTTAAAAAATGCTTTTTTATTTTACTTGTACAAGTAACTTATTTTTATTTTTTTTAAAAAAGTAAATTTTCTTAAAAAAAGGTACATTTCTTAAGTACATTAAGTACATTTCAAAGTACATTTTTTAAGTACATTTCATTAAGTACATTTCTTAAGTACATTTCGTAAGTACATTTCTTAAGTACATTTCTTTCTTAAGTACATTTCTTAAGTACATTTCTTCTTAAGTACATTTCTTAAGTACATTTATCCTTAAGTACATTTCTTCTTAAGTACTTAAGAAATGTACATTTCTTAAGTACATTTCTTAAGTACATTTCAAAGTACATTAAGTACATTTCAAAGTATATTTCAAAGTACATTTCAAAGTACATTTTCTTAAGTACATTTTCAATGTGAGCATTTGAGCATTGTGAGCAATGCATTTTTGAGCATTGTGAGCATTTGTGAGCATCCTGCATTTGTGAGCATTTGTGAACAAGTAATTGCATTTGTGAACAAGTAACTTATTTTTATTTTTTTTAAAAAAGTAAATTTTCTTAAAAAAGGTCCTTTTTAAAATTTAATATTTTGCTGGTTAACACTAAGGTGGAGGGTATCAAAGATTCGGCACAGCCGAATTTAACACTTTTACTTGTTTTTATATAAGTACCTCTTCTCAAAAAAGTTAATTTTCTTACAACAAATGGCCTTTTCTCAAAAAAACTACGTTTTCTTTAAAGAGTACCTTTTTTGTGAAAGAAAATAGCTTTTCTTGGGATAAATACCTACTCTTAAACATATTCCTATTCTTTAAAAAAAGGACCAGTTCTCTTAAAAAAGTACCTTCTCTTAAAAATATACATTTTCTTACAAAAATTTATTTTCTTAAAAATACATTTTCTTAAAAATAAAATAATATCTTTTCTTTTCTTGAGATAAGTACCCTTTCTGAAAATAAGTATATTTTCTTAAAAAAATAACCTTTTCCCCCTAAGGTTGAAGTAATCAAGCTCGAACCTTAGAGGAAATATATCATAAAGGTCGAATACCAACATTTAACTAATAGTAAACTAACCTTTTCCTAAAAAGACTACCACTTCCTTAAAAAGAAGCTGTTCTTAAACCAGTACATAAGTTTCAGTCGGGTGAACCGCTTTAATCATACCCTCACCCTAAGTCATCCATTGTGTGGGAGTTCTGCAAAAAACGCCCATACTCAAAAGTGACCATATTCAATAGCAAATTGAGGACACTGCGCTAAAACTATTGAATACCCAAATTAGTTAGCTTCCCTCCCAATATTTATATGCGAGGTACACAAATGGGCATGGCAAGTTGTTGCCAAAATTTTGATCAGTATCAAATTTTATTAAGATCGGTTATGATTTATTTGAGATATCGAGTCGGCAAACAACAAATACGCCCAACTTTTGTATGGGTTGTACGAAACTGGGCGTGACACAATAGTCAGTTATTAGTTACACAGTAGCTTTTAGCAAAATATTGCCTAGTACCGACTCTTATTAAGATCGGTTGTTGTTTTTGAGAATTATAGTGTGGATCAACCGGTCCTCCGCCCAACTTTTATATGGGAGGTACCAGAATGGGTGTGGAAAAACAGCTTATTTTCTATAGGAGAGCTTTATTTGGCTAAATACTGACTAGTACAAACTTTTCATAAAGATTGGTTTGGTTTTGCGGGACTTCTCATGCCGAACAACTAGACGCCCAAACAACTTTTGTATGGGAGGTACCACAATGGGCGTGGAAAAATCACCCTTATTTTAATCGATGATTAGCTTTTCATAACGTGAAGCCTTATACCTAATTTTATTAAGGTCGGAAGTGTTTCAAGTGATTTATAAGATTGACAATCCGGTCGAACCCCCGGTTTTGTATGGGAGGTACCAGAATGGGCGTGACAATCTTGCCCATTTTCTCCAGTTAAGTAGGCATTTACAGATTATTAACCGGTGTGAGAGATAAAGCTAATCACATCTACCAGAAAAAAGATTTGAAAGAAATATGATTTTGTGCTAAATGTGTCGATTTGTATGGGAGGTACCAGAAGGGGCGTGGTCAAAACGCCCATTTTCAATCCCAAACTCAATATTGGCAAATAATAGTCACTGACAAAGTTTCATTGTCATCTGTAAAGATTTACGGCAGTTATCGTGTTGACCAGCCAGACAGCCAGCAGACAGACGGACATGGCTCAAACGTCTTAAAAAGTCCTAAAACGAATTTCGTCCAAAGATACAAAGGGTCTAATTTGGTTCCTTCTATGTGTTACATTTTTTTACATATTAAATGATATATACCCCCATCATAAGGTGAGGGTATAAAAAGTACTTCTTTGTATATAAAAATCATACTCTTATGACTTTTTCTTACAGAAAGTACTTCTTCTTAAAAATAGTACCTTTTCTTAAAAAAATATCAGCTCTTAAGAAAAGAAGTACCTCTCTTTAAAAAAGGTCCTTAACGGGAAAATATAATACATATTCTTAAATGTATTAAAATATACTTAAAAAAAATACATTCTATAAAAAACAATTTTTTCTTAAAAAAAGTTTATCATTTTACAAAAAGTATATTTTCTTAAAGATCTATTTGAATTATCGTATTTTTCGACGGGCGCCTTAGGCGTATTGGAACTAACTAGTACATAATACGTATGTATATAGCGAAAGGAACTTCGTTCCAACCGGGTGTCCCGTAACACCTTATATGATTTTTTTAATGTATTTTGGTTAGTGTATTCAAACCCGAAACCGGTTAACCTAATACCGGCCGGTTAACTGAATGTCGGTGTTTTTAAAAGTTCATGAAGAATTGGTTTTTTGGTTTTAAAGAACTTTCACACAACTGATATTACAACACAAACTTGTACACCTAAGTGTAGGGTGTCTCAGTAGGAATGCACTTTTTCATTTTAAAATAAAAACACGTATTTATTGAGATAGTTGTGATTGTTTATTGGATTGTAAAGAAGATATGTTCCGATTAAGTATGGAATAAAATATCCGTCAAATGGCTCTGATGACAGGCCATTACTAATTTCATGAAATTTTCCATGACATTTTCACAGCCGAGATTTGACAAAACCCCAACGAAAGAAATCACTCGTCGTTAAATCGCATGATCTTGGTGGCCAGCTGAAATCCGAATTTCTTGAGATAATTTGTTCTGGAAATCGTTGCTGCAAAAAATCGATTGTTTCATGCGCGCTGTAGCAGGTGGTGCCGTCTTGCTGAAACCACACGTCGTTCAGATCCATGCCGTCCAGTTGACGCTACAAGAACTCCATTATCATGTTCCTGTAACGAATGCCGTTCACCGTCACGGCAATTTCGGACTCATCTTCAAAAAAGTAAGGCCCAATTACGCCGCCTGACCAAAATCCGCACCAGACAGTTGCTCGTTGGGGGGCATGTAATTATTTCTCATGGTTTGCATGAGGATTTTCTAGACCTCAAATTCGACAATTTTGTGTATTAACGATGCCATTCAGATGGAAATGCGCTTTATATGAGAAGATGACTTTTTTTTGAAAGAATGACATTGACTTCACTATGCTCCATTACCCATTGAACGAATTGCCGGCGCTTTAGATGGTCTGCTGGTTTGAGCTCCTGGGTAAGCTAAATTTTGTACGCATGAAAGTGGAGGTCGTTTGTCAAAATTCTGGGCGTAGTGCTTCGTGAAATTTGGAGTTGTTGAGAACGATGCCGAATTTACGTTTACTGGTTTGCGCTGACACTCTCGTTTACAGCAGCAATGTTTTCAAGAGACCGACCGGTACGTTGACGCACAGGAGTCTTTCTGCCCATAACCAATGCAGTTTCTTAAGTTTTTTTTACCTCTCTTCGAATGGTTGATACATTAGGTGCACTTTCTCGACTGAAAATTCTTCAAAGTTGTCGAGCGGTCTCAGCATAACTTTCCAAATTTTTGTAATAAGATTTCACAATTATAACGCGTTGTTCTTTCGTAAAGAGCTCCATTTTTAATAATCGGAATAAACATATGTGACAGCCGCCAAATTTCAGAGTTGCCACCTGTACAAAAAAAAATCAATGAGTGTTCGAACTCACGGATGATGTGTTAACACCTTTTTGCTACACGGTACCTGTTCGATTTCTATGAACACATAAGTAAATGTTACATTGGAAAATAAAAAATAATAGTTTTTTTGTATATACCGGGCAATACTGAACACCAAATGACTCGCTTTGTTTGGCCATAGCAACAACAACGAAACAACCAAACACACAACATCACACATACTTTGTCCGAAGTAGCTGACGTATACGTGTGTCACATAACCACATGTTTGCCATATCAACAGCAACGAAACAACCAAACACACAACATCACACATACTTTGTCCGAAGTAGCTGACGTATACGTGTGTCACATAACCACATGTTTGCCCTATCAACAGCAACGAAACAGCCAAACACACAACATCACACGTACTTTGTACGAAGTAGCTGACGTATTAGTGTGTCACCATAACGTCGACTGCGCTTTCAAATGAAGTTTTGCGTGGCTATGCTTTATATCCCCGTTCAACAACAGCCACATGTGCATACATACATTATTATGTTATCTAATACATACGCTATAGACACAATTTCGTTTGCCTCACCCCTGCCACACCACTCTGTCATTGCTCTCTTGCTCGCTCATTTTTGTTTAACACGTCATTATTCTCTTTCGCAGTCGCAGAAAATCTGGTTTTAGCAGCAGCATAAAATCTGGTTTTAGCAGCAGCATAAAATCTGACTTTGATAGATTTAGTCCCTATACGCCGCTATAGATGTTAACACATCAAAAATTACACTAAATTTATAAATATTAAGACACATCTGCCAATAAAATAAAAGACACATCTGCCAACTACGATTTAGATGTAAACTCCGGAACTAATGGCAACACAAATAGTATGTTAGCATGAATACATAAAACAAAATCCAGTATTCCCAATTCAAAGAGAAGTAGAAACCGTTCACAGGAAGATTTACACAACGATGATATTGCCTATTTGTATGGTCAAATTTGAGAACCGATAAGTTGCATAATGGTCACTTTTAGATCGCTGTCGCTGGTGCTCATGTTTGTTATTGTGTTTACATATTTTTGTTTATATTCATTTGCCTTATTTTTTTTGTCATATTATTAGCATTTGGTTTGTTTATGATCATTAATTTGTTATTATTGTTTGCCTATAATGACCATTTGTTTGAGTTTTTTAAGTCCCTTTTTTGTCGTCATTTGTTTACGACTTACCGCAGTTTCCCTTTGTCACTACATTGTACTTGTTGTGTTGGAAAGGAACTGTTAAGTTTTGTAAACAAGTACAATCAAATCAGTTTGTTGGGGATAAAGACAGCGGTAAGTATTGTTGGGTTTTATATTTGTTTGATTTTTATTATTATAATTAAACAATTTTTTTTAGAAGTAAACCCTATTTTTTATTGTCTATTTTACAACCTCATGAGGTCAGACGTCTTACACATGTTAATTAAACAAACAAATTTCAACATATTCTTCCAACTGCGTCTATCCTTCGCTTTTTCTCGTCAGTTTGTAACACCAAGGATACGGAGGGATTCTTCTGCCTTGTCTTTCCAGCGGAGTCTTGGTCGTCCTCTTTTCCTGCTTCCATCGGGTGCGTTATCAAAAACCTTTCCCGATGGCTCATCTTCATCATTTCTGATAACATGGCCTAGCCAACGCAATTGGCCCAATTTGACTCGTCTAGCTATGTCCACGTCAGAATACAGATTATATAGCTCTGGGTTCCAGCGACGTCGGTACTCGCCGTTTTCCCTAACAGGACCATATATTTTACGGAGAATTTTTCTCTCGAATACTCCCAGTTGTTTTTCATCCGCTTGCGATATGACCCAAGTTTCAGAGCCATATGTCAAGACAGGTAAAATGAGAGTCTGATATAGCTGGACTTTTGTCCGTCGAGAGAGAGCTTGGTTCCTAAACTGCTTGCTGAGCACAAAATATCATCTATTTGCACGCACAATTCTCCTATCGAGGCTGACGTTGTAGTCCTTGTTCACGGAGGATCCAAGGTTGACAAATTCATCTACCACTTCAAAATTAAATCGGTTGTCAACGTTCAAGTGCGGACCAAGTCGAGAGGTTTATCTAGTCGTTGACACCATCAATTTTGTCTTGCCATCATTAACAGCAAGACCCACCTTCGCTGATTCCTTTCCGATTCTTGAAAATAGTGCAGTAACCTCTCGCAAATTTCGCCCAATGATGTTTATGTCGTCAGCATACGCCAGCAACATACGGCTTTTCGTGTTAATGGTCTTGTTCGTATTTACTGCAGCGTTTCTCATTATTATCTCCATTAAGATGTTGAAGAGATTGCACGAAAGTGTGTCGCCTTGTCTAAGTCCTCGCTTGGTTCAGAATGGTTCAGTGAAGTTTTTCCCCACTTTCACTGCTGATTTGGTGTTGGTCAGCGTCATTCTACAGAGACGGATCAGTTTTGCCGGAATACCAAGTTCAGACATAGCTTCGTACAGTTTACCCCGTATGGAGCTATCAAAAGCAGCATTGTAATCGACAAAAAGGTGGAATGTATCGATTTGCTTTCGTGGGTCTTTCCAGGATTTGGCGTAGCTTGAATATTTGGTCAGTCGTGGACTTGCCTGGTCTAAAACCACACTGATAAGGTCCAATCAGTTTTTCAATAATTGGCTTTAATCTTTCACATAATACGCTCGACAATACCTTATACGCGATGTATAAAAGACTGATACCGCGATAGTCGGAATATACACCCGGATCTACACTATCTTCCACTATCATTACCTCCTGATCTTCAGTGGAAGAATCTGAGTGGAGTAGTGCTGAAAAGTCGTCTCTCCACATTTTGAGCACGCACTGCTTCTCAGTCACCAGATTCCCATTCTCGTCCTTGCAGGAGGGCAGCCCATTATTAGGCCCATTATTCAATCTTCTTACCCTGTGGAAAAATACCATAACCATACCGGGTAAATTTACAGGTTCAACGATGAAGACGGAATATAACGTCCCGTGGTATCACAACGGTTCTCAATGGAATAAGTGTGTCAATAGTGACAGGCACTTCTACCTAACAGAACCAACAGCATCTGCAAGTGTGATAATCTATGACCTGCAGTCTCGCCGCATATCTACCAAATCAGTCTAAATAGACGCAAAAGGTTACAGGTTCTGCCTGTATGATAGTTCATAGTCTTGCCAACTTATCGTATCGTACTACTTGCTGAGATATTTCCGGCAGTCTTTGCCAGACATTTAGTTCAGGAAGACTAATTCCAGTGAATGACAAATGTTGTAATGAATAGGTAGTCTACTAGAAAGAGACAACCCTAATTCCCTACAATATACCCCATACACTTCCTGGTCATTCGGGTTCTTCGTACCATCTGTGTAGAAATTGAAATATCTTTTTACGCTAGGAACTCATTAGAACATTGTTGGAATTAAAAAAATATCTTTTTTATTTAAAACCCTGAAATTCAAAATTCCGACAATGCTTGCTTTGTACCCCTAAAATACGAGTACACATGCTATTCTTTTATTTTCAACAAAATTACTTAAATGTAGATTCCGTGGAACCGAGATATTTTATTTCCAAATATTACGTACAATTACAGACCACATTTGCACTGCTTTATCAAAAAGGTCCAAATAAAAAATAAAGCATTCCCCCTTTTAAAAAATAATAGACAAACCCGTATTCCATTTGATGAAACACTTGGCAATAGGCCCGTAAATGTTTCTAAACGCAAATCGGATAATGCACGTGAAAAACTAAAGCCGCGCTGTAAAGTCACTACACCGGGTCTTAGAATATCCCACGTAGTATAATCCATCTTTTGTTTGAAGGTGGTGCAATTCAGAGGAAAAGAAGATAGAAAGGGAGGAAGTTTAAACAGTTAAGAAATAGAAAATTGATTGAAAAAATAGTTACGCAGTGAATATGAAAACGAGAGCTGAGAAAAAGCTTTGGAGATGAATGATAAATTCGTATTATCACGAGGCGAAAACATTAGTTAAAAATTGTCTAAAAAAGAATTAGGGGTGAAAATGTATGAAGTAAAACAAGTGTAAAGTGATTATAGTGGAAACTAATGATTCCATTTTCAACTACGAAAATGAAAGGAAAGGATGTTTAATTTATGCATGTGAATATACACTTGATGACTACAGAGACAGTATACATTAGTTGCAGGTGTAAACAAGTACGTAGTTGATTTCTAAAACAAATTTACTACGATAATCATTTGCAACTATAGGTTTAGTGGTTTGCGACCCGTTTTTAGTAGAAATGATAATAATTATCAAACTTGAATTTTCGAAATTAAACACAAACTGCTACAAATAATAAAAAATACCAAATGGACTGAATTTTCGGTAAATCGTGTAGGTCTTCAAAAAATCTTAATTTCAGAAAGACACCAAAATTGGAAATGTAATTTAACCTGCAAACCCATGAAATGGGCCCACGTTAGAACAAGTAAGTGGGCCAAATGAAATTATGACATTAAATTCACCAAATATTACCGCGTAAAGACCCGTATACCTTGCAAATATTTCATTAATAATTCATATTTGCACTCAATTTTTTTAACGCATGTTGTATTACTTTTGTTTACTAAAATATTCTAAATGTCAAAATTCCGGTCCCAAACAATTATCAAACAATTGTTTTCGTACGAAATTACTTTGGCGTAACAACCCTGTGGTTGATTTGGCATGTTACAATAGCTCTGTCTGCGTACACATATTTTGCACCATTTTGTGTAAAATGTTGCAAAATCTTGCAAAATGTTGTCTGCGTACTCCAAATCTCTTGCAGCGAGAGAGCTAAAAAGAGAATTTTTTGACAGTTGGAAGTTAGAGAACTTGCAAAATGTTGCTGGAGAAATTTCTACTTGCAAGATTTTGCAACTAGTTTGAACAGCTGTTTTTATTTACTGTTTGAATGAAATAATTTTTGTGAAATGAAAATAAAAATTGAAATTTAACAATGGCAGAGGTAAGTAGTTAGAATTGTGTTGATTTTTAACGTTTATAATAAATTATAATAAACAAAACATTTTACTTCATGCTAGAAACGTGCAAATATACAGTGCGACCGTGCGACACATATGCTAAAATTCTTTTGCTTTGTTATTCAATTGATTACACACCGATCAGCTGTTTTCTTGCAAGATTTCACTGGATGCTGTCTGCGTACTTTTTGAGATATTTTCAACCGAGAGAGTAAAATTGTTCTTACTCTCCCAAAAAAAGTTACTGAGTATTTGCTACTGGAAAAGTACGCAAACAGACCTAATAATAGGTCTGTCTGTTTACTGCAATATTGTACAATATTGTACAAAATGTTGTATGTTTACTGCAAAACTTTTGCAACGAGAGAGCCAAAGAGAGAATTTTTTGACAGTTGGATGATAGAGAACTTGCAAAATGTTACTGGAGGAATTTCTTCTATCAAGATTTTGCAAGTTCGATCAGCTGTTTTTTATTTACATTTTGATTGCAATATTTTTGTGTGAAAAAGAAGAATAAAGTTTAAATTTAACAATGGCAGAGGTAAGTGTTTAAAATTGTATTGTTTTTTAACGTCTATTGTAAATTAGAATATAAAAACATTTGTTTTTATGCTAGAAACGTCCATACATACAGTGCGACAGTGTAAATTCACGGGCAGACGTAAACACTTATTTCCTTTGTCATTGCAATTGTTTAGACTTGTTGCTGTTTTCTTGCAATATTTCACAAAATGTTGTCTGTTTACTTTTTGGAATAGAGAAAAAAAGAGCGGAAATTTTTTTTACTCTCTGCAAAAAGTTACTGGATAAATCTTGCTGGAAAAGTAAACAGACAAAACTAATATCTACATATTTTGTTTTTGTTCTATTCGCTTCAGCTGTCAAACTCTACACAGATACATACCAACAACATAAGAATGCAAAAGAGTACAAAAACAAAATACATGCGAGTGTGACAGCCGAAGCGAAGAACCTCATGAAAAAAAAGAAACAGCTGTTCTTACGACTTTACAATGAACATATTATTGTACCATGGAGCTGGGAATCAAGCAAATGAAAAGTGAGCGAAATTTTCGTTATTTTTTATAAACGTAATTCTTGTGGGAACGAAAATTTCATAAAAACTGAATACCGGGCTTAAGTGGTAGCGCATTTGTTTTAGTTTTGGATATTCGAATATAATAGTTTTGGATAATATTTACTGGACCAAAAAAGGTATCATACGAAGCATCAAATCCGATGCAAGAAATTGCAATATGTATTTTTTATATAATGTCGTCTTAGAATTTTAGAAAAAATTTAGAAAATCTAAAAATTTTAATTACATTTTTTAAAATAGCTAATTGCAGGTACAAAACTCATGAAATGTATGCTAATCCAGCATTGTAATTCATTTCAACTAAGCACGTAGTTGCGTTGAGGTAGTGCTGTTAACGAAATGTTAGTTAATTTGTAATCAACTACGTTTTAGTTATTTGCTACTACATACTTTGCAATATTGATAACTTGAAAGGATTTCTGTTAAAATCGAACACGCATCGTTGATAAACGTAGTTATCATTAACTAGTTCAAATCAACTTCGCAACATTCAGGGGAATTTGACCTATTAATTAGTTCTAATATTGGTTATTGTAATTATACATTTAAAAAGCGTGAAAATGTTTTGAAAAAACAACATCAGAAAAAATATAATTTCTATTATTAACGAGTATACTCAAGCCGCTCACACCAACGCGACAACAGTAACAAATGACAGATACAGTGGATGCCATTAATATTCGGTGTTTTCTGTTATATTTTTTAAAGTAAAAATTTTCCGGGAAAATAATAGAAAGTTATTATGTATCTGATGTTTGATAATTTGGAAGAGAAGGTTAATGGCGAGTTTCATAATCATCATTTAAAAGCCAACAGAAAATTTGCATACTAAATGGTATTTAGCTGACAAACATGGGGTATTTAAAGTTCATTTCCAAAAATTTCGTTTGTAAATCAGCAGAAATTTTTAAAGGAATTATGTTGTTAGATGCCTTAAATGAGTTGTCTTGTCAGTTTAACAAGGATTAGAAAAATTATGTATTTTATCATACGCATGTATTGAAGAATAATCTACGACTCTAAAACAATACAGCTCTTCAAATAATGATGTTTCTGTTATATGGAAGAATATCTGAATGGCGATATTCAAAATCGTTCGAATACATTTTTCACTTCTTCATTAGCAGAATCATGTATTCTATAGAAAAACAGCATGAAATGAGCTTTATTTTTTACATGAAAAAGATATTTCAATAATAAATTTTAAACTTACCCTTTCTTGTAACATTTTTGCTAATTCTTTGTCTTGGGCTTCGATGGCCATCATGCGATCTCTTTCCTCTAAGGTCATGCCATCATGGACTTCCAACTCCTGTAAACGACGAGCCAAAAGCTGGAAAATAGATGAAATATTCAAATTAAAAACAAGTGCATTGATAAAATTCCATAGTTTCGTAGCTAAACAAATACGTAGTTGATTTCGAAAAAAATTGGCAATTGATTTAATTGGAAACTTTTTGCTAAGTGAATTGAAATAATTACAAATATGTAAAGTATAAGTAATTTCAAAGCAAATTCAAAACCATTGTCACGCGTGGATTTATATATAAACGTAAAAAATATATGAGTGTTCGAACTCACGGGCGATGTGTTAAGACCCTTTTGTTACACGATACCTGTTCGATTTCTAGGAACACACTAGTAAAGTTTACATTGAAAAATAAAAAAAAAGAATAGTTTTTGTGCTGAAAGCTCTTTTGCTATTGTAACGGGGTTTTCAATAAGAGCGCTACAAAAGTTTTTTTAAATAAAACAAAACCGGTTTTAGATACCAATGAAATTCTTTATTCCTGTGAAAGTACGTTCGATGCCATTATGTATGGAACTCGATTTCTTTTGCATGGCCACCACGGGCAGCCTTGCAGAAGTCCAGACGCTGAACCCAATTTTCGACGGTTTTCAAGCATAAATCGGCCGATAATGCTGCAATTTCACGTTCGATATTCGTACGAAGTTCATCAATCGTCGCTGGCTTGTTGGCATAGACCATAGACTTGAAGTAGCCCCACAGTAAATAATCTAACGGCGTCAAATCGCACGACCGAGGCGGCCAATCGACTGGGCCATTTTGTGAGATAACACATTCACCAAACTTGGTTTCCAATAAATTGATTGTGGCATTCGCTGTGTGGCTTTTGGCGCCGTCCTGTTGGAACAACATGTCCTCCATGTCCATATTATCCAACTGGGGCCAACAATATTCGGTTATCATAGAACGGTAGCGATTCGCATTCACAGTAATGTGCCGGTCTTGATCATCACGGAAGAAGTACGGCCCAATGACGCCGCCGGCACATAAACCGCACCAAACCGTAATTTTTTCGGGATGCAATGATGACACATGGATTATGTGCCGGTCTTGATCATCACGGAAGAAGTACGGCCCAATGACGCCGCCGGCACATAAACCGCACCTAATCGTAATTTTTTCGGGATGCAATGATGACACATGGATTACGTGTGGATTGCTGTCTGACCAATAACGCATATTTGCTTATTGACGAAGCCATTCAGCCAGAAATGAGCCTAATCGCTGTAGATGATTTCCGATGATTTTCCGCTCTTAAAGTTGAGGCCACTGACTCCAAATTTCGGTAGTAAATTTTAATAATTTCGACTCGTTGTTGGCTCGTATATCTTTCCATGATGAAATGGCAAACCTTACTGAAGAGAAATGTTAAAAGAGCGGGAAAAAATATGGCGTCGTTTGCTGTCCCTATCGATTTACTTTTGTAGCGTCTCTGTTGAAAAACCCTTTACATTTTTGTTTTTCTTACATCTGCTTTAACATTAGATGTAATATTAATAAAACAAATAAAGCAATATTTAGCTCACTGAAATAATTGTTTTTGTTTTGTCTAAACAGAGCGACGCAAAAAGTATAAAAGTATTGAATAGTATAGAGAACTTATTGCACTCTTTTTCCGCTCTCATGTAGAGAGTCTGAGTAAGAGAGCATAAACGAGTCTTATTCTCTTTATAGGATATTTCAATATAAATGCACCATTTCGACAATATAATTCCATAAATCAATACAAAAAGCATAAGTGTTTCAAAAGGCATCAAAGTTTCACATCAAAATTAAGAATAGACCAAGTTATGAGAAAAAGAGAATAATACGTTTTGAATCATTCGCCAGATGTCGCCAGTGCGTTTGAGTCATACAATTCGTTCGACGACCTGCTTGTTTGTTCGCTGCCGCTACATCAAAACCACGTATGTGATGCTAACGCTGTGTGTTGTTTGCATGTGTCTACTTTCATAGATTGTCCTACCCGTGCCTATAGATGTTAACACATCAAAAAATAATCAAGCTACGAAAACTAGTATTTTTTAGTATGCAAATGCATTGAGTCGATAAAGCTTGCAAACCCGATTCATAAAGTTGGCCTCTTAATAAATCTCTGGGCCCGGGTGACAGAGTCTGATACGATGCCCTCGTATCTAAGTTTAATGGTCTTGGCTTGGGTAGTATATTCTCCGGATTTATTGTGAGCATTCTGAGGGATCGCTCTATAGATTACATCTCATCCGATAAGTATACTTATAATTAATTCAGGGAGGCCTTGCCCTATCTCAAAATTCACGGAAGTTTGCCATTGAGACTACACACGCGAGCACCCGTGCGTTTATGGCCAATTGGGAGCAAACGCGCGGCACCCATCTTGCAGGCAGCTTCTTAAACCGAAATGATCATTTAAAATCGAAACCACACTGCCATATGAAATGCCTATGGCATCAACGATCTCACGCACCTTTACTCTTCGATCGGCCAACACCATATCGTGGATTTATTGACCTCAAAATTAGGTGTATTGACCAAAATTGGCCGTCCAAAATGTTCAGCGTCATTTGTACTTGTGCGACCACAACGAAAGTTAGTAAACCACTTTTTTACCATTGAAATCGATGGTGCAGAGTCCCCATAGTATTTATCAAGATTTTCCTTGGTTTGATTGACGGTTTTTGTTCGCAAAAAATAATGTTTAATGAGCACTCAAAATTCACGCTTTTCCAATTTTAAAAAAATGCACGAGGTTGTGTGTTTTGAACAGCTGTTAAACGCAAAGTAAATGACGGAACTTGCTCAAAATTTGACAGTAGTCTATTAACAGGTGGTACTTGCTGGGAGCAATGTTGCATTTCATTTAGCTACGAGGGAAGTTCGAAAAGTCACGGACTTATTGATCCGCCTCAAATCTACACTATTGCAGATGTCATAAAAATCTCCCATTCGCATTTGTTTAATTTTCGGTCTAGTCCTTACAAGGTACAAGCATAGGGACAGGTGACGAACGATTCCCTTAACCATGATATGCATTTGCTTTATGAGTGTGGTTAAGCGAATCGATTCGAGTTTAACGTACGAAACACCCAGTGATGACCCGCCTCTGTCATCGATTTGTATGGATGGTGTAGAGATTGGAAAACGAAAGCTTTTGAAGTTCTGGGCATGAAAATAGGGTGTGATATCCGCTGGTACAAACGTGTATTGAATGTGTCGAAAAAGCTGTCAAAAGTTTGGGCTTTTTAAAGAGGTGTAGGTGATTTTTATCTCAATCTGGCCTTCTCAATATCTACATTACACCACGTATGTTCGGTCGAAGATTGAATGTACTTATAATGAAACCGTTGGAACAAACACGTATTTAATGCGTCGAAAACAGCTGTCAAAAGTTGGGGCTTTTTAAAGCGGCGTAGGAGATTTTTATCCTAATCTGGCCTTCTCAATATCTACTTTACACCACGTACATTCGGTCGAAGATTGAATGTACTTATAACGACTGGTGCCCTAAGTTCGCCTTGGAGGTTCTAGACAGTATTCGAAAAGAGCATTGATGCTAAAAGGGGATAACAGAGCATCAAACTCTGTGATTTCCTTGGAACATCGTCGAAATATAATTTGCGCATTGGTTTTCTGTAAAAGTTCAGAAACTGGTGTACAATTTAATGCAACACAGCTACGTACCAAGCAAGGCAAACCTAATAAGAATATACACAAGACATCAACTGTTTGACAACCGGAAGCCGATCGGAAATTTTCCGACGCGTTGCCTCCACCGAAAATATTTTGAAGCTCACGCCGCCTCCGACATATCTGGCTCTCGCCGGTTTAAAATGTGAGGCGATTTGACCGACGACCCCACTTAATCGTCTAATTTAATTTGAAAGGTTCTCTTATTTCAGATACATCTCAAATTTCCACAAAACGGGCAAAACCAAGAGCGCCCGAATTAAGTTTCTGTTACGCAGCCGTCTTCGAAAATTCGGTCTCGGAACAGAGTTGCTCTAAATTGGTATAAGCACAAAGTTGCCACCTGAAATGCCATTTTAATCCCAAATTGGGTGGTGTAAACGGCAAAGATTAGAAAACAGGGGTTTCGCTAAGACGGCCGCAATAAACTTCGGTCTAAATGCGACATATCGGTACTCAGAACGTGCGAGCATTATTTCTGGTTTTTTAGTGACTCGAAAAATTATTCCCACTCTAAAAATTTAATTAACTCGTCAATATTTTCGTGCGATTATTTTTCACAACCTTCGACATAAACTATTAAGAGAAGAGTGCATTGATGAACTTAAGTCTTTATACGCCGATGATGCACTATCCTACAGTACTGTGAAAACCTTGTCTAATGAATTTAATTAGGGCCGACGTTCGTTTCAGGACGCTTTTCCAAGATTTGCACGTCCTGCATTTCCAAGATTTGCAAGAAAACATCGACGCTGTATGTGGATTGGTATTGCAAGATCGTCATGTAGCATGTGAGATAGAGGCAAACGGCTATGCGAATAATCGCCCAAAACCCAAAAATGAACAATCGGCCAAAAAATATGGGAAAACAAATTGGGCGATTGTTCATCATGTTTGGGCGTTTTGGTATTTTTGATTTTTTGGGTGTTTGTTCATGATGAATGATCGCCCTTTTACTTAATTGGGCGGTTGTTCGCTACAGTCTTGGGCGGTTTCACCACAAAATAGTGGGCGTTTGTTCATAAATTGGTTTTATATTTTTGGGCGAATGTTCTTAAATTTTTGGGCGATTTTAACTCTTTTTTTTGGTCTTTTTTCTTAATGAAAAAACACCCTAAAATTTTGGGTCATTGATCATTTTTCGTTTTGGGCGATTTTCACTTGGGCTAATTATTCGCATAGCCAGAGACAAACATCCCATACATGCATGGACATTACGCGGTAAAAAAAAATTAACCCGCCGATTCTGTGAACCACTCAAAAACAGGCTTGTGTCAATTGGTGCAAGGAAATGTTGAAAACCCCAAATGGTGGTGTTCAATAGACGTCCATAAGATCACCACAGACGAGGAATTATGCATCTATGCATATCAACCTGAGACTAAACAGTAATCGACTCTATGGGTCTTCCAAGTCAAAGCAAATTCAACAAAAGTTGTTCGAGCACGAAGAACTTCAAAGGAAATGATGGCCTGATTCCTTGACACAAGTGGTCATGTGCCAACAGTTCCATTAGAGCATCGAACGACGATCAATTCTGAATGGTACACAACCATTTGTTTGCCACACATCGCCTCAAGCAAACGCGTATTTGACCAGAAAGCCCATTGATTTGATACAGCTCTGATTTGCCACCTAATGATTTTCTTTACTCTCGCACCTTAAAAACAAAATGTGCGGTCAAGCGGTTTGTGGCCGTCGGTGGTGCAATGGTGGATCTCTGCTCTGTCCACCTTAAATTTCTTTCGGTGGTGGTCACCTCGCATAGTGACGGCGACTCTGTCGAGTATTAAGCCGTTAAAAAGCTTCTCAAAATTCCGTTCGGAAGCGGTGTCAAAACTGTAGGTCCCTCCCAGTAAGTATAAAACTAGAAAGTGCACAGCTCACTGGTTGCGAGGAGCTCTCCTCAATTCCCTCGTAGGATGTAATAATGGGAAACCTTTTTTCTTTGATCGGAACGTGCACTAATTTTTAGATGGATTCATCCGCCATATTTTCATATGTCTTAGAAAATAAAGTTCAAATAAACTATATACGAGTAGTTGTGGCAATCGTTGGTGAAATGTTTAGTGTGGGCTGCTGTTGTACATAAGAACGTGAATTCGATCGCAGCTCTGACCACCTTACATTTCTTTCGACGACAACCACCTCGTGTAGTGATGGCGACTCTATTGAGTACAGAGCCATGAAAAAGCTTCTCAAAATACCGTTCGGAACCGATGTACAACTTTAGGCCCCAATCAGTGCGTGTAAAAACTAGAAAGCGCACAAAAGGTCAATGGTTGTGAGAAGCTCTCCCCAATCCCTTCATGGGATGTAGTGGGATTTTTACTCATTTGACTCATTGTCCTGGCAATGTCGTGTAGCTGAGTGAATATATAAATATTCAAAACATATTTATACATAATTAGAGTTAGGAAACACTTAAATACTACCAACGGTACTTACCTCATCCTTCTGTTCCTGCTTCATTTTAGCACTCATTTCTTTTATCTCCTGCATTGGCAGTCCAATCTCCTTTAAACTCGTATAATCGCATGGATCCACATACAGTTCAATATCGTCGGCGTGTTCCTGTATGTGACGCTCTTTGGCAACAACTGGATGGAATTGTGGCTTATTGGCACCATTATTACCAATCATTTGGTCGTATTTTTCTGGCGAAAGTTTCTGAAATTTTGGATCATTTTTGAGAAGATTTTCGTTTGAGGGTGACATGAGACGATTTATTTTGCTAGATGCGTGCAAGTGAGACTGGTGTTGGTGGTTGTGATTGTTAAGGTGGTGGTGGTGTGCTGGTGATGATGATGATAATGGGTGTTGGTGATTCAAGCCCGTAGACGGAGACGAGTCAATAGCATCAGTTGCTGATGTGGACATATCATAACGTCTTATACTATCGGCCACATCAGAGTACTCGATAAGCTCCTCGATATCTTGGTGCATATCAGGATTTGACACAGAAGCCGCAGCTAATGATGCGTGATGTGCTGGGGATGTGCCTGGTAGTGTTGGTGGTGTTTGCATAAAGGCGTGAGTGGGTGTCTTTGGAGTGAGTGGTGTATTGGGAGTAGTGGGTGTCAAAGATTGCTGAGCACTATAACTTGTGATCATATTATGGGCTGTATCAAATACATTATTGCGCCTAGATGCTGACGATGATGATGATGATGAATTCTGCGACGAGTTAGTATCATATTTGTTTTGTCCTTGACGGTATGACGATGACGGTGATGGCGACTGATGTTGCATGAGTTGAGTTGGTGATACATTATCACCACGTACCACTAATTGATTGGTATTGGTTGGTGATCTCTGTTGCTGATGAGGACGCTGTTGTGCTGGTGTTGCTTGTAAAGCTAAACCTACATAACCATCTGTGTTGGAAAAGTGATGCTGTTGCAATAGTATCGGATACTGTGGACTGTGAGGATTGCGGTAGCCATTTGGTGATATTGGCTGATTTTGGTGCAGTTGTTGCAAAGTGGAACTCTTAGCTGGTCTAGGTGGGGGTATCTTATTTATATCCCGTGCCGAAGGTGGGGGTACAGGTGGGAGATTGACATAGATTTCCTGAAGTGCCAATAAAGACGCAGTCAGTCGAACCCATAGGATTGTTTAAAAAGTAACGTATGTATAACTTACCTGCATTTCTTGGGCTATTTTTTCACTCTCTTTGAGTTCTCGTAATTTTTGCTCTTGTAAGTCTCTCTCCAATTTATCAGCAATTTCATTTGCCACACATTTGTCGTACTCCTCTCTGGGAATAGGAAGTGAAATGGTTGTTTATATCTCTTTTTATTTTGTTTTCCCCATGATAAAATTATCTATCAGTTAAACGCGTCAGCCCAGCTGATTTGTGGTTTTTTCATCTTTTCCGTGGGTAAGCTGTCAATTTGATTTTGTTTCTTTTTGTTTGTTAATAAAATTCAATGAATTTCAATCAAGATGCAATGTATAGCGTAGACTTTGTATCAAGTAAGACAGGCTTATTAAATTTTTCACATTTTGTGTACATGTTGTTTTTCATTATTCAGCTGATTTTGACAGTTTAACCACGGAATTTCTACTGCAACTACCTAATAGATAATTCTACCATGGTCTTCTCTTTACTTACTGCTCTCTTAATCTTCTCCTATATGCTTCGGCTTGTTTGTCTGCTGTTTCCTTCTCTTTAATTTGCTCTTGTAGAGCTGTGGGAAAATCTTCTCTTACCACGGCATTACGTGTTCGATTACCTTTGTAAAAGTCGTTTACTATAAGGAGGATAGAGTGTTAATTTGGGGAAAATACTTTTGCAGGTTTTGTTGTGAACTTACTCTCTTGTGATTGTAGTTTATAAGCTAAAGCGCCATCTTCTCGAACCAGCCATTCTTTGCAAACTGAAAATAAAGAATGGGAGGAATTAGTAAAATAGATACAATAGATAAGGGAAGACTGAATATTTTACGTATAAATGAGGGCTTGAATGTCTGCAATTGTTCTCAGATCATATAGGAAATATTCCATTAAGTACAGAGTATTATAAAAGTCAATGTGTTTGATTAAGTCTGAATATACATATATAGCATTAATGAACCAAAAAAATCTAAAAGAACAGATAAAACTTTCTTCGTAAATATTACAAAATTATTCATAAACATTATACATTTTTCCATAAACATTATGAATTCCGTCATTACTTTCCAGAAAAAAAAAATAATTCGATCAATTGATCTAATTAATCAATGAAACGCACTTCGTTTAATAGTAAATCATGCAACCAATGAAATTTGTGGATAACATCTATGAAACACTTCCTACTACATCCTATAATACAATTTTTCAACACTTTGCCGGCCCAATTTGACTTTTTTAAAATCTGTTTCTCTTCAGAGTAGACCGAGTTCAACGAATTAACTGTTTATATCGAAAAAAAAACAATTCTCGCTAATTTTGCGAACATTATGATATTTCATTTCTTCTGTTAGAATTCGAAAAATTGTACTACAGGGCCTCGGGAGTACCATTCGGTATATCGTATTTCGTATTATAAACAATTATTGTGTTCCTACTTTCCTAATTACATTTATTTCAATTCACATGAGTTCAATTCAACTCAATTCAATGCAATTCAAATCAATATATATTTCAATGCAATTCAACTTAATTCAATTCAATGCCATGCAATTCAATTCAATGCAATTTAATTCATGGCATTTCATTTGAACTCAATTCAATTCACGTCATTTCAATTGAATTCAATTCAAATCAATTCAGTTTAATTAATTCAGTTCAATACAATTCAGTTAAACTCAATTCTATTGAAATCGCTTCAGTTCAATTCATTTCATAGCAATTCAATTCGATTCAATTAAATTACATTTTATTGTCAATCGAGAACGAAAAAATAATCTATTACATCCCAAGGAGGGATTGAGGAGAGCGTCTGACAACCACTTACTTGTGCGCTTTCAAGTTTCACTGTAAATAAATGTGTGGTGAAACCTCCTTAATTTTTAAATAGCGGTTCATTTCGAGAACCAGAGTCAATTCGAAAAAAGTGAATTATAGGTTTATTTCCTTTTAAACCCCGCAGCGCAGAATCACCGTTTCCCCTGTGTAATTATTAAATGAGGAAAAAGCTTCAATTTAGTCTAAGATTGCAAACAAAATTACAAACTGCTTAGGATTTATTGAGGTAATATCGAGAAATATCCCTATTCTTCAGTTGAAATATTGAATCCTTAAACAAAAACGCATAATAATAAAAATAATAAAAAATTTACAAAAAGACAAATCCACATACATGGCACGCTCCTAGCTCTTTTTCTAATATATACATATATAAATTTTTCAGTTTTTTCACACACAGGACTCGCAGGTGGCAAATGATGAAGACTTCTTCTATCGACATCGGTCTCAGTTAGAGTCAACCTTAGCATAGTGCTGACAAATCTATAGGACGGTCTTACATAGATTGTCAGTCCCTTCACAGTTTGTGGCATCTAAGTCAAAACTAGTGACATTTGAAGATGTCTTATATAAAATGTAATCACCTACTGGCATGATTCTAAGGAAATACTACTGACAATTGGTCTGTCTGCGTACTGTTAATTTGTAGCAATTGGTACAAATTATTACTGGATGTTGTCTGTTTACACCAAAAAGCCAGTAACGAGAGAGATTATTTTGACGATAGAGAACTTACAAGTTTTTACTGGAGAAATTTTTGCCAGTAAGAATTTTGCAAGAAATAACATAACATGTATTATATAAACAAACAAAATTTGGAAACATGAAGAACACATAATATCAAATAATCTTTGGAATATGAAATAAATGATTTTTCAATGCTATTACACTTTTTGTGTTTGAGAAAATAGTTTTTTGGGTATCCCCCTATGCATTTAACCCGAAATTTATTATTAAAGCCGTCAAGATTAGTCATTGCTTTGTATAGGATGCAAAAATTTGCCACTAACATATTCTGAATAAATCCAAAATTTGAAATGGAATAATCTAGTTTTGACGCGGCTGATTGGAATAATCAACTTTTGTGATGTGCTCTAGAGGAATATTCATGATTTGATTCAAACCACTGTGGATTAACCATGATTTGATGAAACTAATTAGGTATCAGAAATCTTATTTTGAATTAAAATAACCTGGGGTTCATCTTTAAATAATTAAAACTAAAAAAAATTAATCAAGGTATGTTTTATTTATTTTAAAATTATAGATTAATCACATATGGTTCCAAAAATGTATATTTGAAATGGGTAATGTCATTTTGAAGTGGAATGATCTACTTTTGATGAAATCATGCCTTTTATTTATATTTTTCTGGTGTAATTAAAAAGGTTTCGCACAATTTTATATTGGCTGAGTTTTCAATTCAATGCTACCAAATAAAAAAACTCAGTTCTGTCAAAAGTGGAACAGTCAAGTTTTGAAACAAACCTCCTCAATTAACCTTTAACCATTTCTTTTAAAAAAATAAGACAGTTTTGGTGAGTTATAATGTTTTATTCGATCTGCGGTTGTTGCTTCTTCCAATGTTTACATTGCAAATCAGCTGTTAACATACATACAACATTCTTATTTCTTGCAAGTTTTTACTGGATGTCGTTTGTGTACTTTTTGTGATATTTCTACTGTGAGAGTAATAACTATCTTACTCTCTCAAAAATAGTTACTAGATATTTGTTGCTGGCAAAGTACGCGCACAGACCTAATGTCTTCAAGACAAAATTTCCAACTGTGTAGCTGATTATTCAGTTTCGAACCGTCCGAATCCATGTCTATATCTCGCATTAGACCAAATTAGAGTTGGGTAGTTCATGAATGCACATGTTCGATACGGCGAGTATGCACATGTTCGATACGGCGAGTATGTTCGTACAGTTACGACCGGGCACCTTAAATGAACGAGTTCGAGAACTAGTGAACGAGTTCGACACAAGTCTAGACCTAATTCCACCTGACGTTAAATCCAATTATACCGGGCTGGGACAGATACAATTGGATCTAATTGGTTTTATTTATAGATCAGTTCTGATCTAATTTGATCCTATTAGATATAACTATTTTTCGCATCGTATTGAATCTGCTGAGATCCTATGATATTTAATTTTATTTACATAACTAAAATTTAAAAATATAGTTTAAATTTGAGTGGATTTAAAATTTGATCTAAACTAAGGAAATCAAAATAAACAGGCTGAAACGATAATTTTCGTTACATAAGTACATATAACTCGGAAAAAGTATGTATGTATAGTCTAAGAAATTCTGACTTTATGGAAATTATGACAGTACAGCAATTTTTAATTTTGGCATTTTTTCTCCAAATTTCACTTTTTTACCATGTTTTTTTCGACACCTCTGACAACACTGGTATTATCCCGTTGGCTACCTGCTACGAATGATTTTTGTTACAGAATTTCCACAAAAACAATTTATTGTGGAATTATAACTATGAATATATGTAAATTTGAATATACCAGAAAACCACCCTTTACATACATATATATTTATAGATCTTAAGGTGAAAATAAGGAATATCCCAAATAATCAATTCTTGTGAAACGATAAACATGATTCTTGTGCTGGTCTTTCACGTTTATGTACATACATACGTTAGCTAAAATGCAAAAAGGCTTAACCAACCAAAAATTCAAAATCGAGTTTTTGATTGATTGATATGTATGCCATTAAACTACGTGTCTTGACAAAATTTTACACTTCTGCTATCACAAATCTGTCTGTGTACTTCATACATGTGTTATTTTAATTTGCATTACTTTATCTAATGCAAATGAAAATGAATTACCATTATTCGCAATGGCAATTAAAAATTTGTGAATTTGCATTTGCTCGGGCAATACAAATTCAGGTTGTGGTATCAGAACTTCTATTAATGAATATGTTTGACTGCTGGCAATTCTGTTTTTAAAGTATTTTATATGTAGAGGTTTGTGGTTTTGATAGGTATTGTCTCGTAGTACTATCAAATTCATAAACCTGTACTTTATAAAATATTTGAAAACCACAATTGCTAGATTTAAAGGAAATGTATTGAAAATAAGTACAATTGCCAATGGTATTGCAAGTTTTTTCAATTGCATTTGGACAGTAAATTCAAATTAAACAACAAATTATAATTGTCATATAATTAATTTGCCCCATGTATGGTTTGCTTGAAGTGAAATTAGCAAATACTTCGTTAAAAAAATTTATAGATTTCATTTTACAAAGTCTTTTGCTTCTCCTGTAAAATTATATTTTTGTTAGTTACGCCTTTTTGCATTTTAGCTAACGATATGTAAGTACATAAGTATGGTAATACTCGTATACAGAATACAGATAAACAAATATATAATATCTTCATAACTTTTTATTCACAGTAAATTAATTTTGAAACAATAAAAAATGTGTAAATTACTGTTGATAAAATTCACTTATTATTTATGAATATATATAAATTCTTCCTCTTCTTCAACATCTAGATTTAAAAAATCTATCAATTCAAAATTAAATTTTGTTATCAGAAGGTCTGATAAAGACTCTTTTGAAATTTTTGTTCTCAAATTCGTCAATATAGTTGAAAGTGTACTGAACGCACGTTCAACAGAAACCTGTGAGGCAGGTACTGCTAATACAACTTCTATCAGCTTCAACATCTCGGTATCGTGTCCATAACATTTTCGCCAGTATTCCAAAATATTGCTATCAAATGGCTCCATATCTCCGTCACAAAGTTCAGATAGCTTTTGTTTGATGGTACCCGTAACGCTGTGTGTTGTTGAACGTTGTGTGTATTTCATGGACTGAACATGAAGTGTCAACTTATCATACACGCCTGTGCAAGCAGTAGGACCTTCGCTGTTAGTTGGCGTACGTGATGATATGATACATGAGTTCGAATCGTTCTCATCTTCTATTGGTTCCAGTTTACAAGTACCTTCTATTGACTCGAGTTTACATATACTTTCATACGTTGTAATTAAATGATCCTATCAGAAAGATGAAGGAAGTTTAAATATAAATAATTAAAACAAGCCAGATAAAAACAATGTAACTCACCAATGCATTCTGCCTTTGGTCATTACTAAGAAGAGGCGTTCTATAAAAATTAAACCGCGGATCTAAATACAGTGCAGCAATGAAGACATTGTTAACCAAAAGTGTTGCCTTCCTTTCCTTCATTGCAATTAGAAGACCGTTTGCATAACAATTTGTAGATATCAACTCCTCGAGCTCTAACTCACAGGTTAGCCAATCTCTAAAAAAGTCGCCAAGAATGTACTGTTCATGTTGGAACTGCTGTATACATTTTGCTATAGGCTGGAATGCACTGACAAAATCTTCTATAAATGACCAGTTGATGTCAATGTGTTTTGAACTGTCCAGATTATCGATATGTTCTTTTAGATTTAAAATGGAGTTTATCATGGCGTAAGTTGAACTCCATCTAGTTGCATCGTCTAGACATGGCAAAGTTACATCGTTATTTTCAGTTCGTAATGAAGTTATCAATTTTGTGGTAATTTTCCTGCAGTCATCAATGTCTTCTCCGATTGTCTTTAAGACACCATTGGCTACTAAATGGATGGTGTGTGCGGCGCAATGTACAACAGAAAAAACAGAAGCAATTTGCGATTCGATGTGTTCTGTTTCCACATCATCTGGTTCATTATATGTTTCTTCATTATATATATTATCCTGTTGCATATCTTCCAATAATTTTGATACCTTCAGAACGTCTACGCCATTATCAGTCGTAGTGGAATATATCTGATTAATATTGATGCCATATTCTTGTAAACATTTAATTATTTCCTCCTTCAAGTTTGCAGCAGTAGGTCGTTTCGTAGTTTCAATCATGCCTGAATAATGATTGAACAGAGTAAATGTAACATATTAATTTATACAAATTACGAAAGTGAGTGAGTCTCTTACCGATTGTATTCACATGTACTTTGAAGTCTTTAATATATTGTATATTAACACCTAGCACGCTTCTTTCCATGCGGGTGGCAATGTCGATTTTCAACGAAATCATTTTATTTTTAATTAACTCAGCTACTTTTTCATTTATGTTTGTTCGAGTTTTGTGAAGAATATTTTCAACGTCCTTTGAGTTCAAGTTAATGCCAAATTTGTCTTCGTATGGTGCAATCAACCATTTAAAACATTCCTGATCATCAAAAATGCCAAAAGGAATATTTTTTTTGGTAACCAATCCCACGCAGCATCTCAAGAATTCGGCTTTATCTAAAGAAATTTTCAAGTTGGGAACAATTTTTCGTTTCTTTGAAGTGCAGCTAATATCACTTTCACTGTCATCATTATTGTCAATATCTTGCTTGTGAACAAGTTTATAGTGCCGTTTAATATTAGCCGGTGACTTTCCACTTAGTTCCCTTTTACACGTTTCTACTAGGCAGGTGCTTTTTCTACTTTTTTCATCATATGTCACAAATTTTTCTAACTTCAACTTGTGTTTTCTCGTTGTCATTTTTCTTATTTTTACACTTTTGTTTATTGGGAAACCTCCGATAATAACACTGTCGCTTACGAATTGATGTCTGATACTGTTAACGTCCCTCACATAAATGAGAGAGAGCGGTTGTGTCGTTCTTTGTTCAATTTGTGTGTATTTCGCAAAAATTTATTATTTGGCATATACCTTTCCTTTTTACTCTTCAATTGTTTGTGAACGGAGTAGGTTTCATAAATGAACAAGAGCAGTAATGCAGCGTCGCCACACTTGTATGTGCGCTCATTATTTACCTAGCGTTCATGTACGAATAAAGGCCAATTTCATACACGCACACACGCGAGCGATGGACGACAAAAAAATTTCCACCCTCTCACACGTGAACATTGTAGAAATATAATGGTAGATGCAGTACGACAACAAAAACAACAAGCCAAAAACAACACGCATTTTGATTTTGCTCAGTGTCTGTGTTGTGTCAAGTCAGCTGATAGAAAAATGATGAAAATGTAAAGAAATTTGCAAAAAGTGCCATTTAGAAAATGATTGAGTGTTATTTGATATATTGAAAGTGTTTAAGTGTGAAAATTAAAACGTTTCTATGTAATTTTTGCAGAGAAATATTTCAAAAAAGCAGTTGCTGGCGAACGGGGGTTGCTGACAAACAAATGTAAACAAACTTTGACATAAGAGAAAAACTTACTCACACTCAGCCCAGAAAAAAGTTCAAATCAGCTGGGCTAGTGCTTCTACCATTTCTTTGTACCATGCACGCGAACCAGAGCGAAGAGAACAGTTTTTCATGCTCTCAATCGTGACTGGTGTTGCCAACTTTAAGCTAGATTGAAGAGATAAAAATCAGTGATGCCAACTCTGCACGAACGAAGCGCGCCGTCGAAGTAACCAAAAAGAGCTAAAACGCGCGAAATAACGAAAACAACTAGAAAAATCGAAAAAGTTTGAAAACGCGCTTAATAAAAAATCCCATGAGGTGTCAGAAGCATAGACGAATATAGTATACACATTTATTCGCTCAATAAATTAAACGTCATAGGTATGGTTGCAAGTAAACATTGAATGGTGGAAAACATGGGTTCAATAATATCAGATAGAAGCAATAGTAAACAAAGAAACAACAACCGCATTTCGTGTTTTTTTTTGGCAAAATAGTTGTGTTAAATACAATACAAATGTATACCATCGATAAAAGTCAACAAAAAAGTGCAAAATACATTTAAATTTTTCAGTTGTACACCAAAACGACATGAAAAAGTTAAGTGAACATATTTTGTAACTCCACCTTGTGCAAGTTAATTTTAAATTTAATTTCTCTGATTTGCACAAACCTACGACGAAGAGTGAGAAATGAAACGTCAGATGAGAGAATAAATATGTCTATGGGTAGGAGGAGACACCCCGTTGGAACGAACTTCCTTTCGCTATATATTATGTACTAGTTAGTTCCTACATGCAAGAGACCAAAAATACGATCTTTTAGAAAATATACTTTTTGCAAAATGATAAAATTTTTTTAAGAATCTTTTTTTATAGAATGCATTTTTTTTAAAGTAAATTTTTAGCTCCTTTTTGTAAAAATATGTATTATATTTTCCCGAAAAGGTCATTTTTTAAAGACAATGTGTTTTTAAGAAAAGGTACTATTTTTAAGAAGAAGCACTTTCTGTAAGAATGAACGTGCACTTTTTCAAGAATTGGTACTCATTTTAGGAAAAGGTTATTTTTTTAAGAAAATTTACTTATTTTCAGAAAGGCTTAAGAAAAGAAAAGGTAATATTTTATTTTTAAGAAAAGGTACTTTTAAGAAAAGGAAATTTTGTACGTAAAGTTATTTTTTTTAAGAGAATTTAGTTTTAGAGAAGGCTTTTTTAAGAAATTTTTTTAGAATTGGTCCTTTTTTCGACAACAGGTTAATTTTGAAGAGTAGGTACTTATCTCAAGAAAAGTTTTTTTGTTTCGCAAAACAAGTACTCTTTAAAGAAAATATAGTTTTTTAAGAAAATACAATTTGTTAGAAAATGTACTTTTTTAAGAAAAGGTATTAAAAAAAATAACTTCTTTAAACAAAAGGTACTTTTTGTAAGATAATGTACTTTTTTAAGCAAAGGTACTTCTTTAAGATAACGTATTGTGTTTAAGAAAAGGTACTTTGTTGAAGAATATGACTGGTTATTTTTTTTTGAGAAGGTTTACTTTTTTTAAGAAAAGACCCTTATTTGAGAAAATTTTATTTTTTAAACTTCTTTCACTTTGGCTTTTCTAAATTTACTTTTTATTGGGTTCAAAACCTAAACCTCAATATATGTGACCTGGACTTCGAAAAGGGTGCTTACGTGTCAGAAAACAATTTTTTTGGTTTTTTTCCGTTCGTATAGAGGATGAACCGCTCTTCCAAATGTCGCAAACAGGAAAGTCCTATCTCAGTCAGAAGTTCCCTAAAAATATAGTCGTAGTTGTGTAGCAGAACTGTGAATGTTAAGGCATAATCTTTGATTGCGTATTGTCGGAAAACTGGTTTTCGCAAGTAAGCACCCTTTTCGTAGTCTAGGTCACATATACTAAATATTGGTTACGGGCTCCACCTTGAAAACTTCCCATTAAATTTCCCAACATATGTGAGACACCTAGTTAGTCTAGACACAAACCAAAGCTAAAGTAAACAATATAGTTGATAATAGTGGTTTGTAGCATAATAGTGTTAAAACAAAAGTTATTTTTTTTTTCATTTAGCCCCCATCCCGCAACATGCGATAAGGAACTTTGTTCCAATAAGGAGGTTTGCAATGGGGACAGGTAGACTTTGACAGTTCAAGGCAATTCTGTTTTTTTTTTTATCGATTGTTAATTTTCCTGTTATTTATTTTTTAGAAAAAATATACAAAACAACGTGACAAGTGACAGCGTCGACCAAAATGTGGGAATGATAAAACGTTATGTTCTCTTGTGGCAAATAGCGCCCAGTGTTCGATTAATCGGACACAATGTTTCACAAAAACAAAAATTTTTACACACTTTCTCGCTTCAGATTTGATTTTGTTTGCCCAACAAAAAATTAACTTCGCCAATTTTAGTCAAAAGATCGAACAAATTGTCGCCTGGGCGTTTTTTAGATCAAATTATTGAAATAGTGGTGTAAACACTTTACTGATGAAAAAGGCTAACACATAGCTGAATCCAAAACAACAGAAGCAAGAATTCCCGCTAATAGCAATTCTTAGATTTTCCAAATGTCTAGCGGCAAAAAAACCAGATCTAGCCGGAAAAGGCTGAAATGCAAGGGGTATCGATGAGACAGCTGATCAAGTTAGTACTTGGGGAACAAATATAGAATATGCTTTCAAAGAAAAAACGGTGATAGGTGACTGGGTTGCATACTTTTGCTGCCGCGTGTAAAACCAAAACTATAAATCACATCAACTGGGAGTAAATTTTGCCAATTAAATCGATTAAAAAAATGGATATTCAGTGAAAAAAATTAAAATCTAATGAAGTGTTAGACTAAAATTATTTGTGTAGATCCCAATTAACACGCAAATTGTTAAAATTAAAGATTGCTCTAATTCTCTATATGTTTCCCAAGTCTTCCACATCCTTTGTTAGTACATAAAACAGCTGTTGCAAACTCTGTTAGTATTACCCGGTGCTGAAATGGCAACACTGTTCGCGACTAATAAAGATATGAAAACTTTTAAACCAGTGATAGGCAAAATTCTCTTTTATTCATTGCCAAATTTCGCACATCTTCTGGTCGTCTAATTGCAAAATCGTCTTTGTTTTATTATGTACATGTGCACACATACTCGTATTGTAGAGAATTAAACAACATTAATCAGTCTCGCTTGAGCATTCAAGAAGGCAGGTTGTGTTATCGCTTGTTATTTAAAAACAGCGTTGCCACAGAAAATTTGTCCCTGCCAATATGTTTAATGAGCAATATGAATTAAATTTTTTACTTGCAGAAATTATTTTGGCAAACCGGAATGTTTGGTTTGTCAACGTGCGTTATCACGCATGAAAAAACATGAAACATGAATCTTAAGAAGTGAATAGAAATTATAAATTTACTTTATTTTTCTCCACATAATTAAAATAAAATAAATATTCAGCTTTGAAATTGTAAATAAAATATATATTTATTTCTATATCTTTCATTTGGGATAGAATAAATAGAAAATATAATAAAACTTATTAAAGAAATTCAAACAAATTTTGTTTTTCCTTTCAAAACCCGAAATATAAATAAATTTCGGCAAAAAAAAATAAATAAGTTTTTGGAATTTTTGGAAAAAATGAAGGATTAAAAAATATTTATTGTAATATTTTCCCTTTTTGTATTAAATACAAAAAAAATGTATGCTAATAATAACAGTCAATAAAAAAGTGTAAAACACATTTAAATTTTACAGTTTTCAACCTAAACGACATGAAAAATTAAAGTTAGAAGTTCTTGTTTTCGTCAAACATCTCTCTATCACACCGACCGGACCACGAAGTGCGTGAAAGGAAAAGTCAGATGGGTCACATTTTTCTCGTTAAAGAATTACTCTATGGAATTTTGTTTTATACTTGTATTTATGTATACTTTCTGTGTGTGGTTCTCTCAGCAAAGTCACACAAACCATAAGCAACTACAAATTCATAGAGTAAATCATGCTAGAGAGAATATTTGGCTCATATGACATTTCCTTTCACACTCTTCTTGATGCGGTCGGTGTGATAGAGAGATGTTTGACGAAAAGTGACATACACCACAATAACATCTTGCTTTAAAACTGTGAAATTTAGACTCTCTAAATAGACTATAATTTTACCCGTCTTGACACATGGCTCCGAAACGTGGGCCATATCGCAGGCGGATGAAAAACACATGGGAGTATTCGAGAGAAAAATTCTCCGTAAAATATATGGTCCTTTTAGAGCAAACGGCGAGTACCGACGTCGCTGGAACGTAGAGCTATATAATCTATATTCTGACGTTGGCATAGCTAGACGAATCAAATTAGGCCAATTGCGTTGGCTAGGTCATGTTATCAGAAAGGATGAAGATGGGCCAGCGCGAAAGGTTTTCGATAAGGTACCCGATGGAAGCAGGAAAAGAGGACGACCAGACAGAATAATCCCTCCGTATCCGTGGTGTTACCAACTGGCGAGAAAAGGCGAAGGATAGAGCCAGTTGGAAGAATATGTTGAAATTTGTTTGTTTAATTAATATGTGTTTTCATGAGGTTGTAAAATAGTCAATAAACGTAAAAGCCTCTATCTGGTGTTAGTAAACCAATTCTTTTCAACATCGAACGTAAATAACGGGTCCGCCAAATAATTTTTGTTTTGAAAAGGCTATAAAAAAAAACTACTGAATATTTTCCCAAATTTCTTTTTTTATTTGAAAGTACAATCCTTCCGGTTAATAATGGAAATAATTTTATTCGAATGGCTGCCTCGGCTGGCCATGCAGTAGCCTACACGATCGATCGGTCCAATTTGTAAGCACATTATCGATTGTATGCAGCTGTATTTCACCAATGGCTTCACGAATATTGTCCTGGCCAGCCGAGGCAGCCATTTGAATGAAATTATTTTCCATTATTAACCGGAAGGATTGTACTTTCAAATAAAAAAAGAAATTTGAGAAAATATTCAGTAGTTTTTTCTTATAGCATTTTCAAAAAAAAAATTATTTGGCGGACTCGTTAGTATACCTAGTCTTCCATTAAATAAAATAATTTCAATGAACTCACCATGTGTAAGCCATTTTTCAAATTTATGTTTTTGGGTCTCACCTTGATAACATTTTCATTCACAAGAAGCGATAACAAAATTTATCTTATACAGCATTCGCACTGGCATCGATTTTCTTGATTTCGTCACTTTTGTTGATTTCAAGCAGAGATCAGGAAAATGTGCTTTTCTTATTTGTATAGGAATCAGGAAAAAAATGCTTGATTTGCTTTATGCAACGCTGTTTTATCTCACATTACGAAAGAATAGTACGTTTGTTTACAACCATTTCAATCACGGCGCATCGATGTGGTGGTACCACTAGAATACCCTGTTTATTTATTTATCGCACTTCTTAGGTATTTATTGTTTCTCAAACATATTTTTTATACCCTTTTGTTTACTTTTATTCCTTTAATACATTTGTGCAAAGCAAAATGCCTATTGTTGTCGGTTTGGTGTGTTTGTTGTCGTAGTAATACTACCTCGTCAATGCGCCTTGACTTTCAATCAAATCAGGAAAAATCTCAATGCGAACACTTCGGATTTTGTTAGGACATTTGATACAAAATTCAGAAAATATTTTGTAGTGCGAATGAGCTATTAGAGCCTGTGCCAATCGGTATCAAAGTACACAGGTTAGTAAAAATATGACATTTGCGTGGTGAATAATATTTCACTAGCCTATGGGGATAGGTAAAATTTTAACAAGTGGATGGAAATTTTTGATATGTAACAAAAACACACCAGCGGACACACAAGTTGCGTAAAGCGAAATTGAAATGGCGCCGCCACCGATATTTTTATTGCGGTAAGGTTCCGCCGAAGTTTTTTAGATATTAATTTGGATTACGATAACTCAATCAATTTAAAAAATATATTTCTCATGCTTATTCATATATTTTGTAATAACATAGTTTTGTTTTTAAAATGGTTTTTAGTCATCGTCTTGATCCAACGCCGTTCGAAATTTTTGCCCAGCGTTTCAAATCGATTCGTTTATATTCGGAAAAATTTGTTTCGCTTACCATCGAATTAAATAATATTTGTTTTTGGTTTCTTATACGTCGTTTACTTTGTTCTTGAAGATACAACCGTAAGACATCTTTAAAGTGAGTAGCTTGATGCTACTATCTAGTATACACGCGATGTATAACTTTATCAGCCAGGCGATCAATAGATCGGTCCCAACCTGAATTTCCGCTGGTAATACCACATCGGACCATGGAGGCCTAAAGGGTTTGAAGATTTTGGCAGTCCATTTAATCCTCAATTTCCTGGTAACTTCTTATCTTCACTTAAATCGGCTTTCTCGTGAAATTTATCATACAATCAATGAAACTTTTTCCAAGGGGTTTTCACAGCATTCTAGACTCAACACTATGAATATGCCGATTAAGTACCGCGAAGAATACACAATACACGAGTTAGTTAATCAAAGTGTCACTACACACGGAATAATCCCAAGTCAATATTTCTAAATCAAGTTCTTTGTCGACCACACTCACGAACTGTGCAACACGAACGTCCAAGACTCAATCGTATATAATGTACACAACCAAACCACAATACGATTAATGCCTATAAATACAATTGCATATAATTATAGCGCCAATTTTTGTGATATTATACTAAGAAATCGAGAAAATGATAATACATTTAATTATATATGCATCATTTAGACACAATTATATGAATCTTTTGTTCTTACAGCTACAACAAAGAAATGGAGATCGTGTTGGGGAGTTAATCACTGCCAGAGTTAAAGAGTTTACATACACGATACAAAGAGTTTACATACACGGTAGCACACTCAATCGCATAGAGTGCGTGCAGCAATTGCTGCTCGAACAGTCCGATGACCAGGTTTTTATACTTTTCATGGAGTTTTGTTCAAACGCTGATTTTGCATATAGTGGACACATTGGATCATAAAAACAAACCTGAAATACATTCAGTGGTCTACTGAAGTTTTGAACTGATAATCTTGACAAAACAATTTCATCAGCGTTGTCCCCGTGCAAGACTTCGATGATCGAATGAATATCACTGTGTGTATTTTTCTAAGTCACGGAAATATAACCATATACCGACACCACTACGTGATAAAATACCAAAAAAAAAGACCCGTGTCTCCCAGTTTTGGATGTACTTTTTTTATGGGCCCCCAAAGATTTGGGGCCTCGGTGTAATTTTTCCAAAAAAGTAATCATTTTGTCAGGCTCATATCTTGCAAATCGTTCGCAATTTTGATTTACTCTCCAAGGGAAAGTTGTAGCTCTTGTCATAAAGAATACAAATTGTGAACATATAAAATCAAAACACTTCATCTTCAAGGTCACAATCGCAAAAAAACTCTAAAAAATTAAAAAAAAAATTTAAAAATTTAAAATTTTTTTTTTACCTTTTTTCCCCTGTTCAGGTCCATAGGCAGCAAACCGTTTAAAATACAAGGAAACAATCAATTATAAGAATCTACCTAAGAACTCAGTAAATAACTTTCTAGAACATATGAACTTCCTAGGAATGATTGTTAACACCGTTTAGGTAGCAGCAGATGTGAAAAATTTACCGAAGGTTTTTTAATTTCACTGTGTGTAATTCTTTAAGTCATGGAAATATAACCATATACGGACACCACTACGTGATAAAAGACAAAAGAAAAGACCCGTGTCTCCCAGTTTTGCCCAAAGTCTTGAACTTTTTTTTATGGGCCCCCAAAGTTTTGGGGCCTCGGTGTCAGTCTTACAAAAAAGTGATATTTTTGTCAGGCTCATATCTTGCAAATCGTTTGGAATTTTGATTTACTCTCTGAGGGAAAGTTATAGCTCTTATCATAAAGAACCAAACTTGTGAACATATAAAATCAAAAAAATTTCATCACTTTGGGCAAAACGGGGAGACGACACGGGTCTTTATTTTTGGTCTTTTATCACGTAGTGGTGTCCGTAAATGGTTATATTTTTTCGTGTTGTACTGTGTATCCAAACTGGACACAAATCAGCTACTGACTGCAATTCTGCTGTCGATGAATATAGATTAGTCAATTAAAATTTCAAACTTCCTAATAAAAACAGCCTCTACAAATTAACCGCAATACTACCCCTTAGAAATAAACACAATAGAGACCAATTATGAACCATTTTTAAATTGACATTGACACACATATCAACAGCAGCCGTACAATATTATGGCTTTATAACAGTTACACAAAAAAAAATTACATGATCAATCATATTGTGGTACTGGAGAAACCGCATTCAAATTACATTTCCATACTGATACACTCTAATTGAGAATGTAAAGCAGCGATAAAGACCCCCTATTGTCAATTTTAATAACAAGGGTTCCGAGAAAACAAATTTAAAACAAAAATAACTTAAATGTAAAACCACAAAAATGTGTAAGAATAACAATGAATGAATTGAAGATGAAAACGAGTCAAATGGTCATTAATATTCATTAGAAATGCTAATTTTGTTTATTGATTATGAAAGAAAGGATGAATACAACAAGACAACGAGGTAGAATAACAAATTAATTTAAATGAAACCGAATGAAATTGAGCACAAAATTCAACAGTCCAAAAACAAAACAGTGTCCCTAAAATATTGAAACATAACTAGAGACCATCCCACAACATGCGGCGTACATACCATGTCGTGAATAAGAATGTAATCATTAGCAGTTCACAAGTCAAACTAAAGTATCGTACCATCATGCAGTCCATTTTTCTGTAAAGTATTTCGAGTAGAATCGAAGTAGACTATTTTTTTTTTGCTCTTAAGTGTATAAGTGGAAACAATTGATTAACGCCATAACACTCCGCTTGATGGTTCCCCGATCTTGTAGAGTCATCATTGTAATGGAAAGAAGAGAAGAACACCATTATGTCTCAAGTTCCACAATCTTACAAAGCCAATTGAGCTGAATGTATTGAAATACTTTTGACAAATATTGACGTGAAAGAAATTTAATATCCATGAAAAATTGATCTTCATTTAAACCGAGAAACGGACGGACACTGAACTCACGCACGGCTTTAACTTGTAGTCCGGTTCGGCGATGATGATCACGACAAACAGTTCAACCAACAATATATCCACTGCATCATTAAATAAAGATGATCATAATGCTGCTACTGGGGGTTGATGATCATTGGTGAAGTTAAAGATCACAGATCGTTTCAGTCAGATGAGTCATTTCCCTTTTACCTTTCGATGTTTTCTCCTATTATATATTATGTAGTTTTTGGTTTCCTTTTGTCTTTATTTTGTAGATTTTTGTATCGACTTCAATAGGGTCAAATATAATGCATCTTTTATAATGAAAACGAACATGTTTTTGAAATCATTAACCCTATAGATCGGAAAGAAAGCGTCATTGTTCCAGATGTTGTTGATTTGAGGTGAGACTGAATATTTTTGAAATACCTTTACTTTTATTATATTCCATGTTTACATTGTTATGGAAATCTCAACTTCGAACTTTTGTGCAGTCAAACCACAGTATTGGGACTTTTTAATTTGCAGTACTTTATCAAATGCGAATGCAAACAGAATTACCCATAGAGTAAATCATACTAGAGAGAATTTTTGGCTCATCTAACGTTTCCTTTTACACTCTTCTTGATGCGGTCGGTGTGATAGAGAGGTGTTTGACGAAAAGTGACTTACACCAGGTAGAACTACAAGAACTGCTGACTTTAATTTTTCATGTCGTTTTGGTGAAAAACTGTGAAATTTAATTGTGTTTTAAACTATTTTATTGACTGATATTGTTAGTAGACATTTGTGTTGGATTTCACACAATAATTTTAACACACAAAACGAAATGCCGTTGTTGTTATTTTGTTCGTTGTTTTGAACCATTGCCTCTGTCTTGTATTAGTAAAGCAATTCTTTTCAACATCGAACGTAAATATCATACCAGTCTAAATGTCATAAATTTGGTGAGAGAACTATTAGGTCTACTATAAGTACAACGTGTTTCAAAAGAAGTCATCCGATGTTGTTTGGCTCTCATTTTTTTTCTAAATGAAAAACTTCGATTCTGTTTTTTGATTATGTTTATTTGAACCTTTAGAATTTTATTAGTTAAGTTGAGAAGATTATATCGTTTAAATGGGCGCCGTCACAATTGATTACCATACGGGCTCGTTTTATGGCATTTTTCATCACTTCGGCGAGAACTTCGGGCGACAGATTCCCGCACTCGTGCCGATTGTTGACCTTGAGGGCTTCCAGGGTCTCGGGCTTGTTCACGTAAACACGGGACTTCAAAAAACCCCAGAAAAAATAGTCTGGAACGGTTAAATCGGGCGATCTTGCGGGCCAGTCCAAATCGCCACAGCGAGAGATGAGGCGACCCGGGAACGCCGCCTGCAGAATATCGGTTGTGGCTCGCGCAGTGTGTGCCGTTGCTCCATTCTGTTGGAACCACATGTCCTCCAGTCCTAATTCGTCGAATTGCGGCAGAAAAAACTCGGTTAACATGGCCCTATAGCGCGCACCGTCCACTGTTGTCGTTTGACCAGCGGCGTTATCGAAAAAATTACCCGATGACTCCTCCAGTGTGAACAGCGCCCAATGCCGTCACTTTGACCGGGTGTAATGGCTCCTCGTGCATCAGTCGTGGATTTTCGGTGCCCCAGAAGCGATAGTTTTGCTTGTTCAAGTACCCGCTGAGGTGGAAATGAGCCTCATCGCTCATTATGATTTTCAAATCATTATGAACAAAAATGCCATAAAACGAGGCCGTATGGTAATCAATTGTGACGGCGCCCATTTAACTGATATCATCTTCTCAACAAAAATTTCGAAATATCGAATTATTTCATTAAATTTTTCCATTAATGTAATACTCTCTCGAATATTCATACTTTACCAGCCTATAGTTCGATAAATATTATATATAGTCCATAATTATTATATTTGATATTTTTACTTAAAATAATGTGCTCTACAACTCCATCCATCCCGAAACAATAAATTTGTAGTTGGAGCATTGAAACCAAAGTAGATTTGTGCCTCTTGTTCCTAATTAAATTTTAGTTGCAACCGAGTACTGGTAGTCGCAAAAATTATGAGCATTCTAGTAAATTGTATCGGTCGGAGGCAAGCCTCCTGAATTGATCGGTACCCCTGAAATGTCTGTATCACGTCAAATTTTTTAAAAAATCGATTTTTACTCATTCTCAGGTTTTCCTGAATTTTATGTGGAATTTTTAGTGCCTTTAAATAAGTGAACCGGAGTGTATCTCATTTTGTCAATAATTGAATTACTCACCATATGCAACCCAAACAAAAAATCTTTACAAAATGAGATTACCTTACCTAAATTGTGAATAAGAGCGAAACGCGTCCATCGACTTTCATAATCCGTGTCTCATTCTGTTCATAGATCATGTGACTTTAGGATAACCGAATAAATCTTTACTCTTTCTGCCGTTTCTTATGTTTCATAGTTTTTTAATAATAAAAAATTTGAATTTTTTAAGCAAAAAATATATTTTTTTCACCATTCCTTTTTTTAAATTGCGAAACGGTTGATTACATTGAGGAATAGTCTATGAATAGTTATACATCTTTCTAAATTTATTCTGACAAAATCGGACACGTCCTTCTCGAGTAATGATGACATATAAATACAAATGAACATTTTCAAAATACAAACTGGTTTTTATGAGCTATTTGGGGTGACTAGACACGTTCGGATTGTATTAATATCTTCACAAAAGTTGTTCAGCTTTTTCATGGCTACAATTCCGCCAAATATTGTGAGTGAAAAATTTGGAGTTCCTTGAAGTTATGCTGAAAAGTTTTTTGAAGTTATCAAAAAAAAAAAGTGCAGAAAAATCTGCGAACTGGTAAAAATCGATTTTTGAAAAAATTTTACGTGATACATACATTTCAGGGGTACCGATCAATTCAGTAGGCTTGATATAAAAATTTCATGTCCAAAATTCAACAGTGTAATTGACAGCTTTATAATTCTTCTTCCTATTCGTTTTCTAAATAAATAAATTTTCTAAATATTCTGTTTATGATTATTCGATTACAAATACAATGAAAAAATAAAATTCATAAAAGTTCAATTACACTGTGAAACCGTGGGTTTCGGGCCTCAAACAAACCACAAAAATTGTGAAAGTACTTGGATGTGGTATCACAAAACCCCGCTCGGATTTGCACCTACATATACGTAACAATATTTTTTTACAGGCCAAGAAAATTTTGGAACCAATAAAACCTAAACAGCTTGAAATATTGCATTACAACCTTAGACAATATTGTACCTATTTTTCCATTTCACAATTCCCTCTAATGTAAAGGGGTTTTCAACAGAGACGCTGCTACCGACATTTGGAGTCAGTGGGTTCAACTTTAAGAGTGCTATGTCCAATTTATGGTCGTCATAATCGTCCTACCAGATCAACAATTGAGCGTCTAGTGGAAAAATTTGAATCCACAGGCACAGTACAAAATGTTCCCGTGCCAGTGAAACAAAGAAGTGCCCGTAGTGTCGAGAATATTGCTGCCGCTGAGGCTTCAGTTCAAGAAAGCCCAAATGTGTCTCTCACACGTCGTTCTCAAGCGTTGGGCGTCTCTGTGACGTCGGTGTGGCGAATTTTGCGAAAAGATCTTGGCCTACATCCTTACAAGATCAAATTGACGCAAGAACTGAAACCGATTGACCACCATAAGCATCGTATGTTCGTGAATTGGACTGAGGAACAACTTGAAAATGATTCGGATTTTCATCGGAAAATCATCTTCAGCGATGAGGCTCATTTCTGGCTGAATGGCTTCGTCAATAAGCAAAATATGCGTTATTGGTCAGGCAGCAATCCACACGTAATCCATGAGTCGTTATTGCATCCCGAAAAAATTACGGTTTGGTGCGGTTTATGTGCCGGCGGCGTCATTGGGCCGTACTTCTTCCGTGATGATCAAGACCGGCACATTACTGTGAATGCGAATCGCTACCGTTCAATGATAACCGAATATTTTTAGCCCCAATTGGATAATATCGACTTGGAGGACATGTGGTTCCAATAGGACGGCGCCACAAGCCACACAGCGAATGCCACAATCAATTTATTGGAAACCAAGTTTGGTGAACGTGTTATCTCACGAAATGACCCAGTCGATAGGCCACCTCGATCGTGCGATTTGACGCCATTAGATTATTTCCTGTGGGGCTACGTCAAGTCTATGGTCTATGCCAACAAGCCAGCGACGATTGATGAACTTCGTACGAATATCGAACGTGAAATTGCCGCAGTATCGGCCGATTTATGCTTGAAAACCGTCGAAAATTGGGTTCAGCGTCTGGACTTCTGCAAGCGTGCCCGTGGTGGCCATGCAAAAGAAATCGAGTTCCATACATAATGGCATCGAACGTACTTTCACAGGAATAAAGAATTTCATTGGTATCTAAAACCGGTTTTGTTTTATTTAAAAAAACTTTTGTAGCGCTCTTATTGAAAACCCCTTTATTTCTAAGGAAAAGAACACAGTTAATCGATTATTTCACGAAACGTCACAAAAAGTTGCACATGTAATATGTTTTGACATTTCTTGCCCAACGGTAAATAAATTGCGGTAGCTGCCTTCAAAAGAATTGTAGCTTATAAATTTTCTGAATACACTAATGAACAAAAATTATATTTAGAGCTCCATAATTGGTGTTGATATGCTGCGTTAAACCATATTCTTTAAATATTCACCTATATGTAATCAATATCAAATTACAAATTGATGTCTTCTATAAAGTTGTAGTGCGTATGTCATTTTGGGTTCCAAAGTTGTACAACTTAAGGCTTTCGGCAAAATTACTAAATACATCAACGTCCTAAAATGTGTCATATATGATCTCAAATGGTCGTATAATACAAAAATATCGTTGTTTTTAGCGCTTTTGCTCATAATTGTCTAATCTTAAAAGATTTTTCAAGTAACCAAAAAACAATCGAGTCACCCTATACGATGCTCAAGTAACAGTCCTGTAGACAATGTACTTTAAATAAAGTGAGAATTGACATTTTTGTTCATTAGTGTATTTGACAATATTCTTAAGTATATTAAGCACTACAACTTTGTAGAAGATATCAATTTGTAATTTGTTTAATACACATATATGTAGGTGAATATTTAAAGATATGGTTAAACGCAGCATTTATACATCAATTATGGAGCTCTAAATATAATTTTTGTTCGTTAGTGTATTCAGAAAAGTTATCAAGAAATGTATAAGCTACAATTCTTTTGAAGACAGCTACCGCAATTTATTTACCGTTACGCAAGAAATCTCAAAACATATAAAATATGTGCAATTTTTCCTGACGTTTCATGAAATAATCAATTAACGGTGTTCTTTTCCTTAGAAATACATTATAGGGAATTGTAAAATCGGAAAATAGCTACAATATTGTCAAAGGTTGTAATGCAATATTGCAAGCTGTGTAGGATTTATTGAAGTAAAATCTGAAATAGGGCTCTGACCCACCTCCAAAATTTTCGTCGGCCTGTAAAAAAAAAATTGTTACGTATAGGGGCAAACCCGAGCGGGACCCGAAACAAATTCCTTTCATTTGTGTCACAGTGTTATCTGTTCATAAACTTTTTTTCGTAAATTTTCTGAACAAATTACATAAACTTCTGAACAGGTCTGTAGATTTAATCAACATGTTCAGAAATATATTATTACCCATTTATTCCATTAATTTTTTCATAAATTTGTTTATTGTAACTGTTTTTTCAGATTTTCCCTGGTTTTGTAATTTCTTTTTGATCATTTGCGTACAAAAGAGTTCTCATTGCATTTAGAGCTTTCCTTACATATAACTTAATGACTGTTTCAATCATAGAGTAATCTCAGACTAGAGAGAATATGTGGCTCATCTGACGTTTCCTTTCACACTCTTCGTGATGCGGTCGGTGTGATAGAGAGATGTTTGACGAAAAGTGACATACACCAGGTGGAATTACAATAACTTCTTGCTTTAATTTTCCATGTAATTTTGGTGAAAAACTTTGAAATTTAAATGTGTTTTAAACTTTTTTATTGACTGTTATTGTTAGCATACATTTGTGTTGTATTTAACACAATAATTTTAACACACAAAACGAAATGCCGTTGTTGTTATTTTGTTCGTTGTTTTGAACCATTGCCTCTATCTGGTATTAGTAAAGCAATTCTTTTCAACATCAAACGTAAATATCACACCAGGCTAAATGTCGTAAATTTGGTGGGAGAACTAGTAGATCTACTCTAAGTATTAATCTATGGTTTCAATAGCATCATTTCGAACAACCGCTGATGAGGATTTGCATCTAAATCCTAAATGGGGTAATTCATTAAATTTGAGTAACTTTTTTTTAAAATATTAAGTTAAGATAAAGTTAATTCCATTAGTAACCAATTTTCCTCACCCTCACGATCCTGTTTTTAAACAAAATTTGATACGAGACCGAGCTTAATGTGTAGTGGTGGCAAAATGATTTGAGATGGCTGCACCAATGGTAGATGGTCTATACTGTCTACGCCTACTTTGTAGCATGTGCGCGGCTTCCACTTAAATTCAGTGTAATGCTGATCTCTTTTACGTACTTCTCATGTACACAAAAAGCACTGGTGGGTTGGAAATCCACGCTTAACACCCATGAGTAATCCGACCAAACAATTTATCAAAATTGCCAGCCATTTTGCGCAAAATATTCTCCCGTCTGACCTTAGCTTAAGATATCGATTTCACTGCTGGACTTCTATCGCGTTTTTTGATATATTCTACACAAAAAACTAACAGTTTATGCGTTCACGGCGCCTCAGATACCGTAAATTCCGAGTTTAATTTTTGAAAATTTCCTACAAAAAGTGTAGATACAAAAGTATAGATAAATGACAGTTGCAAACGATGTCCATCTACTTAACCCAGGCTAGAAAGAAATTCCCATTTTTTACACACAAAAACAACCTTTAAATCTCTTCATAATTTCACCCCCATAAAACATCTCTTAAAATTCTTGTGTAACATAAATAATGGAAGAATTTCCACAGAATTTATTTCCTATATAGAAAATTGTTCATTTATTTAAGAAGGCAATGACACATTTAAAAGTCATAAATATGTTGCTGAAAAAAAAATAAAATTTATTTTTTTATTAAAACACATACGACGTGCATCATCCACCAATAACAAATTCCACCACCAAAAGCTCTACCAGCCATCTAAACTAAAGTGGCCTGGGTAAAGAGTTCATCCGGAGGTTGTAGAAAATACATACATACATACGAATTTAAACGACAATTTATGATGATCATTAAATCGATTTTAACGATACCAAAAAACAAAATTGTACAAGAGAAAAAAAAAACAAAACACTTAAAATTATCATTGAATTTAAGACTATGAAGATGATGGAGAAAAATACGAAAGAACACCAAAATAAATAAATTGATAAAAATCTAGAAAAAAAATCGAAAAAAGAAAACGTTATGGATGGACGTTAAGAACCACCGATGAATGGCATCGAGCATGCGTAAGAGCATTTAACGACTTCGACAAACACCACCAATTTACGGTCTAAACACACGATAAATGGATCTATAAACCATTTAATGTGCATTTTATTCGTAGACCAACTGCAACGAGTAATGGACGAGCAAGGCACACTGAGTCGTCGGTCAAGTGGAATAAAAGAAATCTGCCCCAAATGAAAGGTTAATGAACGTTTATTAGATGACCGGGAATACGAAACTTGAAAAATTGAATTAAGAGAAAGACACAAACGTGTTGCAGCATGAAACGAATGACTAATAGACAGATGTTGAAAAAGCTGGTTTAGAATGATGGAGATGATGATGATGATCATCATCATCAACGTGATTGCGATGCGTTCTAAGGAAATTGGAGTATGAATTTAATTGGTCTCCGCAATGACCCTTAACACGCAGAACTCATTCACGCACACACTCACTAAAATGCCGCGTCACATTACTTAACAACACTGGCACAGTGGGGTGAAAGTAATATCGACACTGAACCTGCAAAACGCGCTAAGTCTAATTTATAAAAATTGTATTTAATTACACAATTGTCGAGAATTTTTCGTTCTTTATTTACCCAGAAAGCCGTCGCATGATATGACATAGCGTTCTTTGAAAAACCAGCGACGTTAGTGTTTGATAATACGAGGGTTGCTATTGATATTTCGTGTCGAGGAATAAAAAAAACCAAGCCAAGCATGCGCTCAAACCAATTTTCGAAGCACTTTACCACTCCGATTGAGACATCTCCAAAACATGGTTTTTGAATGCTTCAACAGCTGCTTCGAGCTTCGAAAAACGTTGACCAAATAGCCCATTGTTTCAGCTGATGTGTGAGAGCTCGCATTGTGCTGATGCAAAATGATCAGTCTTCTCTTGTTGTTTTTTCTTATTTCTTCGAACACTGTTGGCAAACAGATGGTGAACCGTCATATGTTCCACTGAAGACACTATGGCCACATGACCGGTTATACCGATCATTTCATTCATTCATTTCATTTGCTTCGAAGTGCTTTTTCCACGAACAAATTTTGTTAGATTTAGCTCGTCTTGAAAGACCCATACGGTCGATTGATGTTTTGTTTCTGGCTCATATGCATAGATCCATGATTCGTCACCTGTGACCATGTTATACACTGCATTTGAGCTACCGCGGTTGGATTTCTTCAACATTTCTTAGGTCCACTCGTCAAAAGCATTTTTTTTGAGTATTCGTCGAATTATGGGAGATACAGCGAGAACAACTCTTATTCACGGCCAAATCAACATGAAATATCTAATTGATGGATGCCTCAGTTCACGCACAGAATCGATGGTTTCCGGCAAAACGACCGAAGTTGGGCAACCTTCACGAAATTCATCTTGGTGCGAACGGCGTCCGAGACTGAATTCTTTGTACAGTGTTTTTTGATGGAGCTTTGTCACCAAAAGTCTAAACAAGTTGATTAAGACACTCTTGTCTCGATAATCCACGTCGAAAAACGTAAAAAATCATCCCACGAAAATGTTCACGGCTTAATTCCTTTTTTGACCGAGATGAATTTTTCAACACACGGTAAATAGAAAAAAAATCCAATGAGTGTTCGAACTCACGGGCGATGTGTTAACTCCTTTTTGTTACACGGTACCTGTTCGATTTCTGTGAACACATTAGTAAATGTTACATTGGAAAATAAAAAACACTGTTCAATCATATGATGACGTTACATTTAAATAATATTAATACTTAAAATTATTTAAAGACCAATGCAAGCACATGTGTCGTTATTTTCGCTTAATACTTTTTGTTTTATTCTCAGAAAAAATCAAAGAGAATGCAAAGCAACATACACATGAACATACATACATTGTTATGTTCGTACATACGCTACACAAGTTCACACAATTTTCGTTGCTCTCTTGCTATCTCATTTTTTATACGTATATTACGTCATTATTCTCTTTGCTCTGAGAGTGCTCCGCACCACAATTTAATTGACTTACCCTTCACAATAATAAATGACGTTTCATTTAAATAATACTAATACTTAATAACATTTACAAATATTTAAAGACAAGTGTCATTATTTTCGCTTAATACTTTTTGTTTTATTCCCACCAAAAACGAAGAGAATGCAAATAAACAGACACTTGTAAATACATACATTGTTATGTTCGTACATACGATACACAATTTCACACAATTCTCGTTGCTCTCTTGCTGTCCCATTTTTATTTACGTATAACCACGTCATTATTCTCCTTGCTCTGAGAGTGCTCCGCACCCACACAATACAACTATTCGCTGCCGCTACATCAGTGTGTTTTTTTTTTCGAATTCTGACATCTGCGTTTCGCAGTCGGACATTTCTGTGTTATATATAGGGGTGGGTCACCGTTATCATTTAGGGGTTTGAAACATATGTAGATGTTGGCCGATTCTGGGACCTACCCGATATGCACACAAAATTTCATACAAATCGGTCCAACTGTTTCGGAGGAGTTTAACGGCAAACAATATGTGATCGCAGTCGGACAAACTTTGTTTGGATGTATTCACTTTGTGAATTTAGGCCGTATCCGCGCCTATAGATGTTAACACAAACAAAAAGTGCTCGTAAGTGAAAACGTTCTGTGCATGTTTTTGCTAAAAAATTTCAGACTGTCCAACGGAAGTACTAGTATTGCCATGACTCGAAATATAAAGAGCATTCCTCGTACTCTGCGCTAATTTTCCTACCTTCATTTTGTTTACCCTAACCCGTAGGTATGAGAACTGGAAGACCAACTTGTGAAATCGTTTCATATTTACTTGTAACCCGATGATCAAAGTCTCAACAACCCAATGTAACCGGAAACCGCAGACTGTCAAATTTTGCGATGGTCCGAGGGAGAGCCTCATTATTGCGGTCATCGAATCGTAATCTTCCGGAATAGATGGTTGAGTGTTTTGGCTGCCCTTAATGCCGTATACCAGGAGGTCTGTGGAGATTCTCCTGTGTCATCTTCCGCCTGCTGTGACGTAGGCTGGTACAAAGGCGGGATTAAGGTCATTACGTTTGAAAAGAAGCAATCGGCCAAGCTATACAAAAAATCCATTGATAAGGTGGGACAAACTAGATGGCGTTGACAAGACCGACAACTCGTCCAGTTCAAGAGTTCGCACATTGATACTAGCGTCCATCAATGACTATGAAGAGCCTGTTATACGCCAAATAAGGGCCAGTAACCGTGATCTTTCATCTGACTATTGGAAGGTTAGAAAGTTGGAAAACGCTGAAGGATTTCGACGACAAGTCGAAATTGAATAACATTGAATAACTTACATTTCTTAGAAGAGCTTAAGCGTCATTTCTTATGGCTTCGGTCAGTTTCATCTTAGGGTATTTAAGAGCGGCCAGGAAGCCAAACCTGACACCAAACCCACCGAAGTTACACCTGCATTGGGCTTAGAGGAAGACCGGAATTTGTATGAAACTATCTTTGTGGATACTACTGGGGAACTTACTACAGACAGAGAATTAATTGTTTGAGAAGAGGTTGTAGCAGCTGTAAATTCGTTTGTTACCACTAAATTGCGGTTGCCATAACCAAATTTAGGTTATAACGACTGAATTTAGTCCCCACAACTGAAATTTGTTTGCAGCAACATCGCTCAATAATTGATTCGGTTGTGACAACCGAATCTTCAATTATATTAATTCTGTCAACTAAATTTTCTAAAATTTTGGTTAGAACAACCGAATTTGGAGTTAATTCGGATGCAGCGCAATTCATATTCGGATGTGACAGTCTCGAATATGAGAACCTCTTCGGCTGTCTTAACTGAACATTTCTGTGAGTGTACACTGCCCGAATACAACGTCGTTTATAAACCCGCAGGTAGCCTCCAGGAAGACACCGACGAGGCCAAAAAAACATTAGTAGAGAGGAACGTAGAGAGAAAGTTGAAGCTACAGAAGTGACTGCCACTATGACCACAGAGGGGGATGATATTACAATGTCCACATCCACGCACATTGATGAGATTTCAGGAAGGCTCCTGGAAGACACCGACGAAGGGAGGGACGTAGACACCGACGAAGGGAGGGACGTAGATGCAAATGTTGAAGCTACGGGGGCGGATCAATAAGTCCGTGACTTTTTGAATGAAATTTTTTTTTTGCAAAAACAATATTTTTTTTTCAACATAATCTCCTTTTAGCTCAATGCACTCAGTCCAACGTTTCTCCAATTTTTGTATCCCTTCCAAAAAGTTAGATTTTTCGAGGTTCATAAAATAGGCATTTGTTTGATCAATAATTTAATCGTTGGAGCTAAATCTCTTTCCACCGAGCCATTTCTTTACGTTTGGAAATAGGAAATAGTCACTTGGGGCTAAATCCGGAGAATATGGCAGATGAGGTACCAATTCGTAGCCCAATTCATGGAATTTTGCCATTGAGACTACAAACATGTGCACCCGTACGTTTATGGACAATTGAGAGCAAACGCGGCACCCATCTTGCAGACAGCTTTCTTAAACCCAACTGATCGTTTAAAATCGAAACCACACTGCCATATGAAATGCCTATGGCATCAACAATCTCACGTACTTTTACTCTTCGATCGGCCAACACCATATCGTGTTTTTTTGATTGACGGTTTTTTTTCGCAAAAAAAATTGAAATTCACTTTTTTCCATTTTTAAAAAAGTGCACGTGGTTGTATGTTTTGAACAGCTGTTAAACGCAAAGTGAGAACTTGCTCAAAATTTGAGAGTAGTCTATTAACAGGTAGTACTTGATGGGAGCAGTGATGCATTTCATATAACTACGACGGAAGTTCGAAAAGTCACGGACTTATTGATCCGCCCTCTACAACAGATAAACATCTACTGATCTAAAACTGTTTCTCCATCTCCTCCTGTTGATACTCAAAAGTGTGGTCTTCATCCAAGAACTCTGGATAAATCAAGGCAGGATTTGTGGATTGAATCCCCCTGATTACAAGCTTCTCGTTTCCAAAGCCATAGCAACACCGAAAACTTGCCTAGAAGAATTTGAATACATTTATTTTATATAATTATTGTGATAGAGCTACTGGAGCCCGGAGGTTACTTCTGCTACGGAAGCTAATTGATGAATGGGAGACTTGGAATAGCAGCTCATTATTACTGCAGCAGCAGTAGGGATAAAGAGGAAAACGAGAGATTATCTCCTATGCTACTGTTCGGCCTTTTGTGCGAGTAGGAGACAATATCTAGGATCTTACTTCTTGTTGAATCTAACAGACATTGAGGAGATTACTCTAAATGATAACGAGAAGAGGCGACAGGAAACCCGTTTATTTAAGAAAAAAAAAAAACGGTTGCGACGAAAATTTAATCTTAAAGAAGGAAGAATGAGACCAGTAAATTCCAACGAAAACTACAAAGCCAAACCAACGGCCATGAACCTTCTTTGTGTATATTCATTGCCTACCGAGCTCTCCGTGGTTTGCATTTTACCTACATCCAGGATGATTATGTTTCAGCCGCCCATTATGGATGAGATGCTGCCCAGTGTGCAGTGAGTCAAAACTGGATTTTGGTTTCTTCGGTTTTGATCCGCCGTTGGTCATGGGTGTTGGCTCATTCGTCTACAAAGGACAGAAGAATATGTGCACTAGTTTGAAGAGCTTCAGTGACAGGGTCACCTAATTAGCCTGAGACGTATCAGTGATCGCATAACCAATCAGGTTGCTCATTCGTTTCGCCTTCTCACTCTAGCTAGCTAATGGAAGATTCCGATAAAGCCATTGACCAGGACATACTGCGTGGAAGTAGTGAGCTGCTGGGACTGCCCAATGAAGGAATCATTTCTGGTCATTCCCAAGTGAATGGCTATCAAATACTTTCCACCTAATTGGACAGTGCAATGTCCACGGCCATGGACCAGGGCCCCTATATTTTAGAGATGAGCAGTCCTGTCGCAGATGTGAAGAGTATGTTGGGTATATGAAGATATCACTTCTCTGCTTTACTTGTCTGAAGAGATTGGTACTGTACAGATTGGTAAAGATCTCATCGAAGCATTTAGTACGAGGCGAGGCCTCAGGCCGGGCAACACCCTTTCATGCGATCTCTTCAACATATTAATTGACATAATCGTGATAAAAGCAGCAGTCAATACGAATAAAACTATTAGCAGCAAAAGTCACATGCTGCCCGCGAATGCCGATGATTTAGACATCAGTGGGCGAAATCTGCGAGAAGTCACTGCAGTATTTTCGGGAATTGAGAATGAAAAGTGGGTTTGGTAGTCAACCAGATCAAGACAAAATTAATGGTTTCGACAAGCAGAACATCCACCCGATTGGACAAAAGGGTGAGCGTAATATGTCGAGGTAGTGGACGAATTGATTTACCTCAGATATAACGTCAGCATAGAAATCAATCGGAGTATTGTGCTCGCAAACAGGTGTTATTTCGGGCTAAGCAAGCACTTCAGAGATAAGACTCTCTGTAGAGCAGTGGTAGGCAAAACCGAACGCACGCACACAAACATATTATGTATGCGGTCAAAAGCCAAGTCGCTGTCGAATTGTACACAGAGCCTGATGGTTTGAATCAAACATACCCATCGGCGGAAGTCATGACCTGGAGGGCCTGAAATCATGACCAAAGAGGACTTCTTTAAAATACGGAAGGCCTTCCCTACACAGTACCTCCTCCTTTCTTTTTAACATTGCGTGAGTTTGGGAGGCAAGGCCTTCCTTGCTCATTGCCTAAAGAAGGCCTTAGAAGGCATGCAAAGAGGTAGGCCTTAGAAGGCATTTACTTTAAATTATTTTTGTTAAACAAAAATAAAATTAAAATAATTTATTTTATCACAAAGTCATTATCCATTTCTACATATTTATTTATAAGTATCTATCTAACGGGTCCGCCAAATAACTTTTTTTTTTGAAAATGCTATAAAAAAAAACTACTGAATATTTTCTCAAATCCTACAATCCTTCCGGTTAATAATGGAAAATAATTTCATTCAAATGGCTGCCTCGGCTGGCCATGCAGTAGCCTACACGGTCGGTCCAATTTTTAAGCACATTATCGATTGTGTGCAGCTGTATTTCACCAATGGCTTCACGAATGTTGTCCTTTAAAGCGTCAATTGTTTCTCGCTTGTCGGCGTAACACTTATCTTTGAGGGCATCCCACAAATAATAGTCCAACGGTGTCAAATCGCAGCTCCGAGGTGGCCAAACGACATCAGCTCTGCGGCTGATAATGCGATCTTCAAAAACAGGGCGCAAAACATCGAGTGTAGCTTCGGCTGTGTGGCACGTAGCGCCGTCCTGTTGAAACTAAATGTTGCCAATATCCTCCTCTTCAATTCTTGTGATCAAAAATTCGTTCAACATCGCCCGATAGCGATCGCCATTGACTGTAACGGCCACTCCTTGCTCATTTTCGAAGAAAAATGGCCCAATTATGCCTCTGGACCAAAATCCGCACCAAACAGTGACTCGTTTTGGGTGCATTGGCTATTCAATGTATGCTTGCGGGTTTTCTGTGCCCCAAATGCGACAATTTTGCTTGTTTACATACCCGCCAAGATCAAAATGAGCTTCATCTGAAAAGATGATTTTTTTGGCAAAATCGGCATCTTCTGTAAGTCGATCGCTGGCCCATTTTTCCGATATTTCCCAGCGTTGTTCAAGCGTATACACAACCATATTCGTTCAGCAGAAGGATAAAACTAATTATCAGTCAAATCAGACATGAGCTAAGTGTTACCATTCACGAAATAAGCACTATATATATCTTAGAAAGTTTTACCACGCCCAACTTTAAATTGACAATTTTAAAAATACACTGAAAAATATTAAATAAACAATATAAATGTAATATTTGTATGAAAGTTTCCAATTAAATTACGGTTAAAAAGAATCAGAAATGAAATTTCTCAAAATGTGAAAAATCTTCTTGGTTATATCTGATGAAAAAATTCATGCATTCCACAGGCCTTATTTTAGGAAGGCATTACAAGAGAACCATTCTGCATGCTTTATTTGTGGAACGCCTTGCGACTTCCGCCGCTGGGTAGTTGTTGTATACATGTGAATTGCCGATCATGCGTGTGTGTGAAAAATACGATTATATACGATACTGCCTCGCGAGGCTATGGGTTGGTTACCACTGCTGTAGAGAAACGAAGATCCAACTACTGTATCAAACTCCCATACAACCTGTCTTGCTGTATGGCGCAGAATTTTGGGTAATATAGTATGCTGATGGAACATCACTGGGAGTCTTCGAGAGAGAAATGCTCCGAAAAATATATAGACCTATAATAAAACACAAAGGCTATTAACTACAGATGAACCACGAGATTTATAATGTGTAGCCCGACATCGACGTAGTTGTGGGAATCAAAATAGCGCGCTTACGCTGACTAGGCCATGTCAGTAGAATGGATCATAATGAAGCAGTGCGGAAGATATTCGAAGATGTACTCGAAGGACATCGAAAAATAGGGCGTCCAAGGCATCGCTTGAAATGCTAGATGGAAGATTGCCTGCGAGAGTTTGTTGTTACCAACTGGAGGAGAAAAGCTGAAGATCGAGCTGGTTGGAGAAACATGCTACCCTCATTCTGTAAGGCGATTGACTCCTCTGGATTGTTTGAAACCACCTAAGAAAGTTAGTATGTATTTACCCAAAATTGAAATTTTTACCAAAAATGTATTTCCCCACTGTGCCTTAGTCTGTGCAGTTTTCTTACAAGTTCTATTTAGATACATGCACACCAATATGGAGGCAGTTAAAGACTCGTCGCTGATGAATGATGAGTTCATAGGAAATATTTATTTGTTGTTTCACTTTTTGTTGCATTAAATTGTTATTAAAGCCCTATAATTTGAGGTAGTATTCAATGTTGGCTATAGTTACCCCATGTAAAAGTGTTGTTCTTTTTTCTCATATCTTGTTGTTGTTTTTGTTTTTGGTATCACGATCTTGCCACAAAATGCATCCCCACAAATATTCAATGATCACACGCAGTTAGCAGCCGAGCAACAACAAAGGAAATCGGGGCACCAAGAAGTTTGGTTACAATAATTATTGTGTGTGTTGGACAAGTTGAAGATGAAGAAAAGTATAAGACTCACTCACCGACTGCCACTTAAGTGCGTGTGAATGGACGTATGCAGTGTCAGCCGGGCGGATGGACAGACAAACAATGCTTTATTGGAGCCAAAGAAAGGGGACGGATGGATGATGACGACTGGAAGACGGCTATGTTGATGATGTTTATTTATTGTTCAGTTTGTTTTCAATGGCTATTATAATCGAGGCATTTTATAATCGGATTGTCAAAACAATAAGTCCTCGCTTGAAAGGTGAAATACAATTTTAAATTTCAGGTAGGGAACCTACATACTCATCAACATGAAAGCAAATGTTGTTAGGGTTGTGAAATGCCTGTCAGTTGTAGTAAAAACAATAAAATATAATGAAAAAAGCAATACAAAACATTTGTTTTCATTCAAATTCCTAAATGTTTGGTACTATATATCGTAATTCTTTTTCAATGAAATTTAAGTATGAATTGTCTTTGAAAAATGTTTAACATTTTGTAAATTTTCTAGTCAAACTGGGTATTTATGCATTTCAATGAATACCCATATTATAGTTTATTTAAAAAAACTCAATGATATAAAAATTAATATACAGTGATGTTCAAAATAATAGCCCTTTTTTATATATTTAATAATTTTGAAATACAATTAAGCTATTGAAAATGTTAGTACATATTTTAAATATAGATAAAAAATGCTTGTTTTAAATTTAAATATTTCACTCCATTGCGATTTTATTCAAAAAAACAATCTTTTTATCCTGTTCAAATTAATAGACTTATTTCAAAAATCTTACAAAAAAACAAGTATTTATAAACAAAACATTTATTTCCTTAATAAGTATGAACATAGAATATACTAATATCCCGAATGTCCACCATTATTATCTAAAACTGCACGGATCCTTCTGGGCATTGACTCTATTAAATGTTGACATTTTTCAATGGGAATTCTCTCCCAACTATTTTTTTTGCTGCTTCCCAAAGTTGGTTTTTGTTTGTGAAAATCTTCCCACTTAAGCTTCTTTTCAGTTCCATCCACATATTCTCAATCGGGTTGAGATCGGGAGACTGTGAAGGCCATTCCAAGACCGAAACTTCATGTACACTCAACCAAGATTTGACTAATTTTGAAGAGTGGTTCCGATAATTTTCCTGTTGGTTTCTGAGATTAGGTGTAAAGGTCCAACACCATGCCACGAAAAAGCACCCCAGACCATAATACTGCCGCCTCCGTGCTTCACGGTTTTTTTTTGTGTAACGATCATTAAGCTCTTTACCTTTTGGTCTTCGGACGTTGCGCTGACAATCAGAATCAAATAAATTAATTTTTGTCTCATCGCACCATAATATGTCCTTGAAATCATCACTGCTTTTACTGTTGAATTTGGTAGCAAATTTAATGCTAGCTTTTTTGTTTTTGTGACTTAGCAGTGGAACCTTTCGGGCTACTCTACCTGGCAAATTATTTTCTAACAATCTGCGGCGTATTGTTACAGCACTGACTTCATTATTTATTTCTGCAGAAATGGTCTTTGATGACATAAATGGGTTCTTTTTTGCTAATAACAGAATACGGGAATCTGTGGCTGAGCTGCTTTGTCGCGGCCTACCCCGAGTTTCAGTAAATGGTTTCCATTTTAATGTATTTCTAACAAAATTTTTCAGATCTTCCAAGTGAACTAGCAATGAAACCCAGAGTTTTGCCCCCACTTAGTAGTTGTGTAGCAACTCGACGTTCCTCAGCAGTGCAATGTACATTTCGGCCCATCTTTAACAACAACAAAGATTAAATGTGTTTTGAAAGAATTGTATTTTACTTACATCCTATTAGTAATTAAGAAGAAAGTACAAAAATATGGAATGAATTTCATAATTTAACAAAGTTATAAGAAAAAGGGCTATTATTTTGAACAAGTTTTATTTTGATTTTGCACTTTATTTTGATTTTTAACTTAACGTACTAATGATTACGAATAAATTCCAAAATACAACAAGAAATATTTGTAAAGTTAATAACAAAACTAACGGTACACAAGAGAGAAAGAGAGGTTTCCCTTACATGAGTTACAAGTGATCGCAACACTTTGTCTTTGTAACGGGCTATTATATTGAACAGCTGTGTATAAATATTGTGTAACTTGCCTTACTTTATTGTGTACAAGTAATGAAGACAGTAAGGTCAAAGACTAGAATTCCTAAATAAAAAACACCAAGTGCTTCCAAAAAATTTTCTAATGGTCTAGTAGTCAAGTGTTTATTTGTATGAGAGGTATCGAAAAGAGCGTAACTCATCTATATATCCAAACCTTCTCAAAAGGAAAAGTTTTGGAATTTTGAAGCTAAACACCTTATCTTATTGATCATAGGAATTATTTATAATTCTTCAACTCTACCTGTTTTTTTGCATGGGTGTTATCGGAGGAGTTGTGGTATTTTTGGTATTGAACTTTAAAGATAGTTTCATATATATGTCCGAGTATGTACTTTGAAAATTACAACAACAAATAATACATGAGGACACCCGGTTGGAACGAAGATCTTTCGCTCTATATAATGTACAAGTTAGTTCCAACACGCCTAAGGCGCCCTTTGGAAAATACGATAATTTAAATGGATCTTTGAGAAACGATACTTTTTGTAAATTGATTAGGTTTTTTTAATAAAATATTTTTTTTTATAGAATGTGTTTTAAAAAAATCCAATCAGTGTTCGAAATCACGGGCGATGTCTTACCACCTTTTTGTTACACGGTACCTGTTCGATTTCTATGAACACGTTAGTAAATGTTACATTGGAAAATAAAAAACAGCGTTCAATAATATGATGACATTACATTTAAATAGCATTAATACTTAAAATTATTTAAAGACCAGTGCAAGCACATGTGTCATTATTTTCTTGCTTAATACTTTTTGCTTTATTCCCACAAAAAACAGAGAAAGCAAAGCAACAGACCCATGTTCATACATACATTGGTATGGGCGTACATACGCTACACAAGTTCACACAATTTTCGTTGCTCTCTTGCTATCTCGTTTTTATATACGTATAACAACGTCATTATTCTCTTTGCTCTGAGAGTGCTCCGCACCCACACAAGACAAATATTCGTTGCCGCTACATCAGTGTGTGTTTTTTCGCAGTCTGACAATCTGTGTTTCGCAGTCGGACAAATCTGTGTTCTATATAGGGGTGGGTCACCCTTGTCATTTAGGGGTATGAAAAATAGATGTTGGGCGATTTTGAGACACACATAAATTCATACACAAAATTTCATACAAATCGGTCCAGCCGTTTCGGAGAAGTTTAACGCCAAACAATCTGTGTGATCGCAGTCGGACAATCTGTGTGATCGCTGCCGGACAAATTCTGTTTGGATGTACTCACTTTGTGAATTTAGGCCGTACCCGCGCCTATAGATGTTAACACATCAAAAAAAGTATATTTGTACGTCCTTTTTGTAAGAATATGTATTATATTTTCCCAAAAAGGTAATTTTTGAAAGAGAGGTACTTCTTTTATAAAAAGCTAATGTTTTTTAGGAAAGGTGCTATTTTTAAGAAGAAGGTCTTTCTGTAAGAAAACGCCATAAGAGTATAATTTTTTTTACAAAGAAGTACTTTTTTTAAGAACAGGTACTAGAAAATCTACTTATTTTCAAAAAGGCTACTTATCCCAAGAAAAGAAAGGAAAAGGTATTATTTTATTTTTAAGCCAAGGGACTTTTAAGTAAAGGAATTTTTGTAAGAAAATGTATTTTTAAGAGATGTTATTTTTTTAAATAAAATTATTTTTTTAAGCAATGGGAATTTTTTTTAGAAAAGGTACTTATTTAAAAAAAATACTTTTTTTGGGAAAAGGTACTTTTTGTAAGAATATTTAGTTTTTTTAAGCAAAGGTACATTTTTAAGATAAGGTATTTTTTTAAGAAAAGGTACTTTGTTTAAGAATATGAATAGGTACTTTTTTGAGAAAATTTACTTTTGTTAAGAAAAGACACTTATTATAAGACTTAGAAAATGTTATTTTTTTAAACTTCTTTCACTTTGGCTTTTCTAAATTTACTTTTTATTGGGTTCAAAACTACAATATATACTAAATATTGGTTACAGGCTTTACCTAGAAAACTTCCCATTAAAAAAGAAATGTCCCAACGTATGTTAGTCTAGTCACAAACCAAAGCAAAAGTACCCAATATAGTTGATAATACTGGGTTGTATCATAATAGTGTTAAAAAAAAGTTTTTTTCATTTAGCATGCGATAAAGAACTTCGTTCCAAAAAATTCTCCCCATTTCGAAAGGTATTAGATTCATTTCTTGAAGTTTCGTCAATATCAGATATTATATATTTTAAATTTAATACATTGAAACTTTTCAAAATTCTTGAAATGTTTGAGTAGATATCCCTATAGTCTTCCTAAGGGAAGAACATTTTCCCTTCAACTGATTTTACCTTTCATTATCCCAACTGATCTCTTATTTATCTTATCTATTACACTGTTGTAGTCGGAAAATGTATGAACGTTCTAGTAAATTGTATCGGTTAGAGGGAAGCCTACTGAGTTGATCGATACCCATGAAATGTCTGTAGAGCGTAAAATTTTTGAAAATCGACGTGTCCGATTTTGTCCGACGAAATTTAGAAAAATTTAGAATTTCAATACCTTTAATATATTCCTATACTATTTTTCAATGCTATCAATAGTTTTGCAGTTATAAAAAACATGAATGGTTAAAAACCAAAAAAACAAGTGGAAAGATTTAATAGTTTATGCTAAAGTCACATGATAATGAGATATGAAACATAAAAATCTATGGACGCGTTTCGCTGTTATTCACAATTTAGTGAAGGTATCTCATTTTGTCAAGAATTTATTACTCAGCATATGCAATCCAAACAAAAAATCAGAACGTCATCCTCGTTAATTGTTTATATTTTAGGATCAGACAGTTCGATAATTTTATCTTAGTTTACTAAATAGAATAGAAAGGAAGAGAAAACAATCGAACTACTGCCTGGGCCTGAACTATAAGCAATTAACGAGAATGACGTTACGTGACAAAAAGTTGTATTTTCTGAGGAAATGTCCATATCAGTTGCATGTCAAAATGGGAGAAGCGCTTCAAACTTTGAAAATGCCCATATACAAATATAAGTCAAATATTTGAAAATTGGAACCAGTTCATATGCAGTATGAAAGCTGACCAGTTGCATTTGTTGTTACTCATAGGGCAAACAATTTCTGTTAAAATGGACTTTGCCTCTTTACAAGCTACAGGTAATGCTACAGCGAAAAGTGGTTCATATTTTTGATCTAGTAAATATTTTTGAGTTTTGTAAAAACCGACTGTAAGCAAGGAATCAGGGATTATTTGGCAATATTAACATTGATAGTTGGATAATTGAGTATATTATAGAATTTCGAATTCTTATTTTTGGAACGAGGTTCCTTATCGCACGTTGTGGGACGGGTTCGAAACACTAAGCAACACTAAGCAACTTTGTGTAAACACTATTACGCTACAAACCACTATTTTCAACTATATTGATTACTTTTACTTTGGTTTGTGTCTAGACTAGCTAGATGTCTCACATATGTTGGGAAATTTCTTGTTTCTAGGCGGAGCCTGAACTCAATATTTAGTATATATTGTAGTTTTGAACCCAATAAAAAATTAATTTAGAAAAGCCAAAGTGAAAGAAGTTTAAAAATGAACATTTTCTTAAATAAGTGTCCTTTCTTAAAAAAAGTAAAATTTCTAAAAAAAAAATTATCTATCAATTATCTTAAACAAAGTACCTTTTCTTAAAAACATCCCTTATCTTGAAGAAGTACATTTGCTTAAAAAAGTAAATTTTCTTAGAAAATTTACCTGTTCTTAAAAAAAGTACTTGTTCTTAAAAAAAGTACTTGTTTGTAAAAAAAAAATTCATACTATGTTTTTAATAATTGTTCGGTTCAAGATCAACAACTACTAAAATGTACTTTTTCAAATATTAAAAAGAAGTGTGTGAAATTGATTATTATGGTGGATGGTTGGGAATATAGCTATTTCAATGCCCACCAAGGCATATCATCAGCCCCCTTCTCCACAAGTATTTAGGTATATCATCACACATTATAGGGATAAACAAATCTCAAAATTTATATTGATATTATGAATCCTCGGCAATCTGTATATTCTAGGAGCTACTGCATTTTTTGTAAAGGAAAAACTTCAAATAACATTATAGAAAAGGAATTATGAGCAACAGTTTCAGTACTGATTGCGAATTTAAAAAAATAAATAGTTCGTGTGGACTATTTCGAGATTTCCTCGATTTTTAAGTCACTGTAACTATTTCGAAAGTAAGCACAAATGTTTCAACTAGGTGAATTAATTCCACGTGTTTAACTAATCCCCCATTGTGTTTCGGTATTAGTAACAAAATGTAAATATATATACCTGATATTTTAACATATGACCGCATGGCTAAATAATTTCTAAGCTGACCAAAACTGCAATTATGATTGGTATTAATGAAAGACAAAGTAGCACAGACAACGTGTATTCAACGAAATTTACTCCAAAAATCCATTAAAATTTATTAAACAATTAAGTTATTTTTGTGTTGTTGCGTTTTTACAGTCAGATGCTCCAATATATTGGCAACAACTCAATATATCAGTCCAGAAGTTGCCAGTTTTTTTTCTCTAACAACCAACCGGAAATTACGGTTTATTACGAAATCAAACAAAACAAAAAAATTAAGGTAATCTGAAGTATTCCATTGGTTTTACCCACTGACGTTTACCAAGAGTGGAGGAAAGAAAAAGGAAAAGTATAACAACGAGAGTGCTAATGTTAAATTTCAAATAATTTCTTATCAGTGTTACAAGTTTTTATGTTCAAACTTCAAATACAACAATGGGCAGCGTTTCTGTGAAATTTTAATACTTTGTGGTCTTTCTTCGGCATTTGCTTCATTTGCACAATAAATGTTTACTTTTAGGTTTAAGATGTGGTTGTTGCTTTTTTCTTTCGCCTTATAAAAGAAGTAGTAGTTGTGACTGTGTAAACAATGTGACGCATGCGCAGTTGTTTCTTATCGTCTTTTCTTGTTTGAAAGCGGTGTTTTAGGTGGATCAAGCAAGTTGGCATTGAGTCTTGTGAATCTGATGATGACTCGGTTATGTGATCGTATTTTGTTGAAACGTTGTTCTCATTATATTAAGTTTTGCGTATACAACCACATACTACTTACATACATATAAACAACCTGATTATGGGTTAATGCTTTTGTGTCACATTACTGTTTGTGCACCCTATACAATGCTATTCCACACGCTGAAAATTGTTTGGATGCAAATATAATGTGTTTGTACGTTGTCGCAAATATAGTACACTTGTGTCCAAAAACATTGTGTTTACTATTACATACATGCTGGAGACATAATGGTTAATATGTTATAATATATGGGTTTGTGACCTAAATATAGCTTTGTTTGATGAAAAACTGCTGAAAACAAAACCGTGCCAGATAACAAAGGAACAAAAAAGCAGCAGATCTTCAATTCATGAAAACAATGCTTGAAAACATATACATGGTTCCCGCAATATGCTGCTGGGACCGTTTATTTCGGTAATAATTTTTAAGAATTTCCTAACGTTGCTCGTTGGTGAACTTCATCTGGATATAAATTTAAACATTGACTGACGATTTGAAATTCTCAGATCATAAAAAGCAGTGATGCCAACTTAGCCCTTTTCGGGCTATTTTGAGCCCTTTTTGGGTTACCCAAAACCCGAAAACAAAATTGTAGCCACAAACTAAAAAACGCGTAAAAGTAGCCCTTTTAACTATTTTACTTTAGCCCTTTTAGCGCTTTTTGTATTTTTTTTACAGCATGGCACCTTATTTTGCAAATTCTCCTTTTTTGGTTTCGTTATTTCGCTTTGTATCCAAATGTATTTTGATGAGATGTGGCAACATTACTTTTTGACTATTTTGTTTTTCTTTGAAAAAGAAAAGTAAAAAGAGAAAATGTTTGTTATCCAACGTGTGGAATTCCACAAGAAGTCTGTTTAAAAATAAATTCCAACGAAACTTATAAAAGATCGAAATATTATTTAGAGAGTAATTTAAGGTCTGAAGACGAAGGAAACATAAAATTTTTTATTTACAAACATCCAATTTTGAATGTTGAACTCACAAAGTTTTTGTAACTATGTTATTTAGTTTATATATCAATTGAAATATGTATAACTATGAAATTGTACTTTACTATAAAAAACTATGTATTTATCTCATATTGCAAATAAACATTCTAAACTAATGGTCAGTGATTGATTAAGGTCAGAACCAATTTAGTTTGTAATTTAGCGCGTTTTAGCCCTTTTTCGAAAGTTGTCTGCGCGTATTGCTATCCCGGAGTTGGCAACACTGATAAAAAGAGTGTTATATTCCTATTGGAAAACCCGACAGTTGTCTCATGTGTAAGTACAATATTCTTCAAAACCGAAACCGAAAACCCGGATAAACCGGCTAACCGGTTTTCTTGCAATTAACCGTTTGTCGGTTGTTTAAAAAACGTAATTTTTGAATAAACCGAAAACCGGTTACTAGATGGCGGTTAACCGGTTTATTCTCAATTTGTGTTTAAAATCCATACTTAAAAAAATAAATGGAGAGATTCTCACAACCAGTGAGCTGTGCGCTAGTTTTATACTTTTATTCTCACTGATTGGGACCTACATTTTTACACCGGTTCGGAACGGTATTTTTGAGAAGCATTTTCATGGCTAAATACTCGATAGTGTCACCATCACTATGCGAGGTGACCGCCGTCGAAAGAAAGTTTAAGGTGGTCAGAGCAGGCATCGAACCCAGGATCTCAAGTACAAGGGGCGCGCACACTACCCATTGCACCACCAATCCTTACTTAGACCCCTTTCACACTCGACAAGTTACTTGCGCAAGTCAGTTTTTCAACTTTCCGAGTACAAGCAAGTCTGTACTCAAAATGTATTCCCCTATCCCGACCTTACCTCTGTCATCAACAAACCAAGACTTGGGCAAGAGACTTGCGCAAGTAACTTGCCGATTGTGAAAGGGGTCTTACAATCTTTTTTGACACATAATAATAATAAGAATTTAAACAGTTTTTAATCTCGCAATGATTTTATCATTTGAATGACAATTAAATAATTTAAATTTGTATTCATGAAAAATACTTTCAAATTTTTTATGATTTACATTTTAGTTTAAAAATAAAACGTTATTGTTTAATTTAAATACAGCTGTGAAATTTTGAGATTGAAACACCAATAAGAATACTCAAATCAATTTAATACAATCCAATTCAATTCAATTAATAAAAGATAATTCAAATAATAAAAAGAATTGAACTGAATTAGACTACATTAGACTATGTTAGATTAGATTGGATTGAATTGAATTGAATCAATTGAATTGAATTGAACTGAATGGAAATGAATTTACTTGAAATGAATTGAATTGAAAAGAAATGAATTGAATTGAACTGAATTGAGTTGCACTGAATTGAATGGAACTAATTGGAATTGTATTGAATTGAATTGGATTGAATTGAATAGAATTGAAGTAAATATAATTGAATTGAATTGAACTGAACTGATTTGAATTGGATTGAATTAAATTAAATTAAATTGAATAGAATGGGACTGAATTGCATTCAATTGAATTAAATTGAATTGAACTGTATTGAACTGAAATGAAATGAATTGAATTGAATTGAACTGAATTGAATTGAACTGAACTGAATTGAATTGACTTGGTTTGAATTGAACTGAATTGAATTGTACTGAATTGAATTGTACTGAATTGAATTGCGTTGAATTGAATTGATTTGAATTGAAAGGAAATTAATTGAATTGAATCGAACTGAATTGAATTGAATTGAGTTGAATAGAACTGAACTGAATTAAATTGTACTGAATTGAATTGAATTGCATTGAACTGAACTGAACTGAATTGAATTGAACGGAAATGATTTGAATTGAATTGAAATGAATAGAAGTGAATTGATTTGAATTGAAGTGAATTGAATTAAATTGAATTGACTTGAATTGAACTGAACTGAATTGTACTGAATTGAATTGCATTGAATTGAATAGATTTGAATTGAAAGGAAATGACTTGAATTGTACTGAATTGAATTGAATTGTACTGAATTGAATTGATTTGAATTGAAAGGAAATGAATTGAATTGAACTGAATTGTACTGACTTGAACTGAATTGAATTGAAGTGTATAGAATTGCATTGTAATTGAATTGAACTAAACTGAACTGAATTGAATTGAACTGAACTGAAATCAATTGAATTGAATTGAGCTAAATTGAATTGAATTGACCTGAATAGAATTGCATTGAACTGAACTGAATTGATTTGAATTGATAGAAAATGATTTGAATTGAAGTGAATTGATTTGAATTGAAGTGAATTGAATTGAATTGAATAGAATTGAATTGCATAGAATTGAATTGATTTGAATAGAAAGGAAATGAATTGAATTGAACTGAATTAAATTATATTGAAATGAAATGATATGAATTGATTGATTTGAACTGAAATGTACTGAGGTGTATTGAATTGTATTGAAATGAATTGAATAGCATAGAATTGAACTGAATCGAATTTAATTGAACTGGATGAATTGAATTAACTGATGTGTTTTTAACGGAAAATTTAAAAATAATAAAGTCTGAAAATGCTGTTATAATTTCAGAATAATAATGACTCTTTTTACGGGCAAACTAAACAAGACAAGAAAATGTAATTTTGTGCCGATTTTTTATTAATTTTTCTACAAAAATGTTAACATATTGTATTCCATACGAAACGAAAGAATCGAAAACTAACCGTAAATAAAACCGAAAATTGAACGGTTTCACCAGTTTTTCCCCTTCTGTGGGACCGAAAACCGGTTTTTCGAAAGTGATTTTTCGAATAACTCGAAAACCGTTTATTCGAAAATGCCAGTTTTTTGAACACTCTAGTAACTACACTTTAGGTAATTTAGGTCTTATAATCAAAGTTAATATGACAGGTTAAATTTATTTTCCTTTTGTCATTCTATGTAGCATATTTAGCCAGCCTTCTTCAGTAGGTTGTATGCAGCTCTGAATGTGTTAAATAAGACACCATTTTTTAATTTGTTGTATCCAACGATTCCAAAAAATTTTCCGTAAAAATGCGACCCTGTTACTATAAATACGTCCAACTTCAAAAAACACAGCGGCGTAACAAATTTATGATATTTGTCAAAGTTGAACGCCTAATAAGCATCTGGCGTAATATTTTTTCTTAAGTGACACAAACAAAATACCCGCCATATGTTAGGCAGTTACAAATTCTAGGTAGGGTATCACATGAAACCCCAGTTGACCGTTTATAAATTTCCAACTTGTTGTTTATTGTAGGTTACATTGTTGTTGTAGACATGTTGTTTATTCTGTCGTTGAAGAAATATTGCATGGCTGGGTAAATTTTCTTTTTTATAAATTGTTGATGTTTTTCCCCTGGTTTCGTTTTCATACAAAAGAAATTCTGCAACAGTCATTTGTTATGACCCAAATTTTTTAAACATCAGTACAACACAATACAAGTCTCTTTCTTGTCTCGGATAATTCTGGGGTTTTATTGTTCTCAAGTGTTGTGTGGTGTAGTTGTTGTTGCTGTCGAATTCTAAAGCGAAAACCCAAATAAATATCAAGCGACAGACAGATAAGACGGATTGAGGGATTTGACAGGGTTAGGTAGACTTATGGGACAAATGATTTCCGTTTAGCTTTATTTGCCTAACAGATGATTGAAATATTGTGTCAACATTTTGGGAGTTTTTCATTGGCTGATGCTGCCACAATTGGAATATGACTGTTTAATAACTGATTTACGGGGGGTTTGTTGATTATTTGCTCGGAAGAATGTGCAAACAACATATGTATTTAAACATCAGGGGGAATGAAAGGAAATTTCTCTTTTTTTCAGACAGAAATTGACTTGGCTGGGTCATATGTTTGTTTTGCATTTCATAGATGTAATATTCCTTTTGGAACCACACCATATGGTAACAATTTTCTCCATATGTAATGTGACCATGAGGAATAACTAGTCTTTTCCCATTTGTTTCATTTTCAAATGTCCGTCCTTAGTTCGATCGTTGTTCCGGCTGTATGTGTTACTTGACATTAAGTGATAAATCACTTTGAATTCCCTTAATCGAATGCCATAAGTTTTGAATGAATTCTATTATTATTATTATGATTATTGTTGCTTTCCTCCTTTTGGTAGTTAATATGGTTTAAAAATAAACAAACCCAAGGGAAAACAAAATCACTTACTTATCAATTCCACATGTTATGAATTTTAAATAGTTTTGTGGTTTTCGATTTCCATTTTGAGTTCGTGTGGGAGTTCAAAACATTTAGATGGGTTTTTGTTTAAAAAAAAAATTTCTTAATTTATTATTATGTGTAGATATTTATTTAGGTTTTTTTCCGTTTTTATTTACATGTTTAGTTTAGACGACAAGGTTATTAACTTATGGCAAAGTTGTAATGTTCAATATCAAATAGGAACTGAGGAGTAACAAAAAATTAATAAGATTTATTGGAAACATAAGGAATAAAATAATGAAGATCAACTCTTCTCCTTCTATAATTTCCTCCTACACTGTGTGAAGGGATGTGATAGAGCTTATTACAAGCCATTAGTTGCGCGCTTCATACTTTTAAGCACTTTTAAGGTGTTGACAAACTGTCCCATCAAATCCAACGATTTTCTGACAAAATAAGTACAACATGTGGAAAGCAATAGTATTGACAGATCGAAAGACAAAATCTGATAGTGAGCCATGGCCTTTATCGATTCTGAAAGACAATGTTTTCATAATAATTTTAATAGTACTGCTGGTGTAACTGTCTTGCTAACGGGTATAGGCAACGATAATTATTGCACCACCGACCTCACGGAAATCTATTTCTGTTCTAAATCATTAGACAACAATTGTTTTTTTTTCGGCATCGACACTTCGTTTTAAGCTTATGGTGATTTTATTTTGCCGACTCTTTTAATTCCAGCTATTTTGAGTTGATTGATTTTCGCTAAATGTGATTTTCATGAAAAGGACAAGAACTAAATTGTATACTTACAGATACTAGAGCGTTCAAAAAACAGGACATTTGGAATAACCGCGTTTGATTTATTCGAAAAATCTGATTTTCAGGAAACCGATTTTCGGTTTTATAGACTGGAAAAAACCGGTTGAAACGGTTAATTTTTGGTTTTATTAACGGTTATTTCTCGGGTTGTTTTTTGTTTTTCATGGAAAGCAATATGATTACATTTTTGTAGAAAAATTAATACAAAATGAACACAAAACAAAATTTTGTTGTCTTGTTTCCTGTGCCCGAAAAAAAGGGTCATTATTATTCAGAAAATATAACACAATTATTCATATTTTAATACATATATGAATTAAATTTTCTTTAAAAAACACATTAGTTAATATTTCTGTTATGGAGATAAAAAGAACTGAAGAGATTTAGACATGATTAACTATATAATACTAATAGTAAAGTACTTGCAAGTAAAACGTACTTGTTTGACATATCGCGATATGAATTTATTTGAATTGAATTCAATTGAATTGAACTTAATTGAATTGAATTGAACTTAATTGAATTGAATCGAATCGAATCGAATTGAATTGAACTGATTTGAATTGAATTGAATTGAAGTGAATATAATTGAATTGAATTGATTTGATTTGAATTGAATTGAATTGAATTGAATTGAATTGAATTGAATTGAATTGAATTGAATTGAATTCAATTGAATTGAATTGAATTGAATTGAATTGAATTGAATTGAATTGAATTGAATTGAATTGAATTGAATTGAATTGAATTGAATTGAATTGAATTGAATTGAATTGAATTGAATTGAATTGAATTGAATTGAATTGAATTGAATTGAATTGAATTGAAATGAAATGAAATGAAGTGAAATTAATTGAATTGAACTTAATTGAATTGAACCGAATTGAATTGAACTGATTTGAGTTGAATTGAATAGAATTAAATAGAATTGAATAGAATTGAATAGAATTGAATAGAATTGAATAGAATTGAATAGAATTGAATAGAATTGAATAGAATTGAATAGAATTGAATAGAACTGAATAGAATTGAATAGAATTGAATAGAATTGAATAGAATTGAATAGAATTGAATAGAATTGAATAGAATTGAATAGAATTGAATAGAATTGAATAGAATTGAATAGAATTGAATAGAATTGAATAGAATTGAATAGAATTGAATAGAATTGAATAGAATTGAATAGAATTGAATAGAATTGAATAGAATTGAATAGAATTGAATAGAATTGAATAGAATTGAATAGAATTGAATAGAATTGAATAGAATTGAATAGAATTGAATAGAATTGAATAGAATTGAATAGAATTGAATAGAATTGAATAGAATTGAATAGAATTGAATAGAATTGAATAGAATTGAATAGAATTGAATAGAATTGAATAGAATTGAATAGAATTGAATAGAATTGAATAGAATTGAATAGAATTGAATAGAATTGAATAGAATTGAATAGAGTTGAATACAATTGAATAAAATTGAATTGAAATGAAATGAAATGAAATAAATTGAATTGAATTGAATTGAATTGAATAGAATTGAATTGAATTGAATTGATTTGAATTAAATTGAATTGAATTGAATTGAATTGAATTGATTTGAATTGAATTGAATTGAATTGAATTAAATTAAATTGAATTGAAATGAATTGAATTGAACTTAATTGAATTGAATCGAATCGAATCGAATCGATTTGAATTGAACTGATTTGAGTTGAATTGAATAGAATAGAATTGAATTGGAATGAAATAAATTGAATTGAATTCAATTGAATAGAATTGAATTGATTTGAAATGAAATGAAGTGAACTGAATTGATTTGAGTTGAATTAAATTGAATTAAATTGAATTAAATGGAATTGAATTGAATTCAATTGAATTGAATAGAATAGACCTCGCATAGTGACGGCGACACTATCGAGTATTTAGCCATGAAAATGCTTCTCAAAATACCGCTCGGTAGGTCCCAATCAGCGAGTATAAAATTAGAAAGTGCATAGCTACCTGGTTGTGATAAGCTCTCCCCAATTCCTTCATAAAATGTAATGGAAACCATTTATATATTTATAGAATAAAACTGAATTGTATTGAATTCAATTGAAATTAAATGAATTGAATTTAATTGAACTGAATATTTAATTGACTTGACTTGACTTGACTTGACTTGACCTTGACTTGACTTGACTCGACTTGACTCGACTTGACTTGACTTGACTTGACTTGACTTGACTTGACTTGACTTGACTTGACTTGACTTGACTTGACTTGACCTGACTTGACTTGACTTGACTTGACTTGACTTGACTTGACTTGACTTGACTTGACTTGACTTGACTTGACTTGACTTGACTTGACTTGACTTGACTTGACTTGACTTGACTGGACTTGACTTGACTTGACTTGACTTGACTTGACTTGACTTCACTTGACTTGACTTGACTTGACTTGACTTGACTTGACTTGACTTGACTTGACTTGACTTGACTTGACTTGACTTGACTTGACTTGACTTGACTTGACTTGACTTGACTTGACTTGACTTGACTTGACTTGACTTGACTTGACTTGACTTGACTTGACTTGACTTGACTTGACTTGACTTGACTTGACTTGACTTGACTTGACTTGACTTGACTTGACTTGACTTGACTTGACTTGACTTGACTTGACTTGACTTGACTTGACTTGACTTGACTTGACTTGACTTGACTTGACTTGACTTGACTTGACTTGACTTGACTTGACTTGACTTGACTTGACTTGACTTGACTTGACTTGACTTGACTTGACTTGACTTGACTTGACTTGACTTGACTTGACTTGACTTGACTTGACTTGACTTGACTTGACTTGACTTGACTTGACTTGACTTGACTTGACTTGACTTGACTTGACTTGACTTGACTTGACTTGACTTGACTTGACTTCACTTGACTTCACTTGACTTCACTTGACTTCACTTGACTTCACTTGACTTCACTTGACTTCACTTGACTTCACTTGACTTCACTTGACTTCACTTGACTTCACTTGACTTCACTTGACTTCACTTGACTTCACTTGACTTCACTTGACTTCACTTGACTTCACTTGACTTCACTTGACTTCACTTGACTTCACTTGACTTCACTTGACTTCACTTGACTTCACTTGACTTCACTTGACTTCACTTGACTTCACTTGACTTCACTTGACTTCACTTGACTTCACTTGACTTCACTTGACTTCACTTGACTTCACTTGACTTCACTTGACTTCACTTGACTTCACTTGACTTCACTTGACTTCACTTGACTTCACTTGACTTCACTTGACTTCACTTGACTTCACTTGACTTCACTTGACTTCACTTGACTTCACTTGACTTCACTTGACTTCACTTGACTTCACTTGACTTCACTTGACTTCACTTGACTTCACTTGACTTCACTTGACTTCACTTGACTTCACTTGACTTCACTTGACTTCACTTGACTTCACTTGACTTCACTTGACTTCACTTGACTTCACTTGACTTCACTTGACTTCACTTGACTTCACTTGACTTCACTTGACTTCACTTGACTTCACTTGACTTCACTTGACTTCACTTGACTTCACTTGACTTCACTTGACTTGACTTGACTTGACTTGACTTGACTTGACTTGACTTGACTTGACTTGACTTGACTTGACTTGACTTGACTTGACTTGACTTGACTTGACTTGACTTGACTTGACTTGACTTGACTTGACTTGACTTGACTTGACTTGACTTGACTTGACTTGACTTGACTTGACTTGACTTGACTTGACTTGACTTGACTTGACTTGACTTGACTTGACTTGACTTGACTTGACTTGACTTGACTTGACTTGACTTGACTTGACTTGACTTGACTTGACTTGACTTGACTTGACTTGACTTGACTTGACTTGACTTGACTTGACTTGACTTGACTTGACTTGACTTGACTTGACTTGACTTGACTTGACTTGACTTGACTTGACTTGACTTGACTTGACTTGACTTGACTTGACTTGACTTGACTTGACTTGACTTGACTTGACTTGACTTGACTTGACTTGACTTGACTTGACTTGACTTGACTTGACTTGACTTGACTTGACTTGACTTGACTTGACTTGACTTGACTTGACTTGACTTGACTTGACTTGACTTGACTTGACTTGACTTGACTTGACTTGACTTGACTTGACTTGACTTGACTTGACTTGACTTGACTTGACTTGACTTGACTTGACTTGACTTGACTTGACTTGACTTGACTTGACTTGACTTGACTTGACTTGACTTGACTTGACTTGACTTGACTTGACTTGACTTGACTTGACTTGACTTGACTTGACTTGACTTGACTTGACTTGACTTGACTTGACTTGACTTGACTTGACTTGACTTGACTTGACTTGACTTGACTTGACTTGACTTGACTTGACTTGACTTGACTTGACTTGACTTGACTTGACTTGACTTGACTTGACTTGACTTGACTTGACTTGACTTGACTTGACTTGACTTGACTTGACTTGACTTGACTTGACTTGACTTGACTTGACTTGACTTGACTTGACTTGACTTGACTTGACTTGACTTGACTTGACTTGACTTGACTTGACTTGACTTGACTTGACTTGACTTGACTTGACTTGACTTGACTTGACTTGACTTGACTTGACTTGACTTGACTTGACTTGACTTGACTTGACTTGACTTGACTTGACTTGACTTGACTTGACTTGACTTGACTTGACTTGACTTGACTTGACTTGACTTGACTTGACTTGACTTGACTTGACTTGACTTGACTTGACTTGACTTGACTTGACTTGACTTGACTTGACTTGACTTGACTTGACTTGACTTGACTTGACTTGACTTGACTTGACTTGACTTGACTTGACTTGACTTGACTTGACTTGACTTGACTTGACTTGACTTGACTTGACTTGACTTGACTTGACTTGACTTGACTTGACTTGACTTGACTTGACTTGACTTGACTTGACTTGACTTGACTTGACTTGACTTGACTTGACTTGACTTGACTTGACTTGACTTGACTTGACTTGACTTGACTTGACTTGACTTGACTTGACTTGACTTGACTTGACTTGACTTGACTTGACTTGACTTGACTTGACTTGACTTGACTTGACTTGACTTGACTTGACTTGACTTGACTTGACTTGACTTGACTTGACTTGACTTGACTTGACTTGACTTGACTTGACTTGACTTGACTTGACTTGACTTGACTTGACTTGACTTGACTTGACTTGACTTGACTTGACTTGACTTGACTTGACTTGACTTGACTTGACTTGACTTGACTTGACTTGACTTGACTTGACTTGACTTGACTTGACTTGACTTGACTTGACTTGACTTGACTTGACTTGACTTGACTTGACTTGACTTGACTTGACTTGACTTGACTTGACTTGACTTGACTTGACTTGACTTGACTTGACTTGACTTGACTTGACTTGACTTGACTTGACTTGACTTGACTTGACTTGACTTGACTTGACTTGACTTGACTTGACTTGACTTGACTTGACTTGACTTGACTTGACTTGACTTGACTTGACTTGACTTGACTTGACTTGACTTGACTTGACTTGACTTGACTTGACTTGACTTGACTTGACTTGACTTGACTTGACTTGACTTGACTTGACTTGACTTGACTTGACTTGACTTGACTTGACTTGACTTGACTTGACTTGACTTGACTTGACTTGACTTGACTTGACTTGACTTGACTTGACTTGACTTGACTTGACTTGACTTGACTTGACTTGACTTGACTTGACTTGACTTGACTTGACTTGACTTGACTTGACTTGACTTGACTTGACTTGACTTGACTTGACTTGACTTGACTTGACTTGACTTGACTTGACTTGACTTGACTTGACTTGACTTGACTTGACTTGACTTGACTTGACTTGACTTGACTTGACTTGACTTGACTTGACTTGACTTGACTTGACTTGACTTGACTTGACTTGACTTGACTTGACTTGACTTGACTTGACTTGACTTGACTTGACTTGACTTGACTTGACTTGACTTGACTTGACTTGACTTGACTTGACTTGACTTGACTTGACTTGACTTGACTTGACTTGACTTGACTTGACTTGACTTGACTTGACTTGACTTGACTTGACTTGACTTGACTTGACTTGACTTGACTTGACTTGACTTGACTTGACTTGACTTGACTTGACTTGACTTGACTTGACTTGACTTGACTTGACTTGACTTGACTTGACTTGACTTGACTTGACTTGACTTGACTTGACTTGACTTGACTTGACTTGACTTGACTTGACTTGACTTGACTTGACTTGACTTGACTTGACTTGACTTGACTTGACTTGACTTGACTTGACTTGACTTGACTTGACTTGACTTGACTTGACTTGACTTGACTTGACTTGACTTGACTTGACTTGACTTGACTTGACTTGACTTGACTTGACTTGACTTGACTTGACTTGACTTGACTTGACTTGACTTGACTTGACTTGACTTGACTTGACTTGACTTGACTTGACTTGACTTGACTTGACTTGACTTGACTTGACTTGACTTGACTTGACTTGACTTGACTTGACTTGACTTGACTTGACTTGACTTGACTTGACTTGACTTGACTTGACTTGACTTGACTTGACTTGACTTGACTTGACTTGACTTGACTTGACTTGACTTGACTTGACTTGACTTGACTTGACTTGACTTGACTTGACTTGACTTGACTTGACTTGACTTGACTTGACTTGACTTGACTTGACTTGACTTGACTTGACTGACTTGACTTGACTTGAATTGAATTGAATTGAATTGAATTGAATTGAATTGAATTGAATTGAATTGAATTGAATTGAATTGAATTGAATTGAATTGAATTGAATTGAATTGAATTGAATTGAATTGAATTGAATTGAATTGAATTGAATTGAATTGAATTGAATTGAATTGAATTGAATTGAATTGAATTGAATTGAATTGAATTGAACTAAATTGAAGTAAATTGAACTGAATTGAATTAAATTGAGTTGAATTGAATTGAATGGAAGTGAATGGAATTGAATTAAATTGATTTGAATTACGAATGCAATGAATTTGAATTGGATATTATTTTTACAGTTAAGATCTCAAAATTTCACAGTTGTATTTAATTTTGTCAAGAACGTTTAATTTTTAAATTAAAAAGTAAATTATATTCCAATTTACAATGCGTGTTTAATATATAATTTTAATCTTCATTCATATTCACGTTAAACTTATTTTCATGTATAAAAATTCTATAAAGTGTTTCCAATTTCAGTGATATGAGTTCTAAGTGACGTTTCGGCCATTTGTAGTATGTCATGATCTGTCATTTTTTTTTGCATTGTCTTCAGTAAGATATACGCAAGAACAATGTTTACTAATTATTCAATTTTTTTTATCAAAATAATCGTTCTCCAATTGGAACTTTTCGTGTGCTTTTGCTCTCTATTCGTCGAATTGTTGCAAATTTTTAATGTGATTTTAGTCAAAAAAATATTAGTTCGGAATACATTTTAAACGAGTATCTGTATACACTATAACGAGTTCTACTTCGTTATAGTCATTGATTTGGTTCGTTGCGAAGTATTGGTTTGGAAGAAATTGTACCCTTTCTGCCCCTTTGTGGTACTGGACCAGTTTCAGGCCCTTATTACTATTTCACAAGACAGTGTCAGTAGAACTAGTTCGCATTTCACTTGTTCCCGTACTAGTGGCTTTCTGAAACTAGTTTATACAATATTGTAGTTCGTTTGCCATTTTAGATTAGAGACAATTTTAGTTCATTTATTATTCTGGTTCATCGAAAAATCTAGTTTGTCGGTCACTCAAATTATTTGAATATTTCAATTCGTCTTTAGTTCTAAATCAATCCACTTTTTACGTCATCAGTCACTCCAGTTTATGAGTTATTGTTATTTATTATTGCACATCATCTCTTTCTGTTCTTCGATTACTTTATTCCATCTATCTATGTAGTTTGTCGGTGATTCTAGAACAAATTCCATAGTATAGTTAATAAGTTAAAACATGTTTAAGATGAAATAAAATAAATTATAATCATATATGAACGGGGAAGACAATTTTAAATTTGTTATGTTTTCAATATCGTGAGAATGTTCGAGTCACGCACATCAAACATGTCTTCTACTTGACTATATTTGGATAAGAAAGCGGAAACAGACAATTTTTCTTAATTTTGTTTAAAAAATATTGAAAATCGAACCGGAATGGGTAAAGTATGTACATATGTCTGAAAAAGAGTTTAGATAGTTTGACTGTTTGCCACCGAATTGCAGTTGCCACAACCGAATTGATGTTGTCACTACCGCATTTAGTTGCCACAACTCAAATTCCGTCAAAACAATTGACTTGACTTGCCGTTGTGACGTTTGTGTTCCAACGGGCTGCGGCAAAAGTTACCCTGTGAAATTGGGGAACACATCAACCTTTCCAACTGTGTGTCATATAAATTGAAGGATCTTGAAGCAAATAAGTTACGTTGGTCCAAAGTCAAAATTTGTCTTTAAAACTATATTTTTTTAAATATTCAGTACAGACTTGGCCGCCATATCAAAGCCACATACTCACTCTTCTTAATAAAGAAAAACTGAGTGCAATACATCTAAAACTGAATCAGATACAGTTCAACAATTCGAAAAAAGAAATCAACATTTATCGACTTTCACAATTCGAAAAAAACCAATTTCTGTAATACGAAAAAAAATTTGTGTTTTTATGAGCGTTATGAACAATTATGTCAAAATTTTAAAAAACCTTAAAAAAAACTAAAATGTTTGTTTTCTTGGAAATCGGAAAAATCAAAAAGTAGACAACTTTGCAAATTTTTTCTGAAATATACACCACTGTGCGTTTTTCAATATTGATAAATCTCACTCGTTGCCTACAATTGGGTTTTTACAGAACTTAGAAATGTTTACTAGATCAAAAGATATTGAATTTTGGCCAATGGAAATCGATTCTGAACCACCTTGCGCCGGTCACCTCGCTTAGTGATGGCGACACTATAGAGTATTTATCTATGAAAGGCTTCTCAAAATACTGTTTGCAACCGGTGTAAAACAGATAGTCACAGTCAGTGAGTGAAAAACTAGAAAGCTAAAAGCTCACTGGTTGTGAGAAGCTCTCCTCAATCCCTTCATGGGATGTTATGGGAAACCATTTTGTATTGCTATTGTTTTTATGGAGGCTATATCAATGAATGGATCGATATGGATCATTTCTATATCAATGAGTTTTGCCCTAAGAAACCTAATCCAGTACATTCCGTAGAAATCGGCAGATATTTGCGACCGTTACAGTCGATAACACAGTGCAACACGAAAAAAAATAACCATATACGGACACCACTACGTGATAAAAGACTAAAAAAAAAGATCCGTGTCTCCCAATTTTTCCCAAAGTCATGCACTTTTTTTTTTATGGGCCGCCAAAGATTTGGGGCCTCGGTATCATTTTCGTAAAAATGTGATCATTTCCTCAGGCTCATATCTTGCAAACCGTTCAGAATTTCGATTTACTCTCTGAGGCAAAGTTGTAGCTCTTGTCATGAAAAAAATTCACTTTCCAGATCAAAATCGCAAAAAACTTAAAAAAATTCGATTTTTTTTTACCTTTTTTCCCGTGTTCAGGTCCATAGGTAGCAAACCGTTCAAAATTCAAGGAAACAATCAACTACAAAAATTTACCTAAGATCTCAATAAACAAATTTCTGGAACATATAAACTTCCTAGAGATGATTCTTAACACTGTTTAGGTAGCACGCAAAAGTGAAAAATTTGCCGAAAATTTTTTAATTTCATTTTTTGTACCTTTTTCTCCTGTTCAGGTCCATAGGTAGCAAAAAATGAAATATGCCTGGTTGATTGATTCCTTGAATTTTGAACGGGTTGCTACCTATGGACCTGAACAGGGGGAAAAAGGTAAAAAATCGAATTTTGACGTAGAATACGTCTTACCTTACGGTATAGGGAGTCATGTCAGCTTGTTATTGTTGTAATCTTTATTTCATTGATTATGAGGAAACGGCGAGATAACTTTTTTTAAAATTTTTTTTTGTAGGTAAATGAAGATGTTATCTTTCGTTTGATATACATTTCATATTGGTTGATATCTTCCTAATATTTAAATTTCTCAAATGAAAATTGTTTAAACACATACACTCAAACATATGTATGGTGTTTGGTTGAGTGTTTGAGTTTGTAGCGTGAACACAAACTATGCTGCTGTTTCAGTGTGGACACAAACCTTCGGCTGTTGTTTTGATTGATGAAATATTGAAATTTCGTATATTTACTTATGTATTTAAGTGAAACAAAATGTTAAATGTGAATTTGAATTTAACATGGATATATAATTATAAAAAATATAAATCAAATTGATTTGCGTCTGTTATTTATCATTTATCCTTACTCTTTTAATTTAAAATCATATTTAACCTATTTTTCCTACCACAAGCTTATGTATATTATCAAAAGTAACTATCAAATAAATAAATTCATTTGCTTATGTTATTTATCATTTATTGTTATATATGTTTTCTGTCTTATCGGATGGCGTATTCTACGTTAAACTTAATGGCCGTGTCTCTGACACAGCTTGCAGGGACAGTCCGTGGCCGAAGGCCTCGGAAACTGTCTGCGGTATTTTTTTAAAGTTTTCTACGATTTTGACCTTGAAAATTAATTTTTTTTGATTTTATATGTTCACAATTGGAGAGGAAATTTGTATCGCAGAATTGATCATCCAGCAGGAGTTTCTGGAGTCCAGAAATAATACCAACTCTCGACTGGTCTGCACTTAATCCTGATCAGAATCTGATCGAGCACCTCTGGTCAATTTTACTCACCCTAGTTGACCACCCTGGGCGCCTGTTTAAGAATGTCATTGATCAAAGAGTAGCAATTCAAGAAAAATGGAAAATAACTGACCTTGCACGTCCTTAACCAAAAGGTTTTGATATCATCACAACTTATTTTAAAGATTGCTTATGTCAAAACCTTTCGCAGAGGAAGATTTTGCTCAAGTCATTCAGATGACATTGATGTTGTAATAAACTTCTCCATTCCCATCTGATTTTATAAATGAAATCCTAGGATATTCGCGTTAACTAAGATTTCATTCATGGTATAATTGTTTTTTTTTTCTATAGAATTTCTCTTTTCCTTAGCATTGAAATGTTTAAGCTTTATAATGCAAATTTTTACCTTTTCATTTAGCAATTTCATCATCTGGACATTAAACAAGTTTGAGTTTTTTTTTTCACTTGAAAGTAATTTTTTGCTTTAATACTTAAAGCTTCCTCAATTACGGCTTCACTTCATGACTGACGGATGGATGGATAGATGCATTGACGGACATTTGGGTTGGTCTGGCTTTGGGTATGATGGCTTGGCTGCCTTGGCTGGACTGGCATGCCAGACTTTAGCGTTTATGCTAAATAAACGCTACGTCATACAAATGTTGCTGCTGTTGTTGATACGGCGGCGGTGGCGACGGCGACGGCTTAGCCGGTCTATTGTGTTCATATATCAACAATTAAATGTTTACGTTTGCATTTTAATACCAAGCAACTCTTTCGTTTTTTTGTGATTGTTTTTTTTTCGTGCTGAATACTAACAACTTTGCAATTTAGTACATTATTTCTTCTTTGTGTTTTGAGGCACGAAAAGGGTGTTAGAAATAGGAGTGACGAGTGGAGATGCTTTATGAAATAAGGGTATTCTACAAATTTCACATTAACACTTAGAAATTTCTTGTCTACTGGGAAATTTTCTAGGTGGAGCCTGTTTATTACATATTGTAAGTTTAAAAAAATAACATTTTCTGAAAAAAGTGAGTTTTCTTAAAAAAGTGAATTTTCTTAAAAACACTACCTACTCATATTCTTAAACAGAGTACTTTTTCTTAAAACAAAATACCTTATCTTAAAGAAGTACCTTTGCTTAAAAAGGAAAATTTTCTTACAAAAAGTACCTTTTATTAAAAAAGGATTTGTTTTAAAAATAAATACATTTTCTTAAAAAAGTACATTATCTTATTACAGATTTCATTTTCTTACAAAACTACCTTTTCTTTAAAGAGTACCTTTTATGTAAAACAAAATAAATTTTCTTGAGATAAGTACCTACTCTCAAAAAAAAGGACCAATTCTAAAAAAAATTCTCATTTCTTAAAAAAATCTTTTCAAAAAAAAATACCTTCTCTTAAAAAAAATACCTTTTCTTACAAAAATTCCTTTTCTTCAAGTACCTTTTCTTGAAAATAAAATAATACCTTTTCTTTTCTTTTCTTGCGATAAGTAGACTTTCTGAAAATACGTAAAGTTTCTTACAAAATAACCTTTTTCTAAAAAGAATACCACTTCTTTAAAAAGTACCTGTTCTTAAAAAAAGTACTTCCTTGTAAAAATTCATACTCTTAGGTTTTTTCTTACAGAAAGTACTTCCTATTAAAAATGGTACTTTTTCTTAAAAAAACATTAGCTTTTAATACAAGAAGTACCTCTCATTAAAGAAAGGACCTTTTCGGGAAAATATAATACATATTTATTTATTTCTCTTCTTTTCTCCATTAGGTCTAAAAATATCCTTTTTTTAAAAAAAAATTATAAGTAAAATAAATGGTTTCCCATTACATCCCATGAAGGGACCGGGGAGAACTTCTCACAATCACTGAGCTGTGCGCTTTCCAGTTTTCACTCACTGATTGGGACCTACAGTTTTACACCGATTCCGAACGGTATTTTGAGAAGCTTTTTCATGGCTATATACTCGATAGTGTCGCCGTCACTAAGCGAGGTGACCGTCGTCGAAAGAAATTTTAAGGTGGTTGGAGCAGGGATCGAACCCAGGATCTCCTGTACAAGAGGCGCGCACACTACCTATTGCACCACCGATGGTCAAAAAAATATTAATTCAATAAATAAAAAATTTCTTATAAAAAGTTTATCATTTTACAAAAGTATCTTTTCTTAAAGATCCATATAAATTATAGTATTTCTCAACAGGCGCCTTAGGCGTTTTGGAACTAACTAGTACATAATGTATAGCGAAAGGAACTTCGTTCCAACCGGGTGTACCCTGACACCTCATGTATTTTTTCCTATATTCTATTCTTTATAATAGGCGTGTTTTTATAAGCTATTAGTGGTACAGATAGCTTCGATTTTAAGAGGGAAGACAGTTGTAGTGACCGACTTTATGAAAGATTAAATTGTCGCTAGAAACTTTACAGCATTAAATTGTTATCATCATCAATACACCACAATTGAACTTAAGCGCCATCTGTGTGTGGAAAACAATTTTGTATACACTGTGTTAATGTTTTAATTTAAACCCCAACAGCTGAAATTAAACTCGCCAAATAAGTGTCATTCCAAAACGGGCAACTTCTTCTCCATGCAAACCACAAGTTCATGTTTTCGATTGAAATTCTTGATATTCGTATTCGAATGTATATTTATAGGAACTCATGAAGTTAAAATGTGTTGATTTACTTAAAATGTCTGATGAGAATTTGAAATAAATTCTGGAATTGAACTGATATGCATGATTGCATGGAAATAAATAGCAGCAGCAGCCGCCGCCGCTCTAGCAGCAAAACCAGAAGTTAATTGATAAAAATCATATTGCAAGATTTGCTCTGTGGTTAACCATAATAATTGGTTCTCAATGAACTAAGTGCTCTGGCAAGGAGGTAAAGATAAGGTGGTTTCCTGTGCGGACTTAAATGCAAAAAGCTTAAGAGAAATGTACAAATTTCTAGAGTATCATAACTGCAGCTCATTTGAATTTATTGATGACATAAAATATCAGAATCATATGAGTTTTGATAGAATTAAAACTCATTTACCGCCATTATCACCATCTCTGTTATAAATTATAACAGTTAGTTAGTTCTAACCAGGCATTGTGATAATGACCCTTAGAATGTTATTAAAAGCCAACATAAGTTAATTTTTGCATTAGAAGGAACTATTTAGAAGAACAGCTGTAAAAATAATCAAATATTTTAGATTTTTTATTAACAGAAAAACATTAATTTTCTATAAATTCTTAGGTGAGGATAGAAGTGCAATCTCTCTTTTAGGCTTTATTTGAGGACATGGCCTTTTAAACATTTTTCCAGATCCAGATTTGGATCCAGATCCAACTAAGTATTATCCTTTGTTCTGCACTCATCAACTCAAAAAATCTATTTACACTATTTAGCCAAATTTTAGTTATATTACACGTATGTATATTAGACCGACTCACAAAAAAAAAGTTCCTTTTGCCCACCCCGTAAAAAGTACCTTGGTTTCTTTTATATTGATTTGCAAAATATTTCGTGTCTAATATTAAAATCCCGTGAGCTGGAACATTTTTCAAAAAGGTATTTTTTTTAGTTTTTCCAAGAAATTTTTACTTTAGCTAAAGATTAATTGGAACTTAAAATTAAAAAAAAATAAATTTTTTCTGATTTTTTTTTATTGAAAACTATTTTTGCGTATTCTATAGTTGTTTGTAAGTGCGTCTTTGACCCATTTTAGGAATTTTCTTCTCTGGGTAGAGTCTAACACCGCCTTTGCTACATTGTAATAGGTTTTTGATGTGTTAACATCTATGGGCGGGGGTAGGGACTTAACTCACAAAGTGAACACATCAAAACACAGTTTGTCCGACTGCGATCACAGATTGTTTGGTGTTAAACTCCTCCTAAATGGCTGGACCGATTTGTATGAAATTTTGTGTGCATATCGGGTAGATCTCAGAATCGGCCAACATCTATTTTTCATACCCCTAAATGATAAGGGTGACCCACCCCTATATAGAACACAGATTTGTCCGACTGCGAAAAACAGATTGTCAAACTGCGAAAATAACACACACTGATGTAGCGGCAGCGAACAGTTGTCTAGTGTGGGTGCGGAGCACTCTCAGAGCAAAGGGAATAATGACGTCCCAGCTAACCAAACTTACAGACTTTGTCTGATATAAGACAATTCTGTATAAATTCGTAAGTCTTTCGACATATCATACGGAGTTCGTTAATAATTGTTAACGAAAGATCTAGGGATTTTATATTTTGCTTGTGCAGAAATGTCTGCAAGATTTCGTTAAGACATCAGATCGAAAGCTCGGAGGATTATTATTTATTTATTATTTATATTTTAAATATTATTATTTATATTATTTTGTTAGGAAATATTTGCACGAAAGCTAGTAGAGTGCTGATAGATTTTTCAAGGAATTTTATGTCGTTTTTTTTCTGTTCTGCTTTGTTCGATCATTGTTTACAGCAATAGTTTAGTGTGGCTAACGGGATTATCCAATTTGGAGAAAAGAAATGTGTTGTTGATCGTCGTTCACAGCAGTGTATCAAGTGAATTTGAAAAGAGAAGACGTGCTTCAAAAATTAAAGTCTTCATTATTTTGATAAAAAGTGGTAATAATAATTTTAAAAATGTCAAGACAGGCAATTCGAAAAAAAGGTAACAAGGAAGCCGAAAAATTAATAAAAACAATTTTAAAAAATCAAAATTATGAATGAACTACCAACTACAACAAGCATTTTTCAATATTTTGGGGCACAAATTACAAATAAAATAATAAAAAAAAAACAGCAGACAGTTGTCCGAGGCCTTCGGCCACGGACTGTCCCTGCAGGCTGTGTCAGAGACACGGCCATTAAGTTTAACGTAGAATACGCCATCCGATAAGACAGAAAACATACATAACAATAAATGATAAATAACATAAACAAATGAATTTATTTATTTGATAGTAACTTTTGATAATATATATAAGCTTATGGTAGGAAAAATAGGATAAATATGTTTTTAAATTAAAAGAGTAAGGATAAATGATAAATAACAGACGCAAATCAATTTGATTAAATATATACGAAATACGAAATATACGAAATTTCAATATTTCATCAATCAAATAACAGCCGAAGGTTTGTGTCCACACTGAAACAGCAGCATAGTTTGTGTTCACGCTACTCAAACACTCAACCAAACACCACACATATGTTTGAGTGTATGTGTTTAAACAATTTTCATTTGAGAAATTTAAATATTAGGAAGATATCAACCAATATGAAATGTATATCAAACGAAAGGTAACATCTTCATTTACCTACAAAGAAATTTTGAAAAAAAGTTATCTCGCCGTTTCCTCATAATCAATGAAATAAAGATTACAACAATAACAATCTGACATGACTCCCTATACCGTAAGGTAAGACGTATTCTACATCAAAAAATTTAATTTACATTTTGTTAAAAGAAATATCTGTCAAGCTTTTCTATTCAGGCGTTTCAATTCATATAAAAACAGTTTTAATTTTTACAAACAACTGTTTTATTCAATCTGAAAATGTTGCAGATTTAATGTCAGATTTCTATAAGAATTTTTTACAATAATTCGTCAAATGTTTCAGAGTTTTCAACGATTTTGCCTAGATCTCTTTCACAAATCTGCACGATTTGTCGGCAATCGTTTCAGAAATAAAAACGATTTATTGCTAAATTTCTCGCATAAATCTGTACGAACTGTCCGAAAAACCATGTGAATTTTAAACGACTTCAAGTACGATTTCTGTCAGACATCCATTGGAAGTATCGGAAGGTAATCCAGAATTTCCCTAGGAATTAACATAAGACATCGTTCAGGCTTCAGACAGATCTATCTGTGAAGTTAAAGGAATTTCCCGCGACAATTCTTTCAGAACTCGTGTCAACCACATCATATATTTTTCGTGTCGACTTCGGGACGAAATCAGTCCCGAAATCGGCAACTTGTGCAGAAAGTCTGTACGAACTCTGTACGATTTCGTTGCATTTGGTTTGCTGGGGTATTACACGTATACAAAAATGAGATAGTAAGAGAACAATGAAAATTGTGTGAACTTGTGTAGCGTATGTACGAACATAACAATGTATGTATGTTAGGGCGGGTTAATTTTTTTTTATGAAGCCTATAGCAAAAACGTAATCTATAGGTGATTTTGAGAAATTTTGCTGAAGAGACCATAGCTCTAAGTCGGATTTGGAGCCCCCCAAAATTTCAAAATAAATATTTTTCCATATATACATAGAATAATTTAATTAAGTTCGTCATAAAATCGGATAGAATTATAGTAGATTTCTCAATGTGATACCAATATTTTTTTTTATTTTTAGTAGAGATATTAGGAATTTTTTGTCGAAAAATAGCCTAAAATTAACATTTAACTAATAAATTCTGAATTTTCTTCCATTTTTTTTCGAGATTTTGACTAGTTTCAGATAATAAGATTATGAAAGTTCAGATAATTTCCAACAACTTTTATTACGATAAATTTTTTTGTTTTCGAACTCCTTTTTGTAGGAAAATCTATCTGAAAAAATCAACATTTTCAAGGTTTCAACAAAAAACACTATTAACACTAATATCTATTTTAAAAATTTGGGGGGCTCCAAACCCGACTTAGAGCTATGGTCTCTTGAGCAAAATTTCTCAGAATCACTTATAGATTACGTTTTTGCTTTGGAGTTTTCCGATTCTGGGGTTATGGATTTATCTGGGTTCCCAGATGTCGCACCACAAAAATAAAATAAAAATTCATTTGAGTACCAGTATTGGCCTGTTCCTAGGCGGCCGTAAGTAAGTACGTTTTTGGACCTTGTGGGCCCCATAGGTCCCTATTCTTATGAAGTTATCTAATTTTGATTTTTTTAACTTTTAAAAGATTCTCAGTAAGATTGCACCTTTTAAATTTAGTGTAATTCTTTTTGTGCACGTGGCAACTCTGAAATTTGGCAGCTGTCACATATGTTTATTCCGATTATTAAAAATGGAGCGCTTTACGAAAGCACAACGAGTTATAAGTGCGGAACACAATTGCGACGTTTCGACGTACGGCATCAAAAATGATACGCTCTCAAAAATAAAACACACATGTTGCTATGGTCTGGCCCACAATTGACAACGACAACGTATTGGCGTTTATGCGTCATACGTTCAATTATATATATTCCGATTTTTTACGCCGCGTACGGCGTATAAGTTCGTATCCGACGTTTCAGACGGTTTATTTATGTTTGATAATAAAATGCAAATTTGGTGAAATTATTTATAAAATAAATCGATAAAAAATGAGGGCAAATAATTTAAATGAAAAGATTATCGAGGAGATAAGGAAATACCCCTTCCTTTTCGACCTTTATAGAAATATAGGAATGTAATAAAGAAGGACAAAACAATTGGAGCCGCATTAAATATAAATGGTAAATAACATTTATAAATTATACCTATATCCTGCAATATTACAGAACATTCCTTTCGATTTCCTAGATGAAGTGTGCAAGAAACGGTGGAAGTCGCTGCGGGACTCTTACAAGAGGAATATTGATTGGTACGCTTCACTGGACGAATCCACCATCGTCTTTTCAACGGGTTTGTCACATGCACATACCCTTGATGCAACGAGTGCATAACATCAATTAGTTTTATAACTCGCGATATTTTATTAATTTGGTAATTCATTTCTATGAAGTGGAACTATAGGAAAATTTATAAAATGTAAACATATGTGTGTTGACGTATAATACGTTGCTACGTTGTACGTCGCTATTGTGTGCATGGTGGATGTATGGACGTATTTTGACGACGTTTTACGCCCGCACGGCGTACGTTGTACGTCGATGCGTCGCAATTGTGTTCCGCACTATAATTGTGAAAACTTATTACAAAAATTTTGAAAGTTATGCTGAGACCGCTCGCAAACTTCGAAGAAGCTAATGTGTCAACCATTCGAAGAGTGCCCAAAAAATTTGAAAAAATTGGGTCGGTTATGGACAGGAAGGGTGGTATCGGTTCGGTGACGACCTACGTTGAGTTACGTTACGCCACAGTTCCTCTCGATAGAAATTACAAATTTAAAGAAAAATGTCTGTCGAGGATGGGCAGATGAAAGTGTTTTGCACGATAATTTAAATGCATCTTTAAGAAAAGATACTTTTTGTAAAATGATGAACTTTTTAAGAATTTTTTTTTTATAGAATGTATTGTTTTTTTAAGTATATTTTAATACATTTAAGAATATGTATTATATTTTCCCGTTAAGGTCATTTTTTAAAGAGAGGTACTTCTTTTCTTAAAAGCTGATATTTTTTTTGAGAAAAGGTACTATTTTTAAGAAGAAGTACTTTCTGTAAGAAAAAGTCATAAGAGTATTAATTTTTTTTACAAAGAAGTACTTTTTTTTAAGAACAGGTACTTTTTAAAGAAGCGGTACTCTTTTTAGGAAAAGGTTAAAAGAAAGAAATGAAAATGTAATATTTTATTTTTTAGAAAAGAATTTTTTTTTGTAAGAAAAGGTATTTTTTTAAGAGAAGGTATATTTTTAAAGGAAAGTTTTTTTTTCAAAAAAAAAGGGAATTTTTTTAGAATTGATCCTTTCTTAAAGAATAGGTACATTTTTAAGAGTAGGTCTTTATCTCAGGAAAAGTTATTTTGTTTCACAAAAAAGGTACTCCTTAAAGAAAAGGTAGTTTTATAAGAAAAGGCAATTTGTTGTTAGCAAATTTACGTTTCTAAGAAAAGGTACTTATTTAAAAAAAATACTTTTTTTAAGAAAAGGTACTTTTTGTAAGAAAATTTACTTTTTTTAATTTTTTAAGTAAAGGTACTTCTTTAACATAAGGTATTTTTTTAAGAAAAGGTACTTTGTTTAAAAATATAAATAGGTTTTTTGTTTGAGAAAAATAAATTTTTTTAAGAAAAGGCACTTATTTAAGAAAATTTTCTTTTTTAAACTTCTTTCACTTTGGCTTTTCTAAATTTACTTTTTATTGAGTTCAAAACTACAATATATACTAAATATTGGTTACAGGCTCCACCTAGAAAACTTTCCAGTAAACAAGAAATTTCCCAACATATGTGAGACATCTAGTTAATTTCCTTCTCTATGATCCAAGCCGTTAGTATAGACACAAACCAAAGCAAAAGTAAACAATATAGTTGATAATAGTGGGTTGCAGCATAATAGTGTTAAAACAAAAGTTGTTTTAATGTTAGAGCTTTAAAACCCCCTTTCATATGATAATAATTTTGAATACATTGTCTTTAGTTAAAGTCAAAAATTCTTTGAAAAACTAAAAAATAGCTTGTTTGAAAATGGTCCATCTCACGGGATCTTAATGCTAGACATAAAGTACTTTGGGAATCATCATAAAACAATCCAAAGTACATTTTGAGGGGCGGACCAAGGAAGCTTTTTTTGGGAGTTGGTCTAATACGAGTATACAGTATTTAATGACAGAACAAGAGGAATTCATTTATTGATATCAATTATTTGCACACAAAAAACATCATTATTATGTAAAATCGTATTCGATTTTAATCTATCGATTTGGATTTTTTTCAATTTCAATTTTGATTTTCCTATTTTATCAAATTCCATTATCGATAGAAATTTATCATATTAATTTTGAAATTTTGATATTATCATTTCATTTCTCAACATCTATCTATCTGCAATTCCTTAATAATAATTCCATCGAATTAAAATTAGTCTTTCTCAATACCAAGATGAATGCCCTTAATTATAATTTGAATTTATTAATAGAAATTTGTATTTTCCAAATATAAATGTATACTTTGTCACAAATATTCGTAGTTTCCTTATATCAAAGTTCGTTGGTCATGTTTCATTTGAAAAAAGATCAACAAAAATATTTAAGACCATTAGGATTATGTCTGGTTATAGCTAACCTACAGTTAACAATATTATATTCAGTACAAACTGGCAGCCAAAAATGTTAGTTGGCACTAACTGTGGAATAACCACAGACAGTGGTAATGGGCATAAAAATTGTAAAAAAAATCGTTGTCTCAAATATCATTTACCATCCCTTGTAAAAAAACCGCTTGATTGTCGCCTTGGTATCTGTATTTGCTTCTGCTCTAGAGGACTTTTTATAGAACAAAGAGAAAAAGTACGAATCAGATTTGATGATATCGATAAAATTCGTTGTGCAGCTGTCTTTAAGGTAAAATTACAAGCAAATACCCAGTCCTTTAATTAGGAATACTCGTATAACGCATTGCATTTGACAACTGACATCTATCTAGCGCAATGTGTCTGCCGAACTGATAAGGACATGAAGATAACAGCAACCTTCGCTAAGTAGCGAATTAACAATGAACGGCCGCTTTAAACACATTTAACTACGAACAATGTCCTACCCCACTGCTATTGTGTCTTCAACCCATTGTACTTCTCACTATGCCCTCGTGTTTAAAAATATAACTACAAACATTCCATAGTAGTTATGCAGCAGTCCACGCCAGCTGGAAACAATTCCATTAAAGCCACGCACCATGATTGAAACCGCGTATTGAAAACAATCTTATCAATTCGAGAAACTAAAAATAAAATACAAAAGTATAGGGGTCACTACCACCCAACGTTATTGATGTTGCTCTTGAAATGTAAAATCTGGCTTCAAGGAGTTTCAGCGAGTACCGTATATATTGTATGAGTATTGGGGGTAAATGTCGGTGAAAACCAACAGGAGATTTTTCACAACTACTCGAGGTTACACTACTCTTCGCAGCCACTATTAGACGCATCCATCCATTCAGATGGGTGGGCAAAAAACTTGCAACAAATGGTTGCAATGCTGCATGTGTGTATCGTAAACAACAAAGTTCAATGTTTTCTTAAAACAACAAATTTCTATGATAATCATTATCGTAATCATCATCGTCATCAGGGGACGTTGAAAGGCCGCCTCGCGACATCTACTACAACAGCACCAACAACAGCCTTGAGTCAGGTTTTTCCACTTTCGTTGCAAAAGATTTCCAGCCTTAATTTTATCTACCAATGACGGCTGTTGCCTGCCACCAGGCGATTGTTTGTGTGGACGTGTATTGTAATGGAGTTTGTGGCCTGATGTTGTCTTGTTGGATGTTTTGGAATATTTTTCAATAGTTTGTTGTATTTCTAGTTTGTTGCACCAGTGTGAGAGTTTTTTAGTATCAGCCTACAATGTTAGAGATATTATCTACAGTATTGGGTCGATTTGTGTAAAATATGGTGGGGAATTTTTGCTGGTGTATAAAGGATATGTACAGTATTATTTTAAAATGGTTAAATAAATTTTTGTGGAGCTCAGTTAAACCAAGCTCATATAAATTGTACACTATGTTCCGAAAAAAATCGCGTTCTACACACAATGAAGAACACGTCATCGCATGGATGACTCGTGTTCGCTAATGTGTTTACATTGCTGGAAAGAAAAGTTTCATACATCCAACAATTTTGTCGCCGGTGTAACGAAACATGTCATTCCTTTTTGATGTGTTAACATCTATAGACACGGGTAGGGCAATCTATCAAACTGAACACATGCAAACGACACACAGCGTTAGCATCACATACGTGGTTGTTGTACAACAATAGTCTCTGCCTGAAAATAAGTATGATGGTATTGATGTAGCGGCAGCGAACAACCAAGCAGGTCGTCGTCGCCAAAGAGTATTGAATAGTATAGAGAACTCATGGAACGAATTGTATGACACAAAAGCAATGGCGACATCTGGCGCATCGTAGTAAAATAAGGAAGGTAGGTAACCTCGTTAGAATAGCTGTTTTCAATTTTTTCATTGTGGTTGATCGTTTCAGCTGTCATATGTACTTTGTTTTTGTAATCTTTTTTATTCTTGTGTTGTTGGTATATCTACGTGTATAGATTGACAACTTAAGCGATTGAAACAAAAACAAAATGCCTGTTGTTGCTGCCTACAACAAAAAAAAATACATGGTTTCCCATTACATCCCATGAAGGGACAGGGGAGAACTTCTCACAATTACGGAGCTGTGCGCTTTCCACTTTTCACTCACTGACTGGGACCTACAGTTTTGAGAAGCATTTTTATGGCTATATACTTGATAGTGTCGCCGTCACTATGCGAGGTGACCGCCGCTGAAAGACATTTTAAGGTGGTCACAGCTAGGTTCGAACCCAGGATCTCATGTACAAGAGCCTCGCACACTAACCATTGCACCACCGACGGCCACATGCCTACAACAACAACAGCGTCTAATGCTACTACCCGGTTATTTTACTATGTGGCGAATGATTCAAAACGTATTACTCTCTTTTTGTCATAACTTGGTCCTTTCACAACTTTGATGTGAAACTTTGATGCCTTTTGTAACATTTATGCTTTTTGTACTGATTTATGTAATAACATTGTCGAAATGGGGCATTTATATTGAACTATTCTATAAAGAGAATAAGACTCGTTTATGCTCTTTTACTCAGACTCTCTACATGAGTGTGGAAAAAGAGTGCAATAAGTTCTCTATACTGTGCAATATTTTTTGTCGTCACTCTGTTTATGACAAAACAAAAACAAATATTTCAGTGAGCTAAATATTGCTTTATTTATTTTAAAAATACTACATCTAATGTTAAAGCAGATGTAAGAAAAAAGAAAGTGCAATAGCAAAAGAGCCTTCAGCACAAAAACTATTCTTTTTTTACTTTCCAATGTAACATTTACTAAAGTGTTCATAGAACTCGAACAGGTACCGTGTAACAAAAATAGACTTGTGTCGAACTCGTTCACTAGTTCTCAAACTCGTTCATTTAAGGTGCCCGGACATAACAATCATGAACATACTCGCCGTATCGAACATGTGCATTATGTTCATCAGGGTGATGTCTGGTCACCCTAAATGAACTAGATAGTTCATGAACTACCCAACCCTGGTGTTGTTAACGCATCGTCCGTGAGTTCGAACACTCATTGAGTTTTTTCCGGATCGATCCTCGCTGCGTTGCAGCAACAACAAAATTGTTGTAACTGGCATGAATAAATTTATTTTGGAGAAAATAAATTGTAAATTATAAAAAAATAGTAGTGAAATTTGTATTTTTTTTTGTTAAACTATTTGATTAATTATTTATTGTTCCTTTTGATTGTCTAAAATGAAGGAGGAGGTAAAACCAAAATATACGTGTATTGGTGTTTTGAAAGTTTACTTCTGTATTTTGTTAAGATTCTGTTTTGTCCCCCTTTTGCTCATTCTTATGATGAATCGGTGTGGGAAAACATGTTATTCTTACATATTAGGTATAGGATGTGTTCAGCAGTTTTATGTAAAAATTTACGAGAAACATTTTTGTGAAATAATTTAACCCTCTACCGCCTCAATATATGAGTCTTTTTGTTCTTTTTGTGAAAAAGGGTAAAAAAACACCCCTAAAAATATTCCCCAACAAATTCTACCATAACTTTCTTAACACACCAAAGCTCAAAATTCAACTTGAATACCAAAAATAAGTCAAAACTGAAAATCCATTTAAGGTATAATTTCGTACTTATTCCGAGTTGGCGCTAAAATGTCCCACAAAACTGCATTCTAGGGGGTTGGTGTGTATTGGAAAATATTCTACGTAAAATTTCACTATAAGTCACCGAACAAAAGAACGCTGTAGATTAATATCTATAAATACTAAATAAGAGAATCCGTACCAGAATCCGTTGTCAGAACCTTGTTATTTTCGAAAAAAGGTTCATTTTGTCTCTACGAAACAGTTGTTTATGCGACGAAATTGATTTCTATGGTACGGCTAGTACACGTTTTTTTTCTCATTCATATGTGAATGCTGCTGATGTGCTTTTAGACACGGGAATGAAGTTATATAAATTCAAACAGCATCTTTTGTAAATTAAACATATTCATTGTAACGATGAAACATATACATTGTAGCAATGGTACATATAAATGGCCACAATGCACCGTATTCATAAAAACAATAAACTCATTTTCGTTGCAGGGATGAATCTGTACTTTAGCACACTTTTGATGAAAATAGTCGTCGAAGCGACGAACAATGTCACTGGTGTGACGAAACGATTCCTTTCATAGTACCTTATCGCATTTGTATGTTTCCAAAGCATCTCACCACTGCAGCAGATTTCTCGTGTTAATATTACAACTTTCTTCCTATTTTGTAATTCTCATGGCCTTTAACAACTCCTTAAAAAGCCAAGATAATTATAGCATAGATGGGGAAATTGATGATAGGTTGAATGGTTACTTTAGTTGTGATTTCATTTCTGTTTTTATGTATAAAATTTTGCCATCACCGCTTCGAGTTTGTACCTTTTTTAGGCTGAGAAAAGAACATACAAATGTTACATTATCTCGCAGCTGTATTCTTCCCTTTGCTTTTTTAGCCTATTTAATTTACCTCGCTAAACTAAAACTTTCGTCCAGTTTATATAGACACCCAAGCTATTTTAAGCGACTCTTCATAAAAACTGATCGACAAAGTACCAAAACATTTGATATTTGTTTTGATATTCCCGCTAAGAAGTTAACCGATTTTAAATGAAGCCGGTAAAAATTGCTTAGTATCCCACACAAAACGCTGAAAAATTTGCTTAGCGAGGACAAAGAACACTTAGCAAATGCCAGAAAGTGAGCAATTTTATCATTTTATTTACATTCTCCCCTGTGACAAGCAGAGATGGCAGAAAGTGCAACAGTCTCAGAAAAGAACACAAACCCTTGAAGTAGGGTTACCCCTTTTCCACAAACGAACACAAACATTCACTTTTTTGGCAAAGGGCAGAACAAATGTCCCAAATGTAAGCTCCCATATCCCAATCCAATAGAGTAATAGGTTGCATTAGTGTTTTATTTTATACAATTGTAACTGATATCAAACCAAAGTGGTTTTCGTCCCGAAAGCGGGCAAATGCTCTCATGTCAAACCAAAGGACTTTAGACCAATCAGTCTATCATCCTTTGGTCTTAAGACATTTGAAAGGTTACTGGACATACACGTTTGAAGTAATCTTCCACAGTATCTACTATCGAGTTCTCAGCATGCCTATATCAAGGGCAGGTCAACTAAGACGCCTCTCCACTCTTTAGTCAGCATAATAGAAAACTCTCTTGAGAATAAGGTCTTCGCTCTGGGGACCTTCCAGGACGTCGACGGAGCCTTCAATAACATTCAACCTTCGGCAATTCTTAGGTCGTTACAGAATCTAGGAGTCGACAGCTTAGTGACACGCCTAATTGGGAAGCTTCTGGTGTTGCTAGGAACGTTAACATTGGAACACCGCAGGGGGGAGTTCTGTCTCAACTATTATGGTTAACTTCTGTTAATGAACTGCTTCTTGAATTGGACAGAACCGAATGCCAGATGTTTGCCTATGCCGATGATATTGCTATCATCTGTACGGGCGGAAACCTCAATTTACTTAGCATTCGTACCACCAGCCTACTTAGTCTGATTTCGAACTGGACCGCTAATAACGGACTATCACTTAACCCACTTAAAACCGAGCTTATCTTGTTCTCTCGGAAATATAAAATACCTGCATTGGAACTGCCGTCAGTTAATGGGGTGCAATTACGGTTGACGGAAAAGGTCAAGTATTTGGGAATAATTCTCGACAGAAAAATGTCTTGGAAACCAAATGTTGGGGAGAGGGTGAAAAAGGCGTCTGTTGTTCTTTACTGCTGTAAAGGGGCGATAGGAAAGCGCTGGGGACTGTCTCCTAAGATCACCATGTGGATTTATATGGCAATAGTCAGACCAATACTTCTCTATGGCATCGTAGTTTGGTGAAGGTCCCTCCAAAAGAAGTATATTCTGAATTCATTGATGAAAATTCAAAGATCGGCACTGATTAGCATTAGTGGGGCAATGGGCACGACGTCAGGTACTGCACTTAGTGCTATCCTGAACATATGTACTCCTGATATCATAGCCGAAACGCTACATCCCTGGTGAGAATCAGAGATTGTTGCGTTTTGATATCGGGGCATTCCGGACACGCTGAATTACTACACCGTATCAACTCTATTCCCGTAAAAACGGACTACTGTATCCCCTACCTTCTACCAGCGACAAATCTAAGGACTTCTATTCCGAACAGGAATACCTGGGAAAAGTCACTGGAAGGGGATACCAGTAATTTCAGATTTTTCACGGATGGATCAAAGTTGGACGAGCAAGTAGGCTATGGGGTCCATTCACCGGACCTAAATGTGAATTTCACTTTCAAGCTGTCTGATCACTGTAGTGTATTTCAGGCGGAAGTTACAGCCATAATGGAGGTTGCTGAACTACTGAATTGTAGTGTCACAACCCTCCGGAGAATATGTATCAACACAGACAGCCAGGCTGCCACAAAATCCCTGGAAGCCATGTTTGCTACGTCCCTAACGGTGAAAGAATGCCACTCATCACTTAGGGTGATGCCAGAGTATTTTGACATCAGGCTCATCTGGGTACCGGGACAGAACGACATTCCAGGCAATTGCGTAGCGGATGCGTTAGCTACAAGGGTACTACGGCACAGGTTCTTCCGGAAAAAGAAGGTGTTAGTATGTCAATCTCTACCTGCCGTTTGCAGATTAGGCAGTGGGCCGATAATATGTTCAAGGACAAGTAGACACTTACTTCAACTTGCAAACAAGCCAGGGTCCTCTGGCCACAGGTGGACAGGAAGAGGACTAGGCAACTACTTAACTTGCCGAGAGGCAGGTTATCCACAATGATAGGAACACTTACGGGACAATTTCTTGTAGGAAAACACGCCCTAAGATTGGGACATAGAAACTCTACTCTCTGTAGATGCTGCATGGAAGAGGACGAGGAAACGATGAAACACCTTATCTTGGATTGCCCTGCTCTGGCAGGACTGAGAAGTAGGATATTCGGAACACATCTAGTTAGCACCGTAGCCCTACAGAATATTCCTGTAGGTGTTATAGACAAATTTATTGAAAGGGCAAACTGGCCAGACGACTAGTCAATAGTTGCTATGGAGGAAACTACAGGTATCACAATGGGCTTCTTTAGTCTAAGTGTGTTAGACAGCGTGCTGTCTTGCAGCCTTCTCAATCAACCAACTGATATCAGAATATGAACATAATATGAACAGAACTGACGGAAAATTGTTGTCTTCGTACATATCAAAAGACATTTAAAGCATCTAGCTCTTTTTTAAAAGTCATAAATGCCAATGAATACAATTTAAAGTTAGTTTTTTGAATTGGCCTATCGGGAATTCTTCTTGAATTAAAGAGGTCGATCAGCGGTTTTAGCGTTAGGGAGAAATAAAATTCGCAAATTTTAAGAGTCTCAAAAATGTCTTTTAAAATTTCACCGTATTTTAGACATTAATTTTCTGAATTGTTTCACTTGCTTTAAACGACCAACCACTGTAGATTCATATTTTTCGTCTTCACTATTGGATACATATTGTTCGCTTCCAAAATCATCACTTTGAACTGATTTCACACAACATAAATTTTGTTATACGAATGAAGACAGGTACAAGTCATTTTTTTTTTGCCCAGACTTTCCTACCAACATAAATCACTTTCTAATTTCCATGACAATCGGAATGAAAATTATTAATTACTACAACAATGACAATAACAACAACAACAATAAAAGCAATAACAAAAACTATAGTAAGACAAAGATAAAAATATTGTGTAACTTTTGGCCCCTCTTTTTCTCATATGAATTGAATTAATATTCATCACTCTCGGGTTTTGTTGAAAATTATTGCCAGCTATCACCGCATCGCTACTACGAGTATTACTGGCTACACTCCACTGCGAAGTGCTATCATTATCAATTCGCTCGAGGAAAAATATCTGTCATTTAGTGACGAGAAGTGATAAATGGTTTAGGGTGTTAATGATCTTGTGATTAAAGTGATTTATTTAATGATTTTCGGCAATTATCGTCCAACAAAAAATCTTTGTAAGGTCATATTAATCTGCGATTATTAAATGTTTCAATTTTTTGGGTTGAATTGAATATGTAAGCTTGGCAACATTTTATTGATTGATGAATTTCTGTATAAGTTTTATTATGACTATTAATTTTTCACGCTCTTATTACATAGATAATCATCATCGAAATTTTAGACCTAACTCGTTTCAAAATGTTGACATCCGAAAGCCGCAGCCGACCAAAATAAACAAAACTCACATTTAAACAAAATGCAAGGTAATATTACTAAAACCTCTGTATTCTTTTCTTAATATCATTAAAGCCAAGCCACCATGCCACAAAGAACATGACATTGGCTTGCATCTGTTTTGGTAAATGTTTTATATATAAAAAAGGGTTTCCTATTATATCGCATGAGCATCACACAACCTAAGAGTTGTGATCTTGTACAGTAGTGGAGTGAATCCAGCGAAAAAAAAACTTTTTTTTTTGAATGCAATAGTGCGGAAAAGGTGCCTTTTTGATTCAAGTTAATAGGACCAAAATTTTGCCTCGATTAAAAAATGTCTTCAGTTGCCGCTCACGGTATAAAATTGTTGATTTTATCTAATTTTAATAAATTTCGTAGATTTTTTTTAAGTATGACTTTTTTCTTAATCATTATTCACTACATTATGTTGATTGGTGTTTTGCACGTTTTATAACACTTATTACTATTTAGCTGAGGCATATCAATGTAAAAATTAACTTTTTGATGCATTTTTGGCACCAAAATGATTTAGAATTTTGTTAAATGAATAACTTTATATTGAACCCAAAAATATACGTATACATATTTCCATTGAAAAATGTTTAATGAAAACAAAAAATTGTGAATAATACAGTAAGGATAAATAAGTAACGGGTTTTCAATAAGAGCGCCGCTACTAGTACCAATGAAATTCTTTATTCCTGTGAAAGTACGTTCGATGCCATTATGTATGGAACTCGATTTCTTTTGCATGGCCACCACGGGCACGCTGGCAGAAGTCCAGACGCTGAATCCAATTTTCGACGGTTTTCAAGCATAAATCGGCCGATACTGCTGCAATTTCACGTTCGATATTCGTACGAAGTTCATCAATCGTCGCATGGCTTGTTGGCATAGACTATAGACTTGACGTAGCCCCACAGGAAATAATCTAACGGCGTTAAATCGCACGACCGAGATAACACTTTCACCAAAATTTTGTTTCCAATGAATTGATTGTGGCATTCGCTGTGTGGCTTGTGGCGCCGTCCTGTTGGAACCACATGTCCTCCAAGTCCATATTATGCAATTGCGGCCAAAAATATTCGGTTATCATTGAACGGTAGCAATTCGCATTCACAGTAATGTGCCGGTCTTGATCATCACGGAAGAAGTACGGCCCAATGACGCAACCGGCCCATAAACCGCACCAAACCGTAATTTTTCGGGATCCAATGATGACTCATGGATTACCTGTGGATTGCTGTCTGACCAATAACGCATATTTTGCTTATTGACGAAGCCATTCAGCCAGAAATGAGCCTCATCGCTGACGACCATAAATTGGACGTAGCGCTCTTAAAGTTGAGGCCACTGACTCCAAATTTCGGTAGTAAATTTTAATAATTTCGACTCGTTGTTGGCTCGTATATCTTTCCATGATGAAATGGCAAACCTTACTGAAGAGAAATGTCAAAAGAGCGGGAAAAAATATGGCGTCGTTTGCTGTCCCTATCGATTTATTTTTGTAGCGTCTCTGTTGAAATCCCCTTTATTTTTAGGAAAAGTGCAAACATTTGAATACTAAACAGGAATTTTAAAGATAATTGTTATAAAATTATTTTTTGTTTCAAAAACAGGCAACATTTTTTGGGATTCTTTTCTAGCCCGAATAAATCCATCACTAGCTGTTTCCCCACAAGCTGCTGAAGAAGCTTCCGTTATTAGCTTCACCGTCCTCTCAACCGCCTGGGTGTGGCAGGGAAATTTTTGAACATCAACTGGCCACTATTCAGTAGTTTCACCTGCAACTTCAATGAGTTGTTTTTCAGTTCCTCATCAGGAATCTCCATAGTCACTGGTGGTTCTGGTTGATTTAAATTTTTCCATGAAATCATATTTACATAGTCTGTAGCCTGAAAGTTTATATGAGGTATAATAAACTTTCTCATTTTTTTTAGGTCACTGGGTTCTGATATTTTGCTATTTCTGGCTTTTTTTAATTCTTCTTAGACCCAATTCTCGTATGAATTTCTTATCGTCGGTAAGCATTGCAAAAGAATATTTTCTGGGAAGGCAAAATAGGCATTTCTTTGTATTACGGCATGAACTACTTGTTGGGGTTCCTCTGGAAGAAAGCGGGAATGTTGAATCAACTTAAACAAATGCCTGGAACCATTACCGCAAGAGGGGTTTAATTTGATACGAAACCATATGTGAGCATACACTTTAGCAACATAGTTTACTAGTGTGTTAAGGGTTTCAGAAGGATTTTCCTTGCTAACATAAAGTCGAAGGATCCTGTTTGCCGTTGTGAGCCATCTTGAGTGTGAGAGCTTCTCAGGATTTCTAACTCTTGAGAGCACGTTCCGCTTGAAATTTCCCAAATAGATTTCAAGTAGGTACTTCTGATCAGTTCAGAGCTCTGGAAGTACACATAACATATCTGGTAGTTTTCCTTCAACCAACTGAAAATTCATAACAGACTGTTTTTCCCAACTCTGCAATTGTTTTCCTATATCACCCGCATAGTCAATTGGACCTGTAGTTTTTCCATCTAAATTTTTAAAGAGATGTCTCAAGGGTAGTTCATTTGCATGAAACAGACAAATCAACCATTGCAGTGGCTTTCTGGCGTCCTTCTCCAACAAAGTAATTATTCCGTTTTTATTTCCCGTATTGACTGCTGTTCCATCACATCCTACAGTTGTAAGATTGTTATTATTTATTATGTTATTATTTCACGAAAAAAACGCACAATTGTTTCCGAAATATTTTGATCAGAACCAGTATTGGGAGTAATAACATGGCCTAAGTATTTTTACTCCGGTTCTGCTAATAAAGAAATGTGCTCCTTTCAGGTGGTACGCCGATGATATTTACTGCCTCGCTTTTCTTGGATTATAGTCAAATCTTTTCTCCCATCAAAATACAAAGCCTTAATAACTGAACTTTGTAACTCATAATACGATTTTACGCGAAGTTTCGACAGTTTTGTTGTTGTTTGCACTTTGGTAATGTCAAAATCAATTATGATAAAAAATTATGATACAATTCAAATTTGAGAGCACTGGCGGCACCTGAAGACAATTTTTTATCGAACCCAAATTTTGCACGTTTAACTTTGAAGGCAATTGGCACCTATTTGGCACTATTGCAAGACATTTAAAAAAAAAAATTTCACTCCACCCTATTGCACAGCCCTTAATTGGGACCTATAGCTTTATACCGGATCCGAACTGTACTTTGCGAAGCTTTTTCAAGGATAAATACTGGACAGTGTAGCCGTCACTAAGTGAAATGACCGCCGTCGAATGAAATGTAAAGTGATCAGAGCAGGGTTCAAACTCACGTTCTCATGTATAGGGTTTTCCAATAGGTACTTGATAACTTTGAATTTAATTTGTGAACGCACTATTTCACTGATCATCTAACTGGTACTTTCCTTTTTTTCAGAAAACTCAACATTTTCATCATGGTAAAGTACACGAACGAACAACGTATGCAAATTATAAAAATTAACTAGCGAGATTCGGAGTTGGTGACCACAACTTTTAGAGCATTAACTCCAATTTTCGGTCGTTATTCTCGCCCTAGTAGACAAGCAATAACAAGTTTAGTGCAAAAATTTGAGTCTACATATTCATTATGTGATGCTGAAGTGCCAGTGACGGTCGAAGTGACGAAAATATCGCTGCCGTTCAGGCGTCCGTAGCAAACGATCCAAATCAGTCGATTCCGCGGCGTTCTCAAGAACTGGGCATCGCCAAGATCACTTTATGGGGAATTTTGCGTAAAGATCTTAGTGTACACCCATACAATACTCAAGCTGACTCAAGAATTGAAGGTGATGGACCATTTGACGCGACGTACGTTCTCCGATTGGGCTCTGGAGAAGATGCGCCAAGTTGACGAATTTCGTCGCAAAATCATCTTCAGTGACGAAGCTAATTTTTGGCTCAATGGGTTCGTCAATAAGCAAAATATGCGTTATTGGTTTGGTGAAAATCCACATGTGCTTCATGAATCACCACTTCATCCATAAAAAATAACTGTTTGGTGCGGTTTGCATGCCGGCGGCGCCATTGGGCCATATTTTTTCGTCAACAATAATGATCGTCATGTTACTGTGAATGGCGATCGTTATCGCGCCATGATTACCGATTATTTTTGGCCCGAAGTGGAAAACGTGGACTTGGACGACATGTGGTTTCAACAGAACGGTGCGACAAGCCGCACAGCAGACGTTACAATCGTGTATTGAAGAGTAAGTTTGGTTAGCGTGTTATCTCAAGAAATAGACCAGTCAATTGGCCACCTCCTTCGTGCAATTTAACGCCCCTAAACTGTTTTCTTTGGGGCTAGGTGAAATCAGTGGTCTACGCCAACAAGCCGATGACGTTGGAAAAACTCAGAGCCAACATTGAACGCGAAATAACGGCCGTTACGGCCGAAATGTCTGACCGAGGTGGCCATATGAACGAAGTCGAGTTCCATTCATAAATTTTTTGATTGTATTTCAAGTCGATCATAAAGTTTTGGAAATATCTCAAATATTTTGCGTTTTATTTAAAAAAAAAAGTTATCAAGGCCTTATTGGAAAACCATTTACAAGAGCCGCGCACACAACCGTTGCTAATAATTATATAAAAACCCTCAAAACGGGCGGTTTTTGCGACGAAGTTGTTGTCTTTCTGCGGTTTTTATTTCCTGGCGATCGATTTCTTAATATTTGTAAAGGAAACATGTGAATATCAAAACATAAAAAAAGTTTCTTCGTAATATTTATGAAATATTATTAATTATTAATTTTTCGCTTCATTTCCTTCGACGACATTCACATCACTTAGGGAAGGCAATGAAAAAATTCCTCCAAAAACCTTTCGGGACCGGTGTAAAACCGTAGGTTTCAATTAATGAACATACAACTAGAAAGGGTACAGCTTTCTGTCATGCTATGAAAATACTATTCAAATTACCGTTCGGAACTGGTGTAAAACAGTAGGTCCCAATCAGTGAGTGTACATCTAGAACGCGCACAGCTCACTGCTCTCCACAATCCCTTCATGGGATTTAGTGATGATGATGATGGGATGTTTATCGGAAGCCACTTTAAAACGTTCCCCGCGCGCTGAAAAAAACAGCATTTGTAACATATTCTCTCAAACACATTCTGCAGAAACCATGTATATGTTTGGAATAAAAAAATCAATGGATTCCCATTACATTCCATTAAGGAATTGGGGAGAGCTTCTCACAACCAGTCAATTGGTTGCTTATTAGTTTTATGCTCACTAACTGGGTTCCGAACCGACACCGGTTCCGAACGGTATTGTGAGAAACTTTTTCATGATTAAATACTCGATGGTGTCGCCATCACATGTTTGGAATATACTCCCAATATTCATACAATTGTAAGTCCTAAACTCACGTATATTTAAATGCAAACATTAGCATGTTTACTGTCAAAGATGCATACTTTTACATGGAACCATATGCGTGTTTCATCCCTGACACCTATATTTTTACGTCAAAGCATTCTTGTGTTGCCTCCCAAATGAACGATTGACAAACGAACGATTCCGGAAGAAACATTGACAACTGGACGCATGAAACTAAAACGCAACAAATCAATTAACATAAGAAATAGTCAATTCATTTGCACACGCTGAAAAATTTGTCTTTTTTATTGTTTGAATGCAAATATAACGTGTTTGTAGCTTGCCGCAAATATGGTATACTTGTGTCCAAATTAGGGATGCCAAACGGGAAATCCCGAATCCGGAAATGACGGGATTTTTCGGGATTGATGAATCCCGAATCCCTGGATTTTAATAAGTAAATCCCTGGATTTTTCGGGATTATTATTAATTTTGAAAAACATAAAACTATAAACAATGACAAAAGTTCAGTGTGGTGTTATTTTTTGGAAGAGTCGAGAGGTCTATTATACGGCTTACTCTCCAAAAGTTAAAAAATGTATTGCGCCGGGTAGAACATGTTATTTTAAGCAAAGAAAGTAAAATAACAAAATCCGGGCAAATGCATAGTTTCGGAGTTACGGACCCCGACATTTCGGATACTTTTCCACTAACGTACCGTGTAAAGCCATTGATATCTCTTTTTGGTATAAAACAAGTCATAACAAACTCAAAATATAATGTAGCATTTTTCGATAAGTCGCTTAGTTATCGAGTTATCGGATGTTTACGTTTCTCAAACAAAAATTTAAAATTTTTTTTAAAATAATTTTTGTTTTTGATTGAAAAAAAAAATATTCGAAAAATGGCGCGATGTTTTTAAAATAATTTTTGTTTTGGTTTGAGAAAAGTAAAAAAAATCGATAATTTTTCTAAATGCCAACATCCGATAACTCGATAACTAAGCGATTTATCAAAAAGTGCTACATGATTTTATGAGTTTGTTTTGAATTGTTTTATACAAAAAAATAAAAAAAAAGATATCAATGGCTTTACACGGTACGTTAACGCCATAATCCTCTCACATATCCGAAATTTCGGGGCCCATAACTCCGAAACTTTGCATTTGCCCAGATTTTGTTATTTTACTTTTTTGCTTAAAATAACGTATTCTACCTCTCTTGTGGTTATTTTTGGAGTGTAAGCCGTAAAATAGACCTGTTCCCAAAAAAAATTAAAAATAGAATTCTGAAAAATCCCGAAATCCCGGGATTCCGAAAAATCCCGAAATCACGAAAATCCCGCGATTTAGGGATTTCGAAAATCCCGAATCCCGGGATTTTTAAAGTCAATCCCGTTTAGCATCCCTAGTCCAAATACATTGTGTTTGGTATTCAATATAACATGTTTGGGACACAATGATTAATAGATTATAATAAAATATATGTATTTAGTGATCCAAATTTGGATTTGTTTGTTGAAAACTGCTGAAAAGACTGGTGTCTGTCACAATAAAGAAACAAAAAGCAGCAGATCTACAATTCACGAAAACAATGCTGGCAAACATGTACATGGTTCCTGCAATATGTTGCTGGTGCCGTTATTTTTCAGCGTGCACACGCATTCAGGAATATTTATGAATCACTGACTGGAAGAATGATGCAAAAAATACAGTTATATACTTCCAATAGCATTAACTTAGGCTGCGAAAAATCTCTCTTTATTTTGCTTTCGACAGATCATAGCGACTAAAATATGAAGGAAACCAAGCTCAGTTTTATTTGTATCAGAAACATAGATGTATTTGGATCAAAAACACATGTATATTTCATTAATCATTGTGTCTCAAACATGTAATATTGAATAGCAAACACATTGTGTTTGAACTCGAGTATACTATATTTGCGACAGACTACAAACACACGAAAAGAAAAAAGATCGACTTTTCGGCGTGTATAAATGACAGAGAAGTTGATGGGAAACATTTCCAAGAAGAATATTTTAAATTTTCTTTTGAGCTAAACAGATCAGGGTTGTTCAACAATTAGAAGAAATGTAAACAGTCAGAATCAAAATTTGAACTCAAAGTGGCGGACGATCATTGCGAAGGTGTCGACTCTTCTCAGCAGCGCCTTAGAAAACCAAAACCGATCTTAATGCAATTTGGTACTGGGAATATTTTGTCTAAAGCTACTGTGCAATTGCAAATGAACAAGTTCGCCACGCCCATTTTTTAACTTCCATACAAATGTTGGGAGGGCAATTCGCTGGTAGCCACGATACATCCCCATATCCACAAAATATGATAAATAAATTGGGATTTTGATAATATTTTGCGCAATGTCACTCTGATATTGAATATGAATAGCAGGTACTTTTGGCTGGTTTTCATAGAACTCAGACCCAAAGGATAACTTAGGCCGAGGGTATGTTTTAGTCGCTTCATCGGACTGAAATTTCTGTACAGGTTGATTTGTCACAAAGGAAATGGTTTAATTGATTAAACAAATGCTCGTTCGTGGAGCCGCTTTGCTTCTTTTGAAAATTTTTAACTGTATTTCTTTTTCAAAAATTGCAAATGTTGTCCATTGAAAGTTATGGCATTAAGTATTCGATAATACGCAGACAATTTATTGGATTTTATAATGTAAAATTTAGAAATCTCTTGCATTGTTTGTATGATTTGATGAAAAGATGCGATTAATTTGACAAGCTCATATACAAAGCACTTCGCTGTTATGTTTTTCTCTGAGTGTACGTAACACACTAACGCCACTTCCCGAAGCATTGCTAGGGCTACTGGCTACTGTCGCCTTCTCATTGATTAAAATTTCATATGCAATTCATTAACGAGATTATCATCAACCACATCGTATTAACAACAGATGATAAAAATACAATCTATTGAATAATAACTAATGAAAAATGCTTTCATATTCAACAGAAGAGAAAAGCAAGAGATAAAACAAAAGTGAAGCCAACCATAATATCTCGTATGCACGCATCCATGGCCGGGCCGGGCTAACGAATGCCGTCCGCACACAAATGACCATGTGTAAATGGCCACTATTTAGTCAGTTCAACCATCCGTCTATCGATTGGAAACCTTTCAAACGCACTGTCAAGTATACGTACGTATTGGATCGCCACTGATGCGGAGCGTTCCTTTTCCACGTCTCTTGTTTAGCTGTCATTTTGTATGATTTACTACCTTTACACAGCGTTTTGAATTTCAATATTTTTTTGTTTAATAACAGATTTTCCTTTTGTTCGGAATTAAAGTCTGCATTTTTTTCACAGGTTTTAATAATTATTGTCCGTCCCGAAAACTGTCTATACATCCGTCTATCACTTTGGTCGATGGCTTATGGGTAAATAATCTCTCATACGCACCTGATTTTTGTCACCATTGTCGACCTTCTTAAATCTTAAACGTGGTTTAGGGTTTTTGTGCAGTTTCGGAAATAGTTTTTGGCCTTCTTTGTCTTTGCCCTGATTCAAGTGTTTTCAAGCGTTATTGTCATTTTTGGCCATATTTGTTATATTTTATGGCATGTTACCAAAAAAATAGTTTGTGTTAATGCTTTCTTGTTATTATCGTCTTTCTTTTAGACTTTTCTTAGGTTACATTATTTTTTTATTAGCCGTTACCACCTTTTGCATAAGTATTTCCTGGTCTTATGTTTTTCATATTTGTTCTTTTTTTGTCTGTGGCGATTGCATTCAATTTTTGTTTTAGGTTTGAATTTCGTCTACCTCCGTCTCATCGACAGACGTGATTCTTTCCAGTTTTCTTTTTGACTGACTTGACTGACGGCCCGTCTAATAACTGACTGACTGCATGATAATAATTTGTGTAACCACAAAGTCGTGTAATTCCCGATTATGATGTTTTTCTTATTTTTATTGTTGTTGGGGCGCAGAAGCTCTTCTTTGTGATATTCGATATTCTTGAGTTACTTTTACAGTTATTTTTAGTAAATTGAATTAATTTCATAATATCTTTTGTTTATATATTGAGGTGACGCAATTTGTGAGAATAGGTGAGGTTTTTGCAAGGGTAATAAAAATAATAAATAAATAACGAATGTCGTGGCCAAATGTTTTAATTTTACCAAACCCAAAAGCTATAACGTGGTTGGTATCGTATGATACACATCAGGTCATAGAGCTTTCTTTTAACACGTGATTCCATTAGAAAAATCACAAAATCGATTTGCCATCAATTTCTATACATATTTTGTTTTTAATAAAAACAAAATAGTTACTAACTTCTAAAATGATTATTTGAGTCCGTTCACCAAGAACGAATTTGAAAATATTATCATGCCTTAAAATGCTAACCAAATCTCAACATGATGAGAATTGTTTCCACCACTTGGTAGTGCGAAAAAATCCATACAATCCCAGCAAAAACATTGCAGATAGTGTATTCAAAACCGAAACCGGTTAACCGAAATCCGATCGGTTAACCGTAAGTCGGTTTTCTAAAAATTGATATTTTCGAAGTACCGATTTCACCGGTTATTTCAAGTTGATTAACCGTTTTTTTTCGGTTTTTACACAACTGATATAACACCGCAGAATTACACACCTAATACCTTTTTCATAGCTCATTATGATTACTGGCCCCATCAGACAGACACAAAAGACTTTGCCAACGAATTATTTCGCCGATATTTTGCTGAAATTGGTTGTCCAATGGAATTAGGAGTCATATCTGTCAACTTCGATAGAGATCTAAGTGCACTCAAAAAAAAGAACAAAACGTCCAAAGGAATATTTGCATAACGATGATTTTGCCTAATGGGGTAAATCAAATGTGTATGAGAAGGGGTGGGACATGTACAATTTTGAACTTGAACCTCCCGGTATGTCGAAGCAAACGACCCATTGCAACTCTATGAACTGACAGATTATTTGTTAAAGGCTAGACATTTTCAAAATGAGTCGCTTTACGCTCTAAACGATATTGGGAAATATTAAAAACTTTCTTCCAAAGTTCTGAGTCTTCAACTCAAACTGTCAGAAATCTACGAAATAAATTCGACTGAAATAGAGTGCCGTCAACTCATCAACAAAACTACTCGTGTACGTGCTCGTCCTGTGTGTTCAGTGGAAATTATTGCCGCTTTAGCTGAAAGTGTGTTTGAACAACAGTCAACATCAACTCGCCACCGTTCGCAGAACTGAACATTTCTCGCACTTCTTTTCGCAAAATTTTGAGCGTATTACGGAAAAATCATATTTCCCAATAAAGCTTATTTTCACCTCAGGGATTACATTACCAAACAAATTGTCGCATTTGGGGCTCGGAATATCCACACGTCCGATCCGATGCATCCAGGGTTTTGGCGAGGCGGCATCATAGGTCCAATTTTCTTCGAAAATGAGCACGGAGCCGGCATAACTGTCAATGACGAGCGCTATCGTGCCATGCTCAACGATTTTTTGTTCCCAACACTTGAATACAGGGTGACTGTATACGCACTGTGTTCGCAAACCGCATAATCAGCCGAAACCTGGAAATCCATTGGCGATTTCAACCCGTTAGACTATTATCTCTAGAGCGCCGTAAAATATAAGTGTTACGCAAACAATCTCGAGTCCTTTGAGGCCTTAAAATGCGAAACAAATTGAATATATAACCAATAAAATCATAATTTTGTAAAAAATGTATATTTGTATTTTTTTTAAAGCGAAATTAAATTTCAAATTTAGTTTCCCATGACATCCCATGAAGGAATAGGCTCACACACTTGGATTCGGACCTGCAATTTTATACCGGTTCTGAACGGTATCTTGTCAAGCAATTTAATAGTTATGTACTCGATAGTCGATATCAAAATTCAAAGACACGAATTAAAAATAAACGATGTTTATAAAACGCATATTTTCCCATTTTGTTACAAAAACCGAAACCGGTTATTAACCGGTTTCTACACCTCGGTTTAACCGAAAAACGGTTTCGCCAAAGTTGGAATATTCGAAGAAACTGAAAACCGACATTTTTGAAAAACCGGTTTTTTGAATACACTAATTGCAGACCATCTATTAAGACATTTTGGAACGAAGTTCCTTATCGCACGTTGCGGGATGGGGGCTAAATGGAAAAATTAAATAACTTTTTTTTAATACTATTATGCTACATCCCAGTATTATCAACTACATTAGATACTTTTGCTTTGGTTTGTGTCTAGACTAACATATGTTGGTAAATTTCTTGTTTAATGGGAAGTTTTCTAGGCGGAGCCTGTAACCAATATTTAGTATATATTTGGAGTTTTGAATCCAATAAAAAGTAAATTTAGAAAAGCCAAAGTGAAAGAAGTTAAAAAAAAGAAAATTTTCTTAAATAAGTGTCTTTTCTTAAAGAAAAGGCAAATTTTCTCAAAAAAATACCTATTCATATTCTTAAACAAAGTACCGATTCTTAAAAAAATACCTTATCTTAAAGAAGTACCTTTGCTTAAAGAACGTAAATTTTCCTACAAAGTTCCTTTTCTTAAAAAAATAATATTTTTTTTTAAATAAGTACCATTTCTTAAAACAGCAAATTTTCTTAAAACAAATTGCCTTTATTAAAAAACGACATTTTCTTTAAAGAGTACCTTGTTGTGAACAAAATAACTTTTCTTGAGATAAGACCTACTCTAAAAAATTTACCTATTCATGAAAAAAGGACCAATTCTAAAAAAAAAACCAATTCTTAAAAGGAAACCTTCAAAAAAATACCTCTTACAAAAATACCTGTACTTACAAAAATTCTTTTTCTTAAAAGTAACTTTTCTTAGAACTAAAATAATACCTTTTCTTTTGATAGATAGGTAGCCTTTCTGAAAATAAGTAAATTTTCTTAAAAAAATAACCTTTTCCTAAAAAGAGTACCACTTCTTTAAAAAGTACCTGTTCTTAAAAAAAAGTACTTCTTTGTATACAAAAATCATACTCTTATGGGGTTTTCTTCCAGAATTACTTCTTAAAAATAGTACCTTTTCTTAAAAAAAACATTAGCTGTTATTAAAAGAAGAATCTCTCTTTAAAAAAGTACCTTTTAGGGAAAATATAATATATATAGTAATACTTAAGAGTTTCCATTACTCTCTTCGATGCCTCTTCATTACGACGAGGTAGTAGGCCATTTCATCGAGTTTTATTTGCTGCTGCATTTTACCAATTTTACCCTTTCGTTGGACATAAAACGGATAAAAATCAAAGGGAATGCGTATTTTCGTTCGATGCGACCAATATAAAACATAATTTAGCTGTCATTAGTATTAATCAAACACTATTTAAACTTAGTTTGCTGCATGGTTTGCTTCTGGTTGCTTATTGCTCTCTCGCCTACCTACTCTGGTTTCTATCAATTTCCTACTTCGTACTTGATCAGCTGTGTCATGGATACCCCTGGTTTGAAATGAACGTTGGATATTGAAAAATATTACTTTATTAATAGCAGATAGAGCGATTAGTTGAAAAAAACCAACAAGAAAACAACAACGGTATTTCGTATTTGTGTGCTAAAATTGATGTCTTCAATACAACACAAATGTATACTAACAATAACTGTCGACAAAAAAGTGTAAACCCCACTTAAATTTCACAGTTCTTCACCAAAATGACATGAAAAGTTCAAGTCAGAAGTTCTTGTAACTCCACCTGGTGTAAGTCAGTTTTCATCGAACAATCTCTCTATCACACCGACCTCACTACGAAGAGTGTGAAATGAAACGGCAGATGAGAGAGATGTTCTCTCTAGGTAGATATTTACTCTATGAAATGTAGTTTCAAAAGAAAATTAAAGGAAGAGGTTCACAATTATTTATTGTGAAAATGACGTATAGAGACGCCAACTCTCTCAGTAAATTGATGACATTTGGTGTGTTGCAGTTGGGCGGTTGGATGTTGGAAAGTATTGCTTTAATAATACCAGATAGAGGTAATGGCTCAAACCATCCAACAACAAACCAGCAACGGCATTTCGATTTGTAAACACATAGTACTAAAAAAGATAACAAAAAAGTCCAAAATACGTTTAAACTTCACAGTTTTTCATCTAAACGATAAGAAAAATGTAAGTCACAATTTTTGAAATTTCACCTGGTGCAAGCCAATTACGTCAAATAACTCACTATCGCACCGACCGCACCACGAATAGTGTGAAAGGAAATGTCAGTTGAGAACAATGACAGCTGTATACGTCATTACTCTATAGTTCTAACTTTCAAACACATTCCAGAAAAGAACCGCAAATTTATACGAGACAAAATTATGTTTCATCTCATCTTATGTTTTATTTCACACTATTCATCATGGGTTTGTGCAAATGAGAGATAGATATTCCACGAAAATTCACTCACACCAGGTGGAGTTACAAGAACTGTCGACTTACTGTTCATATCGTTTTGATATAGAACTGGGAATTTTGAATGTTTTTGGAATTTTGCGTTAACTTGTATTGCTGGTATACATTTGTTCTGTATTTAACACAACTATTTTGTCACGCAAATACGAAATACAATTGGTGTTGTATTGTTGGATGTTTTGTACTAATGGCTCTATCTGGTATTATTGAACTCGTGCATTCCACCATCCAATGTTTACATTCAACCATGTGTATGAAGTTAAAATTATTGAGAGACTAAACTTCTCTACTATGTTTTACTCTATGGCAGAACTAAGGGTAGTTTGACAGCTACATGACTTTTTGAATATATTATTTTTTTTAGGCAAAAAAAAGTTTTATTTTTCAATATAAAATGTGTTGTTATGTTCCCCGCTAAACTAATTTTTTTGTTCCAGGGATCAACCCTGACACTGGCAGCACCATACAATTTGTAATTCAGCTATTATAAGGCGGGGGTTCGAGAATTTAATGATTTTTAAAATAGAACTCGATGGAATGAATTGGGTAATATTTCCAGCTATTGAACGCTTCTTTAAATATTTAATACCCTCAGGTCCGAAAAACCTTTCAAAGAATTCTGCAGAATCGGTTCCTCGATTCTGTACATCACTAGTAAATACACTTCGCATAATCATAGAACGATCAGTTGAACTACACTCGCCTCTGCACCTAATTTTTGTAGACGTTCACTAAGCGTTTGATTGTGTACATCGTAACTCAATGTGGTTCACGTTGTCCAAAAAGCGAATACCGGACAAGATAGTGCCCATGATCCGTGAAACGTACAGAGATGATGTGTTTAAAGTTCGTTTTACTCGGAAGGAAAACCAATCTTTCACCACATCTGCAGGAGTTAGTTAGACGGGAGTCTTTTTTTTACCTATGGACGACGTAATGGAGGCAACAAATATAGAAGCACCGTTCGGCATTCCGTGGAGTATGTATGAATATCTACATGATTTCGACTACGCAGATGACATATCTACATGCTGAAAAGTACAGGCTGTTTGTTTCTTTTTTGTCTGTCACGATTCTGTTTTCAGCTGTTTTTAACAAACAAGGTCAAATCGTATATATCACAAATACTTATATTATAGCAGCTTTATCACTGTGTCCCAAACATGTTATATTGAATAGCAAACACAATATGTTTTGACACAAGTATACAGTATTTGAGACAAGCTACAAACACATTATATTTGCATCCAAACAGCAAACAAAAAGACAGATTTTTCAGCGTGTATGGCTTATGGTCCACAAAGTTAAACAGACTCTCTGAAAATGAGAAAAAATGGAATTGAGTAAAAAAAATAAATGAGTGTTCGAATTCACGGGCGATGAGTTAACACCTTTCTGCTACACGGTACCTGTTCGATTTCTATGAACACATTAGTAAATGTTTCATTGGAAAACAAGAAAAGAAAATTTTTTGTGTTGAACGCTCTTTTGCTATTGCACTTTAATTTTTCTAACATCGGTTTAAATATTAGATGTAATATTGTTAAAATAAATAAAGCAATATCTAGCTCACTGAAATAATTGTTTTTGTGTTGTCATAAACAGAACGACGACAAAAAGTATTGAATAGTGTAGAGAACTTATTGCACTCTTTTTCCGCTCTCATGTAGAGAGTCCGAGTAAAAGATTATAGACAAGCCTTATTATCTTTAGAGAATATTTCAACATAAACGCACCATTTCGACAATGTTATTATATAAAACAATACAAAAAGCATAAATGTTTCAAAAGGCATCAATGTTTCACATCAAAATTATGAAGAGACGAAATTATTACAAAACGAGAGTAATACGTTTTGAATCATTCGGCAGACGTCGCCAGTGCTTTTGTGTCATACATTTCGTTCCATGAGTTCCCTATACTATTCAGTACTCTTTGTCGACGACGACCTGCTTGTTTATACGCTGCCGCTACATCAATACCATCATACTTGTTTTCAGGCAGAGACTATTGTTGTACAACAATCATGTATGTGATTGTAACGCTGTGTGGTTTTTCGTGTATTCACTTTGATAGATTGCCCTACCTGTGCCTATAGATGTTAACATATCAAAAATATACAGAAGACAAAGCTAATGCGTAATTCGGACAGAACGGAATACTCCACTAACAGTTGATGGTTCGGTTATTAAAGACGTAGAATCAATTAAATAAATCGAATAAATACAGCCCATGTTGCATTCCTAAATCTGCACAAAATCTGGGGCAATGAGAGGATATCGGAAAGGACGAAATTGTGAATATTCAATTGCAGTGTGAAGTTTTTACTACTTTACGGTTGTACTACTTGGAGCTTGAAGAAGTGGACAATGAAGAAGGTCCAAACGTTTGTCAATTGTTGTCTGAGACAAATACTCCGTATCTACTGGCCCAAGATAACTTCTAATGAAGTACTATGGCAATGTACATGGAATAATTCAATTGAATTCGATATATGTGGAAGAAAATTGGCTTGGATCGACGACATACTTAGGCGCCCAACATCAGATATTGCTAGAGCGGCACTTCAGTGAAACCCTCAGGGGCATCGAAGGCTAGGAAGACCACCACATACATTGAAGCGGTGCGTGGAAAAGCAATATAATCATACTGGACTATCATGGAACCAAATTAAATCACTTGCCAGAGACAGGAACCGACGGAGAGAATTCGCTGACGCCCTACACGCTGAAAAATAACGGCCCCAGCAACATATTGCAGGAAACATGTACATGTTTGCAAACACTGTTTTCATAAATTGAACATCTGCTGCCTTTTTGTTTCTTTGTAGTCTGTCTCGTTATTGTTTTTAGGGATTTTCAAAAGACAATGGGTCACATATATTATAATCTATTCATCATTGTGTCCCAAATATGTTATATTGAATGGCAAATATATCGTTTTTATGCACAACTATACTATATTTGCCACAAGGTACAAACACGCTATATTTGCATCCAAACAACAAAATAAAAACTGATTTTTCACCGTGTATGTTCTTGTACCTTTTATTTAAACGTTGTGTGGTAATATTGTTTTTTTTAGAATATTTTGTTTAAAGAATTAAAGGTCAAACATGTATATATGAATTTTTATTTTATTTTTTTTTATTAAAAAATGGATTTTAATAAAATTAATCTATTTGTGTTACCCGTATAGGAAACAGAAACGAATAATAATTATTTCAAATACTCTTTACCTCTTGTTACACCAGTGTCATTGACTTACTTTATGTGACAAGTTAAACCGTTAAAACAAAACCCCTAACAAGTTATTGCAGATTTCCCGGTTTGCTAAACAATTTAAATGCTTTAATTTAATAGCAGCGCTCACAGATTCATTCAGACATAACGAATGACAGCCGCATTTTATTAAACATGTTATTTTCACACAAAAATTACAATCTAACAACTTTTCAAGTAGGAAGTCCATCCAAATAATATTTCCCAAACAGAGACCCAAAATAAAACTACTCGCATAAAACAAAAAACGAGGAAAACTCATTTCATTACGACCACAATACATGAGATATTGTACGAACAAATCCCCTTCAATAAAACAAAATAAAATTTGGCTTAATGTTCCAACATTTTGTGAGCCATGGAGTCTAAATCTAAAAATATTCATATCAGTGAAAACATCGAGAGCTGAAAGTAGAAAACTTTCACACATTTTTCACACTTTGTTTTAATAGAAAATGTTAATGAAATTTTGTGTTTTATATATTTTCTTTTTGTCTGTTTACTGGGCGCTTTTAGTAGGGTTTTTTTTTGGCCCCGAAAAGAAAGAAATTAGAAAAAACTAAAAAATAAACACATAAACACATAAACATGCTCTAAATGCACAGCAATGTTATGGTAAAAATAATGTGCTCCAAGTGTACCACAATAATCATCATCATCATCATCCGGCCAATTTGTGTTGTGGCTAAAGACTCATAAGACCCGTTGTCGTTATCATCATCTGACAGATTTCAAAATGAAAATCATGCCAATACCAAGCATAACAATGGCAGCAGCTCATGAGGAGAAGTAGTACGAAGCAACAGCGCCCCAAGATTAGTATTGGCTGGTACCCGCAACTCTGACAGCATTACAAAGAACATTAGCGAAACACCACCAGCAACAACAGCCAGCCATCATGAAACATCATACAGCTGTTGAACAGCTGAAATTTAGAGAAATTTCATGATAAAAAAAAATATGTAGAAGGGATCTTAAGAAAACAAACCACAGAAATAATGCAGCACAAGTTTTCTTATTTCCAAAAAAAAAAAATTTAACTTGTAAAAGCTTTAGGTGGAAATGTGAAGTATGGGAAAACATCAAAACTGATTTTGTGCGTTACATTGATTTTTATGTTTTAACAAATACCTAAGATTTGTATTTACTGTAATTAGGTATTTCAATCTTTAGCTGATGAAGTTAGCCAAGAAGCAAATAAATAAACTCATACTAAAATCCTTGAATTCTTAATGATCACTGTTGCCTTTTAGTAGAATTTCACTTCTTCTTCCTTCGTTATTCTTAAAATATCATAAAGCATGTTTAAGTTAGATTCAAGTTAAAAAATCACATGAGATGTCAGTGGACACCCGGTTCCTTTCGCTCCAAGTTCCTTTCATTCCTTTAGTTCCAACACGCCTTATGCGCCCGTTGAAAAATGCGATAATTTAAATGGATCTTTCAGAAAAGATACTTTTTGTAAAAAGATAAACTTTATTTAGGAACATTTTTTTTTTAAAAAAATATATTTTTAGGTCATTTTTGTAAGAACATTTTTTTTTTTAAAAGTATATTTTAGGTCTTTTTTGTAGAAATATGTATTATATTTTCCGGAGAAGGTAATGTTTTAAAAATAGGTACTTCTTTTATTAAAAGCTAATGTTTTTTTTTTTTTGAGAAAGGTACTATTTTTAAGAAGAAGTACTTTCTGTAAGAAACAGCCATAAGAGTATGCATTTGTTTTTGAATAGAAGTACTTTTTTTAAGAACAGGTACTTTTTAAAGAAGTGGTACTCTTTTTAGGAAAAGGTTATTTCTGTAAGAAAATGTACTAATTTTCAGAAAGGCTACTTATATCAAGAAAATAAAAGGTATTATTTTATTTTTAAGAAAAGGTACTATTAAGAAAATAATTTTTTGTAAGAAAAGGTATTGTTTTTAGAAGAACGTATTTTTTTGAAGAAAAGGTTTTTTTTCTCAGAAATGGGAATTTTTTTTAGAATTGGACCTTTTTTCAAGAATAGAAAAATTATTTTTTTTTCACAAGAAAAGTTATTTTGTTTCACAAAAAAGGTACTCTTTAAAGAATATGTACTTTTTTAAGAACAGGTACTTATTTAAAAAAATTATACTTTTTAAGAAAAGGTACTTTTTATAAGAAAATTTACTCTTGAAAGAAAAGGTGGTTTTTGAAGAAAACGCTATTTCTTGTAATAAAATTTACTTTCTTGAGAAAACGACTTATTGGAAAAAAATTACTTTTTTTAAAAGGTACTTTTTATAAGAAAATGTACTCTTTAAAGAAAATGTAGTTTTTTAACAAAAGGCAATTTGTTGAAAGAAAATGTACTTTTTTAAGAAAAGGTACTTATTTAAAAAAATAATACTTTTTTTTAAGAAAAGGTACTTTTTATAAGAAAATATAATTTTTTAAGTAAAGGTACTCTTTTAAGATAAGATATTTTTTTTAAGAAAGGGTACTTTGTTTAAGAATATGGATGGGATTTTTTTGAGAAAATTTACTTTTTTTAAGAAAAGGCAATTATTTAAGAAAATGTTCTGTTTTAAACTTCTATCAATTTGGCTTTTCAAAATTTACTTTGTATTGGGTTCAAAACTACAATATATACTAAATATTGGTTACATGCTACACCTAGAAAACTTTCCATTAAACAAGAAATTTCCCAACATATGGGAGACATCTTGTTAGTCTAGACACAAACCGAAGCAAAAGTAAACAATATTGTTGATAATAGTGCGATGTAGCATAATAGTGTTAAAACAAAATTTGGTTAATTTTTTTTCATTTAGCTCATAATATTATGAATTGTACGATATGTTGTTTCAACAAGACGTTGCAACGAGCGACACAACACGATCGATTGTGGCTTTATTGTGTGATAAGTTTCCACAACGCGTAACTTCACTTTTTGGCGACGTCAATTGGCCGCCAAGATCATGCGGTTTGACGCATGACTTTGTTATGGGGCTACGACAAAGACCGTGTCTACGCGGATAATTTGAAAACCTACATTCGTCAAGTTATGACTGAGATACCGCCCGAAATGTGAGAAAATGTGGTCAAAAATTACCTCAAAAGGATCGACTGCTGCAACCAATACAGAGGTGGTCATTTAAAGGGCATTAATTATTCCAAGTATTACAATGAAATACAATTTTCATTGAAATCATAGCTTGTTTTATTTAATCATAGGGTGTTTAATTTAATTTTACTTTTAAAACAAACAAATGTGTAACCCTCATATCGCTTACAACTCATTAGCTTTTACATTAACTTATGTGAAAGAGTTTTTAGTATTGCAAGATGTTTTTGTAATAGCACAGAGATTTTTGCTATGAATCTTTTTTAAAACACTGACTGTTTAATGTTAAATGTGATCATTAATTATTTTATAAAACAATTTTCATTTCGCGAAAATTTTCATGTTTTCTCCATCAGCGAAAATTTGCATTAGAAAAAATTCGTTTGTTTTCTTTAATATCGTATGCGAGCGTTGCATGATAACAAATATTAAGGGATTCATTTGTAAACTTTTTATAAATCTTAAATTTGTATGAAAATAATGAGCATGCAATGCTTAACATTTTATGAAGACCATTCATTAAATGTAGCTTTCTTTCTTGAAATCAAAAACATGGTCATCTCCATATCATGGTGTACAATTATTTGCAATAATAAACATTTTTAATAATAAATAAAGAAACGGCTGGCTGGGTTATTTTTTAAGAATTTAAAGTTGTTTAGCTTACTTTTTGGAATTTCGTATTGGCCTTTAAACGGTCCGTTTCTTTTTAAATGAGTAAAACTTAGTTTGTATCCCTTTTGCTATTTCATATCGATCTTTGATTCGAGCTGATTTTTAGCTTAAACGCATATTCATCACAAATTGTTTAGATTATAAAATCTGACGGTTTTTTAAAATAACAAATTGCCTAAACCAGCAAATCAAATCTTATCCATATATTTGTATATATTTTCTAAATTACATGGAAATAGATTCTAGATGAAAACTTAATTTAACTAAAACTCTGTAAATTGTGTGATAACCTAGTGTAAGAAAATTAATTTTGAATTTAAAAAAACAAAAAAAAAAGGTACATTTTGTAAGAAAATTTACTTTTTTTAAGCTAAGGTACTTCTTTAAGATAGTTTTTTTTTTTAGAAAAGGTACTTTGGTTAAAAATATGAATAGCTTTTTTTTTGAGAAACTTTACTTTTTTAAGAAAACCACTTATTTAAGACACTGTGCTTTTTTAAACTTCTTTTCCTTTGGCTTTTCTAAATTTACTTCTTATTTTTTTTAAAACTACAATATACACTAAATATCATAGATAAATAAAATAATAGATATAGCGCGACCGTTGTCAACATTGTTCACTAGGTGCTGTCACTTTTATTGAAGTATCCGATAATTCTCATTGACGTTTATAAAAATTGTGGGAAATTTTTGTGAAAGTTATATAAACAAGGGAAAATATGACAAAATTTAAATGATTTTACGTAATAGAATTTGATTCTTATATAAAAGCCATTTCAAAGCCATGAGGCCGGTGTTGGGATATCAATAGGAGAAAACCCGTAAGAACGTCCAAAGATGAACATGTCGGCACGCCTTTTTAATCTAAAACATTCCCCACCCAAAAACTGTAGCAACTTCTGTGGTCGCAGATGCCAAACCGTTAGAGTGCCTGAGGACTCTCAACTAGGAATGGTAGCTGAACCGGAGGAAGATCGAATTTATTAGGATGATGACAATCAGATATTCTAAATTAAGTGATAATTACTTTATATTTTATTAAGTTGAAAATTATTTTTTCTTTTGATATGAAGTTTTAGAATTGTCATGTGATATTTTTTACTTTTTACCCATTACACTATAATTTTCCCAACATATGTTAGTCTAGACACAAACGAAAGCAAAAGTACCCAATATAGTTGATAATACTGGGTTGTAGCATAATACTGCTAAAAAAAAGTTGTTTAATTTTTTTTTTTCATTTAACCCCCGTTCGTTAAGGAACTTCGTTCCAATAATAATAATAAAATCTTTAGGAGGTTGGTGCTGCGTCAAATTGTTCTGTGTTGTTCCCTTAGATTTTCCAAACTTCTACTGCATTCGCAATGACAACAACTTTTTTGAATTTGCCACTTTTGTTGATTTTAAAATTTTGCTTGATTCCTCCTCATAAATTTTGACAGACGACAGATCAGGTATTTTTTCTTGGTTGTCTGAGAATCAAGAAAATAATCCTTGATTTGCTTTATGCAACGCTGTTTCATACTACTTGATAATACACACTAAAAGTACATTTGTTTACAACCACTTCAATCAAGGTCAAAAACGATGTACAAGTAGACAGTCAAAATTTCTCTTCACTCAAATGCCAACAAACAAAACGAGTGAAACCCTAGTACTTCTCTACTCTCTCTCTTACTCTCTTCATTGAATATTTCAATACACGAGCAGCTTTTTGATAGTGTTATTGTATATAACTATACAAATTCCAACCATGTTGAAGTAAAATTACATAAACTATGCAAAAAGTATGAAATAAGCAAGATATGACGCGAGAGAGAAATGCGTTTGAGTGAACTCCTAGCACTTTTTGGTTCTCTTTTACCAGGGTTGCCAAGTTGCGCACATCTTCTGGTCGTCTAATTGTAAATCGTCTTTGTCAAGGTTAAAAAGGATGTATAAGTAGAGAAGAAAAAACCACCGCAATATGGCAACCCTCGTAGAAGAGAACAACAAAACGAGTGAGTGGAAATTCATCTTATATCAACGATCAAACATAACTTAAACTCTGAATTCACTTTCTAGGTTAATAGTAAATTGCTTTTTAAACAGCCAAGGTTGGGCATTTAAACTATGATCAAGTGACCATATGATTTTGACAGAAAACAACAAGAAGGAAAAACACAAAGCTTCTTTAGTTGTTAATGTGAACAATTGTAATCACCATCTTAAGCGCCTATTAGACGGTCATACGTGGTATGATACGACGGTATGATGAAACAAAAATATGTTTTGCTATTACACTATCATACCAAGCTGACATATATCAGTTTGAAAGAAACACCGAAGTGTGAGGTTGTATTTAATTTTTTTCAGTTCCCGCCGATAATTGCAGCGCAATGCATTTATTTTTTTTTTAACACTATCTATTGTCGCTTCGGCTTCCACTTCTTTTAATTTATTTAAAAGAATTTCGTATGCTTTTTGTTTCTTTTGCTTATTGTGGTATATTTCGCTTTTGACATTCCACAATTCTGGGAAATGCTCATAAAGCGAAATAAACTCACGTAAAAACCCGCGATCTAGCCACGCCATCTGTCCACTTTGAATGCTTAACAACAAATGAAATTTCTTATTGTGATTGACACAAGAGCTATTACACGAGTATGATGGTATGATGGTATTCCAAAATATCAAAAAATTTTGATATTCATCATACCTTGTTGACAAACAAGTATTTTTGCCTATTACACGAGTATGATGGTATGATCGCATACCGCTCTATCATACCAGGTATGACCGCCTAATAGGCGCTTTAGTTGAAATAACAATACAATCGTATCATTTAACTCGTAGTGCAGTTAGAACTTTATTTCTGCTCAAATATTCTCCAATTTCATGAAATATTTTGTACTTTATCACTTCACTTTTCTTTTGCAAATGGCGTCAGCTTGATGCATAGTAACGATTAGCCGATATATGTATGAATACCGGTAATTTTTCGTAACATTTGCCACTGTTGCCCCATGGTAGTAAGATTATTTGGCAAAGCACTGAAAAACTCGTTTCGTATTTAAAGTCAGGTCAAACATAAATCAAAATCAACTGATTACCAATTTAAATAACCAGTCAAAACTTGGGCCTTACTCTCTTCGCTGATTATTTCAATACAAGAACAGTTTTCTGATTATGTTACAGTATCTAACTATATAAATTCCAACCATGTTTATACTTATATAAAATTACATAAAGTATGTAAAAAGTATGAAATAATCGAGTTATGATGCGATAGAGATGTGCGTTTGAGTGAATGGCGTCGACATTTTGGTTCTCTTCTACGAGGGTTGCCACATTGCGGCGGAGTTTTCTTCTCTACTTCTACATCCTTTTTGTCAAGGCGGATTGAAGTGTTGGTACCACTAGAACAGCCGACTTAATTTTTTTTAAATTTTTCCTGTTTCTCAAATACAAATGTATTATATTTTTTTACTTTATTGTTTACATCTGTTCTATGTATACATTTGTGTTAAATTTGACTGTGGAAAGTACCAGAATAAAACAAACTGCCTATTGATGAGTTTGTAGTGGTAGTAACACAACCTCTTCAATGCGCCTTGACTTTCAATCAAATCTCGGAATTAGGCAATGTGAACACATTCGATTTTGTTCGAACTTTTGATACAAAATCAAGCAAATTTTTTTCAGTGCGAATCAGCATTTAGCTGGAAATGGTGATGATTGGTTTTCAATGTCTTACCTGGGTAGCCATACTAAAGATTCTTAAAACATAAACGTTCACGTTCGACTTAAAACCGAAAGTATCTGTTACAAAGTCCTATAATAACAAAGACGATTTACAATTAGACGACCAGCAGATGTGCGCAACTTGGCAACCCTGGTAAAAGAGAACCAAAAGGTGCTAGGAGTTCACTCAAACGCATTTCTCTCTCGCGTCATATCTTGGTTATTTTATACTTTTTCCATAGTTTATGCAATTTTACTTCAACATGGTTGGAATTTGTATAGTTATACACAATAACACTATCCAAAAGCTGCTCGTGTATTGAAATATTCAATGAAGAGAGTAAGAGCGAGAGTAGGGAAGTACTAGGGTTTCACTCGTTTTGTTTGTTGGAATTTGAGTGAAGAGAAATGTTGACTGTCTACTTGTACATCGTTTTTGATAATAAGTAGATGAGCTGCTTTTGAAAACATGTTTCCAATTCCATTAAGGCATTTGAAGGGAACCAAGTCAAAAAGTTGAAAACTTCAAAAATCAGAGTTCAGAATTTTCCTAATATAGTGTAATATTAGAATCGTTTTCGGTTTCGAACATTTCAGCAGATTGTTTTTTTTTTGTTCTACAAATTGGGACAAATTTAAAACCCAATCCACTATTTGAATATGTTGTCAAAGAGAGTTTCACTGGGTGCATTTTAAACATTTAAACTTTCAGGTACATTTTAAAGCATCACTAAGATAGTTGACCGAATTCACTCTTGTTTTTTTTGTGGTTTCGGTGCAAACATATTATACCTCAATGACGTTTTAGATCTTTATAACCTGATGTGGGTCCCCTACAATATCGACGTTACTCTACTATCGTATGTTTCAACTGGTGCAATTTTCTAATTACATACAGGCATGTAATGGGGGAATGTTCCTTCGGTATATCAAACGGAGCTCATGTTTCAAAGGCTTTCTTCCTGTCTTTCACCCTACATACGCAAACCGAACAAAGGCGTCTAAGTTCCTGGTGTCCGTTTTTGTGTTGTTGATATTTTGTTGCTGTGTTGCTATTAAATACGCAACGCATCTTCCCCTTTTGCTGTTGTTCTTTCGTTTTCTCAGTTTCTTTAATGAATCATCATTATATATAGAAGGAGAGACCCTATTTCTGCAATAAAACTGAACTCAAACTGTCAGTCAAACATCAGAGGGCCTTTTTTCCTCCCGGGTGCCCGGCTGCATTTGTTGCAAATACGTTGTGGCTGTTGTTTTTACTACTGCTGTAGCAGCAACATTTTGTTGCATTGTGACAAAAATATTTAAAAAAGCAAAAAAAAGTGAGCACGAGTTAAGAGTATTGAATAGAGGTGAACTCAAAATGCTTGCTGTGTATGTGAATGTGGTTTGTGAATGGAATGGAATAAATGGACGAACGCAAACCACCATCGGTCTCCATCCCAAAACGAGGCGCTCAAGGAGGAAGGGAGCGTAATGGAGGAAGTGGAATCATGCAAGAAATATTCGCTTGTATATTGCTGATGCTGCTGCTGCTGCTGTTGGTCCAAGATACAGTAGCAAATTTTTGTAATGTTGTTGGTTTTTTATGTGTATGCGTTTTTATGTTGTTTTGTTTTACACTGACACAAAAGGTACGAGAATGAGTACAATGTGATGGCTGGCAGACGTTTGTAGTGTTGAAGTGGATGGATGGCAAAACGACCGACCCACCGTGCGAACGACCTACCGTGAGTGCGCCGTGTCCATACTAACGACTCATTTCATTCCCTGCATCCAGAAATATGTAGAAATGTTTGCAGCAGAAAACACCACATTCTCAGCATCACCAGCAGCAGCAGCAGATTCTTCTTCTACTGTTCGTTGCCAACCTCATTATTACCTTCGTTTTGCCCATCACCATCAGCATCACATGGATATTTTGCAACAAATCAGGCATCTGTTGTGTGTGTTAATGCATCTGCTGCACAGTGATGTGCATGGAATGTATGTAGTTTCAAATTAAGCAACATGTTGGAATTGAGAAACATAAATTATTTATTGGAACGAAGTTCCTTATCGTACGTTGCGGGTTGGGGGGGGGGGGGGGGGGAGTGGGAGGGGGTGGTTGCTAAATTAAAAAACCTTAAACAACTTTTTTTAACAGTATTATACTACAGCCCAGTTTTATCAACTATATGGGTACTTTTCGTTTGGTTTGTGCCCAGACTAACATATGTTGAGAAATTTCTTGTTTAATGGGAAGTTTTCTAGGTGGAGCCTGTAACCCATATTTAGTATATATTGTAGTTTTGAACCCAATAAAAAGTAAATTTAGAAAAGCCAAAGTGAAAGAAGTTTAAAAAAAGAACATTTTCTTAAATAAGTATCTTTTATTAAAAAAAGTATATTTTCTCAAAAAAAAAAAAACCTATTCCTATTCTTAACAAAGTACATTTTCTTAAAAAAATTTCTTATCTTAAAGAAGTACCTCTGCTTAAAAAAGTAACTCTTCTTACAAAAAATACCTTTTCTTAAAAAAAAGTATTTTTTATAAATAAGTACCTCTTCTTAAAAAAGTGCATTTTCATACAACAAATTACTTTTTCTTAAAAAAACTACATTTCTTTAAAGGGGACCTTTTTGTGAAACAAAATAACTTTTCTTGAGATAAGTACCTATTCTGAAAAAGTACCTATTCTTAAAACAAGGACCAATTCTAAAAAAATTCCCATTTCTGAAAAAAATAAATTTTCTTCAAATAATAATAAATAAAGTTCTTCAATAAATATATTTTCTTCTTTTCTTACAAAATTCCCTTTCTTAAAAATAAAATAATACCCTTTCTTGAGATGAGTAGCCTTTCTGAACATAAGTAAATTTTTTAAAAAAATAACCTTTTTCTAAAACGAGTACCACTTCTTTAAAAGTACCTGTTCTTAAACAAAGTACTTCTTTGTAATAAAAAATTCGTACTCTTATTGCTTTGTATTCCAGAAAGTACTTCTTCTTAAAAATAGTACCTTTTGTAAAAAAAGCATTAGCTTTTAATAAAAGTGGTAACTCTCTTTAAAAAAGGGCCTTTTCGGGAAAATATAATACATATTCTTAAAAAAGGACCTAAAAAATATAATTTAATAAAAACACAATCTATAACAGAAAATTGTTCTTAAAAAAAAGTTTAGAATTATTTAGAACTCTGCAGCAAAATGACTGTAAACTGGTGAAATTTATACAAGTGAAATAGCAATTGGTGCGATTGCATTTATTTATATTTGGTATATTTTTGGCATCAGTTTGTCCAGTCAAGCACTCGAGTAAAAGTAATTAAATCGGAAGTCGTAGTTGATATTTTTAGTGAAACAGTTTTTCCGTGTGCTTCAAAGTATCAAACCTCTCATAATTTTTTCACTAGAAAAATCCCTCTAATCCCTTTAATATTTATTCGTCTAGGGGGTCTCTTTCTATAAGACTTATGAACTTATTGTTCAAAATCCTGTCCTCTAAGAGGACATTTCTAGTAGGAAATATAATCAACATTTTATGTATATTTTCTATTACATGTAAAATCAATACGATTACGATGTTAATTACAATTCCATATTTGTTTGGGTATTTCAATGTCCCCAAAGGCATCTAATCAGCTGTCTTTTCCACAAGTATTTGGGTATATCATCACTTCTCATAGAGATAAATACTTATTACTCTTTATAGGGATAAACAAAATTCAACTGAATGAGACTTCTAATAGGAAATATCCTCTAAGGGTACGTTTTCTATAACAAATATTAGGGATATTTTTCAATATAAAATATACTCTAATGGGACGTTTCCGAAAAAAGAAAACAATTATGAGTAACGATTTTTTCGACTCCAAGCCGAAAATGGAAGTGTCACCAGTTAAAATTCGCAGCGGTCGTTGCTGACTGAATAGGAAACTATGAGCTAGAAATGGGTGCGAGTCACGTGATTGCTGACAATCACGTGTGATTCACGCGAGAGTGAGATTAGGATCAACATTTGAATACGTGGGCGTGTGTGAATGAGAGAAGCGAAAAAAATCTTCGTGCATGAGCGTACGTGAGTCCAATCAATCACGCATCTTACCGAATGTTTGGTTTCATTTAATTTCGATGTTCTTACTACTTTATTAAACACAGGATTTTTGGGGGGACTTCTAATATCATTTCCCACTTATAAAACTTCGCTAATCATCTTCTGTATTCGAAGAAGTTCAGCTACAAGCGAAGTAGTATTTTCGACATCTGGAAGAATACTAGTGAAAAGAAGAAACAGACTTCTTTGAGATAAAGGTAAATAAATGTGGTTCGTGTATAAAACAGCTTAGATTAACTTAGGAGTTTTTATTTAAGTGTAGTAGTAGTAGTGAATTTAATCCTATTTAATGCATTTTGAGCCGCGTTGCAAAAAGTTTTGAATTTTTTATTGATAATTACTTCTTTTATGGTAATTAGCGACCGCTGAACTTAAATCCGGCGTCAGAATTTCGCTATCTTATGTAGTTTCACCGATATCGGCTGTTCGAGAGGTCGAAAAATGCCAATTGGAACGACCCCAATTTTTTTTCGACCGTAGCCATCTGCACTAGACGTCTTGACAAGACATTTGCTTATTTTTCAAGACATTTACTGTGGCGAAGTTGAAACAATCAAGTACTTCGGGGTACTGTGGTCAAATAATTCGTAAAGGTGTGTGTGCACAAAACTTCAATACGATGTGAAGCGACAAAAAAGTATTTGTATCGTGCAGAGCACAAAACCACAATACAAATACTTTTTATCGCTTCACATCGTATTGTAGTTTTGTGCATACACACACTTACACACCTTTACGAGTGCTTTATCTACAGTACCCCAAAGTACTTGGTTGTCGCAAATTCGCTACAGTAAATGTCTTGAAAAAAGCAAATGTCTTGTCAAGACGTCTTGTGCAAATAACTACTGTGCAGTAGCCGTATCCTATCGAAATGAGACTATTCATACTGTTTCCAGTTGTATTTTAACTAATCTTTATTGATATTTAAACATTCCATATGAAATGTAAAACATAGGGATTATAGTTTAAAAACTCAAATGACTTTAATTGAATTATAAAATTGGATATAGAATTTTAAAGAAACTAAATGAAATTCGAGAACCCTCTATTAAAATTCAAAACATATTAATTGAAATTTAAAAAATATCAATTGAAGATTAAAATATATCAACTTATGTTCGTAAGATATCAGCCGCAAATCAAAAACATTTAAATTCAAATTCAATAGATGATATTACATGAATAGAAATTAAAAGGGTATCAGTTGAAATTTATAAAATTCAAACACGGAACTCACGGCTTGTTGGAATACGTCTTCATCACACTTTAACTTAAATTTAATTGGACTAATAAATGAAGAAGATGCAATTCAGATGCCCATAGTTTTCATTATTCATTATTATTTCATTATTCATTATTTATTATTCATTATTTCATTATTCGATTTACGTGGATAGAGAACAGTCTTGTTGCTACTATTTGGTTTTTGAAAATTGAAGAACACAGAAAATTTTAAGAACTCAATGAAATATTTAATTCGATTGATAAATCAATGCCTCGCATTAACTACGCTTCACGTGCTCCATTCTGAAAGTCAAATCTTGCCACACTTTTCCAACATTTCGGCCTGTATCTCACCAATGACACGTATAATGTTGACTGCCAAGGCAGCAATCGTGGTTGGCTTGCCCCTATAGACTAGACACTGCACGTGCTAACACAAAAAATAGTCTAGTGGGGTGAAATCACTCGAACGAGGCGAGGCGGCCAATTGACAGCGCCAAAACGTGAGATTAATTGCTCACCAAACTCGTCTCTCAATTGGTTCATGGTATCGGATGCATTGTGACATTTAGTAACGTCCTGTTGAATCCACATGTCAACCACTGTATTTTATATGGCTTTAGACCGAGGTCCATACGTAAAATCTTCCGGGTCGAATAACACAAATATAATTTCTGCGATCGCAACGGATGGACATATCGCGATCTTATTGACACTGGCGAATTAACAATTTTCTCCTCGGCACGGAAACTACGGACAGGGGTCGGTGGCCTGATGTCCAATAGATTGAAATTGGTACGAAATTAAGTCACAACGCCATGGTGGGCCGATTTTGACAACCATAAAATGGACGTAACTTGCGAAACACATTTTTCACAGACCACGAATTTTGATTATAAAACTCAATGATTTGCAAGCCGTGTTCGTTTGTAAGCCTATTCCTGATGAAATGGCCAGGTAGACTGAACAATTTTGACTTTGACACATGTCACGAGTCACGCGTCCACTGGCAAAAACTTAGCACTGAAAACCCGAATAGCAACAAAAAACATCCGTTATATTTTTGAATTAAATGTGTTCTGAATTTCAATTGATGTCTTTGAAATAGAAGTGGTTTACTTTGATTTCGAATTCATGTAAGCAGATTTTCAATTGAGAAGCGTTAAATTCTGATTAATGTGTTTCCAATTTCAATTAATGTCTTTTAAATTTCAATTGATTTCAATTTGAATTTGAATTTCAATTAAATTTCAATTGAATTTCAAATGTAAATTTCAATTAAATTTCTTAATTGTGATTGATGGTTTTTGAGTATTTTTTTTTTAATTTCAATTAAAGTTTTAATTGAAAATTTAAATGGGTTTTAATTCAATTTAAAATTTCAATAATTGTACTTTCAAGTTGAAGGAGTTGTATTATATCTTGTTTTATAATTTTTAATTGATGCGATTTAAGCTTCAAACAGATTTTTCTTTAAATTTCAGTTGCTGTTTTTTGAATGTAAGTTGTTGTATAAAGAATTCAAATTGGAAATAGTGTATCTTCGCCATACATGGATGTTTTTGATTTGCATTGGATTTTAATTTGCATTACTTTATCGAATGCAATTGCAAAAGAATTACCATTGTTCGCAATGGCAATTAAAAAATTTTGAATTTACATTTGCTCAGGCAATGTGAAATCGGACGCCAATTGTAATGAAATATGGGAATGCTTTTATTTGTTTTGAATTTGTTTGACTGCTGGCACTTCTGTTTTTAAAGTATTTTATATGTAGAGGTTTGTGGTTTCGATAGGTATTGCCTCATACTACTTTCAAATTCCTAAAATTGTACAGTATAAAATATTTGAAAACCAAAATTGCCAGATATGAAGGAAATGATTTGAAAATAAGTGCAATGGTGCCAATGGTATTGAAAGTTTTTTGAATTTGCATTTGGACAGGAAATTATAATTAAATAACAAATTATAATTGCCATATAATTAATTAGCCACATGTATGATCTTCGCCAATGTTAAAGTTTTCGAATAATTGACCCAATTAAAACTACACGCTTAAAAATAACGGCCCCAGTAACATATTGCAGGTAACATGTATATGTTTGCAAGTATTGTTTTCATAAATTGAATATCTACTGCCTTGTTGTATCTTTGTTGTCTGTCACGTTTTTGTTTTCAGCAGTTTTCAACAAAAAAACACATTTGGGTCATTAAAACCGGTATTATAACTTATTAATTCGTTGTGTCTCAAACATGTTACATTGAATAGCCAACACAGTGTGCTTGGACACAAGTATACTATATTTGCATTACATTTGCATCCAAAAAGGTACACATTTTTCAGCGTGTATTTATTGTTTCTCCTAAACATTTTGATTATTTGAGTTATACGATTATTTATGCACGCAACAGAACTGCATCAGATTGTTCAAGATTACTAAAATGTTTTGGCATAAAGAAAACAAAATCTGGGTCTTTATGACACATGTTTGGGAAGGAAACTCATTCTGTGACTTTATAAAGATTCGCTGCACAAAAGACCAAAATGAAAGTTTATTGCTCAATAATTCACACAAACTTTCCTTTAATGATGAAAGTGATTCACAGGTGACTCAACCCTTAGGTATGCGAAATATTCAGAATCTACAAAAAAAAAGAAGGTCACACAGACAGAGACATATTATTGATTGATTTATGGTCACTAGCTTAAGTATTCTTGCAACCTGGGGCCAATTATCGCTGTCGTGAACGACAGATTTTGATTGAAATTTTGAATTTTTGGATCATGGCAATTTATATCGAATCAAAAATATTCGAAATGTCACTCGATAGTTCTGCAGTTGTCGAGAAGCCAATTGTTTACGGATTTTTGCTGACACAATGTAATTTGGTTAACTTTGGTTACATAAACCACTTTAGTTTTAATTAATAATTTGCGAGCTTAATATGCATTAACCCAGAAAATCTTTAGGCGAGAATGAATTTCACAATTCCTTCCAAAGAAGCAATTCTGACAACAGCAGAGGAACTTCTTGTAGAAGCAACAGGTATTATACAGGGTGATTCAGGAAGTTCCGGACAAATTTCTCCAGCGTATTCCTTGGCTCATTTCATGAAGAAAAATCCACTAGGACCATGTCCGAAAATGCAAGGGTGCGAAATGGCAGCGGGTTCAAAATTTTCGGATTGGTGGTCGGAGGGTAGTAGGGTAAAGTTGCTAACTTTATGGTCTTTGGAAAGGTCTTTAAGAGGCCTTTCAGAATCAAAAAAAAAAGTAGAAAAAAGTCAAATCGCCGAGATTCAGGGCTTTCAGAAAAAAGTGGAAAAAAAATGCACATAACCTCAATTTGCCCAGCCAGATGGCAGGTAACTTATGTTTTTTTTCTGTTGGAAGATGACAATACCTCTTACCTTTACAAAATGACCTAAACAAAGCCCAGAGGTCTTACTTCCAAAGTTATGACCATTCTACTGAAATGCAAAAATGTTTGTTTTTGTTTTTGGAAGCGAAATAACAGCACACATTTATTTGTTTTTGTAAATTAACACGTCTAAGATTTTATTTTGTTGAAATTTTCAGAATCAATAAAAAAAAGTAGAAAAAAGTCAAATCGCCGAGATACAGAGCTTTCGGAAAAAAAATGGAAAAAGAAATTCACATAACCTCAATTTGCTTAGCCAGATGGCAGGTAACATATGTTTTTTTTTCAGTTGAAAGATAGCCATACATCTAATCTAACCTTTACAAAATGACCTAAATGAAGACGAGAGGTCTTACCGTTCCAAAGTTATGACCATTTTACTGAAATGCAAAAATGTTTTTTTCCCTCGACGTTGGATTGGACGAGCTGGACCAATCGCCTGGCCGCCACGATCTCCAGATCTCACACCACGTGATTTCTTTTTGTGGGGCTACATGAAAGATTGTGTGTATTCTGTGCAGATCCACAATCGTGAGCAGTTACTTGCACGCATTAAGGAAGCTGCGGTGAAAGTTCGTGAAAAGATGAGTGAACTAAACGTGGCGGATGTGGTTCGCAAACGGCTGCAATTGTGTTTAGTAGAAAATGGGAAGCACATTGAAAACTTCCTTTAACATCAAATGTTTTTTTCCTTATGTGTTTGATTCTTCAGCCAAAAATTTCAATATAATAAAATCTTAAACGTGTTAATTTACAAAAACAAATAAACGTGTTGCTGTTATTTCGCTTCCAAAACCAAAAACAAACTATTGATTCTGAAAGGCCTCTTAAAGACCTTTCCAACAAGCCCAAAACCAAAAAAACTCCTACCACTGGCTCAGAAGTTAGCAACTTTACCCTACTACCCTCCGACCACCAATCCGAAAATTTTGAACCCGCTGCCATTTCGCACCCTTGCATTTTCGGACATGGTCCTAGTGGACTTTTCTTCATGAAATGAGCCAAGGAATACGCTGGAGAAATTTGTCCGGAACTTCCTGAATCACCCTGTATACTAAATATTGGTTACAGGCTCCACCTAGAAAACTTTCCATGGAACAAGAAATTTCCCAACATTGCTTAGTCTAGACACAAACCAACGCAAAATTACCCCAAATAGTTGATAATACTGAGTTGTAGCATAATAGTGGTAAAAAAGAGTTGTTTAATTTTTTTCATTTAGCCTATCTCAATAAACACGTGATATTATTTTAAAATGAAAAAGTGCATTCTTACTGAGACACCGTATATTTATTTTCTCGTTCGTTTTCAATATCGAATTCCACTTAATTATCAATTTCACATAATTTTAATTTTTGCAATTTTAACAAAACAATTTTTGATAATTTTTTTGAATAATTAACAACAACAATAACAAATTTTGGATAAAAACACTTTGTTTAATTGGGTTTGGACAGACGGGCAACATAAAAAAGTACAATGGCTGAAAAAAATTACAGCAGACAGTTGTCCGAGGCCTTCGGCCACGGACTGTCCCTGCAGGCTGTGTCAGAGACACGGCCATTAAGTTTAACGTAGAATACGCCATCCGATAAGACAGAAAACATATATAACAATAAATGATAAATAATATAAGCAAATGAATTTATTGTTATATATGTTTTCTGTCTTATCGGATGGCGTATTCTACGTTAAACTTAATGGCCGTGTCTCTGACACAGCCTGCAGGGACAGTCCGTGGCCGAAGGCCTCGGACAACTGTCTGCTGTAATTTTTATATTTACCAACGGCATTTGATTCAAGTCCGTTTAAAAAAAAAATATTATGTTCAATTTTTTTAAACTTAATTTAATTTATGTATTTTAGTTAATATTTTTATTGAAATAAGTTCTGCGAATGTTGAGAGGGCCGCCCTAATATTAAAAAAGGTTTACCTTATCGAGTCTTCGCATTAGCATTCGAGCGTTGTGTGAAAGCTTTACGCTTTACAATTCAAAATTAATGTTACAACAGCTTTATTGAAGCTTTCGCAAAAAAGCTTTATTACGTTAGCTTACTGTTTGTTTCACTTTTTACTAGATACATGTTGCCAAGCAACATTAGCTTGCTGTTCGTTTCACTTTTTACTAGATACATGTTCCTAAGCAATGTTGAGCAACCAAAAACACTCAACCAAACACCATACATATGTTTGAGTGTGTGTGTTTAAACAATTTTCATTTTAGAAATTAAAATACTAGAAATATATCAACCAATATGAAATGTATATCAATCGAAAGATAACATCTTCATTTACCTACAACAAAAATTTTAAAAAAATTCATCTAGCCGTTTCCTCAAATTCAATGAAATAAAGATTACAACAATAAAAACCTGACATGACTCCTCATACCGTAAGGTAAGACGTATTCTACGTCAAAAAGTGATCTCGCCGACTTTTTTCTGGGTTATGAAGAAAACAGCACAACAAACAGAAAAGTACGCGTACGATTTAAAGACAGTACGTCTGGGAAACCTACATATCGTTAGCAGAAATGCAAAACCACGTAACTACAATTGTAATTTCTATTTCCAAGAGAAGAAACAATCCTCGTAGAAGGGTGAGGATTTCATTTTTCAATTCAAATTTTCAAATCTTTGCTAAAGTAGAGTCATACCTTCAGCAAGATTCGAAAATATACTGGAAAACTGCATTTTTTGTATTTTTTTATAAGTTTTTTTTTTCAACTCATTTGAACAAAATGAAAATTGTAGTTACGTTCTTTTGTATTTTAGCTGACGATATATTTTTTATGAAACCGTAACTGTAACTAAAAAAACTGGAGTTCAATTCCTCGTACCCGAATTAGGGTAAAACCGTCCTCCCGTCCTTGTCTCATTTTTCGACTTTTACAGTGTCGTCGGTGGTGCAATGGTTAGTGAGCGCGGCTCTTGTACATGAGAACGTGGGTTCGATCCCTGCTCAGACCACCTTATATTTCTATCGACGACGGTCACCACGCTTAGTGATGGTGACACTATCGAGTACTTAGCCATGAAAAAGCTTAGTGCAAACAAAAAAAAAACTAGACAGCGCACATCTCACTAATTGTGAAAAGCTCTCCCCAATCCCTTCGTGGGATGGTATGGGACACAAGTTTTTTTTTTACAGTATTACCAAAAAGGTATATTCACTGCAAGGAAAGTACCATAAAAGGGTATGTTCAGTGTAAAACGAAACACTACATTTCTATCGGGAGCCCTGATCCAAACACATCGATTGTATGAAATTTGAGTCGATAGTCTTCTCGATCACGATTGGCGTGATTAGGCGCCTGTTTTTAGTGCAACGTTTATGTTTGAATGGCAGTGGGAGCAGAGAGAGAGAGTGAAAACACCGAAATGTGCAGGATGAATGGTGAATCCCGAAAGTTTTTCCAGAGGGTAAGAAGATTGAATAACGGCCCTAATAATGGGCTGCCCTCCTGCGAGGACGAGAATGGGAATCTGGTGACTGAGAAGCAGCGTGTGCTCAAAATGTGGCGAGACCACTTTTCAGCACTACCCCACTCGGATTCTTTCACTGAAGATCAGGAAGCAATGATAGTGGAAGATAGTGTAGATTGTACCCCTCCCCCAAACCAAGACGAGATTAGAACGGCGTTCTCCCGCCTTAAGAACAATAAAGCCGCTGGTGCAGATGGCCTACACGCTGAACTTTTTAAGGCAGGTGGCGAAGGACTGATAGCCAACATGCATCAACTTATATGCGGTATATGGCTGGGGGAATCTATGCCCGACTATTGGAGTCTCAGTGTATTATGTCCTGTATTTAAAAAGCGTGATCCGTGTGTCTGTTCCAACTATCGCGATGTCAGTCTTTTATCCATCGCGTATAAGGTCTTGTCGAGCGTATTATGTGAAAGACTAAAGCCAATTATTGAAAACCTGATGGGACCTTATCAGTGTGGTTTTAGACCAGCCAAGTCCACAACTGACCAAATATTCACGCTACGCCAAATCTTGGAAAAGATCCACGAACAGCAAATCGATACATACCACCTTTTTGTCGATTACAAAGCTGCTTTCGATAGTCCCATATGGGGAAAACTGTACGAAGATGTGTCTGAACTTGGGATTCCGGTAAAACTGATCCGCCTCTGTAGAATGACGCTGACCAACACCAACTCAACTCACTGAACCATTCTGTACCAAGCGAGGACTTAGACAAGGCGACATACTTTCGTGCAATCTCTTCAACATCCTAATGGAGATAATAATGAGAAAGGCTGCAGTAAATACGAACAAGACCATTAACACGAAAAGCCATATGTTGCTGGCGAATGCTGACGACATAGACATCATTTGGGCGAAATTTGCGAGAGGTTACTGCAGTATTTTCAAATCTCGAAAAGGAATCAGCAAAGGTGGGTCTTGCTGTTAATGGGGGCAACACAAAATTGATGGTGTCAACGACTAGAGAAACCTCTCGACTTGGTCCGCACTTGAACGTTGACAACCGATTTAATTTTGAAGTGCTAGATAAATTTGTCTACCTTGGATCCGCCGTGAACAAGGACAACAACGTCAGCCTGGAGATAGATAGGAGAATTGTGCTTGCAAAAAGATGCTATTTTGGGCTCAGCAAGCAGTTTAGGAGCAAAGCCCCTCTCGACGGACAAAAGTCCAGCTATATCAGACTCTCATTTTACCTGTCTTGACATATGGCTCCGAAACTTGGGTCATATCGCAAGCGGATGAAAAACACCTGGGAGATTTCGAGAGAAAAATTCTCCGTAAAATATATGGTCCTGCTAGGGAAAACGGCGAGTACCGACGTCGCTGGAACGCAGACCTATATAATCTCTATTCTGACGTGGACATAGCTAGACCAATCAAAGTGGGCCAATTGAGTTGGCTAGGCTATGTTGTCAGAATGGATGAAGATGAGCCAGCGCGAAAGGTTTTCGATAACGTATCCGATGGAAGCAGGAAAAGAGGGCGACCAAGACTCCGATGGAAAGACCAGGCAGAAGAATCCCTCCGTATCCTTGGTGTTACCAACTGGCGAGAAAAGGCGAAGGATAGAGCCAGTTGGAAGAATATGTTGAAATTTGATTGTTTAATTAATATGTGTAAGACGTCTGACCTCATGAGGTTGTAAAATAATCAATAAAAGTAAAGTAAAGTTATGTTTGACAAAACCTTTCTTTTGCCACTATCCCACACTGAGCATACAACCCTCGATCATTTTGAATAGCTATATGCATATTCATTTCGATCTCGTGATTTTTTCTTAGTTTTTTCTGTTTTTTTTTTCGAGTTAATGTAATGTGCACGTACTATTCCATGTACTCGTTCGAGACTTGAGAGTACTCATGCAAATGGAAAATTCAGATACGAAGAAACCATAAGACCAAAAACGAAATAGAAGCAATCATTATTGGGTATGGCATGTCAGGGTAAAGTATTAAAGTATCGTTTTGTTTTAGCCTTTTTCAACTCGAGCTCTGAATACACCAAACCCCAACCCAATACACGCACGCATTTACGCAAGCAATTATGGGTTGCCATAGTAGAGTCTTGTGCAAAAGTTAATGTATCAGTTGTTCGTTTGGTATCTGAACTCGTATTGGAAACACACAGTGCTATTATTGGCACATAAGTCGTTTTTCTTGGTGGTGGTGCTCTTGTTGAGAGAAGGCAAACATGAAAAATTGCAGATGGAAAATTATATGTTTCAAGTAAAATCGATCTATGATTAGTAATCTGCTGCAGCAGCCGGTACCTAACTACACATTTGGAATGTAAAGTCGCGATACCAAGCTACAAGTTGCTAAGTTGTGAGATAAGTTGAACAAGAAGGCAAACGACCATTTGCACCAGGCTTTGTTTCTAGAAGAACATTAAGCGTGTTGTGGTAATAACAAGGTCGTGCTGGTTTAGGCAATTTTGTTATTTTAAAGAACTGTCTGATTTTATAATCTAATAAAAATCAGTTCGAATTAAAGATCGATATGAAATAGCAAAAGGGATACAAAATAAGTTTTAATCATTTAAAAAGAAACGGACCGTTTCCAGGTCTATCGAAATGCCAAAAAGTATGCTGAACACCTTCAACTATATATTCAATGAAACGAGCCGTTTCTTCATTTATTATAATAAATTGTTATTATTGCAAATAATTGTACACCATGACATGGAGTTGATCATGTTTTTGACTGCCAAAAAAAGATTTCAAGAAAGAAAGCTACATTTAATGAATAGTCTTCATAAAATGTTAAGCATTGCATGCTCATTATTTTCATACAAATTTAAAATTTATAAAAAATTTACAAATGAATCCATTAATATTTATTATCATGCAACGCTCGTATATTAAAGAAAACAAACGAATTTTATCTAATGCAAATTTTCGCTGATGGAGAAAACATGAAAATTTTCCCGAAATGAAAATTTTTTTTACAAAATAATTAACGATCACATTTAACATTAAACAGTCATTAAAATGAAAGAAATTTATAATCTGTTTTTAAAAAGATACATAGCAAAAATCTCTGTGCTATTACAAAAACATCTTGCAATACCAAAAACAGTTTCACATAAGTTAATGTAAAAGCTAATGAGTTGTAAGCGAAATAAGGGTTACCCATTTTTCTGTTTCAAAAGTAAAATTAAATTAAACACACTATGATTAAATAAACCAAGCTATGATTTCGATGCAAATTGTATTTCATTATAATGCTTGGAATAATTAATGCCATTGCAACAGTCGATCCTTTATAGGTAATTTTTGACCACATTTTCGCACATTTCTGGAGGTATCTCGGCCAGAACTTGACGAATGTTGGTTTTCAAATTATTCGCGTAGACACGGTCTTTGGCCTAGCCCCATAACAAAGTAATGTGTCAAACCGCATGATCTTGGTGGCCAATTGACGTCGCCAAAAAGTGAAGTTACGCGTTGAGGAAACTTATCACACAATAAAGCCACAATCGATCGTGTTGTGTAGCTCGTGGCAACGACTTGTTGAAACAACATATCGTACAGTTCATAATATTCGATTGAAGGCCAAAAAAAGTCAGATATCATACGGCAGTAGCGCTCTGAATTGACGGCAGAGCTGTAAATGAATTATTTTGGAACGAAGTTCCTTATCGCACGTTGCGCGAAGGGGACTGAATGAAAAAACATTAAACAACTTTTGTTTTAACACTATTATGCTACATACCAACGCTAGTAGTTGTTGTTGACAGCGTTGCATAAAGCAATTCAAGCATTTTTTCCTGATTTCTATACAAATAAGAAAAAATACCCGATTTGTCGTCTGTCAAAAGGTATGGGAAATCAAGCAAATTTTCTTGAATTGTGCTTGAAAGCAACAAAAGTGACAAAATCAAGAAAATCGATGCCAGTGCGAATGCTGTATAAGCAGACAAAGGTTTTTTCACCAAAAACCACATGCTGATTTTATCATCTAGATCTCTCGTGATGCCACGCTCGTCTATGCCGATAATTCAGCGCCCTGGAAAACAACATTACACGTGTTATTAGCGAGATCAATTACAACGTAGTCTTGGTCACTATTTGCATTAAATAATCTTTAAAAAGTAATTGGTAAAAATTGATTTATCCATTGTATCACTATGTTGTAAAGCAGCGACCAACATTTGTTTTATCGGATTCTGTTGTTCTAAACTAGAAAAAGCTAATAATACTTTTTAGAAAAAGAAAACAATTTCTTCCTAACTTTTTGACCACTGTACCGATTTAATGCCGTATTCAGACGATTTGTAGCGTACATAGTTACCTTGAAATTGTTTTCAGATGTTTCTATCTTAAAATACATATGTATAATCAAATAGTGAATATATATACCTGCGACGAAAATTTAAAAAAAAAATATTGCCAAAAAAATTCTAAAATGCAAATCCCAAAATACAATCAAAATTTCTTACACGTTTCTTTCCCCCGTGTTTTTTTTTTAAATTCATAATCAAACCCCTAAGAACTCACCCTTTACATGAATGGTAGTTTGCTATTCTTTATAGTTTAAATATTGTTTCCCTCTTACCTCTTCGAACTCAAACTATACCTGTCAATTTCGGGCCCAGTCAGTTAAGGTTTTAGCTACTTAATTTTAATTGCTGCTTGTGTCGGGAGCCATATTCTACCTTTAATGGGTCAAGAACACCACCATATGCCCTGAGCACGACCGACAATACTTGACGTAAATCATAGACTCAAAGGAAGTAGAACACAAGTCGAGCCGACGCAAAAGAAGTTAAAAATAAAACTCAATAATATGACAGTCGAAAGCGAGTGTAATAAATACGAATCATTCTCCCCACCCTGCTGAAATGTTCTTAGAATCGTGTTATCTTTGGCAAATGGGAGGTGAAACTTTAGGAATATGAATTTTTAATTTTTTGATTTCAAATAAAGTAATTAAAAATACATGGGTGTAATTTTTGAAAAATACCAAAACAACAAATAAAAAAGTATTCCTAATTTATTTGGTGACGAAAACGTTCCTCATGCAATCCATAAAAATTTTCGGATTTTGGAATTTTAGCACGTTTTTCTAATGTCCTAGAAAACTTTCAAAGTTTATTTAATTTCCGTACTTTTTTTTGGAACTTATAAATGAAATGAAATATCAATGAAATTATGAAATGGTAAAAGTTTTAAAAAATTCAACAGACTGCGGGATGGGAGCACGTTGCGGGATGGGAGCTAAATGAAAAAGTTTTAAACACCTTTTTTTAACTACTTTATTACAACCCATTATTATCATTATTATTGGTTTGGTTTGGTTTGGTTTAAAGGGTAGTTTTCTAGGTGGAGCCTATGTATTACATATTGTAGTTTTGAACCAAATAACAAGTAAATTTAGAAAAGTCAAAGTGCAAGACTGGCAAATTCATGAAATACAACCCTGAGCATGGAATTACATTTGGCAGTACACTTACTCTTACACCCGTATTTTTGGTTTGGTTTGCGTCTAGATTAACATATCGGGGGATATTTGTTGTTTAATGGGAAATTTTCTAGGTGGAGCCTGTTTATTACATATTGTAGTTTTGAACCGAATAAAAAGAAAATTTAGAAAAGCCAAAGTGAAAGAAGTTTAAAAAATAACACTTTCTTAATTAAGTGCGTTTTCTAGTAATTTTTTTAAAATATGTACCTATTCTTAAAAAAGTACATTATCTTACAACATATTGCCTTTTCTTAAAAAACTACCATTTCTTTAAAGAGTACCTTTATTGTAAAACTAAATAACTTTTCTGGAGATATGAACCTACTATTAAAATTGTGCATGTTCTTCGTAAAAAAAATCTTTTCTTTCATTAAAGCAATGTTCCAAATATATACATGGTTCTGCATAATGATACAGGAGCCGTTTTTTCCCAGCGCGATTTCAAAACCTAGTTTAAAAATGGTAATTTTTTGAAATAAGAAAAATTGCATGTACAGGGGTGGCGCGCGAATCGTGCTACAAAAAAAAAATGTAATAACTTTTTAGTTAATGTATGAGAAATTCATACTAGTCAGGGATATTTTTCTAATTGAAAAATTGTTGGTTTTCGTTGGAAATAATAGACAATTCAGTTTCAACACACACTCACTGGCATGACTAGTTTCGAACTCCGTGACAAGTTCATCATCAGATGCCTAACTACTGTGCCTGAATTGATACCATCGGTTGATCGTCAATCGTATTTATACAAACTGAATTATGCAATTTACATATGCGAATTAACTTTACGTCTGTGAGAGTAATCGGTTTATTTTTATTTTAGTTTGCTGGCTCCTATTTAGATTTATTAAAATGAATGCTAGGGATACCGAAAAGAGAATTTGCTTTTCAGGCTGCAATGAATAATTTTCTGATGAGGTGTCAAATATTCGTGGATTAGACCATCACGCCGCAGCCGTTTTTGAGTTTTTTGCTGCGCCGTCGCCTGATTACGTAGAAATGTTCGCGGCGGCGGCGTATAGTAACTTTTTGATTACTCTTTCATATAATCGATCAATTAAAAGCATTGTCCTGATTTACAACACGTTGCAACCACAACAAGCGACAACCTATAACCTACACACAATCACAAACAGAATATTTTTTATTATTAGTCAGCTTAACTTCCCAAGAAATATCGTATGGATTTAAACGACAATTTGAATTTTGCATAACATATCAGCCAGACGAAATTCCATACGCTACAACGCCTGTTGGTGGTGTCCCATTCCCTAACAGCCCAGTGAACAATTTCTCCCGAATACGGTCAGAATTCTGAAAGACAGTCGGCAAAAATTGCCAATTTTGATACCGATTTCGGTCACAAATCTTACCGAAAGTTGTATGAGTGGTTGACAAGATTCGGAACATTTGTCTGGGATAATTCGGTATATTTTGTCGAGTTTGTCGTAAAATTCTGCCAGAATTTTAATGGGAAATTCTGAAGGAAATTTAGAAAACATTTCGAAAAAGATCACATTTTCTGAGTATAATCTGCAATTTTTGACCAAAATCTGATTAAATATCTGAAAATTATTAGACTTCCGACGATAATCTAACTACAAATTTATCAGCCTATTTTACTACCGATTTTTGACAAAAATCTTATTAAATGCCCGAAATTGATCAGGATGTTCTTTAAATAATCCGACTCTTTAAATAAAAAATCCCAATGCTGTCCATACATTTCGAACTAAATGTCCGAAAATGAGCATCATTCTCTGAAAATTTTCTGAGTTTCATATATTTAATTAAAAATATTTATATTTAAATTTAAATATATGTATAACATAGTATTTATTTTTTGTAAAGTAAAAAAAAAACAAAATAAACCTCTTCATTGGTAAAAAAGAATGTACAAATTAAGCGGAATTGTGTCGAAGTTGATATCATCCCATTCGATTGCATGATCAAGAAAAAAGCAAATAAAATTCCATTCGGAGCTTGTGCAAGCTATGTCGCTTAAATATCGGATAAAATTTAAGAGAATGAGCAGAATTCGGCTGAAGAAAAATCAGATAATTAAAATCGTTTAAATTTCGGAAGGCATTTTCGATGTGTCGGTTAATTGCCTGATAAAATTTCAGAGATTTTACAGACGTCCGGACGCGTCGAAAAAAATTGATCACCTGAAGGTTATAGCATACAACTATAACAGGAGCAGATACAATTTCCTAAGAATTGAACTCTGCATAGCTGCAGCCTTGTCAATTTTCCAACAATTAGGACAGGCCGCCTCCGGGTTTCCCGGGTTCCTACGCCACCGTCGAAGCAGAAATAATCGGCGTAAACCTCTAGCGTGGGATGAGCATGGAGGTCATTTACGGTCTGTCATCTTCAAAACCAATTAGTTATACAGTGTGGTTCAGTCACGACTAGACAAATTTCACCGGCATATTCCTTGGGGCATTTCATGAAAATATGTCCATCTACGACCATCCCCGAAAATGCATGGGGGCGAAATGGCAGTGGTTTGAAAATTTTCGGGTTGGTGGTCGAAGGGTACTAGGGCAAAATTGCTAACTTCTGAACCAATTGTTAGATTTTTTTTGTGTTTGGGCTTGTTGTAAATGTATTTAAGAGACCTTTCAGAATCATTAAAAAAATTAAAAAAGTGAAATCACCGACATACGGGGCTTTAAACAAAAATTTGGAAAAAAGACATAAGAATGTGCACATAACCTCAATTTTTTCATCCAGATGGAAGATAACTTGTGTTTTTTTCTCTTAAAAAATAACCCTACCTCTTACCTTTCCAAAATTACCTAAACGAAGCCCAGATGTCTTACCGTTCCAAAGTTAGGACTATTAGACTGAAATACAAAATTTTTTTTTTTTCGAAGCACATTTATTTGTTTTTGTGAATTAACACGTTTAAGATTTTATTTTATTGATTGCTTTTTGATTCTGAAAGATCTCTTAAAGGCCTTTCCAACAAGCCCAAAAACAAACAAAAAACCGACCACTGCTTCAGAAGTTGGCAATTTTGCCCTAGTACCCTTCGACCACCAATCCGAAAATTTTCAAACCAAATTTTCAAATTTAAATATTTTCATGAAATGAGCCAGGGAATACACTGGTGAAATTTGTGCAGTCGTGACCGAACCAACCTGTATAAAATATGAATTTCCTATACATTAAAAAAATATTAAATACATTGTTAAAAAAAAAAGTTTTTTGAATTTCTTATTGTAGCACAATTGGTGCGCCACCCTGGATTTACCATCTTCGAAGTTCCTCAAGAGTTACACATTCCACACTTCAAAATGTAATTCAGAAAAAGGTTTTTGGAGGGGGGGAACATATTTTCCAAACTATATTTTAGTAATCCAATTAGTGGCATCTTATTACGGCTGATTCACCTTTAGACACTTTAAACTGTTTTAAATTAAAACCCATTTTGTAATGAATAGATTAACATTCATTAGAGACAAAAACAAAATATGCGAGACTCAAAGACATTTCAAAAAACAATTCCCACAATACAACAAGAAAAACGAAAAAAAAAAAAAAATTCAAAACAAAAGTAAGGGTGTTTTCAAGATATGTACCCATTCTGTCGTTTATACATTTTCAAAATTGACTCACTGACCGGGTCTTCTGGTTGGGTTTACCAACAATAACAAACCAACTACACACGATACTTGTACAATATTCATTGTTAATGAATAGCTTAGCGAGCAAAGCGCCCGACAATGACAAGCGAATCGTTTTGTTGTTGTATCTTAGAAATATTTGTGCGAGTGAGTATCTTATGACTGACGGACTGCTTGACTTACCTTCAGTAACATGGCCTGACTTTGGTAGCGTTTCTGTTGTTGTTGGCACTGCTGAAAAATTATTCATTTTTGCACTCATGAAGGCAACAAACGGCGACAGTTGCAGATGCAGGAGATGAAAATTGGTACCTTGGAAATCCACTGCACTGCCTGGCAGTGCGATTAAAACAGGTTAAAGATGTTGGTTGCAGCACTGGCAACAGCCTTAGTTAGCAGTGGCTGTACTTGAGTTTATGTCGAGTCTGGGCAAGTATCTGGACAATCCCTAAAATATCTCTCCGTATCGCTGCCAGTGTACTCAAGGACGATAAGAATGAAGAAATGCAGCTGCCGTTTGATGGAATTTTGTCGGTTTTATGGAGTTCAAATGATTTAAGAATGAAAACCGACGTTGTTGCAGATGATTGTGTTGTTGTTTATGTGAAATTTGGCACTACTTGCCAAAAGTGGTGCGGTTTTGCTGTTTGTTGTTGTTGGCTATGGGATACTTTGCAGTTAGTTTCGATTAACCCTCATCTCCGGTGTCGTCGAAGGAGAAATAAACCTGTTTCTTTTTTTGTTCTTTGTTATTGTTTTGATTTTCAAAGGGGTGTAGATACAATTTGTGTAGTATCTTGAGGTTGTTTTGGTTTTTGGGTCTCGATTTCAAGTTTTTTTTTTTGACAACAAATACTTGTTGAAAAATATTTAACCGTAATCACTTTATAATGATGAAGTGTTCAATAAGTTGATTATTGGGGTACAAGAACCGGGTATGAGATAAATTATCGGTATCTGTAAGATTTTTATTTTTTGTTTTTGCCTCGACTATATAAATTCTAGATTGTGATGATTTTAAGGCTGCATAAATATTTCACAAATGTTTAATAACAAATATTTTATATAACAAACAGTTCCAATTTACTAGTTGTGTGATTTGCCATTAAAATCCCACTAATATTTAGCAATTATTAGGAATTTTCACAATTTCACGCCCGTTCCTGTAAACTTTTGCAGGCAGTTGCAACGGAAGCAATAATAATCGTTCAACTCCTCCCGGAAATTCTCACTTAATTGGTATTTTGTTTTAGCTGAACTTTTATGCCTCATTTGACACGGGTCGAATACACTTTGAACGGTTTTTGACACAATGACTTTCTTTCATTTCACAATCACACAAAAAAATCCTTTAATTTCCTTGCAACTTTTATTATCATGAATGAACTTTTGTATCTAATAGATACTTTTTTTTCCTTCTCACATCTCTATGGAATTTTCACTTTGTTTTGGAAAATAATATGTACTATTTTAAAATACATAAATCAACAGCACAGTCACACGATTCTACACGATTTTGTTGTTATCACACATTGTAGTCGGCGTGTCGTTCGTTGCGCGTTCAATCCGCTCTTATGGCTCGTTGTACGTTCGCACGCGTTCACTGCTCATTTAACAATCGCTAGGTCGTTTCGGCATGTGAGATGTTAGAGCTGTGCCGTTGCTGCTACTGAACTGACAAACAACAACAACACAATTTTGTTGCCGCTGCAGTCGTCTCTGCAATCGTTCGTATACTAAACAATCATTTTGTCCATTCTGTTTTGTACCCCATTTGGTTTTTTGTTTTGTTGTCTTTCAATTCCAATGTGCAGTGATGCCAACTTAGCCCTTTTCGGGCTATTTTGAGCCCTTTTTGGGTTACCCAAAACCCGAAAACAAAATTGTAGCCACAAACTAAAAAACGCGTAAAAGTAGCCCTTTTAACTATTTTACTTTAGCCCTTTTAGCGCTTTTTGTATTTTTTTTACAGCATGGCACCTTATTTTGCAAATTCTCCTTTTGACGTGACAAAGTCTTAAATTAGGTTGCGGCTGGGAGTCACTTATGAAAAAGTGTAACGCCCGGTAACGTTACGATGAGTCACCGAACACAAGTAAACGCAATGTGTTTACTTGTGTGCCAGAAACGATTTGCTTTGCTGGCTTCTAGTGGCTGTTGGTCGGTGGTGTGAGTGTTTTTGTTTTTTGGCACATCATATATATGACGACTGAGCAAGTATGTATGTGCGTATATATGTGCGTGTGTATGAATATTGATTTAGATCAGTCTGCATTGGATAAGGTATTATTTTTTGTTTTTTTTTGTTTTTTGTTTTTTGGCTTTATGATATGTGTAGTGTATGTTTGTGTGTAGAAATTTTCATATGAATTAGGTAGCCAAAACGAAACAGAGAGCTGCGGTCGGCTTTAAAAACGATATGCGAATATGATGAATTGAAATACTTTTTGGTTAGTAAATTATTTTCTTTTGTTTTTAATAAAAGAAATGTTCATTTTTTATAATAAAAGAAATGTTTATATTTTATAATAAAGGATATGTTTATTGTTTATAATGTCACATTTGATAATGTGTTCATAGAAATCGCACAGGTACCTAGATGGTGTTGAAATTACTTCTATTTTCCTAAACCATAAGTTTCAATAAATGTTAAAACATCGCCCGTGAGTTCTAACACTCATTGGGCAAGTGAGTTCATTGCACTCCTATTGTGCAATTTAATTATATTCATATCAATAAATATTCTACCGAGAAAAAGACGTTGTCACGTAAAATCTTCGCCCGTAAAACCGACTTTACAGGCAACAATTTTTTTGGTTTCGTTATTTCGCTTTGTATCCAAATGTATTTTGATGAGATGTGGCAACATTACTTTTTGACTATTTTGTTTTTCTTTGAAAAAGAAAAGTAAAAAGAGAAAATGTTTGTTATCCAACGTGTGGAATTCCACAAGAAGTCTGTTTAAAAATAAATTCCAACGAAACTTATAAAAGATCGAAATATTATTTAGAGAGTAATTTAAGGTCTGAAGACGAAGGAAACATAAAATTTTTTATTTAGAAACAACCAATTTTGAATGTTGAACTCACAAAGTTTTTGTAACTATGTTATTTAGTTTATATATCAATTGAAATATGTATAACTATGAAATTGTACTTTACTATAAAAAACTATGTATTTATCTCATATTGCAAATAAACATTCTAAACTAATGGTCAGTGATTGATTAAGGTCAGAACCAATTTAGTTTGTAATTTAGCGCGTTTTAGCCCTTTTTCGAAAGTTGTCTGCGCGTATTGCTATCCCGGAGTTGGCAACACTGCCAATGTGTGTGTGCACGAGAGTGTTTAATTTTATAAGTGCAAAGATGAAAATATCAGCATCGTAGTACTTATTTTAGTACTTTTGACCTCTAAAAGCACAAAAAATATAATCAGCCCAATTCTAAATTTTCCCAATAATTTTTTTCATCAATATAAATTTTTAAGGTGAGCTGAAATACATACATATATATTTTTTTTTGTACGATCGGCCCGGCCCATCTTCTTGAGATTTGGGCTTGCAAACTTGAGTGTTGTTGAAATTTATTGTAGGTTGTAGACAACACTTCAGGCTTTGTTTTAAGGTATAATGCTTCGCATTAACCCTTCTAAGACCGGAGATATTTATGTTCAAAGTTTGAAATACAAGAAAAAATAAAAGTTTTTTTACTTTTTTCCAAAATTTTATTTATTTTCCTAGCATAGGCCTCAAGTTAAGCTTCAAAATCAAAATATTGGACTTTTATATATTTTTTCGTTTTTTTTAAGTTAATTAATTCAAAGAAATGAAAAAAATCTGAGTCTAGGTAGAAACTAGGTTCACTAGGGCTGTTTTTTGAGAAAATCAGATTTTTAGCAAAAAAGTGAGGTTAAAAAATCGTATTTTTTAAATTTGTCCCCAATGGGTTAATAAAATGTAATATATTTTTGTATGCAGATTTAAAGAGTTGTTAATGGTCTTTGTATTGATATTCACCGGAACCAGATCGGACCATAAATATGTCAGATATGGCCAATTCTATACTCCAGCTTTAAAGGCCCATATCTCAAGAAGTTGGACCGAGCGCAAACATTTGTTTTTTCTATTTTAATACGCTTTTTAAGCCCTTTTAGGCCAAAAAAAAAAATATTTAAAATTTGTTTAAATAGCGCAGACTTAGCTATATCCATATATACCGATTTCTCAAAAACTGGAGCCAATCTGACACTTCCAAATGTACTTTCGCACTCAGGGGACTCCTCCCTAATAGTTCGAAAAGGATTCATCAAAGTTCATTTTTTTTCGGGTCAAAAACTATCACAGTGTTATCAGAGTCTACCTAAAAAACTACAAATTTTTTGAAAATAATAAATTTTTATTAAAAAAGGGAGGTTAACAAATTTTGCTTTTTTAATTAACCCCCAACGGATTAATAAAACTAAATATGTGCATACACAGATTTATAGAATTTAGAAAGACCTTTGTAATGATACCCATTTCTACTAACTTTGATAACCTCTTTTAAGACTTTTATACGCTTTTCTCGGTAAAATAAAAGTAATTATTTAATTTTTGATAGAAAATAGCTGACCTGGCAGACGTTGTCCTGCAAAGTTTGTTCAAATACCGTTAGCAGGAGCAGAAGGAGGTACCACAACCTTTGTCCAATTGGACCGTAATAGTAAATCACCCAAACGCATACAACAAAATTTATTCAAATCGGTCGAGAAGTTTAGGAGGAGTTCAGTCACAAACACACGTGCAGTAGAATTATATATATTTAATACTTACATTTTTACGCAGCACTCCCTAGCAATTTTTTGGCGGAATTACTCCCAAAAGTTGTTTTCACATTCTCCATTTTATTGACATTTAGAATACCTACTTTTTTCCCGGGGAAAAATTTCCCTTTTTCGAAGTTCGTTTAGAATAAGCGAAAAGGGAATAGGGAAAAAACTCCCAGGGAATTGCTATTGAGAATTGGGCTGAATGTTTCGAAAAACGACATATTATAAACCCCGAGACATAAATTAAGTTTGGCATAAATCTAGTGTAGCTACAATGCTCTGATTTACACCGAAATTTCACCACCGACAAAACCTTCTGCGCTGAGTCGGAAAAGTGTTTTCTTTCTGCAGAGCGTCCAACTTCTTGAGATATAGGCCTTTGAAGCTTGAATTTATAATTGGTCATATCTTAGGTATTTATAATCCGATCTGCCTAAAATTGGTCTCATTTCAAAAGTCTTTCTAAACTCTATAAATCTGTGTAGAAATATATTTATTTTTATTAACCCATTGGGGGATAATTTTTTAACCTCACTTTTTTCATAAAAATTTACAATTTTCGAAAAAGTATTGTAGATTTTCACAATGCAAAAAGGGCATTATTATTGTATTGCAGGTGAATTAGATTAATTCCAATGTACAATCTTACTAAATGTTCAGCTCATTTTTTCATATTTTCAGTAACAAATTTTGTTTCAGCTTTTAATTAAAGAAGTATTTATTGTATTGTTGCTTTCAATAGTAACATTTAAGTAAATGATAACATTATAATCACAAAATAGACTTAGACTTTCCTTTGTCCGCAGTGAATGCTTTATGGGAAAATATCAACGCGATAACTGGAATTTTAAACCTCCAAACTAAGGAGAAAGTTGTAGAGAGCAAAAATCGTAACAAATCCCTAGATAAAACTGTATTTAACTATTGAATGTTTATTTTAAAGATTTAAGTTCAAATACAGTTGCGAGGAAATTAATGCAACACTGAAGTCTATGATCTTCGAGTGTTGGTCTGCGCTTATAACTGCATCCAATTTATAGATTTCTTTTATTTTTTATATTCAAAATTAGTGTCAACTAATTTAAGTCAGTATATATACATATGTAACTAAGCCAGTTTAATGTTTTTTTTTTGGGTTATTTAAGGAAAACGTGTTTATTCTGTGCGAGCAAAAAAAATCAACTTCAAGTTATACATTTTTTATTAATATTTAATTTGTATTTATTATTATAAAGGGTTATCCATTTCGTGGTTTCAAAAGTATAGGGCTGGAATTCGACATCTGTCAAACTAAGTTGTTAAACCAATTTTTTTTCTTTTCAGTTGAAAGTCTGACATTGACGAAAATGGATCGCCTAACTATCACACAACGCATAAAAATTATTAAAACCTACTACAAAAATTGTGATTCTGGCACAGCCACATATCGTGCTTTAAGAGGAGATTATGATTTACATAATCGTCCAACTATGCAAGCAATTGGCAAAATTGTGAAGAAATTTGAAGAGACTGGAGCGGTTACAGATATTGTAAGGCGTGTGCATCATCGCTTCGCTCGTTCTGCTGAAAATATCGCTGCTGTAAGTGAAAGTGTTACCAAAGACCCGAATGTGTCGATTCCTCGTCGTTCACAGGAATTAGGACTGTCTTACGGCACATTATGGCGTATTTTGCATTTGGATCTACACCTTCATCCATATTAAGTCCAGCTGACACAACAACTGAAGCCAGCTGACCATTCACGACGTCGTAGATACGTGGAATGGCTGCTTGAACAACAGGCGGTGGACTGCGATTTTTCGAACAAAATTTTCTTCAGCGATGAAGCACATTTCTCACTCGGTGGGTATGTTAATAAACAAAATTGTCGTATTTGGTGTTCTGAGAATCCTCAAGTAATTGAAGAGAGGCCATTACATCCAGAAAAAGTCACTGTTTGGTGGGCTCTTTGGTCCGAAGGTGTGATTGGACCTTACTTCTTCGAAAACAACGATGGAACGACTGTCACCGTCAATTCGGAGCGTTATGGTCATATGATAACCGACTTGTTTTTGGCTGCTATTGAAGAGTACGACTTGGAGAATATGTGGTTTCCACAAGACGGTGCCACATGCCACGCAACTGGAGCGAATATGGCTTTATTGCAAGAGACATTTCCTGGCCGCGTAATTTCTCGTCGTAGCGATATCAACTGGCCACCAAGTTCATGCGATTTGACACCATTAGACTTTTGTTTTGTGGGGCTACGCGAAAGACCGTGTTTATGCAGATAATCCTTTAACTCTTGAGCACTTAAGAACCAACATTCGTTAAGTTATGGCTGAGATACCGCCCAATATGTGTCAAAAAGTGGTCGAAAATTACCTCAAAAGAATCAATGCTTGCAACATTTCGCGTGGTGGTCATTTAAATAATGTAGTGTTTCACACATAATGTCAACGTTCACACTTTATAATAAAAATGAAATATGAAAAAAATTGTTATATGTCTTTTATTTACGTTTACTTTTGAAACCGCAAAATGGATAACCCTTTATTATACCTAATACTAATATTTAGTGGCATAGCCCTTATTAGCCATTACTGCACTTAATCTTGAAGGCATAGAATTAACTAAAAATATCTCTGGATGTCATTATATCCAGAGATATTTTTTCCCATTCTGGTTTCAATGTTTTTTCTGAATCTTCTAAATTTAAGGGATTTTTCTTTACTTCCCGATATAGATTTTCTGTGTTTGGGGTCATTATCGTGTTGGAATACACTATTAGGATCCATTTTTTTCACGAAGATGGGGAAGCATTTGTTGTTCCAGTATTTCACAATATTTAGCGCCATTAATAATCCCTTAAATTTTTGTTATGGGACCAGTGCCATCACGGGAGAATGCACCTATTGAGCTGCGTCTAATTGCATGTTTATAATTTCTTACACCACATGTTTGACTGTAGGCAGCTGATATTTAAGAGAATATCTTTGTTTAGGTCGCCTGCGTACGATATTTCTTCAATCGGAGCCAAATAAATTAAATTTGCTTTAATCGCTCCACTACACTTTGACCCACTGATCCGTTGAGCAGTCTAAATGCCGGTTTGCAAAGTCAAGGCTTTTTTAATTGACTACTTATCAATGGCTTCTTGGCGGGTCATCTGGCAAACAAATTTGATTCATTTAGCCTACGTCTCACAGTGCGACCAATTTTAACCATTTGTCGTCTATCCTGACGAGCAGTTGTTTTTCGTAGGCGACCACTTCCTAACATTCCGCGTATTTTTTTTTTATTTTAAATAACGATGCAATGCGACACACCGTCGATTTGCTTATATTAATTAAAAGTCCAATTTCACTCATTGATTTACCATCTTCTACAGCTTGAATAATAGCTGATCTGGTATCAGCTGACATTGCTCGTCGCATTTTTTTGCTCGTCAAAATTATTATCTTTCTTCACTGAACATAAGAAATTATACCTTTCACAAAAGAAAATGAATCATAATGTTGCCAATACGAATATTCTGATTCCAAAGAATAACAAATTAAAAGAAGAGATGAACTAGATACCGTTATTATTCAAAAAGATACATTTGGAGATCATACAACTGAGTGTTGCGTTGTTTTGCTCGCAACTGTATTTCCAGTACGTATTGCGATTTGTTTGTACGTGACAAAATTTAAAAACCTATTTATAAATATGTGTTTTTCGTCCTCAGCAGCAAGCTTGATTCTTATTTATAATTTGGATATTAAACACTTTTTCTCCATGTGTAATGGTTTCGCTGAAATTTGGATTTAACTGTAACAATTCCGAATGTTGGTTGTGACGTCCAGTACGTGACGGGATTTGTTTACTATTTTTGGAACGAAGTTCCTTATCGCACGTTGCGGAATGGGGGCTAAATGAAAAAAAATAAAAAAGTTGTTTTTAACACTATTATGCTACAACCCAGTATTATCAAGAATATTGGGTACTTTTGCTTTGGTTTGTGTCTCGACTAACATATGTTGGGAAATTTCTTGTTTAATGGGAAGTTTTCTAAGTAGAGCCTGTTACCAATATATTTAGTATATATTGTAGTTTTGAACCCAATGAAAAGTAGAATTAGAAAAGCCAATGTGAAAGAAGTTAGAAAAAGAAATTTTTTTAAAATAATTGCCTTTCCTTAAAACAAGTACATTTTTTCAAAAAAAAAAACATATTCATATTCTTAAACAAAGAACCTTTTCCTAAAAAAAAAATATAATAAAAAAAATTACAGCAGACAGTTGTCCGAGGCCTTCGGCCACGGACTGTCCCTGCAGGCTGAGTCAGAGACACGGCCATTAAGTTTAACGTAGAATACGCCATCCGATAAGACAGAAAACATATATAACAATAAATTCATTTGCTTATATTATTTATCATTTATTGTTATATATGTTTTCTACCTTATCGGATGGCGTATTCTACGTTAAACTTAATGGCCGTGTCTCTGACACAGCCTGCAGGGACAGTCTGTGACCGAAGGCCTCGGACAACTGTCTGCTGTAATTTTTATATTTACCAACGGCATTTGATTCAAGTCCGTTTAAAAAAAAAATATTATGTTCAATTTTTTTAAACTTAATTTAATTTATGTATTTTAATTAATATTTTTATTGAAATAAGTTCTGCGAATGTTGAGAGCGCCGCCCTAATATTAAAAAAGGTTTACCTTATCGAGTCTTCGCATTAGCATTCGAGCGTTGTGTGAAAGCTTTACGCTTTACAATTCAAAATTAATGTTACAACAGCTTTAATGAAGCTTTCGCAAAAAAGCTTTATTACGTTAGCTTACTGTTTGTTTAACTTTTTACTAGATACATGTTGCCAAGCAACATTAGCTTGCTGTTCGTTTCACTTTTTACTAGATACATGTTCCTAAGCAATGTTGAGCAACCAAAAACACTCAACCAAACACCACACATATGTTTGACTGTATGTGTTTAAACAATTTTCATTTGAGAAATTAAAATACTAGAAATATATCAACCAATATGAAATGTATATCAAACGAAAGATAACATCTTCATTTACCTACGAAAAAATTTTTAAAGAAATGCATCTAGCCGTTTTCTCAAATTCAATGAAATAAAGATTACAACAATAAAAACCTGACATGACTCCTCATACCGTAAGGTAAGACGTATTCTACGTCAAAAACTTTCTTAAAAAATTGCATTTTCGTACAACAAATTGTGGTTTTCTTAAAAACCGACCTTTTCTATAAAGAGTACCTTTTTTGTTAAACAAAAAAGTACTCGTAGCTACTCTTAAAAGTAAGGACCAATTCTAAAAAAAATCCCATTTATTAAACAACCTTTTCTTCAAAAAAAAAAATACCTTCCCTTCAAAAACCTTTTCTTAAAAAAAATACCTTCCCTTCAAAAAACACCTTTTGGAAAAATACTTAAAAAATTAATTTTCTTAAAAACAAAATAATACCTTTTCTTTTATTTTCTTGCGATGAGTAGCCTATCTGAAAATAAGCACATTTTCTTAAAAAAATAACCTTTTCCTAAAAAGAGTACCACTTCTTTAAAAAGTTCCTGGTCTTAAAAAAAGTACTTCTTTGTAAAAAAAAATGTATACTCTCATGCTTCTTCTTCTTAAAAATAATTCCTTTTCTTAAAAAAAACATTAGCTTTTAATAGACGACCTACGTCGCTTTAAAAAATTACCTTTTCGAGAAAATATAATACATCTTACAAAAGCGACCTAAAAATATATATTTTTTTAAAAAATACATTCAATAAAAAAAAATTTCTTAAAAAATGTTTATCATTTTACAAAAAGTATCTTTTCTTAAAGATCCATTTAAATTATCGTATTTTTCAACGGGCGAGTTAGGCGTGTTGGAACTAATTAGTACGTAATAGCGTATATAGCGAAAGGAACTTCGTTCCAACCGGGTGTCCCCTGACCCCTCATGTAATGTTTCTTCAGTATTTCCTGAATTATCTAAAAGTTTCTATGAAGGATAAAAGACTAAGATGTAAACTATTAAATAGATAATAAATTAGATATTTGATGAATCGGTTAAGAAGTAGGTATAATATAAAACTAAAAATAGTTGAATTTGTCTGTACCTGACCGTGGAATGTTCCGTATTTAAACATATTTTAAACAATTATCATATTCTAAACAATTTTAAACAATTCTTGTTATATGAATATGAGTACTTAACCAATTTAAATTGTTTTGCATATATTTTAGTTCAAAAATTGCATACTTGGTTTCAATTTTCAGGCAACTTAATTTATACATTTTAATTTTTTGATGTAGAATAGGATATTGAAATAATGGAAGCCATATTAAATACAGGTAGATCTGGTGGATGTCCGAGAATCAGGTGGGCCGAGATTCGGGTGTTGTTTACTTTACTCAGTATCCTTTTCACATTCCCAGTATTTTTCGTTTTTTTTTATAAAATTTACTAATTATGCGTATAGGCTGGTAATAAGTTCGTGAGAATTTATGACAAATTGTAGATGCTGGTTTTCTCACTTTTACTAAACTTTTTATTTATTTAGGAAAACCATTCTTTTCCATAACATCCAGAGGAGGGATTGGGCGAAAGTTGTTAACAATCAGTGAACTTTTACACCTTTTCCTATCATTGTGTATTGATAAGCAATTTCATGATTAACTACTCGACAATGTTGCCGTGTGAAAAAAAAGAAGGAGCCAATTTCTGTTAGCAGCAAAATTGGATTTTTTCCTTTTTTTTTGCCTGGTAGATCATTAAATGAGGATAACAAAATTTAACAATTTTCGGAAGTATGTACATATTTTCCGATATATAGGTCTCCAAAGCTTGAATGTATAGTCGCTCATAACTCTGCCATTTATTATCCGGACCTGAGGAAATAAATTTCATAAATCGTTAAATTTATATTCCACCAAGTCGTCCGGCCGGGCTAAGGCAGGGGGTTGGGATCAAATTCCCTCTGTACTTTAAGTCGATGTGTGACAAAATCAGAAAGATCGTGCGAGTTTTTAGAAATATTTTTTTTATTTTGGTGTGTAATAACTACAACAAAGGACAATATAAACAAAAGACAACAACAACGATAAAATACAACAACACCAAAAGACAAGAACAAGTTGATTAAACCAAAAAAGTGAGGTTAAAAAACATTTATTAAATGAGCCCTCAATGCGTTAATAAAAGGAAATATATTTATATACAGAGTTATAGAGTTTCATAAGGGCTTTGTAATGATACATATTTCAAGCAGATCCGATGATAAATACCTGAGATATGACCAATTATATACTCAAGCTTTAAAGGCCTATATCTCAAGAAGTTGGACCTAGCGCAAAAAAACTTATTTACAAGAGTTACTAATGCTTCCATTACAACACTGATAGGTAATGTTCCTAACATTAAAGGAGGATTCAAGCCAATGCTGCGGCCGTTTGGAAATCGTGACGCTCCAAAATTGCAATGTATTTTCTTTTTGTAACAGAAACGAAATACATTATAATTTGATTGCGATACGCTTTTTGGTTTTTTCAGTTTGTTTAGATTGTTTTAAACAATATTATACCGTTTATGCTGCAACCGAAATCCCGATTGTCTAACTTTCATTCACACGAACAGCTGATTTGTGTATAGAAAATCAGATGTTTAGGACACGAAATCTAAATATCTCTAGATTTTGAGTGCAGTATAAAACATGTTTTTAAAACTAAACGATAAAAACTATAGTTATATTTAGTGATAAAAAGTACTTTTCTTTTTATACAGCTCTTAATTCTCATCCCTGGCGCAAATGTGTAAGGTACTTGGTGAAAACGAGAGAGAATGCGAAACCAAAAGCAACAGAGAAAGAGAAATAGAGAGGGTGTATTTTGTTTTTGTAGATGATGGTAGTTTGAAAGTCATGGATGGTTAATGGTTACCGTGTCTCAAACTATTGGGAAATACCGCGAAAATTTAGACGTTCTTCAATAATAAATTGGGAATTTTTGCATTATGACCATAAGAATATTCCGTTTGTTAGCGGTGTGTTAATAAATAATATCATACAGTTGCGGCCAAAATAATCAGGGACCATAATAATTCTTATTAAAAAAAAATAACAACATGTGATTCGTACTTAAAAATCGCACTAATGTGTTGGATATAAGCCAGGGGCATGGAGTCGGCGTTAGAGTTTAGGAGTCGGAGCTCAGGAAATCAGTCGGAGTTGGAGTCGATTTTTTTAAGACCGACTCCGATATCTTGTTAACAAAATTGCTAAAAACCAGATGAAGAAGTACAATACAATCCCGAACATGTCAATTATTTTCATTTCATTTAAGTTTATTAACACTATGACTATTCTCAAAATTCGGAATTGGTGTAAAAACTGTACGTCTCAATCAGTGAGCATAAAATTAGAAAGCGCACACCTCACTTGTTGTGAGAAACTCTCCTCAATTCCTTCATGGGATGTAATGCGAAACCATTTATTATATTATTTTAAGACTATGACATATACACTCCTTACAGACAAGCAATTAACTTAATATAATGTCTAAATTACAGTTTTTAAAAATGTTTTAAACTTATCTTTAGGAGGACTAAAATCGACTAATGTGCAAATAGAGTTGAAAAGTCTCATGGATTTACGAAGGGGTTCGTTGCGGACATATTTTGATGAGTGTATGTCGAGATGAAATGGATAATAGGATCTTAAAGATCGTGAAGGTGCACGTATATTGATGAAAGCGAGCAATTCAGATCAATCAAGAGCTCCCGATATAATATTGTGAAGGAGTTAAAGCAAGTGATTTTTAGGACAGAAGAAGGCGTCTACTGTTATAAATTTGAATTAGTTGCGTCAAATTAATTGAAATCAAAGCACACTTAAGAAATGGTTCTTTGAATCTCTCGATCCAATTTCTATTCACTTCAGCCAATGGACTACAAATAAATGAAGTGAATTCCAATTTAGTGAGAACGAAAGATGTGTGAACTATTTTTTTAGTATAAGGGTCAGAGAACTGCATAGTATTCCTACGAATGAAATACATAATCGTAGAATAAGCTTTTGGGATTATATAATTTAGATGCGGTATACATGTTAATATAACATCAATGACTACATCTAAATCAAGAATCTCAGAGAGTATATTTGGCGCTATTAGGTACAGCACTGCCATAGACTTTGATTAGTGTGGAACCCTCGAGTACGATCAATCCTACTTTTAGATACCGGATTATGCGTCATAACGCAAGATCATCAGTTGAAATTTAAAAGACATCAACTGAAATTTGAAAACAATTTTTTTTACATTTAACTCACAAATTTTAAATTTCAAATGTGTTTTTTTTAATTTCAATTGATGTATTTTAGATTTAAATTATTGTACATATTTTAAAAAATTTAAAATATTTATAAAATATAAAAATTTTGTATTTTTAATTTATAAAATTTAAATTGATTATTTCAAAGTTCAAACAGAAATTTTAAATTCCAATTGTTGTAATTTAAATTTAAATCATTATTTTCGAATTTGAATTGATACTTTCAAAAATAAAATCAAAATGTTTGTTAAACTTCAATTGGAAATTTTGTAGTCAGGTCGGATTATTAAAAATCAGAGGTAGAAAAGACAACAGTTATTAATGAGTTTATTGTCATTGAATTCTTGTAATTGGCATTTCAATTACCTATTCTGGAATTGCTGAGAAGTTTAAAGATTTTTTGTTTTAAAAATAATACCATTGTTACAAAAACTAAAAACTACATTATTAAGAGCTTCTATGTTTGTTGAAAACAATTGAAATTCATAATTTTTCAATCTGGCAATACCTTTGCCCAACAAATACTTATTACTAGGGATTTCATACTTTTATTGTTGCTCCTAAGACAATATGCTCCTAAGACATGCCCGTAAAATATCAAAATATGCCTAAAAATTAACACAAATGCATTTAAAAATATGTTTTTTAATATTTGATATTACTCACGGCAAAAAAAAATCAGCGCATTGAAAATTCAGCCATACACTGTCAATAACGTTTAATTGCCAGCCTACGACGGAGCTTACAACGTGGTAAAAAAAACGAAATTAGAGAAAAATAAAGAACACGAAAAATTATTTTAATATCAGTCGAATATATGAGGATTTATCTAAAAATTTTATATAATTTTTTTGGCTTATTTTCAGGCCTTCTACAAAGAAGTTCATAAAACCAGCACACCGTCCTCGCAATTCTTTTTTGTACCAAGTGAGTTCCATGGAACCGTCATTCAAGAATTTTTAAATTTTCCATGTTCTAGTATATTCGACTAATTTCTTGGCGCAATTTTGAGCCTCTCCCGAAGACTGACAATATTGCCTAATCTTGTTATACATAGACATAGCTTTTTAAATATGCATTTACAGAAAATAAGTCATAAAAAATTCAAAAATATGCACCAACAAGTCACTGTGGGTTTTCTGCAAGTTGTGTGATTCGTCAAGATAATTTGCGTAATTACTTTTAGACTTTTCATGGGGTTGGCATGGAAGTCCCATCCGTAGTTATTACCAATTAGAAAAATTGCTACATAAAAATATTCTTTAAACGGAGAGTCCAAACAACAAATTAACCAATTTTCCGTGTTTCCAAGGGGTTTAGAAAACTTGGGTCAATTCACATTGTATTTTTTTCCAAAATCGCAAAATCTGTTTAGCATATGTATTGAATCAACTTTTCTAAAATGTCTCGTTATAAATTGGATAATTTTTCGTTTGGGCACTCCGTTTGCAAGATATAGCCATTTTTCTAATTTTGTGCTGTTTATTTACACAACATTTTTATTGTCATGTGCTATTGAGAACGTCCAGAATAGCAAATTGAAGTTCTTGTCACTAATGTATTTACATTCTCCACAAATACGCTTGTCACTCGGTCGAGAATAGCACCACTGTAAGTCAAATATATGAGAATATAGTTGTGTTTTTTTTTGTAACATAAGTATATACGAGACATGTATAGGATACAAACAAAACGCATCCTAGTGAAACATAAATGCTTTGGCAGCACATTAATCTTTATTGTATTATTCTTTATTCGTAAACAAAGAATTTGCTTACAAATGAAACTGATACAAAATTTGTAAATTAAAATGTTGTATTTGTGAAATTGTCCAGACTCTCAATAAAGGAATCAGAGAGAATCCTTACGTATAGGCAATCATATTCTTAGATCCTTGTAGAAAATTGCCTAACGCTATATGAACTGAAACCAAACGCTATTTTGCTTACTATTTTTTTTATTCACATCAAATATAATGTTTTTTTAGTAGGAGCACAAGACAAAAAGGTTAGCACTGAAATACAAATTTCTTTGTCAGAAGGAAAATATTCTCTTGAAGAACGCTTTTCAATCGTTAAACGTTAAAAAGTCCATTCCGGAACATATTCGGCGACAGTATAGTCAATGTCTATGTATATTTATCTCTATAGATTTCACACTTAATAGTTGAATGCAATTCTTTTAGTCTGATAATCGTAAAATCCACTCTCCATTTCACCAGAACGAACTGGCTATCGATTTTTCTGGATAATGTAAACGATAAATCTGAAACCGGCGAAGAAAGTCCATGTTAAATTTTGGATATACGAAAAAAATTTCAGTAACTTAGACATACCTTTCAAGAAGATTTACTTGCCATTGATGAAATTCGGATATAGTTGATTCTCTACATGGAACACATTCAGAAGTATATAAAAGCTACTGAATTGAGCACTTAAAAAACGGGTCACCCATTACATCCCATTAAGGAATTGCGGAGAGCTTCTCACAAAGCACTTAGCTCATCATAATACAAACTTGGTACTTCATTTGAGTTGGGTGGCATGCATTGTGATTCGAATTCAATTCCCGTGATGCTTTGCCTGCCCTACTTGAATTTACTTACAATTTTGCCTACAAATCAGCGTTATCCTTTATCATATCAATCACATATTATAAACCTAAAATTAATTTTAGAATTCAATCAAATTTAAAATTCTTTATTATTTTTCTGTCACAATTAATTTTCTTTTCAGTAGACATTTGTCAAGGAAACTTGGTAGCATTTTTGTATTCCGCTACATTTGTACTACTTTTTTTGTACAACCTATCCCCGATAGTCTTAACACATATATTTATCCCCGTTGTCGTATACAAGTTAGCATTTGTATGGGGGAAACGTATATACGTTCCAAAAAAACCGCAACCTATGTTACATTAACAGTGCTATTCTCGACCGTGTGACAAGCGTATTTGTCCTGATAGTAAAAACATTTGTGACAGGAACTTCAATTTGCTATTCTGGATGTCAAATGAAAGCTCTTTTTGTTTTAGTTGACAATGATATTTATAACGTTACCAATACCACATGACAATAAAATTGTTGTGTAAATAAACAGCACAAAAGTAAAAAAAAATGGTTATATCTCGCAAACGGATTGCCCAAACGAAAAATTAGCCAATTTATGACGGTTTCCAGGGATTTGAGAAAAATTGGATTTTGCGAATTTGGAAAAAAATACACTGTGAATTGAACCAAGTTTTCTAAAACCCTTGAAAGCACGGAAAATTGGTTAGTTTGTTGTTTGGAATCTCCGTTTAAAGACTATTTTTATGTAGCAATTTTTCTAATTGGCAATAAGTAGAGATGGGATTTCCATGCCGACCCATGTTTTTTCTGAAAAGTCTAAAAGTAATTACACCAATTATCTTGACGAATCACACAACTTGCAGAAAACCCACATTGACTTGTTGGTGCATATTTTTGAATTTTTTATGATGAATGCTTTATTTTCTGTAAATGCATAGTTTTTTTTTGCATATTTAAAAAGCTATGTCTATTTATAACAAAATTAGGCAAAATTCTCAGTGTTCGGGAGAGGCTCAAAATTACGCCAAGAAATTAGTCGAAAATATTAGAACATGAAAAATTCTTGAATAACGGACCCATGGAACCCACTTGGTACAAAAAGGAATTGCGAGAACGATGTGCTGGTTTTATGAACTTCTTTGTAGAAGGCCTGAAAATAAGCCAAAAAAATTATATAACAATTTTAGATAAATCGATTATTTAACGCACCACAAAACTAAAGACATCATTAAATTTGCGTAAAGAATGCGTTTCATTTCAATAACCACATTTTCCTGTTTTGGGGCCGCGCCTAAATGGACACGTATTGTCGACGCTTTAAGCCTCATATATTCGACTGATATCAAAATAATTTTTCGTGTTCTTTATTTTTCTCTAATTTTGTCTTTTACCACGCTGTAAGCTCCGGCATATTAATTTCCAATGTCCAGTTTTTTTTTTTTGCCGTGAGTAATATCAAATGTTAAAAAACATATCTTGAAATGCATTTGCTTTAATTTTTAGGCAAATATTGATATTTTACGAGCATGTCTTAGGAGCATATTGTTCAACAATAAAAACATGAAAACCCCATCCCTAGTAATAAGCATTTGTTAGGCAAAGGCATTGCCAGATTGCAAAATTATGAATTTCAATTGTTTTCAACAAACACAAAAGCTCTTGAGAAAGTATTTTTTAGTTATGGCAAAATGATATTATTTTTAAAACAAAAAAGCTTTAAACTTGTCACAGCAATTCCAGAATAGGTAATTGAAATGCCAATGACAAGAATTCAATTACAATAAACTCATGAATAACGGTTGTCATGAATTCCAGAATAGCAATGTTAATAAAATTGGTTAATCCATTGTCAGATATATGGATTTGTGCATTGGCAACCCTAATTACATTGAACAATAGTTTTATATGCACTGCATGTGTAAATTAGCGTCTCTCTAACTTTTAAGAAAGTGCTGCCTAGTTTAAGACTTTCGTTATTGTAGACACAAACCGGGAAGTAGTGTGCATTATCGCCGCCAACAACTGGAGGTCGATATTTTTACAATACGATTCGAATTTGACTTCCGTTTCTGAGAGATTTATATTTTTAAGTTTCTTTTAAATTTAACGGAGTTTCCATTAAAGTTCGTGTATGTACGAATTATTTATCTTAAAAAACATGTGTCGAATACATTGTATACATATACTTCTGTCAATTTTGTAAAAATTTGGAAGTGGTGAAATAACAATGACAGAATAACGGCTAACAACAGTTTGTTAAGTTAAAAGGAATACGAATATACAGACACATTTTTTCGCCATAACAAAATAGTTCGAAATATTGAAAGGCTTGAGTTAAAACGGGTCTTAACTGTATCGACGTAGTGGGATTTTTGAACTTTATTTTCAGGCATTTTTACTGTTTACAGTTATTTTGTGGTGTTCCATTTCTGTATTTAGAATTTATCCAATTGGACCTATCCCAACTATCTTCACTCTTTGCTTGCAATAAGTTATTGCCGTCTGTCGGACTCTGTAACAAAGTTCGTTGTGCAGCCAGACAAACCCAACGAAATAGTCACTCAAAACTGGTTTTATAACATTCGTGCCAAAGAGTTATAAAGTTAAACAGACCGTTGAAACAGTTTTTCTTGAACCAACACTGCTACACAAGCCAGCTCAACTTTAATGTGAGTGATTCTCGAACAAGGCAGTATAAAAAGTCATAAAAACTGTAAAGAGTGGCAAGAACAAACAATGATAACTTTATAAGTGTTGATTATTGACACCTATTCGCGGGGAGGGCAACAAAATTCATACGAATATTCTCATGAAATGTTTATTATATGCACACAAGTTTTAATATTTTAAAAAATTGTGCGACTAAGAATATCCAAGTTATTTACAAAAAAAGTCTTTGCCAAAAATTAATATTGTATATTGTGGATTTCAAATATCTTTGCAACGTTAAGTGATAATATACATACATTAATTAAGAGGTGACTTACTCAGTAATAAAAAATCACATGAGGTGTCAGGGGACACCGGGTAGAACTAAGTTCCTTTCGGTATATATTATATTTTATATATATATAAGTATATTTATAGGTCCTTTTTGTAAGAATATGTATTATAAATATATAGTATAGTACTTTTTTTAGGAACTGGTACTTTTTAAAGAAGTGGTACTCTTTCTAAGAAAAGGTTATTTTTCCAGAAAATTTACTTATTTTCAGAAAGTCTACTTATCTCAAGAAAAGGTACTATTTTATTTTAAAGAAAATGTAATTTTAAGAAAAGGAATTTTTGTAAGAAAAGGTTTTTTTTTGAGAAACAATTTTTTTGAACAAAAGGTTTTTTTTAAGAAATGGGAATTTTTTTGACGTAGAATACGTCTTACCTTACGGTATGAGGAGTCATGTCAGGTTTTTATTGTTGTAATCTTTATTTCATTGAATTTGAGGAAACGGCTAGATGAATTTTTTTAAAATTTTTTTTGTAGGTAAATGAAGATGTTATCTTTCGTTTGATATACATTTCATATTGGTTGATATATTTCTAGTATTTTAATTTCTCAAATGAAAATTGTTTAAACACATACACTCAAACATATGTGTGGTGTTTGGTTGAGTGTTCTTGGTTGCTCAACATTGCTTAGGAACATGTATCTAGTAAAAAGTGAAACAAACAGTAAGCTAACGTAATAAAGCTTTTTTGCGAAAGCTTCAATAAAGCTGTTGTAACATTAATTTTGAATTGTAAAGCGTAAAGCTTTCACACAACGCTCGAATGCTAATGCGAAGACTCGATAAGGTAAACCTTTTTTAATATTAGGGCGGCCCTCTCAACATTCGCAGAACTTATTTCAATAAAAATATTAATTAAAATACATAAATTAAATTAAGTTTAAAAAAATTGAACATACTATTTTTTTTTTAAACGGACTTGAATCAAATGCCGTTGGTAAATATAAAAATTACAGCAGACAGAAAACATATATAACAATAAATGATAAATAATATAAGCAAATGAATTTATTGTTATACTATATGTTTTCTGTCTTATCGGATGGCGTATTCTACGTTAAACTTAATGGCCGTGTCTCTGACACAGCCTGCAGGGACAGTCCGTGGCCGAAGGCCTCGGACAACTGTCTGCTGTAATTTTTTGAATTGGTCCTTTTTTCAAGAAAATGTACATTTTTAACAGCAAGTACTTATCTCAGAAAAAGTTATTTTGTTTCACATAGAAGGTAGTCTTTAAAGAAAAGCTAGTTTTTTAAGAAAAGACAATTTGTTGTAAGAAAATGTACTTTTTAAGGAAATGTACTTATTTTAAAAAATATAACTTTTTATAAGAGAAGGTACTTTTTGTAAGAAAATTGTCTTTTTTTTAAGCAAATGTACTTCTTTAAGATAAGGTATTTTTCTTAAAGTTAAGGTACTTTGTTTAAGAATATGAATAGGTATTTTTTTGATAAAATTTCCTTTTTTTTAAGAAAAGGCACTTATTTAAGGAAATGTTCTTTTTTTAAACTGGGACTTTTCTAAATTTACTTATTGTTGGGTTCGAAACTACAATGTATACTAACTATTGGTTACAGGCTCCACCTAGAAAACTTCCCACTAAACAACAAATTTCCCAACATATGTGAGACATCTAGTTAATTTCTTTCTCTATGATCCTAGCCGTTAGTCTAGACACAAACCAAATTAAAAGTAAACAATATTGTTGATAATACTGGGTTGTAAAATAATAGTGTTAAAACAGAAGTTGTTTAATGTTTTTACCATTTAGCGCCCTTCCCGCACTGTGCGATTAGGAACTACGTTCCAAAAGTCATTAAAATCGAAAAGTTTAGAAGTTACAGGTCTTAAAATGTTTAACATCGCAAAAGTGATATTCTTTCTCTCCCAGTAGCACATTCTACCATATAACAGGGTGCCTCTATATTTAATATACTTAGATATCCTTTAATATCCTTCCCTGCATATGCCATATAAATTCCGAAGCGATCCTACTGATACTTTAGCAGTTACATTAACGCCTTCATTTGCAATCTTGCCCACTGTGCGGTATGGTAAAATAAAGATTATTTCATTGCTATTGATGGTGGTACTACAGTTTGTTCAACGAAAAGACTGTGGTAGCATTTGAAATCCTATACGACGTTTACACAGGTGCAGATTAATGAATAAGTAACTATTAGGATGATTTTAAATGTTAAATTCCATATAAAACTATTTTAATCTTGATATTGTGATAATCTATGTAATCGCCGTATAATACGGTATTTACACCGACCAAGTTTAGCGCATTTCGAAAGTCAAATCCGTTAACCCAAGCTAACCCAGGAGCTTACCCATACAATTTTAATCTTTTAAAACTTAAAGTTTAATTTTAAACCTCATTTAGCAGTTCAATATTAAACCCATTTGATGCAACACTGCTGAGTACCCAAAAATGCAACCTTAATAAAAACATACACAAGAATCAACTGTTTGACAGACGGAAGCCGATCGAAAATTTTCCAACGCGTCACCGCCACCAAAATTGTTTTGAAACTCACACCGTCGTCGATTTAATTGTCTCGCATTGGTTTAAAAAGTGAGCCGATTTGACCGAAAACTAATCCAAATTTAAAAGTTCCGTTATTGGGTTGGTAAGCTGACTAAATTCTTTGTTATACAGTTACACATCTGACAAATTTGTGATATGTTACATTATTTTCAGTGGTCTGTTTTCATTTAAATCGTGTTGTGAATATGGATGATCAAAATGTGAATTTTCGTCATATTTTGCTCTTTTAACGGGGTTTTCAATAAGAGCGCAAATAAAATAAAACGGGTTTTAGATACCAATGAAATTCTTTATTCCTGTGAAAGTACGTTCGATGCCATTATGAATGGAACTCGATTTCTTTTGCATGGCCACCACGGGCATGCTTGCAGAAGTCCAGACGCTGAACCGAATTTTCGACGGGTTTCAAGCATAAATCGGCCGATACTGCTGCAATTTCACGTTCGATATTCGTACGAAGTTCATCAATCGTCGCTGACTTGTTGGCATAGACAATGGACTTGAAGTAGCCCCACAGGAAATAATCTAACGGCGTAAAATCGCACGACCGAGGCGGCCAATCGACTGGGCCATTTCGTGAGATAACACGTTCACCAAACTTGGTTTCCAATAAATTGATTGTGGCATTCGCTGTGTGGCTTGTGGCGCCGTCCTGTTGGAACCACATGTGCTCCAAGTTCATATTATCCAATTGGGGCCAAAAATATTCGGTTATCATTGAACGGTAGCGATTCGCATTCACAGTAATGTGCCGGTCGTGATCATCACGGAAGAAGTCTTGATCATCACGCCGGCCCATAAACCGCACCAAACCGTAATTTTTTCGGGATGCAATAGTGACTCATGGATTACGTGTGGATTGCTGTCTGACCAATAACCAGAAATGAGACTCATCACTGAAGATGATTTTCCGATGAAAATCCGAATCATTTTCAAGTTGTTGCTCAGCCCAATTCACGAACATACGACGCTTATGGTGGTCAAGCAGCTTCAGTTCTTGCGTCCATTTGATCTTGTAAGGATGTAGGCCAAGATCTTTCGCAAAATTCGCCATAACGACGTCACAGAGATGCATTTGGGCTTTCATGAACTGAAGCCTCAGCGGCAGCAATATTCTCGACACTACGGGCATTTCTTTGTCTCACTGGCACGGGAACATTTTGTACTGTGCCTGTGGACTCAAATTTGTCCACTAGACCCACAATTGTTGATCTGGTAGGACGATTATGACGACCATAAATTGGACGTAGCGCTCTTAAAGTTGAAGCCACTGACTCCAAATTTCGGTAGTAAATTTTAATAATTTCGACTCGTTGTTGGCTCGTATATCTTTCCATGATGAAATGGCAAACCTTACTGAAGAGAAATGTCAAAAGAGCGGGAAAAAATATTGCGTCGTTTGCTGTCCCTATCGATTTACTTTTGTAGCGTCTCTGTTGAAAAACCCTTTACATACTTCCATATGCCATCAATGTAATATTTAAATATCCATAAATACATAATTTCAAATACACTACAATATCATTGAGACAATGAAAAAAAATCTGTGCAGCAATGAAACAATTTCATTTTAGCAACTAAACAAATTCATTGCAGCAATTAAACAAATTGATTCCAGCAAGTTTCATTTATAGCGGCAATGAAACAAATTCGTTGCTGCAATGAAACATATCCTTTTGCCGCAACAACCTCAGCTTTGATGAACACATTTTCGTAGCGGGAATCAAACTGTAAATTAGCTCTCTTTCGGTGGTAAAAGTTGTTGGGCCGACGAACATTTTCATTCCTGTGACTAATGGCGATTTCGTTTCCGAGGAAAAATTCAAAATTTTTTCTGCCCTTGTCCCTAATAATGCCTTTTTGTGTTCGTATGTGAAAAAAGTGCAACACTACTTCAAGGTTTTGTGTTCGTTTTTGAGATTGTTGCACTTAAAAAGTGGAAAAAGTTGAATTTTCTGCCCTCTCAGACATTGATGGAGGAGAATAATGCCCGATAAAATTTTAAAATTTCTGTCATTTTGTTTGTGGTATTTGTCCTCGCGAAGCTAATTTTTCTACCTTTTATAGGCGGCGGGTAATTTAAGCGGCCTTACTTAAATTCGCTTACCTTCTCAAACAAAGTGGTCGAATTTTTAGTTAAGTGGGAATAACCAAAAATACCATTTGTATTGGCACTCAGTCGACCACTCTGTACGAAGAGTCGTTTAAAATTGTTTAATATCGCTTAAGTTTCCATATACACCGGTCGCATAACGTAGTTAAGTGAGGTAATAAAGACATGCAAAAAGGAGCAAACAGTTGTGAGAAAATGCAACATTTCTATGTTCGTTTCTCACCCTAAAAAATGCAGAACTTTGTAGGGGCGATGGCAGAATTTTTTAAATGTCGCCTCATACAAGGGCAACAATATTTTCTAGAAACGAAATCACCTTAAGTTTTTTCGTTCAGTGCATAGAAAAAAATATTTTAAAAATTTTACCAGAGCATAATTTTTTTGATGGCGGAGTTTTGAAGTCGATATCAAAACCATTTTCTCCGATTCTTCGCGTATTTCGCAATACACTTTCGCGAATACACTTTTAATCATATAAATGATATATATTTGATAGTATTTTATTGTACTAAACCACAAAATAAAGGAAATCGAAAAACTGGGTAGAAAAAGCATGTCTGATAAAGATTCCAGAACACCACCATGAAATAAAAATACTCTGTCGGAATTTTGAAAATATATTCTCTATATATACTCATCAACACATGCCGTTTCAGGCACAATTGGTAAAAGAATCCATTTTGTCGAAACAAGTTCAGGGAATAGAATCTTTAACGACCGTATCGTATAAAAAGAGTTTGACGTTCCCTTAATCAGACTTTCAGTACTCACATTTTGAGATCCCCGCATTTGAAATTCCAATAAAAGATGGGTTCCACTCACCCACCCTATTGTGCATGTTGTATAAACTTGCTTTATCTCAGAAAAGAGACCCAATTCAATCAATTATGCATTTATGTATAATAAACGTGTTTCTTTACTTGGCTTTACTGTCAGACCCACTTTTGTTGCTTCCTTCTCAATTCTCGAAAACACCGCAGTAACTTTTCTAATTGTACGCACAATCAGTATACGCGAGCAGGAAGTGACTTTTACTGCTGATGGTTTTATTCAAGTTTTCTGCAGCTTTTGTCATAGTTATCTCCATTAAGATATTAAACAGATCACACTGTAGGGTGTCGCCTTGCCTGAGGCCTCGCTTTGTTTCGAAAGGTTCGGTAAGATCCTTACCAGCTTTCACTGCAGACTTGGCGTTCCTCAAGGTCATCCTGCAAACGGGTATGAGATTTGTTGAAATTCTAAGCTTAGACATTGCTTCATAGAGTTTCTCCCGTATCGGACTATCGAATTCCGCATAATAATCGACAAATAGATGATAGGTGTCGATTTGTTTTCGTGGGTCTTCTCCAGGATTTGGCGTAGCGTGAAAATCTGGTCAGTTGTCGATTTTCCAGGCCTAAAACCGCACTGGTATGGTCCAATCAGGTCGGCGATTATTGCGTTTTGGTATTTTGCGCATTATACTTGATAGAATCTTATATGCCGTGGATAAAAGGCTCATTCCACGGTAATTGGTACAGAGACTCGGGTCATCTCTTCCAAATATGGGACATAGTACACTGAGACTCCAATCACCGGGCATGCAATCATCTAACCAAATTTTGCTAACGAGCTGATTCATGCACCTTATCAGCTTATCGCCGCCAGCCTTAAACTGCTCCGCCGGTAATCCATCCGCTCCTGCGCCTTTGTTGTTCTTAAGCGAGGGCAATAGCAGTTCTCACTTCGTCTTGGTTAAGAAATAACTTGGCGCAACAACCCTGTAATTGATTTTGCCTACGAAATATTCGCTAAGAGTTGAGTACCAAGCAAATGGAAAGTAAGCGAAATTTTCAGTTAATGGAATTTTCGTTATATTTATATCCGTACCTCTTATGGACACGAATATTTCATAAAATCTGAATACCGGGCTTTAGAAGGGTGCAATCGAGGTCGTCGTTCAAATTGTGATCGATTGTCTCATCGCCATTGGATATCTCAGGTACCAGTGGCGCGGAGAAATGATCTCTCCATATTCCCAACATGCTCTGCACTTCTGCGATGAGATTTCCGTCATTTTCTTTACAGGAGGGTCCCTGAACAATGTCCATTAGTTCTTGACTTTTTGGTAGAATTTTTGGTCTTCGTCCTTCCTTCTGTGTGTCTCAATTTTCTCACTCTCGTGCTTACTCCACTGCAAAAAAAAAATAATGGTTTCAATTGGCAGGGCCTCTACGCGATTAGACCAAAGCGTGAACATTGATAACCGTTATAATTTCGGACGAATTTATATACCTCAGACCTATAGTAAACAAAAACAACAACGTCAGCCTTGAGATAAAGCGGATAATTGTGATTGCGAATAGATGTTGAGATAAAGCGGATAATTGTGATTGCGAATAGATGTTTTTTGGGCTAAGCAAGCACTTTACTGATAAAGCCCATCTCGAGTAACTAAAGTCCAGCTAGACCAGACTCTCGTACAACCTGTTTTGATTTATGGCGCAGAATCCTCGGTCTTATCGCAAAAAAAAAAAATACTCGAGAGAAAAAAAATTCAAGCCCCTATTGTCCACAACTGCAAGTATCGGCGACGCATGAACCATGAGCTGTATGAGCTTTATCCCGACAGTGACATATTAGTTAAGCGGATCAAAATAACACGATTGCGCTGGCTAGGCTATGTCAGTAGAATGAATGAAGAGGAACCAGCACGAAGAGGTTTCGAAACAGAACTCAAAGGACGACGAAAAATAGGAAGACCAAGACTCCGCTGGAGGGATCAGGTTGACGAATCCCTACGTACATTTGGTATTACCAATTGGAGAGATAAGGAAAAAAAAATGTAAACGACTGAAGTTGAAACGACAGCCTTGGCACAGAACGTAAAGGAGAGTGGACACGAAGTAAACTTTAAGAGTTTGAAAATACTGAACACGGAGAAAATAGAGAATAAGAGATGTACAATTGAAAAACTTAGAATACAAGAGAGAATTCAAAGATCCAAAGAAGATATAACCAACACTAAGCTGTATTACTTCGTTGCATTAAATTGAGTTGTTAAATTCTGTGATATTAGTATTAAAGTCTTAACCGACTTTTGATTTTAAATTCTGTAAATATTTGTATTATTTATTAAATGCATCGTGAAGTCCAGATGTTTGATAATAATATAAGTGATTATAGCTGTGATGTAATACTAATCGTAAGTTGAAACCCAATACTAGTTACTAACGAAGGGAAAAATAATGTAGATGTTGGAAAAAAGCCAACGATGTTGGAAAAAAGCCAACGAACGGCAAAAAAATTATGAAATATATTAGTTTTGTTTGCATCTAAGAAACTCATGACCAATATTAACAATTTTTGGGGCAAATGAAAGATCGTTTACAATGAAATAAACGACTCTTACAATCAAATACTTTTGTTTGCATGAAATGTATCAACTTTTCCGTTCGGCTGAGTAGTAAATGAAACATTTTTACGCCAAAAGAGATCCAAACAATTGTTTACCTTGCGTGTACGTTGGTTATTGGCTTCACAGCATAAAATTATCAGCATTGGTTACCAACAAAAGCAGCAACAGAATAAGAAAAAAAATCACATGAGGTGTCAGGGGACACCCAGTTGGAACGAGGTTCCTTTCGCTATATATTATGTACTAGGTAGTTCCATCACGCCTAAGGCGCCCGTTGAAAAATACGATAGTTTAAATCGATCTTTAGAAAAGATACTTTTTGTAAAATGATAAATTGTTTTTTATAATTTTTTTTGATGTGTTAACATCTATAGACATCTAAATTCACAAATTGAATACATCCAAACACATTTTGTCCGACTGGGATCACAGATTATTTGCCGTTAAGCTCCTCCGAAACGGCTGGACCGATTTTTATGAAATTTTGTGTGCATATCGGGTAGGTCTCAGAATCGGTCAACATCTATTTTTCATACCCCTAAATGATAAGGGTGATCCAACCCTATATAGAACACAGATTTGTCCGACTGCGAAACACAGATTGTCAAACTGCGAAAAAAAACACACGCTGATGTAGCGGCAGCGAATAGTTGTATTGTGTGGGTGCGAAGCACTCTCAGAGCAAAGAGAATAATGACGTGGTTATACGTATATAAAAATTGGATAGAAAGAGAGCAACAAAATTTGTGTGAACTTGTGTAGCGTATGTACGAACATAAAAATGTATGTATGTGAATGTGTCTGTGTAACAATGTATGTATGTGAATGTGTCTGTATGTGAACAAAAAGTATTAAGCATGAAAATAATGACACATGTGCTTGCACTTGTCTTTAAATAATTTTAAGTATTAATATTATTTAAATGTAACGTCATCATATGTTTGAACGCTGTTTTTTTATTTTCCAATGTAACATTTACGAATGTGTTCATAGAAATCGAACAGGTACCGTGTAGCAAAAAGGTGTTAACACATCGCCCGTGAGTTCGAACACTCATTGGATTTTTTTCATTTACTCATAGGGCAAACAATTTCTGCTAAAATGGATTTTGGAACATTACAAGCTACAGCTACTGCTACTGCTACTCTTATTTTTAATTTAGAATCCACAGTCATTGAATTTTTTTTATGGAATGTATTTTTTTTTTTAAAAAGTATATTTTTACGTCCTTCTTGTAAGAATTTCTATTATATTTTCTCGAAAAGGTCCTTTTGTGAAAAGCTAATGATTTTTTTCAAGAAAATTAACTATTTTTAAGAAAAAGTAAAGGGTTTTTCAACAGAGACGCTACAAAAGTAAATCGATAGGGACAGCAAACGACGCCATATTTTTTCCCGCTCTTTTGACATTTCTCTTCAGAAAGGTTTGCCATTTCACCATGAGATGTACGAGCCAACAACGAGTCGAAATTATTAAAATTTACTACCGAAATTTGGAGTTAGTGGCCTCAACTTTTAGAGCGCTATGTCCAATTTATGGTCGTCATAATCGTCCTACCAGATCAACAATTGAGCGTCTAGTGGACAAATTTGAATCCACAGGCGCAGTACAAAATGTTCCCGTGCCAGTGAGACAAAGAAGTGCCCGGAGTGTAGAGAATATTGCTGTCGCTGAGGCTTCAGTTCAAGAAAGCCCAAATGTGTCTCTCACACGTCATTCTCAAGCGTTGGGTGTCTCTGTGACGTCGTTGTGGCGAAGTTTGCGAAAAGATCTTGGACTACATCCTTACAACATCAAATTGACGCAAGAACTGAAGCCGCTTGAGCACCATAAGCATCGTATGTTCGTGAATTGGGCTGAGCAACAACTTGAAAATAATTCGGATTTTCATCGGAAAATCATCTTCAGAGATGAGGCTCTTTTCTGGCTGAATGGCTTCGTCAATAAGCAAAATATGCGTTATTGGTCAGACAGCAATCCACACGTAATCCATGAGTCATCATTGCATCCCGAAAAAATTACGGTTTGGTGCGGTTTATGGGCCGGCGGCCGTACTTCTTCCGTGATGATCAAGACCGGCACATTACTGTGAATGCGAATCGCTACCGTTCAATGATAACCGAATATTTTTGGCCCCAATTGGATAATATGGACTCGGAGGACATGTGGTTCCAACAGGACGGCGCCACAAGCCACACAGCGAATGCCACAATCAATTTATTGGAAACCAATTTGGTGAACGTGTTATCTCACGAAATGGCCCAGTCGATTGGCCGCCTCGGTCGTGCGATTTGACGCCGTTAGATTATTTCCTGTGGGGCTGCGTCAAGTCTATGCCAACAAGCCAGCGACGATTGATGAACTTCGTACGAATATCGAACGTGAAATTGCAGCAGTATCGGCCGATTTATGCTTGAAAACCGTCGAAAATTGGGTTCAGCGTCTGGACTTCTGCAAGCGTGCCCGTGGTGGCCATGCAAAAGAAATCGAGTTCCATACATAATGGCATCGAACGTATTTTCACAGGAATAAAGAATTTCACTGGTATCTAAAAGCGGTTTTGATTTATTTATTTTTTATTTGTAGGGCTCTTATTGAAAACCCCGTTACTTTCTATAAGCAAAACCCTTAAGAGTATGAATTTTTTTTTACCAAAAGGTACTTGTTTTTAAGAGGAGGTACTTTTTAAAGATGTGGTACTCTTTTTAGGAAAATTTTTTTTTTAAGGAAAGTTTACTTATTTTCAGAAAGGCTATTTATCTGAAGAAAAGAAAAGGTATTATTTTATTTGTAAGAAATTACTTTTAAGAAAAGGAATTTTTATAAGAAAAGGTTTTTTTTAAGAATTGGGATTTTGTTTAGAATTGGTCCTTTTTTGAAGAATAGGTATATTTTTAAGAGTAGGTACTTATCTCAAAAAAATTTATTTTGTTTCACAAAAAATGTAGTCTTTAAGAAAAGGCAATTTATTGTAAGAGAATGTACTTTTTTGAGAAAAAGTACTTATTTAAAAAAATACTTCTTTTAAGAAAATGTATTTTTTGTAAGAAAATTTAATTTTTTTAAGCAAAGGTACTTCTTTACGATAAGGTATTTTTTTAAGAAAAGTTACTTTGTTTAAGAAAATGAATGGGAAATTTTTTCGAGAAAATTTACTTTTTGTTTTTTTTTTAAACTTTTGGCTTTTCTAAATTTAATTTGTATTGGGTTCAAAACTACAATATATACTAAATATTGGAAACTAGAAAACTTCCCATTAAACAAGAATTTTCCCAGCATATGTGAGACATCTACTTAATTTCTTTCGCTATGACCCAAGCCGTTAGTCTAGACAGAAGCCAAAGCAAAAGTAAAGAATATGGTTGATAGTAGTGGGTTGTAGCATAACGCAACTCATAGCGCAACGTGCGATAAGGAACTTCGTTCAAAAAAAAAAACAAAGTATTTATTGAAAAATAACCTCGTAAAAATTGTCTTTCAAAAAAACTTTTTGGCGTAGAATACGTCTTACCTTACGGTATAGGGAGTCATGTCAGATTGTTATTGTTGTAATCATTATTTCATTGATTATGAGGAAACGGCGAGATAACTTTTTTTAAAAATTTTTTTGTATGTAAATGAAGATGTTATCTTTCGTTTGATATACATTTCATATTGGTTGATATCTTCCTAATATTTAAATGTCTCAAATGAAAATTGTTTAAACACATACACTCAAACATATGTGTGGTGTTTGGTTGAGTGTTTGAGTTTGTAGCGTGAACACAAACTATGCTGCTGTTTCAGTGTGGACACAAACCTTCGGCTGTTGTTTTGATTGATGAAATATTGAAATTTCGTGTATTTACTTATGTATTTAAGTGAAACAAAATGTTAAATGTGAATTTGAATTTAACATGGATATATAATTATAAAAAATATATGTATGAAAAAATTAATTCATACATTTTGGCGTAGAATACGTCTTACCTTACGGTATAGGGAGTCATGTCAGATTGTTATTGTTGTAATCTTTATTTCATTGATTATGAGGAAACGGCGAGATAACTTTTTTTTATCATATTTTTCCTATCATAAGCCCATATTATCAAAAGTAACTTTCAAATAATCAAATTGATTTGCGTCTGTTATTTATCATTTATTGTTATATATGTTTTCTGTCTCATCGGATGGCGTATTCTACGTTAAACTTAATGGCCGTGTCTCTGACACAGCCTGCAGGGACTGTCCGTGGCCGAAGGCCTCGGACAACTCTCTGCTGTTTTTTATAATTTATTTACAGCCTTCAAAAATACCTCTTATGAATTTAGGAGGATTTCAAAAAAATTTAATATAATTCAATTATTTCAGAATTCTATATCTGGAATCGGATCACCCAAAAAATTTCATATCTACTAATTTTCATCAAAATTGGAGAATCACGAATTTTTTACTGATCGCTTTAATTTGGCATATTGGTTGGTAAAATTGTCAAGTATAACAGTATCTCTTTCCCACTGATAGATGTTTAGATAAACGCACCTGAATATTGAAAAACACTCAACGAAAACAGGTAACGAGCTGTTAAGATACAATACACGATCCCGCACAAATGAGCGAGTGAAATTTCTCGTTATGTACAAGAAAAAAACAACAAAGCAAAATCTCATCAAAGGTGCAAGAGTTTTATAAACAAAACAAAAATAACTTCCATTTTTCACTGGAAATTTGAGTTAAGATACTCTAACGTTTTCAGGGGTTCAATATGAAACTCTTACTCTTACGTACATACATATGAATGTACCGCGATCAATTGCGGTCGTTCGGGCGAGAGATGTGAGTTACTTTTGTAGCCAAGTCAAACCTTTTCATATTCAGTTTTAAAACGAACGCACAGCGGTTGTGTCGAATGCTGAGAGCGTCACGGCGGTTTCAATGAGTTTGAAAAATTGACTCAAATAGATTTTTAAGTGAAACAACTAAAACACACGTACACACGTACGTTTTAAAAACAAATTGTGGTTAATGAGCTCGGAAGAAAGTCCAAACTGAATTCAAGTGAAATTTGTAAAAAAAAAAAAATTAAAATAATTTAAAATAAAAAATTTTGGGGCATTTTTAAAAGTGGGAATTACCAGTGGTACAGTGAATGAAGGGTAAAAAGAACCCAAATCGATAATACTTACTTAAGAAACCGGTTTTTGTCCGTCCTTAAGCCATTCACGCAAACCAGTTAACACACAAGGCATGCGCTTACGGCCAACACTCATCATCATCGGAAAGACTGAATAACAAAAACTCAAGAAGAGTTAAGAGTTAACAAACAAAACAAATAAACGCTAGTAGTATGAGTCATTCAGTCATCATCCGTGCCAAGTAATGAATTTGGTTAAAACACATACAAAAGAGTTAAAAGTCAGCAACGGCAACAACAGATAATTACTTAATTACAATAATTATCATTACAACTTCAGCCCCTTTACAAATCTGCAGTAAATACTAGTGAACAATTCAAATGAGTGGCAAAAGATTGTATTCACAGAGAGCTTGAGATATCTGCGGAGAGTAAGAGCCGCCAATTGTTTAAACAAAAAACAATAGCCCATGTAAATATAAAAGCAACGTCTAACTGAAACTCTATCACGTTTCAGCTTCACAAAACAAAAAAAAAATAACAACAACAAAACAACAACGACATATATAAACAATAACAAGTAAAAAACAACGAAAATTAATACAAAATATAAAAAAAAACTATTAAATATTTTCTCCACCTAAAAAAACGCAATTCATCAACCCGATCTCTCAATGTTTACCTACAATAAAATGAAATCCGCGGCAACCCTTTTAACACTTAATCAATTATCTAAACTTGGCGCCGCTCTTTCTGCCTCCGCAGAGGTGAGCTTAGGCTTAACGGGCACCGATTGCCACGATCAAGTGTGCCATCCCGTGGAACAATATTGTTCCCACTTTGAGCAGAAGTGCTTGAACTGTTCGACGGCCTGCAATCTGACGGATTCAAAATATGAGCCAACTGTATGCATTCGTGAATGTAGTGGTAAGTAAAGAATTTGAGTGGTAGGGTTAACTAAAAATTAGAACGCAATCTACTAGACTTGTGTCGAATTCGTTCACTAGTTCTCGAACTCGTTCATTTAATGTGCCCAGTAGTAGTGTATTCAAAACCGAAACAGGTTAAGCGGCCGGAATTCGGGTTTTTCGGTTTTTTCACAACTGATATAACAACGCCGAATTAGAAATCGAAATCCTATTTCATAGCTCACTATGGTTGCTGACCCCATCAGACAGACACAAAAGACTTTGGCAACTATTTATTTCCCCATATTTTTCTGAAATAAGTTGTCCAAGGCAATAGACGCCATATCTGCCAACTCCGATTTAGATGTAAGTTTTGGAACGAATGACAACACAGGTATGTTATTCAGAAATAAATAATAAACAGTATTCATAAAATAATAAACAGTATTCAGAATCCAGAAAGAAGTACAAAACGTCCAAAGAAAAATTTACTCAACGATAATTTTGCTCATGGCAAAATAAGTAAGGTAGAACCAGTAGGAATTGAAGGTATTTTTTTATTTTATTTTTGATGTGTAAACATCTATACGCTGGGGGTAAAAATCTTTTTCACAATACAATCACAAATTTAGAGTAATATGTGCGATGTAATCGTTAACCAATCGTAAAGCGTTATCAAATCGGTGTGAGCTATGTATGAGTGTATTAGTGTAATCATACGCTGCATACAATATACTCAACACCATCTAGTGTGCAATAGTAGCTACTAATTTTCACTAATTGTCGTACATTATGTTATCGTAGGCAAATGAAAACAAATAAATATAAAAAAATCTTTTAAAAACATTTTTTGCACTTTTAATAAGAAATTTACTAAAACAAAGCAAAATAAGGAAAACTAAAAACTAAACTTGTCAAACTATAAGTCTTCTTCGTCTTTGAGATTGTCACTCATACTTAACAGCTGCATATAAGCACCATCTAGTGTGCAATAGTAGCTACTAATTTTCGAAAACCATTGCTGTAAAATAACATTACATTTCAGTAAACAGCTGATTAATAACTTGTCAACCGCAACAAATACAAAATAATAAAATATTTTACAAAACACCAAAAAAAATTATAACTCAGAACATGAAACAACACAAAGTGTATCAAAGCTGAATGGAGGTAATGTTAATTCTAATAAAATTTCTATTAGATTCCAATATAAATTAAGATTATAACATATCTTCATTACATACTGTTGCCTTACAGTGAAGCTGGTGCACGACAATTGGGTAACAATCTCCATCTCAAGCCAATTATTATGGGTGGGGATTTTAATACAAATTTTGCAAACCCACAGTCGCAAGCTTTATCAAAATTTTTATTTGACGTTTTCCACTTGCATATGAGCAATTCTCCACAAACCCCCACAACTAACAATTCCACTACTATAGATGCAGTTTTCCATAGATTTTTAAATACAATCGAGTCAAAAATTTATATATCTTAGTTTAGTTACCATATTTGGGCACTTTGCAGTACTACTAAAATTTCAGTAAAAATAATTCTTTAACTAGTAAATTTTTACTGATTATTAAAAATTTTTTCAGCAATTTTTATAAAGTGCCTACTTGATTATGATGAGGTGCATTGAATTTTCAGTAATCAGTAATGCCCGATTACTGATTATTATGAATACGGCCCTATGATTTTACTGGTAATGCAAATTAAATTTCATTATCAGTAAAAATTTACTGAATTTTTTCAGTAATCAGTAAATTTACTGCTTACTGTAATTTTTAATGCAGTACATATATACTGCAGTGTGCCCATTTACTAACCAAATAAGTTAAATAAAACAAACAAAAACCAGCAAATTCCTATGTATTTGCAATATTGAAAGTTTTGATACTTTTAATTGATTAATTAAAAAAATATACTAAAAGCATAAGTACTCCCAACTTAATAAAAATTTTTCATTACTAGATGTTTACACATCTCCCTGTGATCGGACTCACATTAATTTTTTTTTTAACAAACCAGCACTCAGGCGATGCCCCCTATAAATGCAGTGCATTGTGTTGGCGAAGGAAAATTGAGGTAGTGGATGGTGGAAAGAGGGAGTAGTGTCTGTTGACATTTGCCTTGAATCTTTGTATGTCGCAATTGTTGGGAAATACACTAGCCGGAGGTTTATTCCACATAGGGACTGTTCGGCTGAAGAACGAATTTTCTCTATAGTCTGTAGTGCGGTCACTCGATAAAAACCGGATGAGAGTTCCTGGAAAGGTGCGTGCTTCGGCGAAATATCCTCACGTCTGGCATAAGTTGACGGATGTCCGAGGAACACATACCGTGGAAATATCGATAGAACAGCGACACGCAACCCACATTTCGACGATGCTCAAGGGTTGTTGGATACCCTACTGTCCCCTACCAACACCATCGCCCTCCTCTGGACACGATCGAGAAGCTCCAAAGATGTCTGGTCTGTTGCGGTTTAGTTTCATGCATTAATTCGTCAATCGTTCGTTTGGGAGGACACATGGGAAGGCTTCGACGTAAGTATATGAATGTTTAGGATGACATAATCATATATGGTTCCTCGTAAAAGTTCCATAAAAGTATCCATCTTTGCATATCTTGCAAACCTCTTGCAATTTTGATTTACTCTCTGAGGGACAGTTGTAGTTCTTGTCATAAAGAACAACAATTGTGAACATATAAAATCCAAAAAATTTCATCTTTTGGAAATATCAAGAGCCACTAAATCTCACTCAAGGTCAAAATCGCAAAAAACTCCAAAAAATTAAATTTTTTTTAATGTTTTTTCCCCTGTTCAGGTCCATAGGTAGCAAACCGTTCAAAATTCAAGGAAATAGTCAACTACAAAAGTGTACCTAAGATCTCAATAAACAACTTTCTAGACCATATGAACTTCCTACGAATGATTCTTAACACCGTTTACTTCAACATTGAGATACTATGCACACGCAACAAGGGACGCAGCACACAATATAAAAGCGAAACGACGCTCACATCGGGGCATTACACAACTTTCCCTCAGAGAGTAAATCAAAATTCCGACAAAATTATCACTTTTTTGCAAAAATGTCACCGAGGCCCATATATATGGGTGTTATATTCCATCTATGGCCTGATGTAGGTGGTGTAGATATTGCGAAGATCAGATGAAGTGAAATATTTTTTGCACCGCTTTAAAAAGCCCAGACACTTGAATGCATCTTTCGACACTTCAAATACATGTTTTGCCCAACGTACATCACATTGTATTTTCATGCCAAGAACATCAAGAGCGTCTGATTCATCAATATCCACACCGTCCATACACAATGACAACACACCTGGGTCAGCAATCCGCTTATGCGACAAAAAACAAAACTGGGTCTTACCCGCATTAAAATCTACTCTATTCATTCGACCCCATTCAACAATGGACACCAGATCCCGGCAGAGTGTTTTATTCATCATCCGGCGTTTGACCTCAATCTCTTGAAGACTTGGCCTACGGTCGAATGATCAAGAATGACAGAGATTACTGTCATCCGCAAAAGAGTAGATTGGATTCACAGTCTGACCAAGGAGATCGTCAATGAATATAAGAAAAAGAGAAAGAGAAAGAACAGAGCCCTGTGGTAAACCTGCAGTCAATTTATGCTCGTCTGATGAAACCCCATCTACAACAACTCGTATAATGCGATCTCTAAGAATACTCGATATAAATCGAGTGAAGTTATCACCGACACCAAAAGCAAGAGTGCATCGTGCTATACTCTGTCAAAGGCCTTGGAAATATCAAGAGCCACTACCTTACTCTCACCAAGCCGGTGGATGGATCGACTTCACTGTTCCGAAAGGAACGCCATCAGGTCTCCAGTAGATCTCATTCTACGGAAGCCATACTGCCGATCATTCAGAAGGTTATTGGACTCAAGATATTTCACTAGATGGTGGCTAACCATGCTCTCCATAACCTTCGAGAGCGCAGAACTTGGGCGGTAATTTGCAGGGTTACTTGCATCACCTTTTTAGGGATTAGCTGGACATTAGCAACCTTCCAACGCGCCGTGAAGACTCCGGCTCGGTATGCAAGGTTGAAAAGGTTGAGCAGTGGACACGACAGCGTCGAAGAGCACCTACTTAAGACCAGTGCAGATATGTCATCCGGGCCCGTGGATTTATTTACGACGAGATTCGCAGGAACCTTTTTAACTCCTCGCGTTCGAAAAAAAAATATGGGGATGGAACACGATAAGTAATTAATCATGGAGAGTGGTTGATTGTTATACGGCAAGGAAGATTTCCTTGCAAACATTTCAGCCAATAGGTTAGCTTTATCAACCGGTTCAGAGAATGTTATATCATCTTTAAGAAGAGTTGGGATAGAGGAAGAAATATCCTCTATTCTTCTTGCAAATGACCAAAAGCTCTTACTTCCACTAGGGAAGGAAAGGACTTTAGCACGAATACGCTGTTCGTGAAGAAACTTTTCGCGTCGAAGTACTTTGGCACACTTGGATCTTGTTTTTATTTCTTTTTGTTTTTATTTCAGGAGCCGACCTTGTTAAATTCAGTCGATCGAAATTATCAAGATGTATTTATTTCAGGTTATATCAGGAGGAATTGTTTGTAATTTTCGGCAACAACCACAAAGACAAGAAAAAATTACGTCTGCTATTTTAACGCTACCACCTGTACTAGATACGTCTTGGAAATAGTATAAACAACATTTGACAAGGTCGGACCACAACGACAAGAAAAAAAATTAAAATCAGCTGTTCTAACGCTTCCACCTGTAACAGATACATCTTGATTTTGCTTAACTGGTGAAGTGAAAAATTAGAATAGCTGGGTTGAATAAAATAAATAAGTAAATAAAGGGTGGGCATGTAAAGTTTAGAATTTTAACCACCTGTTCTATTGACGCAGATAACCAAGTGGCAGAATATTAGGTAAAGGTCAGAAATATACGAAATGGGTCGCTTTACGCTTGAAGAAGACTGGGAAATATTAAAAACTTTCATCCAAATGATTGAGCCATCAACTCAAAATCTAAGGAATCTACGAAATAAATTCGAGAGAAATAGAGTCCTAACAACGCCGTTTGTGGAACAATTTGTGAAGCAAGTTTGTCAATCTCGGTACTTATGAAACAAAAAAATTCGCTTACGTGCTCGTCGCGAGGATAATTATGCCGCTGTAGCTGAAAGTGTGCTGGAACAGCCATCAACACCAACTCGCTACCGCTCGCAGCAATTGAACATTTCTCGCACTTTTTTGCGCAGAATTGTGCATAAAAACTTCGGTACGAATGCTTAAGTCCAAATAGAACCGAGGCCGTGTGGCCATCCGATGCGTTTTCACTTCGCTGAATAGCTTGAAGATCGCTTGGCTGAAGATGAGCATTTTTATCGACAAATAATATTTGCCGATGAAGCTCATTTTCACCTCGGGGCTACGTTAACAAACAAAATTGTCGCATTTGAGTGTTCATAAAATAGAATCTTAATAGACAGTCCATCTACATCTACTTATATATTCATACTTCTATACTAATATTACAGAGCAGCCGTACCGGCCTTATTCATAAAAAGTTAGGAGAGGTTTGAGAGACGATTTTTCATACAAAAACGGCTCCCAAATCTCTCACAACTTTTTATGAATAAGGCATGAAGTGTTTGTGAGTTTGTTAGTTTGTACAGGGTGGCTGATGAATATTGCTACATTAAGAAACTCAAATAACTTTTTTTCCGTGTATGGAATTAATTTTTCTTTTATTCATGTTAAGCCACTTGCCATTTATTCCGCTTGCTGGCGGAGGTCCGCGCTGACGGGTTAAAATTGGATGTTTCATTCTATTTGTTTTTTTTTGTTTGCATGTTTTCTAATTTTTCAGTTTAGTAGAAAAGTTACTCTCGTGTGGATATCGGTGTTAGTGAAAAAGTGAAAATCAAGAAAACGTATGAATGAAATGGAGAAAAAAAGACACTATTTAAGCGAAGCAAAGAATATAAATGCCAATATTCAATTGAATTTAAATATAAAAGAAAGAAAATATAAATTGTGAAGTAATTGAAAAGGAAAAAGAGGAAGAGTTAAATTCAAGTGTCTATGAAAATTTCAGAGTAGCGTCTAATGATTTGCTTGCGTTATTGTCCGAGAAAATATCAAACCTACCTAAAGATGTCCGAAATCTTATGAAAAGTTCATGCGAATAGCGTGGAGGCAAATATTTGCCCAGCGATATTCTTGGAGGGGAACCCAAAATAAGAAGTGCATACGAGGTTCTTTTGTAGCTTTAGACATCAGAAGTAATGCTTATTTTTTACTTATTGTTTCAAATGCAGTTCTAAATCTTATCCATAATTTTTCAGCTGCTTTTAAACAAAAATATTCTTTGGATGATGCAGATTTTGATAAAATAACCCAAAAATGTTTCCAACACGCGCACGATAGGGTGGTCAAAGCTACCAACAAAATTAAAACCGTGCAACTTAAGCTATAAGGAACAAAAAATAAGGGACTTCATATAATTGAAGTTACGGTCTGTTGCAGTTACGGTTAGTTAACTTACGGTTAGTTAACTGCAACAGGCCGTAACTGCAATTATATGAAGTGCCTTATTTTTTGTTCCTTATAGCTTAAGTTGTACGATGTACCTTTTTTGTTTTATTATATTTTAGTACATTGAAGTACGATCAATTTTAATTTTTCTAAAGAAAATGTGATAATTCCTTTAACAGTTTTTTACCAAAAAACCACTGTACTGTGACTGAATGAGAACAAAAGAACTGAAATAAAAATGTAAACAAAATTAAATCAAAAGAGAATACAAATTTCATTTCTCATAGGAACATTTGAATATGAAACACGAAAAACGTCCGCCTAGCTTCCGAAGGTGGATCAAAAAATGGAAGATTGGCGGATACATAAACGGACAATTTTGCTGCCACAAACAAGGCGACGATGTGTCTTTTTTGGTATCCCTTTCGGATCCTAAAACGGACATTTCATCCGCCAACAATCCGTTTTTTAGTCCCTTTGGACACGTTTCCGGACTTCAATGTCAAGTGGGAAAGCTCATTCAATTTTATTAAATATAGCTTAATTAGTTTTAAAAATAATGGAATTTAAATGCCCCCCCCCCCCCTGCTCGTTGATGTCTGTGCGGCATCTTACCAAAAAGTTGTTCGGAGAGTTGAGACGGGAATAGCCGCAATTGTTTCTCGAATGGATTGCTTTAGTTCATTCAAATTTGTTGGTTTTGCTTTGTAGACTTCCTGTTTGCAATAACCCCACAAGAAAAAGTCAGGTGCATTAAGATCAGGCGACCTTGGGGCTAACGGAATGTGAAGTTTCTAGATATCAGCTTATTGGGAAATTTTCGTTGCAATTCTGTCATAACAGGCCGGGCTATGTGAGGAGTTGCACCATCTTGTTGAAACCACACAGAGTTGAAAGAAATTCTCATTCGGCGTAATTGTGGATAGAAAAACTCTCTCAACATGCTCAAGTAACGATCTCCAGTAACCGTCCCTGTGTGACCATTTTCTTCGAAAAAGTAGGGCCCGACAATGCAGCGTGATGAAACTGCACACCACATTGTGATACGAAGTGGATGCAATTCCGTCTCATGGGATATCTGTGGGTTGGAAGCACTCCATACTCGACAATTTTGTTTGTTTATGTTGCCGTTTAAATGGAAATGCGCCTCGTCAGACAGTAAAAGACAGTTCAACATGTTTCCGTCCTCTTCCACCATTTGAAGCATCTTCTGGCAAAATTCCAATCGAATCGGGAAGTTTACTGCGTTCAGTTTGTTGGACATTTGAATTCTATATGGCAATAAGCCCAAATCTTTGTGAATAATTGACTACAATGACTATCTGCTTATACCCACTTGAGCAGATAAGCTTCTTGTCGAAACTCTTGGATTGTTTTGTATGGCAGCAGCGATTGTTTCCTCCGTCCGAACTGAAGGGTTTCGATGGTAAGGTCTTCTGTTGACTGTCCCATGCTCGGCAAAATTGTTAACAAGTGTCATTATGGTCCATCTGCTCGGAGGATTGCGGCCAAACGTGCGCCTATACTCTCTTTGGACTGAAACTACGGACTCCAGTGCGTGCTAGCGGCGGACAATCCAAATTCTTGTTTCAGTGTCCCAGTTATCCATTTTGTTAAATATAAAAAACAATCTGCAAATTAACAAAAAAATTAACCAAATTCATTAAATAGAAAAAAAGTTATTACTTTTTTTTTTGGTAGCGGCTTTCATCACCCACCCTGTATGTAGGGTGTAATCTTCTAAACTACCCATCCGATGTTACAAATTCTTTCACCAGTAGAATGCTATCTTATCACTGAGTAATATAGGCTATATTTTATTTAAAAAACAATAGGCATCCCTACTAAATTTCAGGACGAAGTCTGCCGGGCTTGCTAGTGGGTTAATAATTTGAAAATTTAATCAGCATAATTATTGTTGGACCATTGAAACCCTGAATTATTGCTAGTGCAGAAATTATATTGCACTAGTAGTTAGAGTTGGGGCATTTGCAAAACCTGGGAAAACTTTTGGGACCCTCTTGTCTTTAAAATGTTAGAAAAGTCGTATCGAATGATTATGAATCTGTTAAAAATAGTGTATATGAGTAAAAGTACAAATAGCGAGAAAATTAGTTTCGAAAGAAAAGGCATGTATGTGGTTAAAATTGTGAATGTGGGTAAAAAGCAGGACAAAGAGGGCAAATCTTCAAAATGCGAGAAAAGTAGTTTGGAATGATTAGGAATGTGGCAAAGATTGTGAATGTGGGTGAAAAAGGGTAAAAATGGGATCACAACGGCGAAACGGGTAAAACTTCAAAATCCAAAAACGTTTGGAATAATTAGGATTGTGGTAAAAATTTTAATGTGGTTAATACTGGCTAAAAGTGGCCGCCGGTGGTGCAATGATTAGTGTGCGCGGCTCCTGTACATGAGAACCCTGCTCTAACCACCTTAAAATTTCTTTCGGCGGCGGTCACCTCGCATAGTGGCGGCGACACTATCGAGTATATAGCCATGGAAAAGCTTCTCAAAAATACCGTTCGGAATCGGTGTAAAACTGTAGGTCCCAATCAGTGAGTGAAAACTGGAAAGCGCACAGCTCAGTGATTGTGAGAAGTTCTCCCCTGTCCCTTTATGGGATGTAATGGGAAACCATTTATTTATTTATTTAATACTGGCTAAACAGTGTGGCGAAATCTATCCAAACGATTTTATTTTGAAATTTTTCGCATTTTATCTTTTTATCTTTCTATCCACTTTTATCCACTTATACTATTTTTATCACATTCCAAACCATTTTCTCGCATATTTTCATTTTGTAGGCAAAACTACATTTTACCCAATTATAATATTTAATTTATTTAAAATGTGGGCAAAAAGCGTGGGCAAAAGGGTAAATCTGCAAAATGCGAGAAAAATCGTTTGTAAAGATTAGGAACGTGGCAAAGATTGTGAATGAGGGTAAAATAAGGTGAAAGGGGATGGTGGAAAGGGTAAAACTACAAAATTGAAAAAAAAACCGTTGGGAAATATTGTGAATGGGGTGGCGAAGAGGGTAAAACTTAAAAATGTAAAAGATTGTGGCGATGAGGGTAAAACTTCAAAATGCAAAAAAAATCAAATACGAGAAAAATCGTTTGAGAAGATTAGGAATGTGTCACGGATTGGGAATATGGTTGAAAAAGGGTAAATGCTCAAAATTGTGAATGTAGGAAAACATTGAAAGGGGTGGGAGGGGTTTGTCGAAAATGTAAAACTTCCAAATGCAAAAAAAATCGTTTACAATAATTAGGATTGTGGCAAAAATTTTAATGTGGGTAAAAAAGGGTAAAAAGTGGGGCGGAATCTATCCAAACGATTTTACCCGTATTGTGAAATTTTACGCCTTTTACCTTTTTATCTTTCTATCCTTTTTAGCCACATATACTATTTTTTTCAAATTTTTTTCATTTTATTGCCGAAAAGACATTTAACCCATTTATAATATTTAAAGTTTTTTTATACATTATAATTTATAAACCATTATAAAAAGCGGGTCGAATTGGGTAAATGTTCAAAATACGAGAAAAATCGTTTGGGAAGATTAAGAATATGGCAAAGATTGTGAATATGGGTGGAAAAGGGTGCGAAACGGGTAAATGCGATAAAACTCATTTGGAAAGAAAGGTAATGTTTCAAAAACTGTGAACGTGGGTAAAAAAAGGTGGGTAGAACATCCAAATGCAAAAAAAATCGTTTGGAAAAGTTAGGATTGTGGCAAAAATTTTGAATGTTGGTAAAAATTGCAGCGGGGTAAAGTCGGATGGCGAAAAGGGTAAAACTTCAAAATGCAAAAACAAAATCATTTGGAAAAATTAGGTTTGTGGAACAAATGTTAATGTGGTTAAAACTGTTTAAAAAGTATGGCGAAATCTATCCAAACGATTTTACCCGTATTGTTAAAATTTACACGTTTTATCTTTGTACATTTCTATCATTTTTTATCCACCTATACTATTTTTATCACATTCCAAACCATTTCTCGCATGTTTTCTGTGTATGAACAAAAATCCATTGTACCCATTTTACTATTTAAAATCAATATTTTTCCGCATATTCATGTTTTACCCTTTTCCGAACAAATACAGTATATAACTAAATTTAAATCATTTCATTCAATTTTTCTTGAATTTTTAAGATTTACCCTTATTTGATTCTTTTTGAAGATTTCCCGTTTTTTAGCCACCACACTACTTTAACATAATCACTGCAAACCAATATTCTTCTTGTATCTATTCTTAATCTTTCCTTCCCCCTTTACTCTCTTTTACCCACATACACTATTTTCAATATACAGGGTGATTCAGGGAGTTCCGGACAAATTTCTCCAGCGTATTCCTTGGCTTATTTCATGAAGAAAAGTCCACTAGGACCATGTATTAGCCCAAATCCGACCACTGGCTCAGAAGTTAGCAGCTTTACCCTACTACCCTCCGACCACAAACCGAAAATTTTGAACACGCTGCCATTTCGCACCCTTGCATTTTCGGACATGGTGTTAGTGGACTTTTCTTCATGAAATGAGCCAAGGAATACGCTGGAGAAATTTGTCCGGAACTTCATGAATCACCCTGTATAGGATTTTCCAATTTGAGTGATATGATTTCCTAGTGACGTTTCTGCCATTTGTAGTATGTCATGATCTGTCTTTTTTTTTTCATTGTATTCAGTAATGTTTCCAATTTCATCATGGAGAGATCTGAAGCCATTGGACTACCGTAAACGTCACGAATTTGCTTATTCTGTCTTGGAACAACTTAAAAACGATATCGATTTTTTAAGATATCATCTTCTCCGATAAGGCTCACTTTTATTCGAGTGGTGCGGTAAATAAACAAAACTGGCGATTCCACAAATTATTCATGAACAGCCGTTAGATTCACCTAAATTGACAGTTTGGTGTGGTTTTTGGTCTGGTGGAATCATCGGTCCGTACTTCTTTCGAAATGAAGCTGGTTACACCGTCACTGTCAATGGTGTGCGGTATAGATCGATGATAATCAACTTGTTATGGACGAAATTGGAAGAAGTTGATATTAGCAACATCTCGTTCCAACAAGACGGAGCTACGTGCCACACGGTACGTGCAACAACCCAATTATTGCGAGAAAAGTTTAGAGATTCGATTATTTCAGGAAATTGTGACATTGAATGGCCTCCAAGACTATTTCTTATGGGGTGATTTGAAGTCGTTGGTCTTTAGCAATAAACCAGACATGTTATTCTGGACTTAATTGTATCGATTGTACTTCCCATTAAATAATAAGCATTTGAATTTCCTTAACATTAGTTGGTTTTTTTTTAAAAATCATATCACTCAAATTGGAAAACGCTTTATATTCCCAATGATGACAATTTTTTTTTAGCAGTTTGAAGTTTTTTACAAACATACACTATTTTTAACACATTCCAAATATTTTCAAACGATTTTTCAAGCATATTGAAGCTTTACCATTTTCTGACTCCTTTACCACTTTTAGCCTCACACATTATTGGAACGAAGTTCCTTATCGCACGGTGCGGCATGGGGGCTAAATGAAAAAATAATTAAACAACTTTTGTTTTAACACTATTATGCTACATCCCACTATTATCAACTATATTGTTTACGTTTCCTTTGGTTTGTGTCTAGTCTAACAGCTTGGATCATAGGGAAAGAAATTAACTAGCTGTCTCACATATGTTGGGAAATTTCTTGTTTAATGGGAAGTTTTCTAGGTGGAGCCTGTAACCAATATTGAGTATATATTGTAGTTTTGAACCCAATAAAAACAAAATTTAGAAAAGCCAAAGTGTAAGAAGTTTAAACAAAGAACATTTTCTGAAATAAGTGCCTTTTCTTAAAATAAGTAAAATGTCTCAAAACAAAAACTACCTATTCGAATTCTTAAACAAAGTACATTTTCTTAAAAAATACCTTATCTTAAGAAGTACCTTGGCTTAAAAAAAATAAATTTTCTTACAAAAAACTGCCTTTTCTTAAACAATTTTTTTAAATAAGTCCATTTCTTAAAAAAGTAAATTTTCTTACAACAAATTGTCATTTCTTAAAAGTTACCTTTTCTCTAAAGAGTACGTTTTTTGTGAAACAAAATAACTTTTCTTGAGATAAGTACCTACTCTCAAAAATTTACATGTTCTTGAAAAAAGGACCAATTCTAAAAAAATTCCCATTTCTTAAAAAAAAACCTTTTCTTCAAAAAAATACATTTTCTTAAAAAAATACATTTTCTTACAAAAATTAATTTTTTTAAAAGTACATTTCTCAAAAAAATAACCTTTTCCTAAAAGAGTACCACTTCCTAAAAAAGTACATGTTCTTAAAAAAATACTTCTTTGTAAACAGAATTCATATTCCTATGGCTTTTCATACAGAAAGTTCTTCTTCTTTAAAATAGTACCTTTAAAAAAACATTAGGTTTTATTAAAATAAGTACTTCACCTTAAAAAATTACCTTTTCAGGAAAATATAATACATATTCTTACAAGATGAACTTAAAAATACACTTAAAAAAATACATTCTATGTATATGCACAAGTATATTCTATTCTAACAAAAAGTATCTTTTCTTAAAGATCCATTTAAATGATCGCATTTTTTTAAGGGCGCCTTAGGCGTGTTGGAACCAACTGCTACATAATATATAGCGAAAGGAACTTCGTTACAACCGGGTGTCCTCTGACACCTCATGTAATTTTTTTAGATTAATTTCTAATTATATTTATTATATTTTTGCCCTGTTTTTTGTCCCTTTTTACCAATTTTCCCACATTTTTGTGTCTATGACACTATTTTTAACACCTTCGGAATCACATCAAGCTGTTTTTCTTGCATTTTGAAGTCTATTCATAAAATTATTCATAAAAAGTTGTGTGAGGTTTGAGACACAATTTATCATACAAAAACGTCTCTCCAACCTCTCGCAACTTTTTATTAATAAGGCGATAAATCTTTATCGCAAATTTTCCCCCTTTGTAACCACATACAACACTATACTACATATATTTATTTAATATGTACCCAGTTATTGTAAACCCACATTTTGGCCCGCCTTTATTAGCCTTATTTTAAACGTGTAGTCTAATTAGTAGTCGAACTCTAGAGGCAATCATTCCAAACTAATGGTCTTGTTTTTTGTATTTTATGACCGATTTTATTAGTTCTAGTTAATGCATGAGATGTTCACACTAACGGGTTTTTCAATAAGAGCGCTACAAAAGTTTTTTTACATAAAACAAAACCGGTTTTAAATACCAATGAAATTCTTTATTCCTGTGAAAGTACGTTCGATGCCATTATGTATGGAACTCGATTTCTTTTGCTTGGCCACCACAGGCACGCTTGCATAAGTCCAGACGCTAAACCCCATTTCCGACGGTCTTCAAGCGTAAATCGGCCGATACTGCTGCAATTTTACTTTCGATATTCGTACGAAGTTCATCAATCGTCGCTGGCTTGTTGGCATAGACCATAGACTTGACGCAGCCCCACAGGAAATAATCTAACGGCGTCAAATCGCACGACCGAGGCGGCCAATCGACTGGGCCATTTCGTGAGATAACACGTTCACCAAACTTGGTTTCCAATAAATTGATTGTGGCATTCGCTGTGTGGCTTGTGGCGCCGTCCTGTTGGAACCACATGTCCTCCAAGTCCATATTATCCAATTGGGGCCAAAAATATTCGGTTATCATTGAACGGTAGCGATTCGCATTCACAGTAATGTGCCGGTCTTGATCATCACGGAAGAAGTACGGCCCAATGACGCCGCCGGCCCATAAACAGCACCAAACGGTAATTTTTTCGGGATGCAATGATGACTCATGGATTACGTGTGGATTGCTGTCTGACCAATAACGCATATTTTGCTTATTGACGAAGACATTCAGCCAGAAATGAGCCTCATCGCTGAAGATGAGTTTCCGATGAAAATCCGAGTCGTAGCGCTCTTAAAGTTGAGACCACTGACTCCAAATTTCGGTAGTAAATTTTAATAATTTCGACTCGTGGTTGGCTCGTATATCTTTCCATGATGAAATGGCAAACCTTACTGAAGAGAAATGTTAAAAGAGCGGGAAAAAATATGGCGTCGTTTGCTGTCCCTATCGATTTACTTTTGTAGCGTCTCTGTTGAAAAACCATTTACAAGCGTACAAGGTCAGGAATATTTTTGTAATTGAAAAGTGGTTGTTTTTCTGTTGGAATACTTTAATAGGCAATTCAGTTAGTACACTCAGTGGTAAGACTAGTTTCGAACTGCGTAACAAGTTTATCACCAGATGTCTAACTAGTGTGCATGAATTGATACCATCAGTAGATTTTCAATCGTATATACACAATCTCAAATATGCAATTTCCATATGCGAATTAGTATCTATCGAAGATCCCTAAGTTCCAAACACACACTGAAAGGTTGACAATTCCAACACAAGAACAGAAAGCTTTTTCCTCCGTGTTCTTCTTTTCCTCTTGCATTCTCGCATTGTTGCAGTGCTTTGAAGTGAGTTTTAATCTATATCACAGGGAAAATTCGACTGTTGCCACCGAATTGCAGTTGCCACAACTGAATTAAAGTTGTTACGAGTGAATTTAGTTCCCACTATCATTATAAAAATATAAATAAATATTCTTGACAAAATTGAGATACCTTCACTAAATTGTGACTAAGAGCGAAACGCGTGCATCGATTTTTGTGATTCATGTCACATTTTGTTCATAGGTCATGTGACTTCCGGATAAACTAATACAACTTTAAACTTTTTTCCCGTTTCTTATTTTTTTAATAATAAAAACTTTGATTTTTCTAAGCAAAATATATTTTTTTCGCAATTTTTATTTTATAACTGCGAAACTGTTGATAACATTGAGAAATAGTGTAGGAACAGATTAAACGTATTGTAATTCAAAATTTTTCTAAATTTATTCGAACAAAATGGGACACATCGTTCTCGAGTAATGGTGACATATGCATAGAAATTACCATTTTTAAGCTACAACGTGGTCTTTATGTGCTATTTAGGGTTTAACTGCAGAAAAATGTAAAAAAAAATCTTTTTTTTCAAATAATGTGCAGGAAAACCTGAGAATTGCTAAAAATGTTTTTTTTTTCAAATATTTTACTTTATACAGACATTTCATGGGTACCGATCAACTCAGCAAACTTTCTTTTAACAGATATAATTTGCTAGAACGTTGATACAAAAATTTCATGCCAAAAAGTACAACAGTGTTGTCAGTGCAAACAGAACGATTCGGGAGAAAAAAAATTGAATGAAAATCTCTTCCATTTGAAAGAGAATGTACGACCATTGAGATTTTGATTTGATTGACAGCAGTTAAGGAGAATTCAACAACAAACATTTGTCGGCAAAGTAAAAAACAAAATACATTAAAAAAAATTGGATAGAGAACAAGACCATTATGAACAAAAATGAAGGAAGCATTGAGAAAACCGCGAAGAAATGAAAGTTCTTCACCCATGTTCTATCTTCCACCGTGAATTTAATTCACTGGACATATTCATTTCACTCAGGTGGATTCACGGTCGATCCATGTTCTACATTCCACGTGGTATAGTTTTATCGAATTTATATTCGAGCATGAACATATTTTTGCCAACGTGTTTTTTCTAGCAGAAAACGTGACATTTCTAACAATCATTGTTTATTTAACTGCAAACGAACAAATAAAATCCGCTGTTGCGCATAATTAAACTAAAGTGGATGATCAAGAAGAAGAATGACAGCTTGGGCAACATAAGAGGAAACTGTTAGAAAAATACAATCTTTGTTTTTCTTTATTTTTGTTAAAAATTGCTTGGAAATAATTTGAGTAATGCGTAACTCAATAGAAACCATTTTAGATTACACAGGGTGACAAAATGAAGATTTTTTTCTTCGGTTCAACTTTTTGGAGTCAATTTAGATGTATGAGATAGATAGTGATGTCCTTATCCTATAATTCACTTTTTTTGAATTGACTCTGGTTCTCGAGATAAACCTCAATTTTAAAAATTAAGGAGGTTTCACCACACATTTTAGCATAACTCAAGAACAGGTTTTTCCGATTTGGTTAAACAACAAATTTTTAAATCCGCAGCTAAATTACCTTAAAGTTGATGAAGTCAATAGTTTCGAAAATAAATTTAATTTCTTTCTTCAAATGTAAATTTAAAATGTAAAATGTAAATTCTGATATATCCAAGGATTTATCTAATAGTGTACCAAGGCCTTAAATGTTTAGTGGGTATACGTACATACTGGGTGTACCAAAAACACTCACCCGGTGTTGTCGTGCTATATCTTTAAAATTAAACAACATTTTCTTGTAAAGCTTTATTGGGACATATACGATATGTTCCACTACTTTTTGAAGATGATGTCGTTCAAGTGGAAGCAGCCAATGTTGATGATCATTTGGTATATTTTTACCGCATTTTCAATCATTCTGGCAAGAACTTTTGAGAATAGGATCTCTTGTCTGATATTGAGCGCTCCCAGGGTCTGTGGCTTATTCACATTGACCCGTGACATCAAAATCATCAAAGTTGGTAGTCTGTGTTTGCAGTTGCACCGTTCTATTGGTATCATATGTCCTCCATTCCGAATTCATCAATTTGAGGCAATAAAAATGAATTTATCAAGGTTCAACGTACTTGGTCGAAATAGATGGCTCAATCGCGATATCTTCAGTCACAGCGGCGATATTATCTTCGCAACGAGCACTACCAGAACTTCCGGCGCCACTTCTCGCACCTGTTGTTCCAGTCGTTTCGACGCCACCGGCTTATTATTATATTAAATTTATTTATTATATTAAATTGTTCCGTGTAACACTAGTCACGTGTATATCGTGTCCGTGAAGAGTAAAGCGTTGCATTACTTGTCGACGTGTAGTATGTATTTATTCGTTACCATTCCAAACATCGAAACAAAACTGACAGTTGCCGCCACTTACAAAGGATCTAGCATCCTCCGATTAGGTGATATATTGGTGACAACTTTATGAAATGAAATAGGTACCAAAAGTGACATAGGTTTTCCTCGGAATTTAGCCTATATACATATATGTCAAGAAACCACAACTACCGTAATCTGCAAACTGGTAACAAACACACAATATTGTTGATAACTTTGTAAAATGGACTAAGTAGTACCTAAAGTGACACACAAGAAACAGAGATTAATGAATTGTTGGGCATAAATAATTTGACAGACTGGTTGTGCCCAAAAAGCAGGACACAATGAGTATAAAGCTCATTTTTTTCGCTTTAAATACAAACTTAAATAAAAATACCCGGCTACTTTATAGTTGAAATAAGACTAAATATGTTCAACTAAGCGTTATATTTTGTATATAATCATTTTGTAATTTTAAATTTATGTCGGGATGAGACACCTAAAAGCTTGGTCAGGTTAGGCATAAACTATTTTATTGTGATTTTTGGCCAACATCTGTCACACGGTAGAGAAAACAATTTTTAGCGTATGAAAAATTGTACTTGTCTCATTATTTTTCCAGCATCGCGTGGAGACGAAATTCGTTTTAAAATTAGAATAACGCGAAATTTATTTTTGATGTGTTCTATAGGCACGGATAGGACAATTTATCAACGTGAACTCATGCAAATAACACACAGCGTTATCATCACATACGTGGTTGTTGTACAACAATAGTCTCTGCCTGAAAATAAGAATGATGGCATTGATGTAGCGGCAGCGAACAAATAAACAGGACGTCGTCGGCAAAGAGTATTGAATAGTATAGGGAACTCATGGAACGAATTGTATGACTCAAAATAATTTTTGATGTGAAACATTGATGCCATTGGACACATTTATGCTTTTTGTATTGTTTTATGTAATAACATTGTCGAAATGGTGCATTTATATTGAAATATTCTATAAAGAGAATAAGACTCGTTTATGCTCTTTTACTCAGATTCTCTACATGAGAGAGGAAAAGAGTGCAATAAGTTCTCTATACTATTCATGGTGGAAATATAATGGTAGATGCAGTATGACAACAAATACAACAAGGCAAAAACAACAGGCATTTTGTTGTTGCTCAGTGCCAGTATTGTGTCAACTCAGCTGATTGAAAGATAATGAAAATGTATACAAAATTGGAAAAAGTGTCATTTAAAAATTGCGTGTATTTAATATTTTGAAAGTGTTTAAGTATGCAAATTAAAACGTTTCTAAGTGATTTTTACGGAGAACACATTTCAGAAACAGCAATTGTAGGCGAACGGTGGTTGTATACAAACAAAAGTAAACAAACTTTGGCATAAGAGAAAAACCCACTACAGAAAAAAGTTCAAATCAGCTGGGCTAGTGCTTCTACCAATTGCTTGTACCATGATACTATGCAATTCTTTTTGTCGTCGCTCTTTATTATGACAAAACAAAAACAATTGTTTCAGTGAGCTAAATATTGCTTTATTTTTTTGATGTGTTAACATCTATAGCGGCGTATAGGGACTAAATCTATCAAAGTCAAAATCTGCTAAAACCAGATTTTATGCTGCTGCTAAAACCAGATTTTCTGCGACTGCGAAAGAGAATAATGACGTGTTAAACAAAAATGAGCGAGCAAGAGAGCAATGAAAAAGTGGTGTGGCAGGGGTGAGGCAAACGGAATTGTGTCTATAGCGTATGTATTAACATAATAATGTATGTATGTACATGTGTCTGTTGCTGTTGTTGAACGGAGATATAAAGCATAGCCACGCAAAATTTCATTTGCAAGATTGCGCAGTCGACGTTATGGTGACACACTAATTCGTCAGCTACTTCGTACAAAGTATGTCTGATGTTGTGAGTTTGGCTGTTTCGTTGCTGTTGATATGGCAAACATGTGGTTATGTGACACACGTATACGTCAGCTACTTCGGACAAAGTATGTGTGATGTTGTGTGTTTGGTTGTTTCGTTGTTGTTGCTATGGCCAAACAAAGCGAGTCATTTGATGTTTAGCATTGCCCGGTGTATACAAAAACAAGTAGAAACCGTGTTAAGTTCGGCCGGGCGAAGCTTATACACCCTCCTCCATGACAATTTACATTCACACTCTCCACTCTTTGCATTCCCTTAACAGTTTTTATTTTAGGTACCCCCCCCCCTACACCCTCCACCCACACAAACACTCCACGACACAGCAAGCACAAATAAATAATCAACATATCAGTAGTAGTAGTTGTTGTTGTTGTGTTTTTTTTATTATAGTGAAATTAAGTCCAATAAAATGTGGGCGCGGAGCACTCTCCGAGCAAAGAGAGTAATGACGTATTATACGTATAGAAAAATGAGATAGCAAGAGAGCAACGACAATTTTGTGAACTTGTGTAGCGTATGTACGAATATAACAATGTATGTATGTATATTAGAGTGGCATTTTTTTGTATGAAATTTTTTTTTTCTTTCTACTCAAGGATTGCCGGGCCTCATATTATGCCACTTGATGAAAAAATGTTATGCTATAAATTTGGGGAAAGTTGGACAATGTTAACACGTCGCGCCCAAAGGTCAAAGTTCAAAAATTTTGAAATTATGTTTTTCTAAGTGACAGATTGTTGCAATATACTTATTTTTCGGCAGATTTTTGCGAAACTTGGTGGGTTTGCAACACAGAAGTTACTTTGTATCTGGTAAAAATTTAGGTAACATGGGGCAACGTTAACACGTAGCGCCTTTAGGTCAAAGTTGAAACATTTTTAATTTATTTATTTCCAATAGACAACTTGCAGAAACATACTAATTTTTATTCGGATTTTTATGAAACTCGGTACAAATGTAACAGTGAAGTTCCTCTTAATCTGGTAAAAATTAGGACAAAATTGGGCGACGTTAACACTTACCTCCTCAAGGTCAAAGTTCAAAAATTGATGAATTATGTATTTCCAATAGTCAGCTTCGAGCAACATACTCATTTTTTACCAGATTTTTACCACAAACTTCGTAGAATTGTAACTATGAACTTGTTGTTTATCTGGTAAAAATAAAAAAAAAATAAAAAAAAAAAAAAATAAAAAAAAAAAAAAAAAAAAAAACTTTGACCTAAGGCGCTACGTGTTAACGTTGCCCCATGTTGCCTAAATTTTTACCAGATACAAAGTAACTTCTGTGTTGCAAACCCTGTCACTTAGAAAAACATAATTTCAAAATTTTTGAACTTTGACCTTCGGGCGCGACGTGTTAACATTGTCCAATTTTCCCCAAATTTATAGCATAACATTTTTTCATCAAGTGGCATAATATGCGGCCCGGCAATCCTTGAATTTCAAAAGTAAGGGAAAAAATGCCACTCTAATGTATATACACGTGTCTGTTGCTTAGCATTCTTTGACTTTTGTGGGAATAAAACAAAAAGTATTGAGCAAGAAAATAATGACACATGTGATTGCACTGGGTCTTTAAATAATTTTAAGTGTTAATATTATTTAACTGTTACGTCATCATATGATTGAACGCTGTTTTTTATTTTCCAATGTAACATTTACTAAAGTGTTCATAGAAATCGTACAGGTAACGTGTAACAAAAAGGTGTTAACACATCGCCCGTGAGTTCGGACTCCCATTGATTTTTTATTAAAATTTCTTTAGCTGATGATTATACAAAATAACAACTAACACCTTAATATTGAAACGTACCATAATTAAAGATAATATTTGGAAAATATTATAGTTGGTTCAGTACAATCTCCGTTAATTATTTTAATGGAGATTGATTGTAGATTGTACTATCTATGTATTTACATAAACATTTTAACGCACAAAACGAAATGCCGTTGCTGTTTTCTTGTTGATTTGTTTGAGCCATTGCCTCTATCTGGTATTATTAAAACAATACTTTCCAACATCCAACCACCCATCTGCCACATACCAAATGTCATCAATTTACTGAGAGAGTTGGATACTCTATAAGTCATTACTTTATGACTACAATTTGTCTGTATCATAGAATAACACATACCTAGATATTCTTATTCTCTCATCTGACGTTTCATTTCACACTCTCATCGTAGGTTTGTGGAAATGAGAGCAATTAAATTTAAAATTACCTTACACCAGGTGGAGTTACAAAATGTGTTCACTTAACTTTTTCATGTCGTTTTGGTGTAGAACTGAAAAATTTAAATATATTTTACACTTTTTTGTTGACTTTTATCGTTGGTATACATTTGTATTGTATTTAACACAACTAGTTTGCCACAAAAACACGAAATTCGGTTGTTGTTCCTATGTTGATCGCTGTATACTATTGCCACTATCTGGTATTATTGAACCCATATTTCTACCATCCAATGTTTACTTTCCATCGTACCTATGATGTTTAATTTATTGATCGAATAAAACCTTCTACGTATGTGTTATTCTATGGTCTGTATATTTATGTATAGAGTTTCCTACTTTACTTATTTGTATATAGTATGTATGTGACCTGGTATACGGAAAGGTAACTACACTGAACGGAAAAGCAACTTCACACGGATGAAACTGTTCATCACACCAACAACTTTTGTCATCGAAAGTGAGCTAACGTAACGTTTCATTACCGCTATGAAAATGTGTTCATCAGCTGCAAATTGTTCGTTACTGTGGTGAAAGTGTGATTGTTGCTGCAATGAATTTGCTTCATTATTGCAACGAATTTGTTCATTGCAGCTATGAATTTATTTCATTAGTGCAACGAATTTGAGTCATTTTTGTAGTGAATATGTTTCATTACTACAATGATTTTGTTTCATTGCTGCAATAAATGTTTTGAAGTGTGTTTGAAATTATTTATTGACAATTGTACATAAATATACTGTTAGTATTACATTGTAGGTGTTTTGATAACAGTTTTTTGAATTTTTGTTTTCGAATATCTATTTGCTAAACAGATTATATTCATTCCACGTTGAAACACTCGTCTGGAGAGAAGATTGTGGTAGTCGAGGGGTTGAGTGTTATTGTGGCCGTCATATTCAGGTCCTGCAATTAAAAACATACACGGGGAATTTATTGTTAAGATTTCTAGTTAAGATATGTACATATCTATGTCTGTACTTACCATGAACATAAGCTCTACACCCTATGCTCTACTCCGTCACTATAGAAGCACATCATTGTTTTCTTAAATCAAGCAATTGTTGTTGTGTTGACGGTTTTGTTATTCAATTGTAGCGCCAAATCTCCCCGTCATTAAGCCAGTGATCGCACTGTAAACATTTTCTTCAAGTGCTCTTATTTTAACCAAATTTGTTAAAATTTCGATTGGATTCATTTGACTGTAAATGGAATTGTTATTGTTTATGCTCGTCGTACTTGAAACACTTTGTTTCTTTGACTTCTTGCGGAGAGCGAATGGCATAGAGTAATTAGTATGTCTAGATTTAATCAGCGAATTTATGTTATTTGGCATGATGTGATATGAACGTTGGGTGTTGAAAAGTATTGCTTCAATAATAGCAGATAGAGGCAATGGTTCAAAACAACCAACCAGAAAACAACAACGGCACTTCGGTTTGTGTGAACAATTTAAGTCAGCAGTTGTTGTAACTCCAACTGGTTGGTGCAAGCCGAACAGCTCTCTATCACACCGACCTCACCACGAAGTGTGAAAGGAAACGTCAGATGAGAGAAATATTCTCTCTATAAATGAATTATTTTATGGCGAATGGAGAACGAATGTAAGTATGAGAACGATTTGCAGAACAAATTTTGACAGTTCTGTTAAATTTCTCTAATATTTTGAATTTGATCAAAAAATAAAGCGATTAAGGATGCATTTGGAATGGAACGAACAAAAACAAACGGGTAACCAACTCATATTTCACCGTTTCATCTTTGTTCACTATTTCCTTTGTTCTCTAGGTTTCTGCATTCCCCCAAACAGAAAGTGTAAATGTAAAATAAATTGCCGATACAATTTATCTCAAGTTAAAGAGAGTTTAATTTCACTTTTCTTAACGCATATCGCTCCACTTGAACTGATAGTGTTACATTGAGTTAAATATACAGTATAAAACTACACCTATTTACGGAAATAATATGAGCAAACCACAGTACCAGACTTTATCAGATGTTAGGCAGTTCGATACTTGTCTGAAGTCTTTCGACGTGTCCTACAAAATTATTTTCGAACTCCGAACGATATTACGGAGGATTTTATATTTAGCTTGTGAAGAAACCTCTGACTTTAGGCTAAATTTCGTACCGATTGTCTAAAAACCTATAAGAATTTTTGAAGACTATAGATTAAATATCTGTCAGACTTCAGTTCAAAAAGTCGACAATATAGGGCCTGTGCGTAAATGCCTAACTGCTCTACATCTTATGCACAGCCGGCTCACTATGATATTGTCCACCAGTCCTCGTCTCTAATTGATTATTTTCTCTCGTCATACAGATAATATTTTGTTTTCGCAGCAATTGCAGACACGTTTTCCTGTGCATTTTGATAGAATTTGCTATACGGGACACGGGGAAATTCTATGAATACTATGAAGCGGTGTACAACTCTGTTTGTAAATTCGGTTTTTCATATAACTAACATTACCTCTGATGTTGACGAACACTTAAATGTTTTTATGTCCGGTTTGGAAAGAGCGCATTCTGTGGTACCTCTTAACTGATAAATTGTAAATCATGATGATAATAAGTGGTTTAATTCTTCCCCTGAAATACAATTTCGTTGTTCAATGAGAGATCTTGCCTACCTCGAAATTTCCAATGGAACTAATTGGAGAAGATTTTGCAAATTGAGAAATAGCACCAAACTTTTATGAGGAAAATGATAAATAAAAATAAATAAATGGTTTCCCATTACATCCCTTGAAGAGACCGGGGAGAACTTCTCACAACCACTGAGCTGTGCGCTTTCCAGTTTTCACTCACTGATTGGGACCTACAGTTTTACACCGATTCCGAACGGTATTTTGAGAAGCTTTTTCATGGCTATATACTCGATAGTGTCGCCGTCACTATGCGAGGTGACCGCCGCCGAAAGAAATTTGAAGGTGGTCAGAGCAGGGTTCGAACCCAGGATCTCATGTACAAGAGCCGCGCACACTAACCATTACACCACCGAGGAAAATGATAATGCACCACAATTTGATATAGGTGGCGTCAGTAGGGCGATGTGGGGTCATGTTAAAGATAATAGGTTGTTGGAAGATGAATAATCTTAGGTAGATGTCAACGTTAGTGTTGATGACTTAAATGAGATGTTTATAAGCAATCAATTACTAAATCCAAATAATGTGGACTATCAGCGGGAAGTTAACGGATTCGGGTTTCGTAGTATAGCACTTGATTAACTGATGTGTGCTGTGTACGCCTCTTGTAACGGGGTTCTCAATAAGAGCGCTACAAAAGTTTTTTTAAATAAAACAAAACCGGTTTTGGATACCAATGAAATTCTTTATTCCTGTGAAAGTACGTTCGATGCCAGTATGTATGTAACTCGATTTCTTTTGCATGGCCACAACGGGCACGCTTGCAGAAGTCCAGACGCTGAACCCAATTTTCGACGGTTTTCAATCGTCGCTGGCTTTTTGGCATAGACCATAGACTTGACGTAGCCCCACAGCAAATAATTTAACGGCGTTAAATCGCACGACCGAGGGGGCCAATCGACTGGGCCATTTCGTGAGATAACACGTTCACCAAACTTGGTTTCCAATAAATTGATTGTACCATTCGCTGTGTGGCTTGTGGCGCCGTCCTGTTGGAACCACATGTCCTCCAAGTCCATATTATCCGATTGGGGCCAAAAATATTGGGTTATCATTGAAAGGTAGCGATTCGCATTCACAGTGATGTGCCGGTCTTGATCATCACGGAAAAAGTACGGCCCAATGACGCCGCCGTCCCATAAACCGCACCAAACCGTAATTTTTTCGGGATGCAATGATGACTCATGGATTACGTGTGGATTGCTGTCTGACCAATAATGCATATTTTGCTTATTGACGAAGCCATTCAACCAGAAATGAGCCTCATCGCTGATTGTTGAGGCCTCTTAAAGTCGAGACTACTGACTCCAAATTTCGGTAGTAAATTTTAATAATTTCGACTCGTTATTGGCTCGAATATCTTTCCATGACGAAATGGAAAACCTTACTGAAGAGAAATGTCAAAAGAGCGGGAAAAAATATGGCGTCGTTTGCTGTCCCTATCGATTTACTTTTGTAGCGTCTCTGTTGAAAAACCCTTATGTATGGCTTCCGTTTTTTTCTGAATCCAAATACCAACACAAAGAAACAGGCGCGATTGAATTATGAATATAACACAAAAACACGAAAATTTTGTTGCGACTTGTATCGTCACGCGCATAATACACACACAAAAGTTCAGTTAAACATTTCGGGGTGGTTTTTCTGTTATCGGTACGTCACTGTGTTTGCTGTCGTGTCGCTCCTTGCATTCTATTGATTTATAGATTCGCAAGTTACACAAACGATCACAGCAATAACATAAATTCACACAATTTAGTTTTCACAATAAAATATTATTACTAGGTATAACTAATTAGTCAGTTTTAACAAATTTATTTAAATTATGCCGCCGGAGAAATACGTCTACCGCTTTCGATTGTTGCAATGGAACTGACTTAAGATGTGTACGTGACCAATCACGCACGCTCACCATTTTCTCTTGCTGGCCTCTTTTTTCCGCTCGCTCATTTTTTCGACTACTTCTCTCTCTATACCATCATAAAAAATATTTTCGTTACAATAACGAAATTGTTTCGTCAACTAAAAATGTTGACAAACCTGCAAAATAAATAATTAATAAATATAAACTATAAAAAGTAAGAGATAAATCAAATATCAGTAGTTTAAAACTCATGCCTTTACTTTTTTTTTTAATTTTCAACCCATTTTTCTACAAAATTCAAATTAAATAAAATTGTTGCAGGAACAAAACGTAAGTTGTAGCAGTAAAGAAATGAAAAATTGTCAAAGAAGTCAAGTATGCAAATTTTCGTTGAAGCGACTAAAAAATTGTCGGATATACGACACTTTTCACTATACCAACGTAAAAACATTAACGAAAATGGTTCATCCATGCGACGAAGCGTTTTTCTTTCAGTGTATGGTCGGAAAAATTGATTTTGGTTTTTTGAACTAATTTTATAGAAAATTGAATTAAAAAACAATTAAACAAACCGCAGATTCCTAGCTTCATTTCTTTTGCTTCAAATTACACTTGAAGTTTGTAAGATATTATTCGCTCAAACATTACATTTGTATGGGAATTTTACTTGAATAAACTACGAAAATATACATAGGGGAGGTTTGCTGAAATGTGCAAGTGCAACAAGAAAAAGGATGAAACGGAAGCGGAAACACGAACGCAACGCTCGAATGCGACTAGTAATCCTTAACAGCTGTTTTCTCGAAAAGTTGTTTTCTGACCATAGGTACCTTTCTGTAGACCAGGTCACGTATGTTTTCATTTCAGCGACACTCATTCTCTTTGAATAATACCAAATTCATAGAATACGAATTATAGGTGTGCAACGAAGCAATTTTTTTTACTGACCTCAAGCTGGGAAAATGTGGATTATTTCTTGATAAAACAAAGGTGGAATAAAAAATACAATCATTGAAATATTACTTTTATGCTTCTTGTTTGTTATGTGTGTGTTTATTTATTTTTTATAGACCAGAAGAAAAAAAAAAAAGGAGCAATGAATGTTGAAAGTTGCGTTTTAAAAAAAAGTTGCTGCCCGCGGAATTGTTTGAATCCTTTTCTTGGCCTCCGAAAGAATATCCCTGCGCATACTTGCTGTAGACCATACTCTTGTACACTGGATATTGTCATTTAAAGTGAGCTAACACACATATTCATCACTGTGACTAATGCGTTTCACTGCTGCGATAAATATGTTTTATTTTTGAGGTAAATATCAGAGTTCGTATTTACCCCCCCATGTGTAACCCATGCACATCACCATGGGAATGGGGAAAGTAATGGGTAGCTACCCAAGAAAATGTGGAATTACCCATTACATATGGGGAATGGGTAAGCGGGCTACCCATTACCCACGACGAAGGGTAATGGATTACCCAGGGTAACCCATCTTAATTTTTTTTATCGATAATATGAGCAAATTAGAGAAAATATCTATATCTCGGAAACGGAGGGTCCAATCGAAAAAATAATTAATTTGCACGGGTTTCTAAGGATTGAATATAGTGTTGTGTACAACAACTTTATAACATTATTTCATGCACATCAGTTTTGTCGCCCAAATAACTGCTTTTTGCTGAAACGTATTCCTTTTGTCAACTTGATATGCAAGGTGGAGCAAAAATAACGTCATAATATGAATTGCCTACCATTTTTTAGTAATGAAGACAAATGAGTTCTGTTCTCACGAAAAGTTTAGTTGAAGTTGTAAAATTGAATACATTAAGTTACAAAATTATATCGGTAAAATGACAATCGCCCGAGTTGAGGCACATTTGTGCTCGTTTTACAGCAGTTTGGATTGTTGCTCGCAAAACATCTAGCTACAAATTTACGATTTCTTCTTCAATAATAGCTTTCTACTCTTGCAAGGTTTGTTTTAGTAAACGCGAGATGTTAACAAGACCCAAAGGAAGAAAGAAGTCTGACGCCGTTAGATCCGGGGATCCGGACGGCCAGTTCAAATCTTCAAAACTGGAGATCACTCGGTCCGAGAAATTGGTGTTTCAAAATCTGCCCCGTTGCTTGAGCTATGTGAGCGGTTGCTCCGTCCTGCTGGAACCAACAATTTTCGATACCTAATTTATCAACTTGCTGAAAAAAAGTCGTTTAACATCTGCCTACACCGCTTACCTGTTACGGATACGGTTGTTTCATCGACGTCATCAATCATCACTTTTTCACTGCAAATGGCGCACCAACCAGTCACTTTGAGGGGATGCGATGGTTCTGCTTGCATTTCATGTTCGTAATTTTTCGTAAAAAATAAAAAATTCTAATTATGTGCATCGTCGTCTCGTCAACGTTTATGGATTCTCTCTGAGGTCCTCGGCCACAACACCGATGTTCTCGTCCATTTCTTGTGGTATCTGTAGTGAACCAGGGGGATTCTATGGCACAGCTGATCGAAAAGGTACTAGGCCGATGATGGAGAATGAGAGAGCAAAGAAGACAGGAACTAATTTTAAATAGAGTTTATTGATACTAATGACAACTAAATAATATTTTATGTTGTTTGCATTGAACGAAAATACGCATTCCCATTGTTTTCTGTCCGTTTTATGTCCAACGAAAATAAAAATATATGAAATAGCCTATTACTTCGTCGTCATGAAGAGGCATCGAAGAGATTTGCGTGAGGCGCTCAGCCAAACTCTTAATTTTTCGCGCACATAATACACAACGACGTGGAAAAGGACGACGAAATTCACGCTGCGTTTAAACAATAAACTGCCATAGATTGCTGCAAAGAAACATGTCAGTCAAGATTTTTGTGCTGTTTATTGCTGTTTATTGCTTATTCCAACAAAAGTTGAACTGAAGCAATAAACAACACAAAAATCTTGTTTGACATGTTTCGTTGCAGCAACGGCCAAATTGTTGGATGTACGAAATTTTTCTTCGCTGCAATGTGAACACACAACGAATATAACGGGTGACTTAATCGGTGGGGCAATGGTTAGTGTTCGCGCCTCTTGTACAGGAGATCCTGGGTTCGATCCCTGCTCCGACCTTAAAATTTCGTTCGACGACGGTCACCTCGCTTAGTGACGGCGACACTATCGAGTACTTAGCCATGAAAACGCTTCTCAAAATACCGTTCGGAACCGGTGTAAAACTGTAGGTCCCAATCAGTGAGTATAAAACTATAAAGCGCACAGCTCCACTGGTTGTGAGAAGCTGTCCCCAATTCCTTCATGGGATGTAATGGGAAACCATTTATTTATTTATTAATAATTGTTGCTTTTGCAATTTTTGATTGCTCCCTTTTTGAAAGTCAAACGTGTGCAGGTCCCCAGAGAGAAGACCTTATTCTCAAGAGAGTTTTCTATTATGCTGACTATAGAATGGAGAGCCGTCTGAGTTGACCTGCCCTTGATATATGCATCCTGTAAACTCGATAGTAGATTCTGTGGAAGATTACTTCGAACAGGAATGTCCAGTGGCCTTTCAAATGTCTTAAGAACAAAGGATGATAGACTGATTGGTTTAAAGTCCTTTGGTTTGACATGAGAGCATTTGCCCGCTTTCGGGACGAAAACCACTGACTCACAGCATAAGGCAGCCCCTGAAGATTGCCTCCAATCAACTACAAGATAGGTACAGTGCCTTCTGTAGTTGAGCGGGAATTATCCCGTCAGTTCCGGCTGATTTATAGGGCTTAAAGCATATAATGGCCCATATCAGTTTCTTTCTGCTCACTATTGAGCGAACTTTTTCTATGCTAGGTGAGTTTCCGCCTAACTCTTCTGGCTGATGACCAACACTCCTGCCATCGTTGGGAAAGTGGGTATCTAGGAGAATCCCAAGAGACTCTTCAGACGAATACGTCCACGTTCCATCGTCTTTCATTAAGAACCCCGCACACGGTGGGTTTTTAGCGAGCACGCATCTTAAGCATGCAGTCGGGTTTGCTAAAACCACAAATATGCGTTTGTTGAAATGACAAAGATATGTTTGCTAACTAACAAACATTTGTTTGGTAAATAACAAACATATGTTTGCTAAATATCAAACATAAGTTTGTTGAAATAGCAATCATATGTTTGCTAAATAACAAAACCAAACATATTTTTTTCTAAAACCACTAATATATGTTTGTTGAAATGACAAAGATATGTTTGCTAAATAACAAAATTTGTTTTTGCTAAATAACAAACATGCTTCCTAAATAACAACCATATGTTTGCTGAAACGAAAAACATATGTTTGCTAAAAAACAAACATATGTTTGTTGAAGTGACAAAGATTTGTTAGCTAAATAACAAACATTTGTTTGGTAAACAAACAAACAAACATTTTAAAGAACAACCATATGTTTGCAGAGATAACAAATATATGTCTGCTAAATTACAATGTTTATATAACAAATAACATCCCATGAAGGGATTGGGGAGAGCTTCTCACAATCACTGAGCTGTGCGCTTTCCAGTATTACACTCACTGATTGGGGCCTACAGTTTTACACCGGTTCCGAACGGTATTTTGAGTAACTTTTTCATGGCTAAGTACTCGATAGTATCGCCATCACTAAGCGAGGTGACCGTCGTCGAAAGAAATGTAAAGTGGTCTGAGCAGGAATCGAACCCACGTTCTCTTGTACAAGAGCCGCGCACACTAACCACTGCACCACCGACGGCCACAACAAATAAACATGTATTTGCTTAAATGAAAACCATTTGTTTGCTACATATCGAACATATGTTTGCTGAAATGACAATGATATGTTTGCTAAATAACAAACATTTGTTTGCTAAATAACAAACACATGTTTGCTAAATAACAAAGATAAGTTTGTTAAATAACAAAGATTTGTTTGCTAAATACCAAACATATAGTTGCTAAATAACAAACAGAGCTCTTTTCAGCAACTTATTTTGTTGTGTTTACTAACATATTTTTTTGAGTGCATATTATACGTTGATAACGAATAATAGTTGTACAGAAGGTTTGTGTTTCACTGAACTGAGTTACACTTAAATCGGTGTATAAGCCATGCAATTGTGTCAAAGTAATTAAAATCCATTTTTTAAATAAAACGGACATTTGGATGTATTTAACAATTTTCCAGTGCTCGTTTTAGATTTAAGTTTTCCGGTTTCTGAGAATTTTTAATATATTCAGTTAAAACAATTTATTAAAAACTCTGTCTGTTGACCACGCCCACCAAAATCAACCAATTATCAACTTGTTCTCTCTATCACATAAACCTGAAATGAAACGTATAATTGAAATACTTGACGTGTTGTTGACGGAAAATTGTATGTAACAAAACAATATTTAAATTAATGCGTCATTTATTGTTGTTCTTGACAGGTTATAACGTATTGAAACCTAAATCAGCGTATCGACGATTAGATGTTGCCTCATTGGCGAATGATGAATGAATTTGTCATTGATTATTTGGCTATAACTCTAAATTTACTAAGAGTACTTGAATATTTACTTACCTCAGTATCTGCAAGTATTTTGCGATGAGATTCTTTATAATTTTTCTAAAAATACAATTAGTCATTAATTATATTTGTATATACATATATATTTAAACAAATATTTAGTTAAATTCTTAAGAAATATTTTTTAGAGTATCATGCTATCTAAATATTTCTTTGCGATTAGGCTCTTTGATAACATGAGTCAGATTTCGGAGGTGCAATAGGTAGTGCACGCGACACTTGTATATGAGAATATGGGTTCAATCCCCGCTCTGCCTACTATTCATTTCATTCGGTGACGGCCAACACTCTTAGTGACGGTTACACTAGCGAATAATTCGTCATGAAAAAGCTTCTCAAAAAACCGTTCACAACCGGTGTAAAACTGAAAATCAGAAAATACGATGCATATAGCTCACGGATTGGTAGAAGCTCTCCCCTATCTCTTCGTGGGATGAAATCGGTAAATAAGTTCCGTTAAGTCAGATATGGCCGTTGGTGGTGTAATGGTTAGTGTTAGCTTACATACATAAGAACGCGGGTTCGATCCCTGCTCTGACCACCTTAAATTTTTTCGGCTATGACAATGCTTCGCAAAATACCTTCAGAAACGGTGTAAAACTGTAGGTCCCAATCAATGAGTGGAACTACAGGAAAGCGCACAGCTTACTGATTGTGAGATGCTCTCCTCAATCCGTTCATGGTATGTAATGGGAAACCAGTTTTGTTAAAGTACTTTTTAAGGTACTATAGAGAACTACTTTAGACAAGAGCCTTCTCTTCACGTTCTCTTGATATCGACGAGGTAGTAGGCCATTTCATCGAGTTCGAGTTGCGTTTGTAAATTACCCTTTGGTTGGACAGAATTAATAGGGAATGCGTATTTCCGTTCGATGCAAACAACATGAATATAATTTAGCTGAATTTTAGCTGAGTTTGTGCTCATTTTACGACATTTTGCAGTGTTGCTCGCGAAATATCTGGCTCCAAATTGGCGATATCTTCGTCAATGTTAGCCTTCAACTCTTGCAAGGTTTGTGGTTTATTGGTAAAGCGAAATTTTAAAAAGCCCCAAAGGCAGGAGTCCGGCGCCATTAGCTCCGGTGATCTGGACAGCCAGTACAAATCTCCAAAACGGGGGATCACTCGGTCCGGAAATTGGTGTCTCAAAATCTCCATTGTTGCTCGAGCTGTGTGATTTTGATTGTTAACATAACCACTTAAGTGGAAATGGGCTTCGTCGCTCATTCTGATTTCGGACGTTATCCTCTTCTTGCACCAAGTTTAACAGAGCTTGGGAGTAAGTTAATCTCATTTGACGGTCAGCAGGCAGCAATTCGCCAACGGTTTGCACTTTGTACGGGAACATCTTCAAGTCATTCAATACAATTCGTTGCAACGAACGTTTGCTGATGCCTAATTGTGTGCATCGTCGTCTCGTCCATGTTTGTGGATTCTCTCTAACGTCTTCGACCACAGCAGCGATGTTCTCGGTCGAACGCGCAATACGAGGACGTACACTTCCTGTGACATCTTTAGTGGACCCAGTTTGAACGATACACTCAGCCACCGCTTAATTTTTCGAGCACATGGTACACAACGATGAGGAAAACAACGACGAAATTCACGCTGTGATAAATCATCAGACCGAAAATTGGTCAAATAAGCAGTAAGAATAATACCACATTCTTCAGGTGGGTATCGCTCTATTGCTGGTTGTCAAATAATTCTCTATCTGTCTAAAACATAGACGTCAAAGGCATTTATCAAACACCATTTGAAAAAATCCACATTATGACATTATTTTAGCGCCACATTGAATATCAGAAAATATGTGGACCAACTTGTTTTACGTTTTGAAAAATGGGTAAAGTGAGCAGTGTTAAAATTGCCAATTTTGTCTCAATTTTGTAAACAGCCCCCCGTACGCTCAAAAGACCTTTTACTCTACGTTATCTTGCAGTTTCGCATCATGCGTCTAAAAATGTACATATCAATTTACACTCGAAACTTCTTCATTCGTGCAGTCTCTTTTCGGTATAAGAGTGTAATGCTTTCAATTGAATGTAGGTTTCGGTTGCGTTTAGTGGGCATATGCAGCAATGTTTTGAACATCATATAGTACTGTTATGATGTTCCGAGGTCGGGATTACACCAGGGCATTTGCACCCTCCCATCCGGTCAAAATCATGAAGAATGTTTTCAAGAGTACTCGAAAAGTTGTATGTTAATACAAATGACAGGTCGCCCGTAAGCAACAATCTTCCTACCTACATTTTTCAGAGTGACTAGTACCTACTTTATTCAACGTCCCTCCTTGAGGTCTGGTTTTGTTGATATACCTGATAGATGTTGATGTTCCCAATCCGTCCGTGACACATTGGATATAAAATACACAGGTATTCTAGCTCCTTAAGATCTACGTCCACCGCAAAGGTTGATAGCTTCAATTCATGTGTACATTATCGAATGGAATCATACACATACTTATCAGCCCACGATTTTCCTATGTATTGGATTAATAAACACCACTCTTGTGTACTTGAACTCTTAGGATGTATTTAAAAACTTTAAACGCCATGTATAACCCTATCAGTTAGGCAATTTACAGGTCACAGCCTGAAGTTCCTCTGGTGATACAATATATGGCCGGAGGACTAAAAAGTGTTTGAAGTGGCGACATCTCATTTAATTCTTGACTAAGTCAACATTTCCCAGGCCATTTCAGATCTTTTTTTACACCTCTGTGTTCCCTTATTATAAAGCAACTATGGAATAGAGAAGAAAATTTACTCATGGAGTGGAATGCCAACAAAGAGAACGAGTGAAGCGGGTCGTTTCTCTGCTCTCTCTTTTACTCTCTTCGTTGAATTTTCCAATACACGAGCTGTTTTCTGCTGATGTTATTATATTTAACTATAGAAATTCCAACCATATTTAATTAAAATTACATAAAGTATGTAAAAAGTATGATATAATCAAGTTATGACGCGCGAAAGAAATGCGTTTGAGTGAATCGCGTCGACGTTTTTGGTTTCTTCTACTAGGGTTGCCATATTGCGCCGGTTTTTTCTTCTATACCTGTACCAAATCCTTTTTGCCCTTATCAAACAGGTTGTACAGGTTCTGAAGCCGAAATTTGAAAAAACCAAATGGCGGATCCAAACAATTTCAACAAATCCAAAGATTGAGGCAAAACATTTATTTTTTGACGCGTGGAATATAAATGCGCTATAAGGTGTAAAGTATAACCTTGCGCATTGCTTCCTCATTATTATACAAATCTTCTTCTATGAGGAACATCGGATAAGATCGCTTATATCAGTTATATAAGTATTACAAACTTTGAAGTTAAATAATTATAATCTTTGAACTCTGGGCCGCCCTAATATTGTTTCTGTAATTATTGTTACAGCAACAACAAGATACCTATATACTGCTGGTATGACCAGTATGTATATTAGGGTGTACTGAAATTTTTGATGTGTGAACATCTATACGCGCGCCTCTAGGGCAGTAAACTATAAATTTAATACATACACAAGTGTTAGGTTTGTAAGAGTAAATCATCGTTTGTTTGTTCGTTGCTTGGCAGTCGGTATTGAAAGTGATTATTGGGCGATTTTCATATAATTTTCCCACGCGATTTTCTCCGGAAATTCATAGCCGATTTTATTAATTTTTGGTTTAAAAAGCTAGTACGGGTTTCGACGAAGAGTTTAGGCCAAAAGTTAAGGCGATCCGATATCGGCGAGCCGAGATTGAAGTGTTTTAATTTGGAGTAATATTAAAAAAGTATTTTATGTTGATCTTCGGTTATATCGTACGAATATAACAATGTATGTATGTATGTACAAGTGTCTGTTGCTTTGCATTCTTTGACTTTTGTGGGAATAAAACAAAAAGTATTGAGCAAGAAAATAATGACACATGTGCTTGCATTGGGTCTTTAAATAATTTTAAGTATTAATATTATTTAACTGTAACGTCATCATATGATTGAACGCTGTTTTTTATTTTCCAATGTAACATTTACGAATGTGTTCATAGAAATCGAACAGGTACCGTGTAGCAAAAAGGTGTTAACACATCGCCCGTGAGTTCGAACACTCATTGGATTTTTTTTTTTATGAGACCCCTCAAACGACCCGTACTGAAGAGCTGATTACGAACGCTGAGTTTGAACGTCTACATCATGCATGTATTTGATGTTTTTTACATAAAAATTCCCATTAAATATATTTGAAGGTGGTTTAGCGAAATATACAAAGTTGTGCATCAATTTGAGATTTGTTAAAATTGAAAATATCTAGATATTTATGTAAAATACATCTATCTATAAGTACATAATTATCACATTTTAAATTCAAGTCGCTAAAAAAAATGTTCTGTGAAAATTTTGAAAATATTTCTTTTTATATACACTCCGGTTCACTTATTTAAAGGCGCTACAAATTCCATAGTCAGCAGCCTGTATCTTTCGCAATTTGTAACCGACAGCAGAAGTTTAAAATGTCACTGGAGATATAAAAAAATCATGACAATAGTGATTTCTTAAAAGTCCAAAAAATGTGCTATTTTCTTGGTTCATTGGTATAAAGGCAAAATAAAAGATCACCCCGAGACAGTTTAGAAAAAAAATTTTCCTTTCCGAGCGAGTGATATTCGTTTTTCTTATCATAGTTTTTGGAACGAAGTTCGTTATTGCACGTTGCGGGATGGGGGCTAAATGAAAAAAATTTAAACTTTTTTTGACACTATTATGCTACAACACAGTATTATTATATATTGGGTACTTTTGCTTTGGTTTGTGTCTAGAGTAACATATATTGTTAAATTTTTTGTTTAATGGGTAGTTTCTATGTGGAGCCTGTAACCAATATTTAGTATATATTGTAGTTTTGAACCCAATAAAAATTAAATTTAGCAAAGCCAAAGTGAAAGAAGTTTAAACAAAGAAAATTTTCTTAAATATGTGCATTTTCTTAAAAAAAAGTTAATTTTCTCAAAAAAAAAAAATACCTATTCATATTCTTAAACAAAGTACATTTGCTTAAAAAATTTAAATTTTTTAATTTGTAAATTGTAAAATAATTTGTAAATAATAAAAAATGTAAATTTCCTTACAACAAATTGCCTTTTCTTAAAAGAGCTCACTTTTTGTGAAACAAAATAACGTTTCTTGAGATAAGTACCTACTCTTAAAAATGTTCCTAGCCAATTCAAACAAAATTCCGTTTTCTTAAAAAACCCGTTTCTTAAAAATATACCTTACCATAAAAAAAAAACTTTTTCTTACAAAAACTCATTTTCTTTAAAGTACATTTTCTTAAATATAAAATAATACCTTTTCTTTTCTAAAAAAATAACCCTTTCCTAAAAAGAGTACCCCTTCTTGAAAAAGTACGTATTCTTAAAAAAATAACTTTTTGTAAACGAAATTCATACTCTTATGGTTTTTCTTACAAACTGTACTTCTTCTTAAAAATAGTACCTTTTCTTAAAAAAACATTAGCTTTTAATAAAAGAAGAACTTTTGAGGCGCCTAGTTGCAAAACCGGCCAAGTCCAGTTTTCACGCTTTTGCAAAATTAACAAAAAACGAGTACAGCTGTCTTTGTTCGTCAAATAAATCCTAGTTGGATACACCTCTCGATACCCTTATAGAAGACAACTCGAAACACACTGAATCCGCTTTTTTTTTGTCTTATTTTGTCTGTGTTATTAAGAAAACAAAACATGAACTTGGCAACTTTTGCTACAGAAAAATCAAAACTAATGTTTGAAAAAAAATGGACTTGGCCAGCTTTGTTACTTTAACGAACGGTCCCATCGCCGCCACTCACACCCGCCCCAACCGACCGAGGGGGCCTCAGCCCTATGACGTAGGGATAACGTACACACCACAGACCGATCCGTAGCGGGGAGTAACTGAGAGGAAAACGTGCAACGGTTACATAAAACTTCACAGCCGATTAAAGCAATACCAGTTAAAAGAGGAATAAAATCCGAAGATTACCACTATATACTTATTGAAAAATAATAAATCTTAAAACATAAAACCATTAATTATCAATACAACATTAATACTCGTACATCAAATACTACACACTAGCTATTTAGATGATTTATAATAAAAGACTTTATCGTGTCAGGTGATAAAGAAAAGTCAATAAACTGATAAACATCATTAAAATCTGTGCACATTCTCCGAACCGGTTCATTCAAAGCATAATTATAGCGTCGAAAACTAATATAAAGGGGTTTATAGTTCCTAGAAGTTCTCGAAGGAACATTTATCGAAATACGACCAAGAAGATACTCAGAGCGTATATCGTATATCGCCCCTGCTAATAGCTAATTTTGTTTCTAAAGTACTGCACTCAACCAATTTTTATGATAATTTTCAAGTTTTTACTTAAGTTTTGTTCTAATTAAGTTTTATTTTTCAAATTATTAATACATTAATTTGATATAAAAAAAAATCAATTCAATATGAGAATCTTAAAAATCTCTTGAACGAATTTTACGTCTGATTCTTTGAGATCACTGTATGTTTTCCATCTCTCTCCATAGTGCTTGGTCAGCAATTTCTCAACATCGTTCACTTTTTCCCTTGATATATCCGAATTCCAAGGTGACATCACTGGAGGTTTGCGAGTTTTTGAACTATTCACTAAATGAAAAATCGACTTTTCCTCACAAACATTCTCAGTGTTTGGTTCTTCAGTTCTTCGGTTTACTGCGATGATAACGCGTTTACACTCAGAGATCCTAGAACTATTGAGTTCTTATTTTGAGCAGCGCAACCGTCTGACACCAATCGCAGTGTGTTGATGCCTGTGTAGTCGATTTTAGAATGTCCCTCTTCTGTGTTGACGTTTCATCCTTATTTAGGATATCGTTTGAACGACCTATCATAACGCAGAAAAGGTACAAATGCAAATGCCGACTGAAGTACTATGTAGATTGATCTGGAAGTAGAATGATCTGGCTTAATCAATAGTGCCACATTATTTGGCGGGGGAGGTGATACATATGCATAACAGCTGTTCGGATTGACATTTGAAACTACTTTTCATCGGCAGATCTACAATGTAAACAGGTGATTTGACGTATTGGGAATCAAGTTTATGGACTTGGCCAGTTTTGAAACCAAGTGCCAGGACTTGGCCGGTTTTGAAACCAAGCGCCACGACTTAGCCGCTTTTGAGATCCAGGTACTGAAAACAAACAAAATAATGGAACACTTAAATAGAAAAAAAATTCAAGTTCCAAACATTATAGGATGGTAGAAAATCGTCCAAAATGCAAAAAAATTACCTTTTCGGGAAAATATAATACATGTTCTTACAATTCTTTTTATAAAAAAAATACATTCTATAAAAAAATCCAATGAGTGTTCGAACTCACGGGCGATGTGTTAACACCTTTTTGCTACACGGTACCTGTTCGATTTCTATGAACACATTCGTAAATGTTACATTGGAAAATAAAAAACAGCGTTCAATCATATGATGACGGTACAGTTAAATAATATTAATACTTAAAATTATTTAAAGACCCAGTGCAAGCACATGTGTCATTATATTCTTGCTCAATACTTTTTTTTTATTCCCACAAAAGTCAAAGAATGCAAAGCAACAGACACTTGTACATACATACATACATACATTGTTATATTCGTACGATATAACCGAAGATCAACATAAAATACTTTTTTAATATTACTCCAAATTAATACTCCAAATTAAAACACTTCAATCTCGGCTCGCCGATATCGGATCGCCTTAATTTATGGCCTAAACTCTTCGTCGAAACCCGCACTAGCTTTTTAATCCAAAAATTAATAAAATCGGCTATGAATTTCCGGAGAAAATCGCGTGGGAAAATTATATGAAAATCGTCCAATAATCACTTTCAATACAGACTGCCAAGCAACGAACAAACAAACGATGATAACACAAAACCGAAGATCAACAAAACACTTTTTTAATATTACTCCAAATTAAAACACTTAAATCTCGGCTCGCCTTAATTTTTGGCCTAAACTCTTCGTCGAAACCCGCACTAGCTTTTTAATCCAAAAATTAATAAAATCGGCTATGAATTTCCGGAGAAAATCGCGTGGGAAAATTATATGAAAATCGCCCAATAATCACTTTCAATACCGACTGCCAAGCAACGAACAAACAAGCGATGATTTACTCTTACAAACCTAACACTTGCGTATGTATTAAATTTATAGTTTGCTGCCCTAGAGGCGCGCGTATAGATGTTAACACATCAAAAATTTCTTTAACCACGTTTATCATTTTACAAAAAGTATCTTTTCTCAAAGATCCATTTCAATTATCTTATTTTTCAACGGGCGCCTAAGGCGTGTTGGGACTAATTAGTACATAACATATAGCGAAAGGAACTTCGTTCCTACCGGGTGTCCCCTGACACCTCGTGTAATTTTTTTGTTTGTGGTTCGATCGTATTATATGTAGGCCAGGATGAGTACTACATTTGTCCTATAGATGTCGCTGAGGTAGGACAACACTTACTAACGAAGGGCTCATTTAATGCAGTTTCTACCCCTAAAATTGAAAAATATTTAATATAGTAGTTATAGTAGTTATAGGTAGTTATGACAAGACGTACATATTTAGAGCATTAAATGAAATATTTGCTCATGTTCTTTGCATTATTACAGCAAATTATTGCATACTTTTTAGCACTTTCGAAACATTTTTGAAATACAAATTATTTCATAATTTTTAGCGCAAATTATTGCATACTTTTTAGCTCTATCGCAAATTTTTGTAAATATTTGCCTGGGCTAATTCGTTATTGTACTACGATAAAACGTATTGCACCCTAACTGAAAATTCTCAACAATATACATGTTCATAAGGAATTTTTTGATGAATCCCTCCATTCAGTTTTTATGAAAGAAAAAAGGCAACGCACGATTATCTCAGTTCGCTTTAAATCTATTAGATATATGGGCATTTCCACCGAAAGTGCAAGACTATGTTGCATCACACCACCCTCGCTAGTTGCTTATATTTTAGGACCATGTAGTATGATGGTTTTCTACTCTTATACTAAATACAGACTAATTAGCTCTATATTTAGCAAAAGAAGACGCAACGATAAAACTATCTGGTGATAAAATATAAGTAATTAACGAGGGTGACGTGATGCGACAAATAGCGGACTTTTCTGTGGAAATACTCATATGATATCATAAACCCATCTCATAGTGAAAGATACATATTTACATATATGTACATATATTCAATTCATAGAAGTTCATACATACATACATGTGGGTACTTTATATTTAAATTACAGCGCAATTAGTTAAATGTTGAGTAAGGTCTTATTGTCTGTAGCCTTGATGTGTCGCAGACAGATTGAAAATGAACATTATTAACGTGATATGTCCGAAAATCTATTTTAAGAACAAAGAGTTTATAAAGGAATTCACCGAGGTATCATTTTATCGTCTATATGAAGCACCCTACTAATTGGAACACGTATCATTCAATGCTTACCGTGGATCACTTGCTGTTTTTTATGAGTAAAGGGTGGGCCATTTAAAATTTGGAATTTGAACGCCCCTTTTATTTCGAAGCAGATGACCAATTAGATATTTATGTAGTGACTGATTACAAATGTACGAAATGGGTCGAATTACGCTGGAGAAAAATTGGGAAATATTAAAAACTCTCTTCCAAATTTCTGAGTCTTCAATTCAAACTGTAAGGTATCTACGAAATAAATTCGATAGAAATAGAGTGTCATCAACGCAGTTTGTGTACATAAAGGAAGCTCATACTTGAGTTCTGCTTGTACCTCTTTTTTGGTAGCAAAAGTAGAGCAGAAAAAACCGGCGCAATGTGGCAACCCTAGTAGAAGAGAACAAAAAAGTCGACGCGATTCAATCAAACGCATTTCTTTTTCGCGTCATAGCTTGGTTGTTTCATCCTTTTTACATACTTCATGTAATTTTATTTAAATATGGTTGGAATTTATATAGTTAGATACAATAACATCACATCAGAAACTGCTCGTGTATTGAAATATTCAATGAAGAGAGTAAGAAAGAGAGCAGAGAACCGACGCGCTTCACTCGTTTTCTTTGCTGGGCATTCCACTCCATGACTAAATTTTCTTCTCTATATCATAGTTGCAAACAAAGCAAATTCGTCGCATGAACGACTGTTTCGTTGCGCCGAAAGCACTCATTTCACCAACTTTAAATATTTGACAAAGCAATATATAGAAGAAAAAAACCATATGAAGTGTCAGGAGACACCAGGTTGGAACGAAGTTCCTTTCGCTATATATTATATACTAGTTAGTTCCAACAAGCCTAATGCGCCCGTTGAAAAATACGATAATTTAAATGGATCTTTAAGAAAAGATACTTTTTGTAAAATGATAAACTTTTTTTAAGAAATTAGTTTTTTATTTATTTTTAAGAAAAGGTACTTCTATTATTTTATTTTTAAGAAAAGGTACTTTTATCAAAAGTAATTTGTGTAAGAAAATGTACTATTTTAAGAGAAGGTATTTTTTTTTTTGAAGAGAAGGTTGTTTTTAAGAAATGGAATATTGTTTAGAATTGGTCTTTTTTTCTAGAATAGCTACATTTTTAAGAGTACAGGTACTTTTCTCAAGAAAAGATTATTGTTTCACAAAAAGGTACTCTTTAAAGAAAAGGTAGTTTTTTAAGAAAAGGCAATTTGTTGTAAGAAAATTTACTTTTTGAAGAAAATGTACTTATTTAAAACAAAATAACTTTTTTAAGACAAGGTACTTTTTGTAAGAAAATTTCCTTTTTTTAAGTAAGGATTCTTCTTTAAGATAAGGTATTTTTTTTAAGAAAATTTACTTTTTTTAAGATAAAGCACTTACTTAAGAAAATGTTCTTTTTTAAACTTCTTTCACTCTGGCTTTTCTAAATTTACTTTTTATTGGGTTCAAAACTACAATATATACAGGGTGTCTGGTGGCAAATTTATATTTTTAAATACGATTATTTCAAAAAGTAATAAAAGGTGTGGAGGGAGGGTGGAGCCGTTGGAATTATCGATTATGCGGATTTGTCAGTCACGATATCGCAGTGGTCGAGCGAGCATCGTGCGCTGGCTGTGGAGACATTATTTAACAGTAATGATTCTTACGTAATTGCTCGTCGATAATTTTGTTCAAAGGTCGGTATTCGGCGAATAAGTGATGGACCAACTGTAAGTTTAATTCGTTCGTGGGTGCAGAGATTCCTCGCAACTGCTTCGGCTATGAATGCCCCACGGCCAGGGCCCAGTCGATCATCAAAAAACCCCGAAAACATTGAACTCGTTGAAAGCAGTTTTCGTGAAAATCCGCGACTTCCAATATGAAAAAGAGCAGCCTCACTGTGACTTCCAAGAGCGATTATTCATGAAATTTTAAAAAACCATCTGCAGTTCCATCCTTTTAAAGTTGAAATCGTTCAAGAACTGAAAGAAGGTGACTTTGATTTACGCAAAAATTTTTGTGAAACGATGTTGGAGCGTTTTTGCACTGTAAATCCCGTTTTTTGGAGCGACGAGGCTCATTTTCACTTAAACGGCCACGTCAAGAAGCAAAACTGTCATTACTGGTCTCCAAGAACCCGCAACCGTCGATTGAAACATCAAAAACCATTGCATTGCCCCAGGGTAACAGTTTGGTTTGCCTTACCAACGCATGAAATAATTGGAACATTTTCGAAAATTCTCGAGGCCAGGCGACGAATGTCAACGGTGAAAATTATCGACGCATGATTACGAAATTCTCGTTGCCAAAACTGCGAGCGGGATGGGGCGACTGCACACACAGCCTTCGATGAATTTGCTTCGGGAAAATTTCTCCCAAAAACTGATCAGTAACTTTGGGGGCATCCCATGGCCACCGAGGTAGCCCGATCTAACTCCCATGGATTTTTTTTATGGGGCTACCTCAAAGAGAGGGTTTATAATGACAATCCCCAATCTCTTGTGGCTTTAAAGGAAAATATTCGTCGAGAAATCAGCTCAATGGAACCAAGTATACTGCAGCGTGTGGTGCAGAACCCAAGGCTCCGTTTTAAGCAGTGTGTTCAACTCGACGGAAGACAATTGGATGACATACTCTTTAAAAAAAAAAATCCGCATTTCCATTCTATCGTTCAATGCTCTTAATAAAACTTTGTGTCAATTATTATGTTTTTATTTAAGTTTGAAAATATAAATCTGCTACCAGACACGCTGTACTAAATATAGATTACAGGCTCCACCTAGAAACCCATTAAACAAGGAATTTCCCAACATCTAGTTAGTCTAAATACGTGCGAAAAGGAACTTCGTTCCAATAAATAAAATATTGAAACAGGTGAGATAACCCAAATTACAATAGTTTAATTCGCAAACATTTACAAGTTTTATTGATGCGTTAACATCTATAGGCGCGGGTAGGGACTAAACTCACAAAGTGAACACATTCAAACACAGTTTGTCCGACTGCGATTACAGATTGTTTGGCGTTAAACTCCTCAGAAACGGCTGGACCGATTTGTATGAAATTCGGGTAGGTCGCAGAATCGGCCAACATCTATCTTTCATACACCTAAATGATAAGAATGACCCACCCCTATATACAACACAGATTTGTCCGACTGCGAAACACAGATTGTCAGGCTACGAAACAAATAACACACACTGATGTAGCGGCAGCGAATAGTTGGCTTGTGTGGGTGAGGAGCACACTTAGAGCAAAGAGAATAATAACGTAGTTATACGTATATATAAATGAGATTGCAAGAGAGCAACGAAAATTGTGTGAACTTGTGTAGCGTATGTACTAACATAACAAGCATTCTCTTTGTTTTTTGTGGGAATAAAACTATACGTATTAAGCACGAATATAATGACACATGTGCTTGCACTGGTCTTTAAATAATTTTAGGTATTAATATTATTTAAATGTAACGTCATCACACGATTGAACGCTGTTTTTTATTTTCCAATGTAGCATTTACTAATGAGTTCATAGAAATCGAACAGGTACCGTGTAACAAAAAGGTGTTAACATATCGCCCGTGAGTTCGAACACTCATTGGATTTTTTATTTAGGAATTTAGCTCTCTCCTCAATGTAAAATTAAAGTATTGAATGTATCACATGTTTCATTGCAGTAGTGACAACAGCGTCAGATGTACGAAATTTTTTATTGCAACAATGTAAACACACATATATGTTCGAACAATATTCATAGCTGCTAGAAATAATAAGAAAAATATATTACAATTACTCGTAGTACCCTAAAGGCATATTGACGCTCAGTATCATGTAGCGTACTATTCGCTAAAATGGGTTTCAAATTACCTTAGACTGCAATTCGACCCTTTATAGTCACTTATGCTGGACATACGAAAAAATACTGTGGTATCGGGTTTCACAAAGGAATCAGTACATTTGTATCACTACCTTTGTACCTGTATTTAGTCAGTTATTTATTGTAATAGTAGACAGTTGACTGTTATATGATATAATGAATAGCCTTCAACATAAATCATCTTATTTAACAAAAGGTTTTGTTTTTTTTTACATAAGATGCATAAATATTTCAAAGATTCGGGTTATTGCGTAGAACGCAAAGAGATTGAGTAATTATTTTCTATGTATGTAAACTGCATAGAATTTATAACTACGGAATTGATGCTCCACATTGGATTACAAAAAGAAACACACAATTAGATGAAGATTTCATTAATATTCCAGCAAGTTAATGCTGTTCTTACAACTCCAATAGAATTATTTATCAAATTTAAGTTCATGCAACCAGAATCTTCATAGTTCTACTTTATATTTAATAAATCATGAAATTTTTGTGTAAAATCCAGTTGCCTACTTCCAAGTTCAATGATTGCGGCTATTTGGGGTTGTGTTTAAAAATAATCTGCTTTTAATTTTATATGCTTTCGTTTTTACTAGACCTTGTAGAGTGCGGTAAGTTTGAGGTTTAACTTCGTTCCATGACTATTTTTATCGTAGAGAACCCACTGCAGATGCTGTGGTTTATTTCTATGATTCTTCTAGGCCTCTGAAGTAGAGGTGTTCTGTTTTAAAAATATATTGAGATTTCTACTGAGCTTTCATTAAAAACAGTTTCCTTATACGCATAAACCACCGGTTTTGGCACTTAACCACAATCTTTACTAGTTATCAGAAATAGCAAATAAACACTGTCAACTTCAGTGAAATCTTATCAAGAGATGTTATCATTTAGACAAGAGGAAATGAGTGCATGAATGATTCATTTTGATGACGTAGGTCAGGTTAATTGTTTGAAGTACCTGTGTACTTCAGATACTCTTGGCACTTGTGTCAGTTAATATGATTTGTAGACTAATGGGCTACAGTTTTGCAAAATTGGTAATTCTTAACTGGTTGAATGACTAGTTCTATAGAGAAAAGTCCAATGAGAACTTGTTTTGGTAAACACTTCATACCAGGGCTGGAATTATATGTGTAACAAATTTAGTTTTATTGAAATTTTTGATTTCCAGTGAAGAAAAGTGAAGAACATGTCCTAAATTTAAAATTTTCATGAGAAATGTAGTCTTTAAATATGTTTCTATGGGAAGGTATGTTTTAATAGAAAATATTTTAAAAGGTATATTGTTATATTGTTTACACTGCGGAACATAAAAAACAATAACAAGGTCCTGACAACGGATTCTGTTAGAGAATAAATACACGAGTGTCGGCGTTTTGAAAGATTACGTTTGTTTTTAAAAGGGGGGGGGGGGTGAAATTTCCCTCTTTGACACACTCTTACACGCTGAAAAAATCTGCCTCTGCAACATATTTTCCCAAACATATTCTGAAGGACATTCAAAAATTCATATCTTTGCAAGTCCCAAACTCACTTGTATTTGAATGCAAACAGTAGCATGTTTACTGGCAAACACGTATGCTTTTATGTGGACACATATATTTACTTCGTTCCAAACATCCATATACTTACGTGGAAGCATTAGCGTATTTCCCCCAAACCTCCATATACTTACGTGGAAACATATGCGTATTTTCTCCCAAACATTATAATATTTAGAAACGAATTATTATTTCTTTCTTTATTTATTATAATTCAAATAAATAATTAATACAAAAAAATAAAATATTTAAAATTACTCTTTTTACATTTACTTGCTGAATGCATTACTTTTTTTTATGAAATGAGAATCGGCTGCTCTTTTGCATCTCCTATCTTTGTTGTCTCTCACGTTTTTGTTTTCAGAAGGTTTCAACTACGTCTTGGTTATCACTATGCGTTGGTACACAAACAATATAATTATAGACAACTCTAGTTCTTGCAAGACAAGCGTATATTAATTACTTGTGTTTTTTTATATTATATTTCACAAATGAACCGCCATTCCGATTTTTTCAGTAGGGGCTCGGGCAGAAAAAGGATTTCACGTTGTTGCCCTTACCAGTTTCTTTCCTCAAAATCGTTTCTCACTTTGGTAGCACACATAAACACATACACAAAAACCAAAGCAACATCACAAACCATTTAAGCGTCCTAGCCTTTGTTTGTTCTTTTTTCACTCTTTTTTCCTCTGTCCGCAATACATCAGCCAAAACAAGAAACGCTTCCACTGCAATTTACACGCACATTCAGGAATATTTATGACACACTGACTGAGAGAATAATGCAAAAATACAGATCCACACTTACAAGATAGACTCTTTCATTGTCTTTTTTTTTATTCTTTTGCTCTCGAGAACAAACATAGTTGTATTTGTATCACAAACATGGATATATTTGAGTCGTAAACACATATCTTATAACATATTATTCATTGCGCCTCAAACATGTAATATTGAATAGCAAACTCAATGTTTTTGGACACAAGTATATTATATTTGCGACAAGTTACAAAAACACTTTATATTTGCATGCAAACAACAACAAAAAATACAGATTTTTCAGCGTGTAGATCCGGTGCAAGTATCCACCGGCGGATATCTTGGAAAGTTATAAGGCTGACATTATCGGTATCCAGGAAATATGAAGACTGCGACATATAGTCTCTAGGTTCAATCATGTGAGTGAACAATGCGCATAAAAGCGAAATATTTTTATATTTCCCTCATTTGTGTGCATGCCTCGACAGAAGAGAAAGATGATGATGCCAAAGACATATTCTATGAGCTCCTAGAGGAAGCGTATGACCGCTGCCCTGGCCATGACATTAAGATTGTCCGCGGAGATTTTAATGCTAAAGTAGCAGGGAGAATGTATTTCATCCAACTATTGGCAATTTCAGTCTACATGCTGACAGTTCCGACAACGGTATGGGACTGATTGACTTTGCTGCGGTAAAAAACATGATTGTTAGTGGTACCAGATTCCCGTATAAAGACATCCACAAGACTACTTGGGTATCCCCTGATCAAAGAACGAGGAACCAAATTGATCACTTGGTAATTAATTGATGATGGACGTACGAGTGATCAGTGGAGCTAACATCGATTCTGATCACTAAATGGTAGCAGCAAAGGTTCGCACAAGATTAAGTAGAGCGAAAATGGTGCGGAACCAGACACAGAGAAAGCTGGACATCGGAAAGCTGCAATTGCCAGAGGTATCCATGGCTTACTCAAGAAAGCTCTCGCAACTTTTGGCACAGAACCCACCACCTCCCGACGATAATCCTAAAGCGCAATGGAAATCCATTTCCGACTCTATAAAAACTGCCGTAATAACCGTACTCGGTTTTAAAAAACCGATTCGCAACAAACCATGATTCGGACATAAGCAAACTTATGCAAAAAAGCTGAATTTGAGCAAATACTCTAACCAAACGAACTTGACGCATGGAGAAGCATTAAGGAAGTTATTTACAACTTTCTAGACAAAAATCGTTCCTCTAATGCTTGAATATACATCGACACCATGCTAACTGCTTTTGACAAACTACGTGTTCATGTCAACAAATATTCATATGGATTATTTTGAGCATCAGTTGGCAATAGCGTCCGATGAACGTGGTGAACGATTTCATCAAACATGTGCACCTATTGAAGAACGCTAAAAAAGGAAGAGTACTAATTCTCTTGTAGTTGTCATATGCTGGACATATAATAGCTAAAGGAAACATGTAATAAATAATTTCTTTCTTAGATACCAAAAATTTATACTGATCTTTTATTTATAGTTATTATATCTACAGTTTTCTTTTGTTCGGTGACTTATAGCGTAGAATATTTTTCAATCCACATCAACCGCCTAAAATGTAGTTTTGTGGGACATTTTTGCGCCAACTCGGAATAAGTACGAAATTAACCCTTAAATGGATTTTCAGTTTTGACTTATTTTTGGCATTCGAGTTGAGGTTTGAGCTTTGGTGTGTTAAGAAACTTGTAGTAGAATTTTATGAGGAATATTTATGTAGTACATTTTAACCCGTTACGCCCCTGTTTTTGGGGGTGTTTTTTTTACCTTTATCCAAGAAAAACGACAGAAAAGACCAATGCATTGAGGCGGTAGAGGGTTAAAGTATTCCACAAAAATGTTTCCCGTAAATTTCTACATAAAATAGTTGAACGCATCCTATACCTAAAATGTAAGGACAGCATGTCTTCCAATGCCTATTCATCTTAAGAATGTGCAAAAGGCGTAAATTTCACCCCCCCCCCCCCTAAAAAAAATTCATTCGTAGACTTTCAAATCGCCGATACACGTATATTTTTGCCTACTCTACCAGAATTCGTTATCAGAACCTTGTTATTTTCGAAAAAGTTTCATTTTGTTCCACAGTGTAAGCAGAACTGCTAGCTCACTACCTAGAACCTTAATGGCCAGTTTTTCAGAGTGAGTTTAAACCGCGGATTACTAAAACTGAGATTAGATTTAATCTTAGTTTAACTGTTCATTCTGTTTTTCAGTGCACAGTTAAATATATCACAATTTTATTACTCTGTCATGGCAACCTTGTGCAAATGTCAAATGTATCAACAGTTGTTCGTTGTAGTCTTTTTTTCGTTTTTTATTTTGGTAATTGTTCTATGTGGTTGCAGCTTCTTTTTTATGGGTTTTTTTTATAAGTCGGTCCCATCAATTCAAGAACTGCATATGCAGATGCTTTTGTTAGACGGAATCTTACATAGTAGTCATTATCGCCAAGCAAATGGAAGTGATGTGTCCGGGTCATTATTGTGCGTTGTTTTCTTGTAACCTCATAACAATATTCTTCGCACATTTCTTGGTCACTAATGTCTTCTAGATCGGAGGAAAAACTCATTTTCAAAACTCCAAAAAATAACAACAAAATGTTTTATTGTTTACATACACAAAATTCGTCTTCTTGTTTTTCATTGCTGCTGTCAAAAGCCAACACAATCTAAACTCGGTTTAACTCGCACAAAGTGGAGAGTTAAACGTAGTTTTATCTTTGACTGAAAAAATGGAAATCTGGTGTAAACGTAGTTTAACTCATATCCGAAGATGATCTCCGACTGAAAAACTGGCCAAAAATAGCATAATTTCCATATTGGCATTTTTGATATTCTTCTACGATAATTCGCACATCCTTGTAGCCAAGTGTTGGAATCATGCTATAAATTAAGTGAATTAGGTCTAAACCAAGCCCTCAAATTAACCCTTTAAACGGCGGCAGCTTGAGAAGCTTAACTTTTACGTTGGCGCTTTTGAATTTGCTTTTTATTAATATGTACTTTTTGATAAATGCCCAGCATTAGTTAGTGGTCAAGATTTTAATGAATAAATTAAAAAAAAATTAAAAGGTATTTATGTTGACATATTTATTAAGTCGGGTTAATGACAAAAGTTTTTCCACATGATCGAATGGATTTTACAAAAACCCCGAAGTACATTTGGTAACCAACCTTTTCACCTCTTAATATAGGAGTCAACCCCTTTTGTACTAACAAATGTTTTGGATTATCATTAAAGTTTTACGATATTGACTTTAAACGAATGGAGTTTACCAAAATCCCAAAGTGCTTTAGGTAACCAACCTTTTCTGTTTTTAATCTAGAAATCATCCGTTTTTGTATTAACTATTGTTTTGTATTCTCATTACAGTTTTACGATATTGACTTTTAAATTTTCTCTCTTTCTTGGTTCTCTTTTAAAGATTTTGTCAAACTGCAGCCATTGAAAAATGAAATCCACCAAATACAAACGCAACAAAATGTCATTCTCTACCTCTTGATCTTGTTGTTGATCATCACGTGTGCCCATTATACCTGGAAATGCATCAAATGGTTGCAGTACAAACGCTGCATGTCGCACATCCTCAAGAAGTTGCGTTTCAAGAAAGATCCTCTACCACCAACGGCGCATCTCAATGGCAAAGATTTGGGCGGCACGACGATATCAAATATGTGTGCAGTAAATGATATTGAGAGGGCACCATCACAAATCTACAGTATGACAGGTAAGCAAAGATGCAAACAAAGATCAGAGGCTGTGTGTGACACTTGACTTTGACCATTATCCCATTAGTTGTGCATGTAAATTTATGACTTTAGTTTCCACATCAACACTAATTGCTATCTCTGTTTAAATTCGTTTCCTCTCAGGTGCCGAGGGATCAGTGATGACAATGACAACACCAATTAGCTCGCGACATCCAGCAGAAAATACAACACCGTCACCGCAACCCAATGAGTATTCCTATGATAATCAAGCATTGGCTGTGACGCCAGTGTCTGAGAAACCCGGCGGTAATAGTGTTTTCTGAGTGGTTTAGATGAAGTTTCCGCCTCTTTTAAAATTACGTTTCACGCTTAACTAAAACGTCTTTCTGGAAAGTTGAAAACAATTTCGTGAGACGTCCTTGTCTGCGCATAAATTACTTTATTGTAAACTCGGCAATTTGAAAACTTTGATTCTCTCACAAAGAGTATAAGTATTTGTACTTAATTAAGTCTTCCCATATAAAAAATGATTTATAAATTATTTTCAGTTTTTGTCTCTCATGGCGATTAGATTAAACTAAGTACTTAATGATATTATAAGTATTATACTATTATTCCATCCAGACATCACCAATATTATACACCCTAATTATACTAGTGATAGATTTATAAGTTGTCTTCTATTATTATAATTAATCAATACGATTTAGATATAATGTGTATTACATTGATATTATGGCAAAAATATATATTATTTCACATAATGTGAATAAATTTATAAAATTAAGAAACGTTATTCACAAACAAACTAGGTTCTATGCTGCGTAGGGTGTCAAATCAATTAAATTTTCTTTCTTGCTCAAGCTTTATTTGAAAGCTTATAGTGTAAAGAATTTTTGGGAATTTTTTCAGATTTTTCCGAAGTGGTTTAGAGGTTGCGAATTTCCCTCAAAAATTGGGTATTCGGGGCGTTTTTTTTTTGAATTTTACTTAAAACTCGGTCAGTAACCCCGATTTTCTTAGTTTATAAGTCAACATTTTTGAAGCTAAACGTCCAAACTTTTATTGTATACGCACAAACCACTAGTTTTGGCAATGATTTTCCTCAATAAGGTACCATGTCTAAAATTTTTTCGTAAATTTTGGGTAAATTTTGTAAATAACGCTTTATATCTTTTAAAATTCCGATGAAAATTGAAAAAAAAATAATGGTGCACTTGAAAAGATATATAAATTGGAAGTAATTTTGTAACAAAAATGTGCGGTTACTGTTCCAGAGTTATACCTTTTTAAAGCCTTTTACCCATTGTATGAAACTACTAATATTATAATCTGTTTGCTATTTTTGCACCGGTTTTGCTTTAAATTTCTATGAGAATTTAAAATACTAATGATGTACTTTAAAAGATGCAATTTTGAAAATAAATTTTGATTTTGAAGTTGGTTGGTTGGTTGAAAAGGCTGCAGGACAGCACGCTGCAGGGCTTATTTAGCCTAAGTGCGCTGTCTAGCACACTTAGGCTAAATAAGCCCATTGTGATACCTGCAGTTTCCTCCATACCAACTATTGACTAGTCGTCCAGCCAATTTGCCTTTTCAATAAATTTGTCTAAAAGACCTACAGGAATATCCCGTAGGGCTACCGTGCTAACTAGATGTGTTCCGAATATCCTACTTCTCAGTCCTGCCAGAGCAGGGCAATCCAAGAGAAGGTGTTTCGTCGTTTCTATGTTCCAATCCTAGGGCGTGTTTTCCTACAAGACAATGTCCCGTAAGTGTTCCTATCATTGTGGATAACCTCACTCTCGGCAACTTAAGTAGTTGCCTAGTCTTCTTCCTGTCCACCTGTGGCCAGAGGACCCTGGCTTGTTTGCAAGTTGAAGTAAGTCTCCACTTGTCCTTGAACATATTATCGGCCCACTGCCTGATCTGCAAACGGCAGGTAGAGATTGGCATACTAACACTTTCTTTTGCACCTGATACCACATATACCTGATACCATTGCACCTGGTACCACATATACGATTATTGACCATGCATGGTTCTTGTATCAGGACCACATCGGTTCCACCCTTCGCAAGATGGAGATGCTGCCTTACTGCGATGAAGATTTATCTGGAGGACTTCCATCACGTACAGGATCTTCAAATCCGGGTATCTCGATCACGGTTATCTCGTGGTCACCCTCGCTAGTGATGGACACATCGATGATGCTGCCACTGTCGTCATCCAGTAGTGCTTCTTCAGCATCTACCGCCGTTTCAGAATGCTTTCCAGCATTTACATCTGTGAATTCCGACTTCGACTCGGCCAGTTTGCCACTCAGCGTATCCACTTTGTATACCCTGAGGGTCATACTCATGAACCCAAACCGAATTTGGCCTTTCGACTCCTCTTTTAAGGAAACCTGGTTCAGAACCAAAACTACCTGCCGGGAGGTTCCTACAGGATCCTCAACCTTGGCCACCTTCCAATCCTTTGCAGGAATGGAGGGATTACAGTGGCTGATGATCTTTAGGATCTCCTGTGGGTCAGTAGGTGAGTTTGACGGCACCCAAACCCTAGCCCTTGGTCTAGAAGGTATATCCTTCCTATCCACGGCTTTGAGTTTGGCCCCCGGTCAAACCTCACCTACCCGACTCATGGCGGACTTGTACAATCGAGCAGGTCGTTCATCAGAGCAGCCGATAAGTTTAATACTTCCCTGGAACCATCCCCCGTCTGCGCAGATTGGCACAGGACCTGGGTTGTCGTTTACGATATCCATGAACACCGTAAGAAGGGCTCCTTCTACAAGGCGCCATTTATCCTTGGGGATACGTCCATCCTGGGAACCTTCATCCAAGACGCGAATGATTAGGCTCTCGTTCGCGACATCGCTAAAGTGCCTGCCGAGCACTGGGTGGCTTTTATGCCTCTTAGATGAGGGACCAGGTTTAGTATCCTCCTCCACTGAACGCTGTCTTTTAGTAACAGCCAGTGGAGGCTTTGTCCCTACAGACTTTGAGCCCTCACAGACGCCCTTAGCCCATTCCAAGGTGTTTGTTTACCTGTGCAGGAGTGAGTGCGGCGACTGGTCGTGCAGAGAGTTGACTAACCAATCTAGTGGCCAGTCGAAGATCAGCTCTCCGCTTCCGGGAGGGGCAGAGATTTTTAGTTTTCCCCGTAGTTGGGGAGGGTTGACCGCCGCCCGCGTTATTCGCAGTTGCAGAAGCCCCCTTGCGTGTGACCGCAAAAGACTTACGAGCACTAATGCTCGAGGAAGAGTCCGTAGGCTCGGGGGAAGTCACAGGTTTTCCTGTGACCGAAGACTTTTCAATATTAATCTTCATGTTGATTGGGCCTCAACTTGTAGCCGCTATCTACGTCCGTAAAGATGCAATGTGTTCAAAAAGAAGGGTCCCGTGGTTGTCTATGATGCAGGGGGTTGACATTCCGCTTTATGGGACAGAGTGTTCAGAGGCAGGCCGAACCAAAGAGGGAGTTATCTTAACCACACCATTTCCACCAACTTAACGGTGACGGATTGCGAACTTACTACAAGACAAGAAGTTTTAAAGAAGCGGAGACGGATGGTACCTCAGCCACGAGCCATTTCGCCAGAGTGTCACCTCTGCCCACTCAGGTCGCAGAGCACAGGACGACATCTCGAGAGCAGAAAATCAAATAGTTACGAAAATCGTGAACCAGGGTCGTAGCAGAGTCTATGTCAAAGAGGAAGAAGATCATTTAGAGTTACCCAGGTTGCACCGCGAGTAGGCGATCTTCACTGCAGCCTCTTTCAGAGTTATGCCACTTAAAAACTGTTTACCCATTGTATGAACCTAATAATATTATAAACTGTTTGTCTTTTTTCATCGGATTTGCTTTAAACACTGTACTATTGAAAAAAATCTACATGCGCTAAGTAACGACAAAGAATTACATTTAGCAAAAAATGGCCCCGCAACATATTACAGGAACCATGTTTATGATTGCTTGTAAACATGTATATTTTTCCTGCAATATGTTGCAGGAGCCGTTTTTTCTGCGTGTAACGCTTTGTCGTTACTTAGCGCATGTAGATTTTTTCATGAATACAGTGCTTAAAGCAAATCCCATGAAAAATTGGCAATTAGTTTATAGTATTATTAGTAGCCGTCGGTGGTGCAATGGTTAGTGTGCGCGCCTCTTGTACATGAGATCCTGGGTTCGATCCCTGCTCTGACCACCTTAAAAAAAAAATTCTTTCGGCGGCGGTCACCTCGCATAGTGACGGCGACACTATCGAGTATTTAGCCATGAAAAAGCTTCTCAAAATACCGTTCGGAATCGATGTAAAACTGTAGGTCCCAATCAGTGAGTGAAAACTCAAAAGTGCACAGCTCAGTGATTGTGAGAAGCTCTCTCCTGTCCCTTCATGGGATGTAATGGGAAACCATTTATTTATTTTATTTATTAGTTTCATACAATGGGTAAAGAGTTCTAAAATGGCATAACTCTGGAACAGTAACTGCAAATTCAAAATATTTCCAACACAACTGCTTGGCATTTATCCGTCTTTTAAAGTGCATTATTAGTGTTTTAAATTTTGCATAGAATTTTAAAGCAAATCCGATGCAAAAAATGGCAAACAGTTTATAATATTTTTAGGTTCATACAATGGGTGAAAGGCTTTAAAATTTATTTTCTAAAAAACTGATTTCAATTTATCCATCTTTTAGACTTCATCATTAGTTTTTTAAATTTGCATAGAAATTTTAAAAGTTATAAAGTGTTACTAACAAAATTTATCTAAAATTTACGAAAAAATTTAGTACGTTGTACCTTATTGAGCAAAATCATTGCCAAAACTAGTGGTTAATGGGTATACAACAAAAGTTTGAAGGTTTTGCTTAAAAATTTTGACTTGCAAACTAAGAAAATCGTGGTTATTGACCGAGTTTTAACTAAAATTAAAAAAACGTCCGGAATACCCGATTTTTGGGGGAAATTCGACTTATGCGACCTCTAAACCTCTTCCGAAAAATCTGAAGAAAATCTCGAAAATACTAACGTTATAAGCTTTCCAATCAAACTTGAGCAACCATGAAAATCGAAAAATAAAAATTTTTTGGGACCCCTAGTGTCGCCGTCACTAAGCGAGGTGACCGCCGTCGAAAGAAATTTAAGGTGGTCAGAGCAGGGATCGCACCCACGTTCTCATGCATAAGAGCCGCTCACACTACCATTACACCACCCACGGGTATACCCCTATATAAAATACTGATCCTATTCTTCGAGGGAAAATTAAAACTGACTAATGTTTTTTATGATTCTTGGAAATAAATCAGTGTAGTAATAAACATTAAATTAAACTACACAAACAATGAAAATAAAACATTAGTTACAACCAAAAATTGCAATTCTTGTCAAAAATAGATCTTTTCTTAATTGTGAATAAAAGCGAAACGCATCAATGGAATTTACCGATCCATATCGGATTTTATTCAGAATGTATGTGCCTTTACTATAGAGGTATACAATTTAACACTTTTCGCCGGTTTCGGCTTTTGATTATTTAAAAAAAAAGTTTTATGATTTCTTTTTTCACCATAATTTATTTTATAACTCCGAAACTGATGATCAGATTCAAAATCTGAAAAAAATTTAAAATTTCGATCATTTTCGTACTTACGGGACATAGCACATTAAATATACATAGTGGTAATCGGGTCTATGAAATAACTCCCACGAAATAAGTCCCACTTTTAAAACCGAAATAAGTCCCACCAAAAATTGCTATTTTGAAAGTGGGAGTTACTTCGTTTTTAAAAGTAGGACTTATTTCGTCAATTGGTGGGACTTATTTCGTTACGCGTTTTTATTTTAAGTGGGACTTATTTCGTTTTGAGTGGGAATAAATTCGTTTTGTAAAGTGGGAGTTATTTCATACCCCTAAATTTATATTATGGCTTTATTTCTCATTTTTTTCTTATGCAAAAAGTTATATATTGGACATTTCGTAAAAGGGACAACCATAATTTTTTGTCCTTATCTCTCATGGCTCTCCTTTTCAATCAAGAAGCCTTCTGCGAGCTTGCATACGATTTTTCTTTATTATTCCTCTGCTTTGATTATTCATATTATTCGACGTGTGTTTTTTACGAAGAGTCAAATACTTCTTATTTGAAATCGTATTAAACAGTGAAAAAGTGGGACTTATTTGGTTTAATTCATTTTAGAAATATATTATTCAAGGGGGAGTTATTTAATTTTGAGTGGGAGTTATTTCATTTCAAGTAAATTTTTAAATCATTTCATTTTGGTGGGACTTATTTCGTTTTCAAAAGTGGGACTTATTTCGTGGGAGTTATTTAATTTTTTTAAGCAATTTTTGGTGGGACTTATTTCGTTTTTAAAAGTGGGACTTATTTCGTGGGAGTTATTTCATAGGCCCTGGTAATCCGTTTATTAAAATTGTTTCCATTTTGTTGCCCTATTTTATCAAACAACTGTTTTCGTACTTAGGCATAACAAGTCTGTAATTGATTTTGCTTAAGAAATTTTCGCAAAAGAGCTGAGCAGCAAACAAGTGAAATGATAGCGAAATTTTCGGTTCCCGATATTTTAGCTATTTATTAAATACGAACTGATTGTGGAAATGAAAATTTCTTAAAAACTGGGTACGGGACTAAATACAAGAAACATTTATACATTTAAATTTACGGCTATTTTCAGTATATTCTTAAAAGAATATTTTTCAATTTCCTTTGTTTCGAATTTGTTTCGTTGCTGCAATTAATGTGTTTCATTATTGCAATGAATAGGTATCGTTCTTGCAAGGAAATTTGTTCATTACTGCTATGCATTTGTTTCATTGGTGCAACGAATTTGAGTCATTGTTGAAATTAACATGTTTCATTACTACAAGGATTTTGTTTCATTGCTGCAATGAATGTAAGCATTTTCTTCTACTGCTCTTTTATTTATTTTAACCAAATTTGTTAACATTTCGATTGGTTTCATTTGATTGTACGTTGAATTGTTATTTATGTTCGTCGTACTTGAAACACTTTGTTTCTTTGACTTCTTCGTTTTCATTGACTTCGACTGCCCGCATAAATGTATGTATGTTTTTCGTTTTTTTCTGAATCCAAATACCAACCCAACGAAACAGGCGCGACCGAATTATGATTAAAACACGAATATTTTGTTGCGACTTGTACCGTCACGCGCATACACACACAAAAGTTCAGTTACATATTTCGGGGTAGTTTTTCTGCTATCGACGCGTTACTTTCTTTGCTGTCGTGTTGCTCCTTGCATTCTGTTTATTTATCTATTTGATTTATAGATTCATACAATTTAGTTTTCACAATAAAAGATTATAACTAATTAGTCTGTTTTAACAAATTTATTTAAATTATTCCGGCGGAGAAATATGTCTACCATTTTCGATTGTTGCATTGGAACTGATTTAAGATGTGTACGTGACCTACCACTCACGCTCCCCATTTTCCCTTGCTAGCCTCTTTTTTACGCTGGCTCATTTTTGCGACTGCTTTTCTGTTTATACCATCATAAAAATTAGTTTCGTTAAAATAACGAAATTGTTTCGTGAGCTAAAAATATTGACAAACCTCCAAAATAAATTAATAATAAATATAAACAGAATGTATTAAGCGACAAAATGAAGATTGTTCAGGAAACGAAAAAAACTTTCTGTCAATTGATTTGTTTATTTTGTCGGTTATAACCATTTCATTTGCTTAATAACTCATGACATGGTTATGCAAGGGACATTCTCTGTATATCGAAATGTGGAGCTTGGCATAAATTTTGAGAATATGGAAAAAGTCATTGTCGCCAAATATGTCGCTTAATACATTCTGCCGGGAATGTGTCGATATGATTCCAATATTGAATCAAACTCTAACCACACCTGCGGCCAGAGAACAAATTATCATTTTGATTTCTGGCAATACTATTTAAAAATTTAGATATTACTAGGCGCCTAAAAGTATGCCCTAATAAATATTCAGAATATTCTTTGGAAAGTCAGTGGCAATGTACGAGCGAAGGTACAGCTACATACACACTTTCTAAAACCCATGCAAAATAATTATATGCAATAAAAGTTGTACAAAATATATTCGTTTTAATTAATTTTTCAAATTGGGTCTATTCCCAGTAGGAACATTTGTCTTGAAGACAGTGTCAGTAGAATTTCATTAGAACAATGTCAGTATGTGCTGGCACTTTATGACATGTCACTAGTTTGTCTTTCTCACTTACTTTTCCAGCCTCGAATAACCGTCAACCTGATCGCTCCAGCGCAGTCTTGGTCTTACTATTTTTCGTCTTCCTTCGCGTTAGGTTTCGAAGATCTTTCATGCTGGTTCGTCTTCATCCATTCTACTGACATGACCCAGCCAGCGCAATCGCGTTATTTTGATCCGCTTAACTATGTCAATGTCGGGATATAGATTATACAGCTAGACGTTTCATCCGTGGTTGATACTCGCTGCAGAAAAATGTGGATTAGATCTTCAAAAATAATTTTGATTCTGGAATGGCCGATCAAAAATCTAAGGATAGTATTATAAATGCAAGAAGAAGACAAATTTAATAGAAGACCTTGAAGATGAAGTTTTTTTGACTTTATATGTTCACAATTCTTGTTCTTTATGACAAGAGCTACAACCTTCCCTCAGAGAGTATATTAAAATTCCGACCGATTTGCAAGATATTAGCCTGACAAAATTTTCACTTTTTTGCAAGAATGACACCGAGGCCCCAAATTTTTGGAGGCCCATAAAAAAAAGTGTATAACTTTGGGCAAAAGTGTATTTTTTTTGTCTTTTATCACATAGTGGTGTCCATATATGGTTGTAGTTTATAAATGCAAGAGGAAGAGACGAAGAAGGGGAATTTACGTTTGCAAGTGGTGTTGGTACATCAGTAAATGACATATGTGCCGTCTCCGAGGATATGCTCTCTTACATTAACAAATTTGAAGTTGATAGCCAAACGTGGTCCGACCATTTACAAATAGTCTTGTCTGTAAAGTTTAAAATTGAAAATGAGAATTATAGTCACAAAGATCGTCTGCCGAATCCGCAATGGAAAATCTGCAGACTGTTATATTACACCGCGTTATAAAACTGAGCTTTTGTTCCGTCCTATGAACCGAATATACCTTTTCGGAAAAATACACGAGTTTTTTTTTTGATGGGTTAACATCTATACGCTCGGGTAGGGACTTAGCTCACAAAGTGAAAACATCCAAACACAATTTGGATCACACAGATTGTTTGACGTTAAACTCTTCCGAAACGGCTGGACCGATTTGTATATTATCGGGATTTGTTTATTATTTTGTGCATATCGGGTAGGTCTCAGAATCGCCCAACATCTATTTTTCATACCGCTAAACGATAAGGGTGACCCACCCCTTATAGAACACAGATTTGTCCGAATGCGAAACACAGATTGTCAGACTGCACTGCAGACACACACTGATGTAAACGCAGCGAATAGTTGTCTTGTGTGGATGCGGAGCACTCTCAGAGCAAAGAGAATAATGACGTATTTTAATACGTATATAAAAATGAGATAGCAAGAGAGCAACGAAAATTGTGTTAACTTATGTACGAACATAACAATAAGGCTGTTTTTTTATTCCATTAAGCTATCGCCACTTTCGGCTTTCCAAATAACGTAATGTGGCAACATTTGCTGTAATGAGTGAAAAAATGCGATACGGCAACACGTTTGTAGCCGGTGCCAACAAACACATGGTAGCAGCAGATGTTGTTGCAATTGTAAGCAGCAACAACAGACTTTTTATTTCGTTCATTCGATTCAGTTGTTAAACTCTACACAAATATATACCAACAATACAAGAATATGAAAAAGTATAAAAACAAAATATGTACATATGACTTTGTCAAGTGAAACGAAAAATGACAGGGGAAAATTTTTATTACCTTTTTCAACGACTATACCTGATAGATAATTCTATCATGTTCAATATGTATAACATGTACCGCCCGTTGTTGTGAACAATTTATTTCCAATTTTGATTTCAATCGCAAATAAAAATCTATTCTTCAAATTTAGAGATATAAAAGTATACGTAGTCTTCCTTTAAATAATGAACTTAAAATGTGTAAGCCATTTTGCAAAATTCTGCTTTTGAGTCTCTCCTTAATAACATTTTCATTCGCAAAAAATGATAACAAAATTTATCAAGATAAATTTTTGTTGCCATTTCTTGAAATTTAATATGTGGCATTTTAAGTATTAATATTATTTAAATGTAACGTCATCGTATGATTGAACGATGTTTTTTATTTTCCAATGTAACTTTTACTAATGTGTTCACAAAAAGGTGTTAAAACATCACCCGTGAGTTCGAACACTCATTGAATTTTTTTTTACAAAAAATTACTTTTTTTAATAACAGGTACTTTTTAAAGATGTGGAGGAAAGGTTATTTTATTTACATATCTCAAGAAAAGAAGAGAAACGGTATTATTTTATTTTTAAGGAAAGGCACTTTTAAGAAAAGGAATTATGTAAGAAACGGTATTTTTTTTAAGAGAAGGTATTTTTTGGAGAAAAGGTTTTTTTTAAAAATCGGAATTTTCTTTCTTTATTCAAGAATAGGTAAATTTTTAATATTAGGTACTTATCTCAAGAAAATGTATTTTTTTCACAACAAATTTACTCTTTAAAGAAAATGTAGTGGTTTTAGAAAAGGCAATTTGTTGTGAGGAAATGTACTTTTTTAAGAAAAGGTACATATTTAAAAAAAAAAACTTTTTTTAAGAAAAGGTACTTTTTGTTAGAAAATTCTGACGTGTACATATAATCGAAAAAGTATTTTTTTTTCTAGGACAGAACAAAACTTCATTTTTGTAACGATAATTTTTGTTTCCTGAACACAGACTTGAAACCCATCTCAAATACATGACGCACTGAACAGATCGTCACTTGAGTACTATAAAGTTCCATACGCCATCAACTTAGATTCGAGAAAAACAGCATTGAAATTTAAAGGTGAAAAAAACTGCTTGATAGAATGTTATACAATTTTAAAGCGGAAAACTGTTTGCCTAAAGAGTTTAAATATACAATACATATAATAAACTAAATATATAATAAATATAATTATATATAATATACACATATATATATTAAGGTGGACCCTCAATGTATGTGAGAACTGAAAACTCATCTGTTCCAAAAAACCGGTTAGATTTGTGTGGGGTTAGGTTAAAAAAAAAATTGACAAAAATATGAGCTCGATCGGTTGAAAATTAACGTGCCGCTCGCTGTTTGAAGTTTGTGAAAACTAGTGTACATTTTTTTTAAATGTATGTATAAGCAACCCTCTTTAGTTTTCTTTCAAAAAATTCATGAAAATTGACTTAAATATAGAAAAAAATAGACAATTATTATTAAAATGCGTTTATTGGTATTACTAATGTTCGTTTAACAAAATTATAAACGATTTCCAAATTGCTTTTTTGGAAATTCGGGTACTTTTTGCGATAATCAGTGACAACTTGAATCATATATTGCTCCTCTTCTTCGCTCCTGCACAATATTTGATTATAGTCCGCCATAATTTTCACACCTCTTTCAGCGGTATCGTTTACAACATGAATTTTTTCGACAATTTTCAGTGCTTGCTGATAATCTTCGCGCTGCGGCCAAGATTTCGGCGGGTATCTAAAAATTCAATCTAACCGGCTTTTTTGGAAAATCGAAAAATTAAGGTCCACCTTAATATATGTATATAATATATAATAATATGTATATAATATACAGGGTGATTAAGGAAGTTCAGGAGAAATTTCTCCAGCGTATTCCTTGGCTCATTTCATGAAGAAAAGTCCACTAGGACCATGTCCAAAAATGCAAGGGTGCGAAATGGCAGCGGGTTCAAAATTTTCGGATTGGCGGTCGGAGGGTGAACCAGTGGTCGGATTTTTTTGTTGGAAAGGTCTTTAAGAGGCCTTTCAGAATCAATAAAAAAAGTAGTAAAAAGTCAAATCGCCGAGATACAGAGCTTTCGGAAAAAAATGGGGAAAAAAATTTACATAACCTCAATTTGCTCAGCCAGATGGCAGGTAACTTATATTTGTTTTTCTGTTGATAGATAGCCATACCTCTTACCTTTCCAAAATGACCTAAACGAAGCCCAGAGGTCTCACCGTTACAAAGCTATGACCATTTTCTGCCTTTTTTTTATTGAATATGATTTTTATTGATTCCTGTACCAACAAGCCCAAAAATTGGACCACTGGCTCAGAAGTTAGCAACTTTACCCTACTACCCTCCGAACGCCAATCCGAAAATTTTGAACCCGCTGCCATTTCGCACCCTTGCATTTTCGGACATGGTCCTAGTGGACTTTTCTTCATGAAATGAGCCAAGGAATACGCTGGAGAAATTTGTCCGGAACTTCCTGATTCACCCTGTATATATATAATTTTATATAAATATATGTATAATAAATTAAATTATTAAAACAGTGAGTATCTTAGCAACGGAGTGAGATAGAGAAATTCTGAAGACAGCGTTCGAAAGAGATACATTTCAAACTTCTGTTTCTTATCCTATCTCAGCTGACGAGATTGCAATCGAAATGTCGTGATTGGAGATGCCCTTGAACTAAATATCTGGTTTTCAATACAATAAACAGCTGTTAATTTAATCAAACCTCCAAGTGGGAGAATCCCGCTGCAGTGTGAATGCAGTAAAAGAAAAATTTTTGCAGATACGACCACCCTGGTTTGTATCTCTGCTAAACCCCTTCAATATACATACTATACTGAAATGATTTACACATTTTTCATCAAAGTTATTGTCATTTATTTCTAAAGTTTCCAAAGTCGTATTAAAATTATCAGTTACATCTATGAGTATAAATGTAAATCTTACATCTGGTAAGTATAAATAGCGATATGTATGTAAACTGGTAATAATCAGTTAAAAATATGGCCACAAAATGATACAGAAATATAATGAATGGCAACACTAACATACGTACAATTATGATGAACATGATGGCAACGACAAGAAATGGCTTTATTCCGTTACGAACTTATTAACTAAAATGCATTTTTAAATTAAAACAGTAACATCTAAATCGTTTTATAGCTAAATGATCTTATAAACTATACTAAACACTAGAAAAATATCAGTAATTTCTTAGTAGTTATGTAAGTTGAAACAATTAAAAATTTAGTTCAATCATACTGTTCGCACAAAAATAAAAGTCGTAAATCATAAAGAAAAATCTAACAATAAATAAAAGAACTGTTTAGGGTTTAAAGGCACTTTTAAAGCACTTGTGGTTAGATATCCTTAAATACAATATAAATAATCCTTCCCAAATTTACTTTTCCCCAAAATTACACCCAATACTGATTACGCCTTAGCAAAGGATTACTTGGCGGCGCTGATGGCGGTGTCGCGGAAGCTCCCTGGTTACAACTTTGGGGCACACTGGAATAGCCACCAAAATCATTGGCCATATCACACGAAGAACTCCAGGTGTCATTCTCTAGTTGATAGGGATTATAGCGTTGTGGCAACATCATTTGTTGAGGATCACATTGATCGTCCGTCTCATCTTCGTCGGGGTCATAGTCGGGAAAGTCGTGCTTATAGGATTCCACCGGTATAATTTTACAATGGGGTATATTGCTGAAACCGGGTAGTGGTGTCGAGTTGCCGGTGACGGGCATAGAGTCTGCCTCAGAGTTGGCATAGTGATGATGATGACTGTGATGGTGTTGAGGACTGACAGATGTCAAGTCAGGCGGGCATGGCAAGGCTGGAGGTTGATCTTTTGAGATGTTCGCCTTATGCTTTTTAAGGTAACGGAACTTTAAGATTAACATTATAATTAAAATCAACATAAGTAAAATAATAACTGCACAAATTATGGCCACATAATTCAAAGTGAACCCAGGAGTGGCTTTAGTAATCGTGGCCTTGTCATCGCCGCGCTTGGCGCGATAAATAATATCAACAGAGGCCTGAGCAGGTTGCACTGTCTTTATGTGCAGTTGGTAATCGAAGCTATCGAAATCTGCCACAGTGTTTTCAGCTGATTCGTAGGGTATGAAATAAACCACACCACTTCGCAATTCCTTATACGAGAACGTAGTAGTTGCCCTTTCATTTTGACTATCCGTGGATAATCCAGTACTACGGATAATTTTGCGTATTTGACCGGTCGTTGGCATGCGGGTGATCAAAAATTTCGGATTGAATTTATTAAGTTTCAGCGACAATGGGTTATCCGCCACCAGCAAAGACATCAGACGTATCTTTTCACCTTCCGGTACACCCATCATGGGCAAATCGGTTATTTTGATAACCGGCTCTACTTGCACCAAAACATCTACGGTAGCTGCATAGTTGGTACCCGGAACATAGGCACTAACCTGGAAGGTATCATTGGAACGATTCAAATCGGTTTGCATGTAATTTATCTGGCCAGTTTCCAAGAGATTTTGAGTAAACCTCAAAGTGGGCTGGTGCTTCAAGACGATTATCCCATATAAAGGAGAATTCGTGATGTTATAGGATAATCTTTCGGGCTGTGCATTCGTGTTTACACCAATATGTTCCAACTTCATAACAGCTGTTGTAGAACCTTGTTGAACTTCCACTGGAATTTGAGTGGCTGCAGGTATCAATGAAATTGCGGCGATTCTTATTGTAAATATTTCATAAGCCGGATTAAATTTTCCATCGGATACGGTGAAACAAAATGTGGTATTCTGAGGAGTTCCAAAGTGCACATACACTACGCGGTCATTGTTGATATCTGCTTGGGTAAACTGGTTCGAGTAGGCCAACAACTCTTCGGCCACCCCATCTTTGGAGATCTTCTTTAGCACCCCTAAGGTGGGACCGCTCATTATGTCGTATATAATCTCCTCGGGTGGGGTATCTTTGTCTTCCGTTAGCAAAACGTTACGGGTTATTGTGCGATTTTCTCCTTCAACCACAGTCATTTGAGGTAAATGGGTTACAAGGTTAAAAGGCTGATCGTTAATTGGATTTATGGACACGGGAACAGTTAAATTGCAGAGAAAGATATTGCTACGAAAAGACAATGGAAATTATCACTCAAGTATAAACTGCTCTATGAATAGGATTGCTTTGACTTACCCCTGTTCCAAATATACCGACATTAAGATTGTATCTTCCAAAGTATCCGTATGATCGTGTATGTAATACACTTTTTTGGTAAAAAAATCACTGGGATGGAACTTTTGCATAGATCTAAATTCATGACCCAATCCAATCAAGCCATGGCTGGGCTTTTGTAAAGCTTCGATATACAACTCCGGATTATTGATACCGGCTCTTGTTTTCAAATACTCCAGCATTTTCGAGAAATCCAACTTTATGGGCACCGAACCACCTTCATCAACTGCCAACTTAGATACGGGTAAAAATCTTAGTAAGCCACCCGAAGAAACTGATATTTCTATATTGAACTTTTGATCCAACAAACGATCTGACCGCTCGGCTATGACATCAAAGTAAAACGAATCATTAATGCGGAACTCTATAATAACAGCCGTATGCTCATAGAATATCCTTCCATTATCCACATCATCCTGTGTAAATTCCGAAACTTCTCGGGCATGACCACCACCCGTTTCCATGTATTCATTAACGATACGTCCCAAACTGGGTGGCACCGTAATGTTATAGTGTATTTCCCTTCCCTCATCCGAACACTTGAAATGCAAATGGTCACGTAGGATTTGCTTCTTCGTCAAGGGAAAGACATGAAGGTTCTCATTACGCTCCTGGATAATTTCAATGGGCTTGATGGCAATGTTCAGAACCTGTTCCGTGGTATTGAAAAGGCCATCGGTGACCATGAACGACATTTCATTACGGCGTGAATTCGAATCGTGTATGAAATACACCTGTTCATTATTGATATCGTTTTGGGTAAAGGCATCAATCTTCGACTCCGGATCGGGTTTAAATGCCAGATAGCCGCCATAGATATGATTCACAATGAATGTAAGGTTCTCTGCGGGGGTATCGTAATCTCGAGCCACTGGAATAGGAGAAATAATAAATTAGAAATGTAAATAGCCTTCGTAATCTTGCAGGCTTACTTAAATCTGTGTAACGTATAATATAACGCCCTCCATTCCACACTTGCAGTCCTGTATTGGTCACCACAGAGGGTTGTTCATCATTCACAGGAATTACAGAAAACTCCAATTCGAATGGAACACTTTCTTTATTCCTAGCCGTAGCTATTAAAGTCATGATATCCGTAGAATTCTCACTGCCATTGTGAATGTATTGTATAGCTCCCTGATCCAATTGCTTTTGAGTAAATCTTTTCACCTTCGAATTGGAAGCCATTATATAACCGCCATCAGGATTTACGGTTATAATATACTCCAATATTTTGCCTCGGTAATATTCTGAAAATGGTTGTATATCCGAAGAAGTCAATTGGACCGTTTTCCCCTCCACAACGGAGATTATGTTTGTGTGCATGTACAATTTTTCGGGAATAATGACAATCCGTAACATTAGATTCCGAAGCCAGGTTATACCATTCGTGACGTCAAATACGAAATAGTCACTGGACTGGTTAACACCCGCCTGGATGTAGAACATTTTCTCCGTATTAATGGCCGATTGATCGAAAACCTTGCAGTTGTACTCGTCATCGAAAGACATCGATTGCATTTCCAGATAGCCATGCAGGGGGGATGAGGTCACCAGGAATGTGATGTCACCAGGTGATATGTTTGGATGGACGACCTGAAAGGGAAATTTAAAAAATTATGTTAGCCAACATTTGCTTTCGGAAGATGTATATTTTATATTTTTCCCATCTTGCCTAAATTTTACAAATTTTATACCTCCAATATATCCCTCGAAATCAAGACACTTGTAGACTCCTCGACATATAATGTTTGGTTCTTCTTCACTTGCAAAGGTTCCCAATATGCAGATGGGTAAATTCGGAAAATTACTTCACCCTCAGCTGTGACATTCTTAATATGCACTCGATATCTGAAACACACCACACACACATTGAGTCCTTTTTCCCAACCATATCTAAAATTTTTCCACTAACCTCACTTTATCCATGGACGCAATCTCCGTGTTCCAATAAACCAAACGATCCCTCTCAATATCCAAGTGCGTAAAGTTATTTAAAGACGTTAAATTAGAAGATTTATAATGCAGCGATGATGAAGCTGAGGAGGACGCTCCAAAGGAGTCTTCGTGCGACCGTGGTCTTCCCAAATACATAAGTATGCCATAGGCTGGAGGTTTAATTACCTCATAATAAATTTCATCCAATTTCATATCCAAATTGGTTTCCAAAACAAAATCTTTATTTCGCAATATGACAAATTTACCCTCTTGCACGATGGTGGCATTTGTGGACAACATGGAGACAAATGCATCTGAGGCGTGGATCTCCAAGAGACCATTAACTTCATGTTGACGATCGGTGACTATGAAAGATGCTGTGCCCACATCGACACCACTGTGCTGGAACATAATACGCCGATTGGCTATATCGTCCTGGGTAAAACTGTCAATGTAATGACCAGATTTGTAGAAAGCTCCATTGTTGCAGGAGATGTGGATGAAATGGATATCCGAGGTATTGGTGTTGACATCGGCATCCAGATACTGCAAAACTTCAGTGTTCAATGTTCTAATGCCTCCACGCATTACATGGAAGATGCGTTCTAGCGTCCGATAGGGAGCATTGTCGTTGTTCAGTTTTATTCTAACTTCAATATTGGAAACAAATTGTAAGTCCGTCTCATCACTTGACATGATCAACAGATCCATGGAGTCCTCTGTAGACTCCGTGTCATCATGACAATAATATATTTCATTTAAGAACAACTGTTCCAAGGTGAACTCAGTGATAGCCATCACCTTCATATCCCTTTCATCGTAACGGCACAAAATACCGTGCTCTGGCTTAAACGTAACCGAGAATTTCAGGCTTTCGTAGATGTTGAAACGTATTTCGAAATGATTTTTGGTGATCAAAGCACGTTCTCCTTCCTGGACATGCAATATTTCTCGAGTTTGATAGGACAACTTGTCTCTTAAGTTCTCCAAAGGGGTGAACATGATTTTCAGTTTTCCCACAACATCATCGCACTCCGCCACGGAGACGACAAACTCTAGGAAATCCGAGAAGGTGGAATATGAAACGTGATGCGTTTTGTATCGAATACGATTCTTGTCTATATCAAGTTGAGTAAACGAATCCATTTCCTAGAAAAGAGTGGAATGTGAATGTCAAGAAGATAAATAATGTGGACACTTTTTACTTACCTTGGCAAACTTCCTGGAGCCTTCTACAAAAATATTGCCATACTTCGTGGGGCTTACAATCTTATAGATGATATTTCGAGGGAAAGTCTCTATGGGTACCGTCTCATAAGACAACACCTCGTTTGTCAAAATAAACTCACGTGACCCATTGATATTGATCATGGAAGGCTTTCGAGAGCTTATACGCAAACGGGTAAAAGTAATGCGAAAGTCAAAGGTTTGAGTGGTCACAAAACCATAAGAGGCAATAAACTGTAAAGGATAAAGTACCATAAGCAAATCTGGAACAGAAACCCTTGCGGGAAGCTCACCTTAAATTCATCTTGCCATGGAAAATCCAAATTGTGAACATATCTTATATGACCCAATAGCAATTGGCTATCACTGAACCAGTCCACACTGACCCAGGTGGCATCGACTTGCCTCAACCGTTGAATGGAACCATATTGTGGAGCCTTGACTATGTCGTATCTAATGTCTATGTTCTCGTCCACGGCATTTGTACCAATCGAAAGATTCGAGGGTGATATCAATAACGAAGATTTATGGATCATAATTAACCCGGTATTGTTAACCAATCGCAATTCCAAGGGATGTACGGATACCGAAAGATATACAGTATCACTGGTTTCAATACCATCTGAGACTTGCATGAGCAGCTGATACCCAAACGATTCCGAAGTGGTGGTGTTGTACAAAAACATCACCTTCCCCATATTAACATCAGCCTGGGAAAATGTCATGGTAGGTTTGCCATTAACCATAAAACGGCCATATGCTTCCTGTGGATTCGTGGAAGGCAATATGGTGTAGACCAACACATTAGCAGGGCTATCGGGATCTTGAATATTAAATAAATCTACATCCAAATTCTTCTCAATCCCTTCTATTACACGTAGAATCTTGTTGGAGGGAATTTGCAACTGGGGTGGGTCATTAATGGGCGTTATATTGGCATGCAGCATGAAACGATGCTTGCCCAGAATATTCTCGGGTACTTTATGGATATCACCGTATATCTGCAGATCCAAAGTGGCATGATCATTGAAATTCTCCATGCCATTGTGGACATATTTCACTTTATCCGTAGAGATATCGACTAGATTAAAGGTTCGACAGATGACAAAATTATTCTTCTCCGGTGAGAACTGCAGCAGTTGGCCATAGCGGGGTTGTTGAACCACATGGAATACGATAGAGGAATCCGTGATTCCAGTTGTTTTCCGCATATCCAGAAGCACATCCAAAAAATGAGGGGAAAGAAAGACAGTGCCACCTTCCAACAGCTCCATTGGTGACACATAAAGTAACTCGGTAGTCGGACTAGTTTCGGTAAATATCTATAAAAGGAGGGATATTTTAGATCTTTCTTCTTGTTTATCGTTTAAAACTCACCTTGTATGGCCCCTGGAAGTCAGCTTTTATACAATACGACTGATCACAGTAGCATATGAACTCATCCACTCCATATTGATTACAGTAGCCACTTTTCAAACATGGATCTTGATCCACACATGGATATTTCCACACACAATTCAAGGCTAAGTGTTGGGATTTATTCATATGGGGAAAACCCAATTCGGCATTATTGATGCGTATATTTTTCATGCAACCCATGAAGCTGTTATCGTTGATCCTTAGACCCTTGTGCCACAAACGACGACGTAAGTCTTCCTGGACGCCCCCAACAAAAACACTTTTCTCTAGACTCAACGAGGTTTTAGTATCATTATCGTGATTCCCGTGATAGGTCACCCCATCCACGATCATTTCAGCCATTTCAGGACTGTAGCGTAATATCATCTTATGCCATTTGCCATCGGATACGGTTTGATTGCTTGTTAGCTTGATTACACTTCCCTCCTTATTGAAATTGAGGTTAAGAACTTTGTTCTCAATTTCCACAAGAATAAAATCAAAGCCGCCATTATAGAAGACAACGCCGGTTTCTTCCATGGTGCGAAAGTCTATAAAAACCCTGTTGGACGGGGAAAGTTGTCAGTTAATAAACAGTTAATAAGCATGTTATTTTGCATTGCTTACGTTTCACCAGTGGCCTGTGATTCTTTTGTCATAAGCGCATATGAATCACTATTAAGAAAGCTGATACTGTCCTTGGCGGTTCCTTCGAATTCCGTGCTGCAGGTCCAGGACACGAGCTTGCTATCGGTATGTCCGGTGCCCTCTTTTGCCCTTTTGATTACGTTGATATTATTGTAGAAAACCTTGAGGAAAAATGGAAGTAATTTTCCAATATTTTGCTAAATAACATGATGTTTTATTCAAAGGTAATATATAACTAAATGGGTTCAATTTCTAAGATTAGTAATAAATATCTCGGAGCATGAAAGGGCTATGGGATCTCAACTTATGAGTAACCAAGTTAATTGGAATTACGTCTGTGTTAAAAACTTATCTGATCTCTCAAAAATAATTTAACACAATAGTTTACTTGTTTAGTACAGGCGAGTAGTTAGCAATTAAATTTCATCTTTTTGGAATCGGTGTAAAACTGTAAGCCTCATCAGTGGGTAGAGAAAAAAAAAAGAGAACAGCCCACAAGGTGGCTAAGCGAATCCACGCAATTAGGGTTTATATAGCTGGCCTGGATGAATTTTTATACCATTTTATATCCACTTTGTACCTATCCTATTCCTTCACATTTGTCGAAGACTTTGCCCGAGTAAACACCTTCCTTAATGAACTTAAAAAGCCCCTAAGATCTCCATTGGAAATTAGGCATGTAGTGGCGCTTCGTTATCTTCTCTGCTAGATTTTCTACGCATATTTTCTTCTCCAATTCAATTATTATTCCATGTATTTGTAGCGACTTCTCGTCAAGGTCACTCCATTACCTGATCTTCCCAATTTCTACTGTTGCGTATCGCAAGGTTAGTATGTTATATAATCTAGTTAGTAATTTACCGCTATCGTTGGTTCAGGTCTTTACCGTAATTGATGTGGAGCATTGGAATCTGCAGCCAATAATCTATTGCCCTCCGTTATTTCTTGGGCATTTAAGACGTGACAAACCCCCCCCCCCAATTCTAGGGTGTTACAACATTATATTTGGAGTTTGATCCGAAAAAATGATAAGATCAGTTTGCCTCTGTTCCACCGTCGAATTTTATTTGTCTCACTTAAAAAGGTGTTTGAAGAAGCGCACCCATTTCCGCATCTGCTAAGGACTTTTTGGAATCTCTATCTTTAGTATCAACAGCCTCGTATAATCCCATGGGCTCTCCTTCTCCTGCCGAATCCGAAAGATTACATTAGCAGTGGCAGTGACTAGTTGTTCAGAGTGAACATCTCGTGTTGAGTGTTCACAAACCCAAAATTTTCGAATAATCGGTTTTCGGCTTATTCGAAAAAGCACTTTTGCGGAAAATCAGTTTTCGGTTTGACATTATGGAAACAACCAGTGAAACGGGTTCATTTTCGGTTCTATTTACAGATATTTTTTGCTTTTTCGTGCTCAGTGGAAAACAAGGTTTACATTTTTGGAGAAGAATGAGTACAAAATCAACACAAAATAACATTTTCTTGTCTTGTTTCCATTGCGCTCAAAAGAGTTATCAATATTCAAAAAATATAACAGCATTATTCAGATTTGAATATATTTAATATTTTTTAAAAAACTCATCAGATAATATTTTTCTTACGAAGCTAAAATTAATTGAACTGAATTAGACTAGACTATGCCATGTTAGACTAAACCTTTTTCAATTCAAATTTGAAAAAAATCAACTTAAATTAAAAAATTCTATTTGAAATACATCAATTGAAATTTTAAAAGAATAATTGAAATTTAAAACACATCAATTGAAATTTAAAATACATCAATTGAATTTTAAAGACCAGCAATTGCAATTTAAAATACATCAATTTAACTTTGAAACACATCATTTAAAAGTTCAAATACATCAATTGAAACTTAAAGCACATCAACTGAAGTTTGAAAGACATCAATTGAAATTGAAAACACATCGATTCAAATTTAAAAGACACCAATTAAAATTTAAAAATCTAGTACATAAAATTGGTTAATAATTTTTAAATTTCAAGTGACGAATTTTAAATTTCAATTGTGGCGTTTTAAATTTCAATTGATGTCTGTCAAATTTCAATTAATGTCTTGCAAATTTTAATTGATGTTTTTTAAATTTCAATTGATGTATTTTAAATTTTAAATAGAATTTTTAAAATTTAATTGGTGTTTTTCAAATTTCAAATATAATTTTCAAATTTCAATTGATATTTTCCAAAATTAAATTGATATTTTTCAAATTTCAATTGGAAATAGTGTAGAAGGATTGCATTTAATTAAATTGATTGAATTGAACTGACTTGAATTGACTTGAATTTAATTGAACTGAATTGAATTGAGATGAATTGAATCAATTGAATTTAATAGAATTGAATTGAGTTGAAATGAAATGAATTGAATTTAATGTAATTGAATTGAATTGACTTGATTTGAGTTGAATTGAATTGAATGGAATTAATTTGAATTGAGCTAAATTGAATTGTATGGAATAGAATTGAATTGTACTGAATTGACCTGAACTGTACTGCATTGAGTTGAATTAAATTTAGTTGAATTGAATCGAATCGAATTGAATTGAATAGAATTGAGTTGAATTAAACTGAATTGAATTGAGTTGAATTGAATTGAATTGAATTGAATTAAACTGTACTGATCTGAATTGAATTGAATCGAATTGAATTGAATTGAATTGAATTGAATTGAATTGAATTGAATTGAATTGAATCGAATGGAATTGAATTGAATTGAATTGAATTGAATTGAATTGAATTGAATTGAATTGAATTGAATTGAATTGAATTGAATTGAATTGAATTGAGTTGAATTGAATTGAACTGTACTGATCTGATCTGAATTGAATTGAATTAAACTATATTGAATTGTATTGATTGAATTGAATTGCATTGAATTGAATTGAATTGAATTATTGAAATTAATCGAATTGAATTGAATTGAATTGAGTTGGTTTGAATTGAATTGAATTAAATTGCATTGACTTGAATGGAACTAAATTGTATTGAATTGAATTTGATTGAGTTGAGTGGAATTGAATCGAATTGACTTGACTTGAAGTGAATTGAATTGAATTGCATTGAATTGAATTGAATTGACTTGTGTTGAATTAAATTGAATATTCTTATATGTTCTTCGATTTCAACATTTCACAGCTGTATTTAAATTTGACAATTTTTAAATTAAAATTAAACCATATTTCAATTTGCAATGCGTGTTTAATAAAAAAATTGGCAAATTTAATTCAGATTTACATTAAGCTTATTTCAATTAAATTTGAAAATCGCGTTCGATTTTGAAAGTGTAAAAATATTTTATGTACTAATTTAATTAATTTTCAAATTATAAAATCTTGAAAAACCAGGGACCGTAACTGTTATAAGTTTTATAATAAAAATTGCAATATAACAATTATTTCCAAATTTTTATTTAAAAGTTAAAATATAACACATATTTTTGATTTTTTACAACTAAAATATGAAATTAGAGTTATGTTTGATTTTTTAAATAAAAGTTAGGAAATAAGAGTTATTAAAAATAAAAGTTAAATTGAATATCTTTTGATCCAAGTTGTCTATTAGAAAAATTTAAAAATATTCTTGATCTATGATTCAATACATGTCCTTCAAGGATGAATTTTAAGGAAAAACTCCGGAAAAGAATTTCCATGAATTTTTTTCTGCAAGTTTTCACCATTGTCGGAGAGAAAGTAATGATGCCAGTTGACAGGGAATTTGATCCTACATAATTTAGAAAACTTTTTTACTGGAAAATTTTCTGGAAAAGTCGGAAAATTCCGGAAAATATTTTCGGAAAAATCTCAAAACTCTGCATTTTTCCTGAAGCGGATTTATCGCTAATCAAATTGGTACCAAATTTTCAAATGAATTTTCCTCATTTTCCGGGTTTTCCCTAGAAATTTCCGGTTCAAATTTTGATAGATTCAATTGTCACGCGACATGAACCTGTGTGCCAAATTACAGCACGCTGTGATGACGAAAAGTGGGTCTACGAGAGCGGCGAAAATAGTAAAAAAAACTTAGGATCCTTAATATTCAAACTTGAAGGACATGTGGTGTATCATATGATAGGTATTGAATCATAGAATATTTTTAAATTTTGGTAATACACAACTTGGATCAAAAGATATTTAAAGTTAACTTATATTTTTTTATTTTAAAATTTAAAGTTACGGAATAACTCTTATTTCGTAAATTTTATTTAAAAAATCAAAAATAGCTCTTAATTTTTATTTCTATTGCAAAAATCAAAAATAAGTGTTATTTCGTAACTTTTAAATAAAAAATTAAATTTAATCATTAATTGTTTAAATAAAAGTTAAAAATAAGAATTAAAAAGTATTTATATTATAAAAAATCGCAAATAGTAGTTTTTAGGCTGATAAAGTTCATTACGACTAAAATATAAGTTTTGGTGTATTCCATGTTGCCTTAACATACTTCCTTCACATTGATTTATTTAGTTAAAATTTTCACTCATAACTCTTATTTGCGGTCCCTGACTTATACGATACTATTGGGTTGGCAAGATAGTAATTTCGGTTTTTTTGTTCAAAGAAAGTTTCAATTATTTTAGTCAAATAACACTGTGCGACACCAACAAAATGATGGGGTTCTGTCAACGGATTCTGGTAGAAAGGTCTAAAAAATACACGTGTATCGGCGTTTTGCCAGATCTGATCAGAATTTTTTTTTCGGGCGGGTCAAAGTTTCCGCCCCTCGGAACTTTCCTGCAACATATCAGTATGCAAAATTGTGTGTTCCTTACTTCTGAGGTACAAAGTATGTTCAGAAGTTTTGTAGAAAAGATAAACAATTTTGTGGAACAAATTAACCCTCTAACTGTCACGAATGATCATAATTTTTACTTTTAAAACTCGCAAAAAACTGTTCCAAAATGACGGGGGGCGTGGTCAAAATGTTCTACAAAAATTATCGCCATAAAATTTCACTATATGTGTCTGAACACTCCAAAACACAAATCTGTTTGCGAGTTTTCAAAAAAAAAGTAAAAATTATGGTTATACGTGACAGTTAGAGGGTTAATTTGTGCCATAAAAATGTTTATCTGGATCTTTTCTATAAAACTTCTGAACATACTTTGTACCTCAGAAGTAAGGAACACAGAAGTTTGCATACCGATATGTTGCAGGAAAGTTCCGAGGGGCGGAAACCTTGACCCGCCCGAAAAAAAAAATTCTGATCAGATCTGGCAAAACGCCGATACACGTGTATTTTTTTAGACCTTTCTACCAGAATCCGTTAACAGATCCCCATCATTTTGAAAAAAAAAACAATTTTTCTCACAGTGTAATTAATTTTAGTCTAGAATGTAGGTGCCATTTTGTTCATCGTTCAGGCAACTTTTTGATCCAAAATTCATAGAATGACTGCTTCGTCCCACAATATATTCGAACAACTCGGTTTGTAAAATAGTGTTGCAGACTCCGGAATAAATGAAGTGCGAAATCAGGAATATAAGGTGGATGTGACATCACTTCCCATCCAAGCTCCAATATATTTTGCCGAGTCTGCAAATATGTGTGAGGCCTATCTTTGTCGTTATTGAAAACCACGCCATTGCGATTAACCAATTCAAGTCGTGTTTCTTTCAGTGGCCCATCAAGGTTCGTCAATGGCTGACAATAAACGTCAAAAATTTATGGTTTAGAAGAAGTTCAAAATAAATTACTCCCTTAAAATCCAACCAATTGGATAACAAACCTTTTTTTGGTGCAGTTCATCCGTTGATGAAATTTGAGCGCATTCATCTTGCTGGTACCAGGATCTCTTTCGGTTAACATTGTCGAAAAGAAACAATTGTCATTTCCAGTGACAATGCGGTTCAAAACTGGATCCCCTTTGTTGCGTTTGAGCAACAAATCGCAAGTGCTTATCCGCCTTGATGAGCGGATTTCCTTAAGTTCGTGCGGATCCCAAATGCAAGCTCCATGCCGTTTCAAATTAGTTTCAATAGTCATGTGCGACATCTTCAGCTTGTCCGCAATTGCTCGAACAGGAACGTATCGGTAAGATTCGATATCGGCTTTGGCCGCTTTGGCATCTGCGTTCTATTAAACCATTCAAACCATACACGTCACAAATATCCCGGTGTGCTTCCGCGGCTTTTGTTGCCTTTTCGAAAATAGTAGAGCAAAATATGATGAAAACGTCCATTTTGATCATACATATTCACAACACAATTTAAATGAAATCTGACCACTGATAATAATGTGACATATCACAAATTTAAGCTTGGAATCTCAGCTGTGTAACTGTATAACAAAGAATTTAGTTAGCTAATCAAAAGGATTTCAAAACTAACAATAGCACCATCTTTGTATATGCGAAAACCGAAGTTACTTTCTTTCCAACCCAATATTTGTAATGTTTTTTCAAATTTGAAAGAAATTTGTTTATTTTTGTTTCTATGGAAAAATGACACAAATTTCTTTAAAATTAGAAAAATTGTGAAAAGAGTCAAAATAGTACGTAAGGGAACAAAGCTTTAATACATCAAACGTTATTGAAAGAATATAAAGTTGTATCCGGTTACACCAATTGGATAGAGTTGTGTATGTTTCTTCCTCGGTAGTGAAACGCCACGAAAACTCACCCGGGCTGCTATTAAACTACACCTTCGAAGTTCTCAAATGGTGAAATACATAACGGGTCCGCCAAATAACATTTTTTTTTGAAAATGCTATAAAAAAAAATTCTGAATATTTTCTCAAATTTCTTTTTTTATTTGAAAGTACAATCCTTCCGGTTAATAATGGAAAATAATTTCATTCAAATGGCTGCCTCGGCTGGCCATGCAGTAGCCTACACGATCGGTCCAATTTTTCAATTGTTCAACTGTTGAGAACGACGATGAATTGATGTTGATGGCGCTTCACGCACACTTTCTGCCACAGCAGCAATATTCTCGGGTTTACGCACTATTTTTGGCTTTTCACGCTTTGGTTTATCGATGAGGATGCTAGTTTCTTTAACTTTTTTCACAAGATAACCAACATACGGAGCTGACGGTGCTTCTCTTCTTCCAAAATCCGTACTCAATTTTCGCACACATTCTGCAACATTACCATGATTTTCAAAGTAATGTCGCAATATTTCCCAGCGTTGTTCAAGCGTATACACAACCATATTCGTTCAGCGGAAGGATAAAACTAATTATCTGTCAAATCAGACATGAGCTAAGTGTTACCATTCACGAAATAAGCACTAGTTGAAAAAAAACTTTAGATGGCGGACCCATTATAAGTAGTGGACAAACGCGGCAGTCATATTGTCAATATAAATCATCCGAAATTAAATCGATTCAGTCACAGAATTCACCTACACCCTTATATTTTAATGCATGTTTTTCATTTGAAACTTTTAATTTGTATTTTTCCTTTACTACTTTTGTAGATACTCACATCAGATATGCATCCTCTAAAACTTGCCAAATCATTCAAAAAATCCGGTGCATACTCGCCAGGGCCTCCCAGGAATGTGCCAAAATGTACATTCAATGCTCCCATATCCGAAGGCAAGGTCTTTCTGATTATATTTCCATCAACTTGCAATGTGATATTGTTCTCGTAACGCTGAACAGCCACATCATGCCATTCCAAATCGTTGAGCTTCTGTTTTTTAGGCGAACGCAACTGCAGACGAATCCAAAATGTTACAAACAATAAATAAATAGTAAATGATTAATGTCCCCCATCCAAATAGCAGCGTGGCCAAACGTTAACATGAAGATATTTTAAATAAAGTAATTTAATATATTTGGCATTTTCATAATCCTGAGTGTGATAAATAGAATGTTGCATCATGCAACATCTACAACTCACCTGGACCACATTGCGTTCAATTTTGTATGTAAAACTAATGGTGGCTCCCTCTAAACGCATTAGACAGTAGTCTGTTCGTCCGGTGGCCATGAAGAGATAAGCGTTCTCTTGGTGTGTGCGAAATTTAACGCGGATATTTGTGGACATCTTGGCCTCCTGCAGCGGCATCGATATGTAGCCATCTCCAAAGAAAGACACTGAAAATATAGGCAAGATAGCGGGAAAAGCTATTAGTTTCAAGAGTTACATTTAAAATGGTCATTAATTTTAACGCTCGCATATGTAGAAATGCATGTTCTCAAGGGGTTAAGCGGGGATTAGCAGCTAATTAAATATTCTTATTGATTGGTTGTTGTTCGGCTATTTCAAATAAAGATACAACATGTTTTCTGTAACAAATTGTAATACAATTCATTTGATTTCGAAAATTTATTGGTAATTTATGTGAGAAGAATATAAATGAACAAAATTTTTAATCACTTGTGGAATTTTTTCAAATTTGAACCATTAAGTCTTATATTTGTGTTATTTTTAAATATTAAAATTTATGTATAAATTTTAATATAACATTTTTGAAAAATAAAAACATTAATTATAAAGCGATTATAATAAATCTTGGTAATCAAAAATTTTGAAACAATTTCAAACATAGTTTAAGTTTACTGTTTCCCTATTTAATGAACAGATCAGAGATACTTTAATTAATAATCACAAAAAGGTCAATAATGGCTCCACTCGCCTTTATTACGATTGTCGTCGTGGTCGTCGACATCGTTGTCGTTTTTATGTCAACATCACTGTGTGTCAACATCGTCGTCCAATCAACGCTATTTTGTTATTCTGTAACCGTTTTTTAGACGATGTTGCCTGTTTATCGGTAACTTATTTAAAACATAAACAAAGTTGCCAATCGTTGTGAATGAAAGCAGGAAGAAGAAGAATATTTTACATTTGTACGATTACACTGTAGAGCTAAATGAACCTTTTCGAAAATGACTCAGTTCTGACAACGGATTCTGGTAGGGGAGTTAAAAAAAAGGTATACTTGTTTCGGCGTTTAGAGTATATATGTATTTATTTATTGATTTATTTATATAATTAATTCAGTCTATGGACATTCAATAATCCTTACAGACTATAACTTAAAACTAATAACAAAGTTTCACTTAACAATATATAATATCCAATATGGACACAAAACGTGCAAATCGTGCAAAATGACCAAAAATATCAATATTTTAATCAGAAATTTTATTAAATTCGATCCCTGTTCTGACCATTTTATTGGGGGGGGGGGGGGGGGGGGGGGGGGGTGGTTAAACTGTTCCCCCTCCTGTACATTCTTATGATGAAACGATATAGGAAACCATGTGATCCTTACATTTTAGGTATAGGATGTGTTCAGCAATTTTGTGTAAAATTTTACGTGAAATTTTTTTGTGGAACATTTCTAGCTCCTCAATACATGGGTCTTTTATGTCCACTTTTTTGGAAAGGGGTAAAAAAACAAACCTAAAACAGGGGCATAACGGGTTAAAATTTACAACAAAAATATTTCTCGTAAAATTCTATTATAAGTCCCTGAAAACACCAAAGCTCAAAACTCAAACTAAATGACAGAGATAAGTCAAAACTGAAAATGGATTTTATGGGTTAATTTATTACTTCTACTCTAAGAGCAAATTTTGGAAAGTATTTATATTGGGCTAAATTGGAGCGTCATACCCAGCAACGAAACTTATCAGCTGCACTTTCGAAGCAAACACCTAGGAAGAAGCAAAATCAAAACAGTGCCACATTTTGATGAACTGGCAGTACCTGAGCTACATCCTGAATGAGCTACATCCTGGATGTGAACATATTGATGTCACTACATGCGTTGGAACAGAGGTTACTCAGTGGTTACTCAGCAGCAGCCCCAAGCTCTATATTAATGTCGCAAGGGTATTTAAATGCATTGGCACGGAAGCTGAGTCTTTCTAAAACGAAATCAAAAATATTAGCTGCAGACATGAAAACTCTTCATCTGCTTCAACCTGGTGTTAATGTTACTTGTTTTCGTAAACGCCAAGCCATTTTTCTGCCATAGTTTTCAATTGATGAATCCAACACGTTTGCTAATTGCAACGATATTGAAGGGTTAATGACGGAAATGAATATCGAATATAAACCCGAGGACTGGAGTAGCGTTATAGATTCATTCAAGGAAAGTGTTTGCCTGTCAATATTACATGGTTTTGTGACTCAAATGTGGCTTTGTTTGTTGAAAACGGCTGAAAACAAAAACGTGACAGACAATATAGAAACAAAAAAAGCAGGAGATTTTCAATTCATGACAACAATGGCTTGCAAACATATTCATGGTTTCAATATGTTGATGGGGCCGCTGTGCTGGGTTTTGGGAATCCAATTCGGTGTCTTTTATTATAAGGGGCGTTTTTTTTCGTAACTTATACACGTTAACTCATACAAAGTGAAAACCTGCACGTTAACATGTATAATTTTAGAAATTGAGAATAATCCCGATAAAAGTGTTACCAAGTTTGACTTTGTTGTTTGAAAAATATAATATGTATGTCAGTCATTCTAATTATTATATTTCCACGCGACGTTTCGAAATTTATGATGTAAATATAAGGGGTAGTTACTTTTTTTTTAACAAAATATTTAAAAAGTTGTATAAAATATTATTGATTTTTTCTTCTTCCACAAGCAGAATTCCAAGACAGTACTGGAGACAAACAACAACTAAAGCAAAAAGGAAGTGAAGTGAAGAAGAAAGCCGAGGAATAGCTCGATACACAAATAGAAACTTTCACCGATATTCTTCCATGACTCGATTCGCAAGAACGCCTTCGGTTCTGTGTGCTTGATGATCTTTGTATTCTTTTTTGATACACTTTTTGGTACCTTTTTTGTACACGTTTTACTAAACTTAAAATATGTGCTCCTGGTGTGTTTATGTACTTTCTAGTGCTGGTTATGTACGTTACGGACCATAATATGTACTACTTTGTGGTACATTTTGTGCACTCTTAAATGCATGGTATGGTAAATAAATGTTGTATGTAGTTTCTGATACATTGTATTTACGTTATGGTAAATTGTATAAGTGTGTAGTTTTTTGAAAATTATGGCTTCGATCCACGTGGAAATTAGGACACCGATCCACGTTCATCACTTGGAGCCATACTTTCTCCTCGTTTGAGTCGAAAAAGTGCCTACGAAAATTCATGTAAACAAATGCACGGGGCTTGCTCGGGGATTCCTGGGTGTCTTGGTTTTTTTCGCACGTGATCACGAGTCGAATATTTTTTACGACTCGTGGCTATCGAGCGGGCTGTAGGTGTTCGTTTACGATGCCTGGTGTATTTTTAAATTCGATGATACCCCAATGTGGCATTAACGCCCTGAACCATTGCATTCGAAATCTCGTGTTTGGAGTTTTTCAGTACAATAAATCCCTGCTACTAACCAAGTGAGAGAATGCTGCTGCAATGTGAATGCAGTATGACCACCTCATATATTACATAGAATTTTTTAGAATTTTATTTTGGGTTTGACAATTAACGAATTGACAAATAAAAACAAAGAATTATCGGATGATGCCAAGTTGATTATATTCAACGTCTATGCGTTTTTTTCGTAACAGTTGATGTTAACTTATATAAGTAGGTTACGAAAAAAACGCCCCTATAGTTAAATTCTCGAAATTTATAAAATTTCAATACAAATCGTCCTTTTTCAATTTAACTACCGATTTTTTTCAATACAAAGTTACAGAATACCGGCGCTGATAGTCATTATCCCCATCAAGCGAACTTTTATTCTCATTTTTATTAATTTTTTTATGAATATTTTTTAAAGTGTCTAAATTGGTTTATTGATTTCAATTTCATATGAGATAACACATCGGTTTTGTTCCTACTACGAGCATTAATCAATTTTCCATACTATCAAGCATGATTTGAACACACATTGAACGACCACTGATCGATTCGAAGTTGGTGTATACTTCATCTTCACAGACTTACGGCCTTATTCATAAAAAGTTATGAGAGGGTTGAGAGACGATTTATCATACACAAAACGTCTCTCAAATGCCTTACAACTATTTATGAATAAGGCGGTTACATTATAGGCTACTGACCATATACCTGCAGTTTTGGATTTGCATTGGATTTTAATTCTCATCTTTATCTAATGGAAATGGAGTTGCAAAATTTTGAATTTCCATTCCGTCAGACAAAGCTCATGCTGGTTTTAGAATCGGATGCCAATTGTAATGAAATATAGGAATTCTCCTAATAAATATAAAAAAGCGGGTCCCATTACATCCCATAATGGGACTGCTTCTCGCAAGCTGTGAGCTGTGCGACTCCTAGTTTTACACTCACTGCTTCGGACCTACAGTTTTACACTGTTTCTGAACGGTATTTTGAGAAACTTTTTCATGGCTATATACTCCATAGTGTCGCCAGGTGACGGTCGTCGAAAGAAATGTAATGTGGCCAGAACAGGGATCGAACTCCTCGTTCTTATGTACAAGAGCAAATTGCGGAAATGGGTAAAAGTCAATGTTCCCGTAACACATTGATTTAGAAAGCAATTTAACCATGCTTTTTCTCTTTGTGTTGTCCAGATATAACAACAATGGCTTTAATTTTTATTATAAATATTTTATTCTCGTATTAGACATAATTTTTATTCATATTAAACTACCGATTTATATATAATCAATGTATTCCATGTATGTCCATTATCCCCAAAATACGAACGTTGGCAAGAAGATTAAACCCTAGTGTTAGGACAAGTCTATTTAAATTAAAAACACATCAATTGAAATTTAAAATACATCAGTTGAATTTAAACGATATCAATTGAGATATAAAAAAATTAAGATATAACAAAAATTAGTTGAAATTTAAAACCAACATTTGAAATTTAAAACGGATCAATACATCAAGTGGATTTTAAAATCCAGGTCGTATATACAATTTTTGAATTACAACCGATGAATTTTAAATTTCAATTGATGTATTTTAAATTGCAATTAATGTATTTTAAATTCTAAATAGAATTTTAAAATTTCAATTGGAATTTATTAAAATTAAATTTCTATTTTTGAATTTCAATTGGAAATGGTGTAGTTACGAGTATAGATAAAGAAAATAACTAGTTATCGAACAAGTGTTACGACATTTCCTATCCAATGAGAGAATTTCTAGATGGAGCTGAAAACAATAATTATAATACTTAATCCAAAAATAATATCTGTGGTGACAAGGCATAACAGCATAACTCGAGTTATGCTCAAATTAAATTTTTCGAAAATCGAGCTGTATATATATGAATAATCCAATTTGTAGATCCCAAGAAATTGGAAAAGATTTAGAAGCAAATCTCGATCAATCACTACACTACAAATGAAATTTGAACTCTTAAGACGCTCTCCAAAAAGTTGCAAAAATAGACATATGCTGTTATGCCTTGTGACCACAGATATATCTTGCAAGATGTATTTACAACAGGTGATATCAGTGGGTGTTGTAGACAAGATCAGCAGACATTTTGTTTTTCTTTGGAGGCCCGCTGCTGTTAATTTCAAATAATCTCAAAAACAAATACAGTAAAAAGGCGCATAAATAAAATCATAGCGTAATCATATACCTAGAGGTGCTCTCTGTCTCATCTGATATCTCATCATTTTACACTCTTCGAGGTGAGGTCGGTTTAGTTGAGAACTGTGAAATTTAAACGTATTGTGGACTTTTGTGTTATCTTTCAATGTTAGTGTTTACGTACCTATGGTAATTGGTCCTATTCTACGCTGCTATGTAACAACCGTGTTGGTATCCCCCCTGACCCTGACCTACATAAGTTAACGTACCCACTACCGATTACTCGACTCTTCCATATTGCGTCACTACTCGATCTGGCGTTGCTGCTTCTTGTTTTGATCTCTTCCGGTAACTTGGTAAACCACGCAACATCGAATAGACTTTCGTAAACTAAAAAGTCTACACCATTTCCAATTGAAATTTGAAAATTATATTTGAAACTTGAAATACATCAATTGAAATTTAAAACACACCAATTTAACTTTAAAACATCAATTCAAATTTAAAATACATCAATTTGGAATACATCAATTGAAATTTGAATGACATCAATTGAAATTTAAAATTCTTAACTTGAAATTTAAAAATTATTAACCGATTTTATGTATTAGATTTTTAAATTTCAATAGGTGTATTTTAAATTTCAATTGATGTGTTTTAAATTTCAATTGATGTCTTTTAAATTTCAATTGATGTGTATGAACTTTCAATTCATGTATTTTAAATTTCAATTGATGTGTTTCAACTTTCAATTGATGTGTTTTAAATTTTAATTGATGTCTTTTAAATTTAAATTTATGTTTTTCTAATTTTATTTGATGTATTTCAAATTTCAAACAGAATTTTCAAATTTATATATTTCAAATAGAATTTTTAAATTTCAATTGATTTTTTCCTTGTTCGTTTTGCGGTTCGATAGGCAAACGAAGCCCAACAGTCCTAAACGGACGTATTGGTATGCTTCGCGATAGTGGTGTTTTATTTCCTCCCTTTTGTTGCTGGTGCTCCTGTGCAACTTGACTGCAACAGTGCATCCACCATCGTTGGCAGTGGAACCGACCAGAGGCGTAATTGGAAATCGCCGAAATCCAGAGTGATCCCAACATTGGGTCGTTGGGAAACTGAGGTTTGTATTTGATCCCAACAGTTAGTATATATTTGCAGTGCATTTAACACAAACATTTTGACACACAAAACGACATGTCGTTTCTGTTTCCTTGTTGATTGTTTTGAACTAAATCCTCTATCTGCTATTATTAGGTCACTACTTTTCAATATGCTACGTTCATATGCAACCAAAATTTATGTCGTAAATTTACTGAGAGCAGTGGCTACTCTAGGCATATGATTACTCTATGAACAAAATACATTTGAAATGAGCAAATGAAAATGCACAAAAACAAAAATATTTTAATTTAAAAGTTGGGAACACAACAACAAGAAATCATTTACGACCTTATTCATAAAAAGTTATCAGAGGTTTGAGAGATGATTTACCATACAAAAATCGTCTGTCAAACCTCTCATAACTTTTTACGAATAAGGCCGTTAATGTGTTGTTTTAATAACACAACCTGAAAAATGCTACCGTTTTTGTATAGAAAGAAATTCCCACAGTTTTAAATAAACATCAACGAAAGTTGTGAGAGACTTAAATGAGAGTTAGAGAACGACATAACAGCACCTAGAGACAGGTTTTGATAACGGCCGCGCCATATCTAATTATTTCCTTTATCTGTTGTTACGAGTGTAGCACTCAGGCTTAGATGTTTGCCTCGAAATGGATCATGAGACGAAACACGAATGCTTCGACGTTTCGTTTTGGACCTAGACCTACGTCTCCAAAAATCATACATGGGTTTTTTAGTTGCATTGGATTTTAATTTGCATTACTTTATATAATGAAAATCCAAAAGAATTACCAACATTCTCAATGGCAATTAAACAATTTTGAATTTGCATTTCCTCAGGTTGCAGTGTCTGCAGGTTGTGGAATCGGACGCCAATTGTAATGAAATATGGGAATGCTTTAATTATTTTGAATTTAGTTGGCTGCTGGCAATTCTGTTTTTAAAGCATTTTATATGCAGACGTTTGAGGCTTCGATAGGTGTTGCCTCGTAGTGCTTTCGAATTCATAAACCTGTACATATAAAGTATTTGAAAACCAAAACTGCCAGATATGAAGGAAGTGCTTTGAAAATATGTACAATTGCCAATGGTATTTACATTTTGTAGAGGTAATTCACATTAAACTACAAATTATAATTGTCATATAACTAATTTGCATATATAAGTACATCGAATTTAATTATGATATTGGATATTGATATAAAGGGTTTCATAATTGTATCTCTGCTTTTAAAATCCATATTTTGCTTACATTATTTATTTATAATATTTAATTCGTAAGAGCGATCATGCCCTTCGTTAAGTGATATCCTCTCTTAAATCCTATGCACCAAAATACATGCTTTAAAATTGATTGAACTTTGTTCCAGACTGTCCTATCAGAGACGCCTACTTAAAGAATGATGTTGTTCCATTTTCGCCTCTAAACAAATAAACTAAACGAGTGTATAAAATATATGTTTAAAAACGCACCTAATGTCTGCAACAACACGACGTCCCTTCACAATATCATTAGGAAAAACACACACTAAAAAGTGCCACTGTTCACCTCCTGGAAATACTCCACCGAACATTTTCCAAAAATAAACAAGTCAAATGTGTCAACATTATTTCTGGATACTTACATTCGAGCGATACCATCACATGATGTATAAGTTTATTGCACCCACAACATTTCAAAATACCAATTCGATTTGATGTTAAAGTTAAAGGCACCATAAAGCTCTCAAATGCGTCTGAGTGTTGTATATCTTAACCAAAAGATTGTATCACCCAATTAAAATCTTGAAGAAAAAAAAAACTCACAAAAATGACAAATAAACAGATTAATTAAAGAAAATCCCGCAACTGAAATTTAGACACACGTTTTCTTGATCCTAACAAGCGCCATAAATAAAACATTGGCCAGAGCGAATGTGCAACATAATGTGGCACAAACAATACGACAGGCGGACGTATGCATAGACGTTTATTCTAGTAGCTGTCGACACACGGTGCGGCTGAGAAGAGTTTTGGAACATTTTCGCGTTACTTCGATATGTAAGCGGACTTAGTTTCTAGGCGGTGCACGAACTATAAAAAGCATTTGACTTTCTTTTAAAATGCAAAAAAAAAAAATATTTTGATGAAATAAAGAAGGATTTTATCCCAACAATCAACTGCAACATATGTCTTCATTGCTATATGGAGGAGGTACTACTTTTTATCGCCATGAAAATATTATCCGAGTAGTATGTATTCTAATGTATCATGCTTTTATCGTTCCCCAGATATTTCAGCAATAGTCAGCCAAAAAAAAAAAAAAAAATGCAACTTTTTCCAGTCAGTTGAAGGACACAAAATAGTCCCAGAAAATTATAAAAGTAAACCCTGCACTTACAGAACTAATTGTGTGAAAAGAGGTTGTAGAAACCGTCAATTCGCCTGCTGCCACCGAATTGTGGGTTATCCATTTTGCGGTTCAAAAGTAAAATTAAATAAAACAGACATAGAGCTATGATTTCGATGAAATTTTTGGAACAAAGTTCCTTATCCCACGTTGCGATCAAAACAAACTTAACACTATTATGCTAATACCCAGTATTATCAACTATATTGGGTACTTTTCCTTTGGTTTGTATCTAGACTAATATATGTTGGGAAATTTCTTGTTTAATGGGAAGTTTTCTATGAGGAGCCTGTAATCAATATTTAGTATATATTGTAGTTTTGAACCAAATAAAAAGTGCATTTAGGAAAGCCAAAGTGAAAGAAGTTTTAAATGAACATTTTCTTAAATAAGTGCCTTTTCTTAAAAAAAGTAAATTTTCTTCAAACAATACCGTCTCTTAAACAAAATCTTTTATTAAAAAATTCCTTTTCTTAAAAGTACCTATTCATAAAAATAAAATAATACCTTGTCTTTTCTTGAGCTAAGTAGCCTTTCTGGAAATAAGTGAATTTTCTTAAAAAGATATCTTTTTTCTCAAAAGAGTACCACAAATATCCATAAATTGGGCTAAAACTTGCTACCTTATCTGTCATATTCTGCGGATTTAGTTCCCAGTGAAAATTACCTATTTTCTAACCTGCGTAATAGACGCAGCGGCAAGAGATTGCGTTGAATTAAGTGGTATTTTCAGGAACTTGAGGAAACCTGTTATTTTTTAAGGAGAACCAAAATTGAAAAAAGGATGGATTAAATGTATCGAGCCAAAAAGAAACTACGTTGAGAAATAACACGTTTCTGGCTGAAACATATTTATTTTGTTCAAAAAGTCAAGGAGTTCAAACTATTCTCGTGTAGTTACCAACAATATCTCTGTTCCCGTACGTACTACAACTTACTAGTTTTAACAGTTTACATACATTTCCCGAGCTTGAGGTTAGATTTACTTTTGTAGTATTTATTTTTCTCGATATTTCGGTACTACAAGAAAATAAAATCTGACATCAAGCTCGGAAAATATAGATTATTTATTGGATGTATTTTTCTTTAAAGTCTATTTAAATTAAAAACACATCAATTGAAATTTAAAATACATCAGTTGAATTTAAACGATATCAATTGAGATATAAAAAAATTAAGATATAACCAAAATTAGTTGAAATTTAAAACCAACATTTGAAATTTAAAACGGATCAATACATCAAGTGGATTTTAAAATCCAGGTCGTATATACAATTTTTGAATTACAACCGATGAATTTTAAATCTCAATTGATGTATTTTAAATTGCAATTAATGTATTTTAAATTCTAAATAGAATTTTAAAATTTCAATTGGAATTTATTAAAATTAAATTTCTATTTTTGAATTTCAATTGGAAATGGTGTAGTTACGAGTATAGATAAAGAAAATAACTAGTTATCGAACAAGTGTTACGACATTTCCTATCCAATGAGAGAATTTCTAGATGGAGCTGAAAACAATAATTATAATACTTAATCCAAAAATAATATCTGTGGTGACAAGGCATAACAGCATAACTCGAGTTATGCTCAAATTAAATTTTTCGAAAATCGAGCTGTATATATATGAATAATCCAATTTGTAGATCCCAAGAAATTGGAAAAGATTTAGAAGCAAATCTCGATCAATCACTACACTACAAATGAAATTTGAACTCTTAAGACGCTCTCCAAAAAGTTGCAAAAATAGACATATGCTGTTATGCCTTGTGACCACAGATATATCTTGCAAGATGTATTTACAACAGGTGATATCAGTGGGTGTTGTAGACAAGATCAGCAGACATTTTGTTTTTCTTTGGAGGCCCGCTGCTGTTAATTTCAAATAATCTCAAAAACAAATACAGTAAAAAGGCGCATAAATAAAATCATAGCGTAATCATATACCTAGAGGTGCTCTCTGTCTCATCTGATATCTCATCATTTCACACTCTTCGAGGTGAGGTCGGTTTAGTTGAGAACTGTGAAATTTAAACGTATTGTGGACTTTTGTGTTATCTTTCAATGTTAGTGTTTACGTACCTATGGTAATTGGTCCTATTCTACGCTGCTATGTAACAACCGTGTTGGTATCCCCCCTGACCCTGACCTACATAAGTTAACGTACCCACTACCGATTACTCGACTCTTCCATATTGCGTCACTACTCGATCTGGCGTTGCTGCTTCTTGTTTTGATCTCTTCCGGTAACTTGGTAAACCACGCAACATCGAATAGACTTTCGTAAACTAAAAAGTCTACACCATTTCCAATTGAAATTTGAAAATTATATTTGAAACTTGAAATACATCAATTGAAATTTAAAACACACCAATTTAACTTTAAAACATCAATTCAAATTTAAAATACATCAATTTGGAATACATCAATTGAAATTTGAATGACATCAATTGAAATTTAAAATTCTTAACTTGAAATTTAAAAATTATTAACCGATTTTATGTATTAGATTTTTAAATTTCAATTGGTGTATTTTAAATTTCAATTGATGTGTTTTAAATTTCAATTGATGTCTTTTAAATTTCAATTGATGTGTATGAACTTTCAATTCATGTATTTTAAATTTCAATTGATGTGTTTCAACTTTCAATTGATGTGTTTTAAATTTTAATTGATGTCTTTTAAATTTAAATTTATGTTTTTCTAATTTTATTTGATGTATTTCAAATTTCAAACAGAATTTTCAAATTTATATATTTCAAATAGAATTTTTAAATTTCAATTGATTTTTTCCTTGTTCGTTTTGCGGTTCGATAGGCAAACGAAGCCCAACAGTCCTAAACGGACGTATTGGTATGCTTCGCGATAGTGGTGTTTTATTTCCTCCCTTTTGTTGCTGGTGCTCCTGTGCAACTTGACTGCAACAGTGCATCCACCATCGTTGGCAGTGGAACCGACCAGAGGCGTAATTGGAAATCGCCGAAATCCAGAGTGATCCCAACATTGGGTCGTTGGGAAACTGAGGTTTGTATTTGATCCCAACAGTTAGTATATATTTGCAGTGCATTTAACACAAACATTTTGACACACAAAACGACATGTCGTTTCTGTTTCCTTGTTGATTGTTTTGAACTAAATCCTCTATCTGCTATTATTAGGTCACTACTTTTCAATATGCTACGTTCATATGCAACCAAAATTTATGTCGTAAATTTACTGAGAGCAGTGGCTACTCTAGGCATATGATTACTCTATGAACAAAATACATTTGAAATGAGCAAATGAAAATGCACAAAAACAAAAATATTTTAATTTAAAAGTTGGGAACACAACAACAAGAAATCATTTACGACCTTATTCATAAAAAGTTATCAGAGGTTTGAGAGATGATTTACCATACAAAAATCGTCTGTCAAACCTCTCATAACTTTTTACGAATAAGGCCGTTAATGTGTTGTTTTAATAACACAACCTGAAAAATGCTACCGTTTTTGTATAGAAAGAAATTCCCACAGTTTTAAATAAACATCAACGAAAGTTGTGAGAGACTTAAATGAGAGTTAGAGAACGACATAACAGCACCTAGAGACAGGTTTTGATAACGGCCGCGCCATATCTAATTATTTCCTTTATCTGTTGTTACGAGTGTAGCACTCAGGCTTAGATGTTTGCCTCGAAATGGATCATGAGACGAAACACGAATGCTTCGACGTTTCGTTTTGGACCTAGACCTACGTCTCCAAAAATCATACATGGGTTTTTTAGTTGCATTGGATTTTAATTTGCATTACTTTATATAATGAAAATCCAAAAGAATTACCAACATTCTCAATGGCAATTAAACAATTTTGAATTTGCATTTCCTCAGGTTGCAGTGTCTGCAGGTTGTGGAATCGGACGCCAATTGTAATGAAATATGGGAATGCTTTAATTATTTTGAATTTAGTTGGCTGCTGGCAATTCTGTTTTTAAAGCATTTTATATGCAGACGTTTGAGGCTTCGATAGGTGTTGCCTCGTAGTGCTTTCGAATTCATAAACCTGTACATATAAAGTATTTGAAAACCAAAACTGCCAGATATGAAGGAAGTGCTTTGAAAATATGTACAATTGCCAATGGTATTTACATTTTGTAGAGGTAATTCACATTAAACTACAAATTATAATTGTCATATAACTAATTTGCATATATAAGTACATCGAATTTAATTATGATATTGGATATTGATATAAAGGGTTTCATAATTGTATCTCTGCTTTTAAAATCCATATTTTGCTTACATTATTTATTTATAATATTTAATTCGTAAGAGCGATCATGCCCTTCGTTAAGTGATATCCTCTCTTAAATCCTATGCACCAAAATACATGCTTTAAAATTGATTGAACTTTGTTCCAGACTGTCCTATCAGAGACGCCTACTTAAAGAATGATGTTGTTCCATTTTCGCCTCTAAACAAATAAACTAAACGAGTGTATAAAATATATGTTTAAAAACGCACCTAATGTCTGCAACAACACGACGTCCCTTCACAATATCATTAGGAAAAACACACACTAAAAAGTGCCACTGTTCACCTCCTGGAAATACTCCACCGAACATTTTCCAAAAATAAACAAGTCAAATGTGTCAACATTATTTCTGGATACTTACATTCGAGCGATACCATCACATGATGTATAAGTTTATTGCACCCACAACATTTCAAAATACCAATTCGATTTGATGTTAAAGTTAAAGGCACCATAAAGCTCTCAAATGCGTCTGAGTGTTGTATATCTTAACCAAAAGATTGTATCACCCAATTAAAATCTTGAAGAAAAAAAAAACTCACAAAAATGACAAATAAACAGATTAATTAAAGAAAATCCCGCAACTGAAATTTAGACACACGTTTTCTTGATCCTAACAAGCGCCATAAATAAAACATTGGCCAGAGCGAATGTGCAACATAATGTGGCACAAACAATACGACAGGCGGACGTATGCATAGACGTTTATTCTAGTAGCTGTCGACACACGGTGCGGCTGAGAAGAGTTTTGGAACATTTTCGCGTTACTTCGATATGTAAGCGGACTTAGTTTCTAGGCGGTGCACGAACTATAAAAAGCATTTGACTTTCTTTTAAAATGCAAAAAAAAAAAAATATTTTGATGAAATAAAGAAGGATTTTATCCCAACAATCAACTGCAACATATGTCTTCATTGCTATATGGAGGAGGTACTACTTTTTATCGCCATGAAAATATTATCCGAGTAGTATGTATTCTAATGTATCATGCTTTTATCGTTCCCCAGATATTTCAGCAATAGTCAGCCAAAAAAAAAAAAAAAAATGCAACTTTTTCCAGTCAGTTGAAGGACACAAAATAGTCCCAGAAAATTATAAAAGTAAACCCTGCACTTACAGAACTAATTGTGTGAAAAGAGGTTGTAGAAACCGTCAATTCGCCTGCTGCCACCGAATTGTGGGTTATCCATTTTGCGGTTCAAAAGTAAAATTAAATAAAACAGACATAGAGCTATGATTTCGATGAAATTTTTGGAACAAAGTTCCTTATCCCACGTTGCGATCAAAACAAACTTAACACTATTATGCTAATACCCAGTATTATCAACTATATTGGGTACTTTTCCTTTGGTTTGTATCTAGACTAATATATGTTGGGAAATTTCTTGTTTAATGGGAAGTTTTCTATGAGGAGCCTGTAATCAATATTTAGTATATATTGTAGTTTTGAACCAAATAAAAAGTGCATTTAGGAAAGCCAAAGTGAAAGAAGTTTTAAATGAACATTTTCTTAAATAAGTGCCTTTTCTTAAAAAAAGTAAATTTTCTTCAAACAATACCGTCTCTTAAACAAAATCTTTTATTAAAAAATTCCTTTTCTTAAAAGTACCTATTCATAAAAATAAAATAATACCTTGTCTTTTCTTCAGCTAAGTAGCCTTTCTGGAAATAAGTGAATTTTCTTAAAAAGATATCTTTTTTCTCAAAAGAGTACCACAAATATCCATAAATTGGGCTAAAACTTGCTACCTTATCTGTCATATTCTGCGGATTTAGTTCCCAGTGAAAATTACCTATTTTCTAACCTGCGTAATAGACGCAGCGGCAAGAGATTGCGTTGAATTAAGTGGTATTTTCAGGAACTTGAGGAAACCTGTTATTTTTTAAGGAGAACCAAAATTGAAAAAAGGATGGATTAAATGTATCGAGCCAAAAAGAAACTACGTTGAGAAATAACACGTTTCTGGCTGAAACATATTTATTTTGTTCAAAAAGTCAAGGAGTTCAAACTATTCTCGTGTAGTTACCAACAATATCTCTGTTCCCGTACGTACTACAACTTACTAGTTTTAACAGTTTACATACATTTCCCGAGCTTGAGGTTAGATTTACTTTTGTAGTATTTATTTTTCTCGATATTTCGGTACTACAAGAAAATAAAATCTGACATCAAGCTCGGAAAATATAGATTATTTATTGGATGTATTTTTCTTTAAAAAATTATATTTTTAGGTCCTTTTTGTAAGAATAAGAATTATATTTTCCAGAAAAGGTATTTTTAAAGAGAGGTACTTCTCTTATTAAAAGCTAATGTTTTTTAGAAAAGGTACTATTTTTAAGAACAAGTACTTTCTGTAAGAAAAAACTATAAGAGTATGATTTTTTTTACAAAGAAGTACTATTTTAAGAACAGGTACTTTTTAAAGAAGTGGCACTCTTTTTAGGAAAAGGTTGTTTCTTTTAAGAAAATGTACTTAATTTCAGAAAGGCTACTTATGCCATGAAAAGGAAGGGTATTATTTAACTTTAAGTAATGCAATTTTTGTAAGAAATACAATTTTTTTAAGAGAGCTATTTTTTTTTGTAGAAATGTTTTTTTTAAGAAATGGGAATTTTTGTTTAGAATTTTTCCTTTTTTCAAAAATAGGTACATTTTTAAGAGTAAGTACTTATCTAACAAAAAGGTAATCTATAAAGAAAATTTTGTTTTTTAATAAAAGGCAATTTATTGTAAGAAAATGTGCTTTTTTAAGAAAAGGTACTTATTTTTTAAAAAATTATTTTTTTAAAAAGTACAAATACTTTTTTAAGCAAAGGTACTTTTGTAAGATAAGGGTATTTTTTAAGAAAAGGTACTTTGTTTACGAATACGAATGGGTATTTTTTTGAGAAAATTTACTTTTTTTTAAGAAAAGGCACTTATTTAAGAAAATGTTATTTTTGAAACTTCTTTCACTGTGGCTTTTCTAAATTTACTTTTTATTGGGTTCAAAACTACAATATATACTACTACAATTGGTTACAGGCTCCACCTAGAAAACATCCCATTAGACTGGCAATTTTCCAACATATTATTTTATTCCCAATAATAAAACAAGGTTCGTTTTCAATTACGATAATTACAACGGTTTAACTTCCTTTTAGTTTACTTATATAGTACAACAGTTTACTTTATTTACACCACTTTATTTATTTATATTTTTCTATCAAATCGCGTTGCTTACGGATAATCACAAACTGAACTCTCCGTTCCAAAGACCTCCGCTATTTATACCAACTCACCATACTCAAATGAAGTTATATCTAGCGAATTCAAGAACCTTCTAGCCGTTACTTATCTTTGTAGAATCATCTCGAATGGTGGAGAATTATCTCTGAGGAGAATTCGTGTTACTGGTTTAGCGAGCTGGTACCTTGTTACAATGCATACTTTCAGGCGCAGCACTAACTGTCTGTTATTTACATAATGTTAGTAGTCATTAAGAGCACGCAAAAGCTTTTACTTATTCGTAACAATATGTTAGTATAGACACAAACCAAAACAAAAGTACCCAATATAGTTGATAATACTGGGTTGTGCATAATAGTGTTAAAAAAATTATTTTTTTTCATTTAACTCCTAATCCTGCAACGTGCGATAGGGATCTTCGTTCCAAAATAGGCTTTATCGTATTAGGACGTCCCGTACAATTTTGTTGTAATTGCTCTCGAATGGCACGTAAAAATCAGCTGATTTTGGAAAAACAAAAAACAAATTTATTAAAATTGTTTCGACCGGAAATTGTATCATTTATAAAACAATGTTTTATTTTCTATTACGGGTTACAAATGGTGTGTAATGAGATGGTAATAATGGGAAAGCATTTTCAACATATCATCGCGGATACAAATTTTGATCTACCACACGCCTTTGGTCTACCGCATGCATATAAAGTACTGCTTTTAATTTTAACGAAACAACAAAGGTGACTGCACCCATATTATTTAATTTTCCCTGTAATTCCTAGGGGTAAACCCGCAGGGGAAAACCCTGCGTGCAGCTATCAAATTATACTTTCCGACGGGACACCCTAATATACACAAATAAGTTTTTGTAACTTTAATCTTGTTATGCGTTTCCCAACTAAGGTAACCACTATAAACTGCATAATTTACCACAAATTTAAGCCAGATCGCTGCTACTGATAGCCATCAAAATTTCGGTAGACGTCAACATTTTATTTACATTATAAACAAAACGAGATCTGCTTTGTTTTTTGAAATGCATTTATTTTTCTCAATCTTTTGATTGTTTGGAATTGGAAATATTTAAAATTCCTGTGTTTTGATGCTATTTTTTCCCTCCCCTCCTCTTAGTGACTGACTGCGTCGGGTTTTGTGTGTGTGTAATATTGCAACATTTGGTTTTATGGTTTTCTGTGGAAAAGCAAAAATAAAACTAAATCATTAAGTTTTGTGTAATTTTTAGCATCAAATAGATTTTTATGAGATATGTAGATTTCGTCAATGCTACAGAACTTCGTATGAGTTTCCTTTCTTCAGGTCTATTAATGGCCGGTATGTGTTTGGTAACGGGTTGTCGTTTGGGCTGATTGATTTAAATTATTTTAGTCGCGCAAATTTCAGCTCTTTGGAAGATATATTATTTGTAGCAACCAAAAGTTGTCAAATCATAAGAAATTTGAAAACTTGGCGGATCATAAACAAGTTCCAATTGACCGCACTTAAAGGTTTATGAATATCCACAGAATATTTGGGACTGCATTGCTGGAGAAATTTCCGTTTTCACATCTGAAAAATTGATTACTGTGCAGACCTCAATGCTTGAAATATTGTAGATTTTATCGTTATCGGGAGATATTCCCTGCAATAAAAAAAAAAAAAATTGTTTCCCATTACATCCCATGAAGGGACTAAGGAGAACTTCTCACAATCACTGAACTGTGCGCTTTCCAGTTTTCACTCACTGATTGGGACCTACAGTTTTACACCGATTCCGAACGGTAATTTGAGAAGTTTTTTCATGGCTAGATACTCAATAGTGTCGCCGTCACTATGCGAGCTGACCGCCGCCGAAATAAAATTAGAAGGTGGTCAGAGCCGGGTTCGAACCCAGGATCTCATGTACAAGAGCCGCGCACACTAACCATTGTACCACCGACGGCAATACGTCATAAAAATCGATCATGTCTTCATGATTCACTTGGTTAAAGGCACATATTTCATTAATATTCATTAATTTATGTTTATATAGTGTTGATAGCGCTGTGCCATATGGTATTTTTTGCCAGAACTGCCACCATACTTTAATAATCACAAAAATTAACAACAACAAAAATAATAGCAGGATTTTTTTAAACAAATTTTCTTATATTTGCAGCGGTTTTTCATAGAAATATATTTAATTTTTGTTATATTCCTCAAAAACTAAATCACGGAATTGGGTCAACAAATCTAAAAAGAGCAAATTTTAAATCATCCGTTTGGCGAGTTTAGAAGATATTGACGTTTTTTTCGAATTAAATAATTTTTTTTTGTAAAGATTTTTTCAGGGTTTTTTCAGATTTTTTTTTTCAAATATTTATTTTTAAAATCGCCTTAACGCGATTCATAATACTACAGAAATTTAGCTTTTTTATGGGAATCCATTAATAAACAACAAATTTTAAACACTTCCGTACCTTCTTCATCTTTGTGTTTGCCCCCAAAAATTATTGCCTAGGAGAACAGCACAGCAGTAAGGATGCACGTTTACATTTTAAAATAAAACAGGAATTTTTTAAAATTTTTGTAATTTTTTTATTGAATTGTAAAGAAGACATATTCCGAGTAAGTATGAAATTAAATATCCGTCGAATAGCCCTCACGTCTCTGATGCAATGCCATTACTCTTTTTATGCAATTTTGCAGGACTATTTCACAGAGATGTGGCTGCATCTCACAGATGACGCGTTGGATGTCGGATTTGAGCTCAGGAATTGTTTCTGGTTTATTTGCATAAACCCGAGATTTCACAAAAACCCCAAACGAAGAAATCGCATGATCTTGGTGGCCAGTTAACACCAGAATTCCTTGAGATAATTTGCTCTGGAAATCGTTGCTGGAACAAATCGACTATTTCATGCGCGGTGTGCCAGGAGGCGGCGTCTTTCTACAACCCCGTATCGTCCAGATCCACGCCGTCCAGTTAAGGCCACAGGAACTGCGTTATCATATTTCTGTACCGAATGCCGTTCACAGTCACTGCATTTTCGGCCTCATCTTCAAAATATTAAGACCCAATCACGCCGGCTGACCAAAATCCGCACCACATAATTGCTCGTTGTGGGTGCATTTGTTTTTCATGGATTGTATGAGGTTTTTCTGAGCCCCCAAATTCGACAATTTTGTGTATTTACGAAGCCATTCAGATGGAAATACGTTTCATTGGAGAAGATGACGCACAGGTATATTACTGTCCATAACCGACCCAGTTTTTCAAAATTTTTTGAATGGTTGACACATTGGGTGCACTTTCTCGACTGAAAATTCCTTGAAGTTTGCAAGCGGTCTCATTATAACTTTCCAAATTTTTGTTCTATTCACAATTATAGCGCGTTGCTCTTTCAAAAAAGTGCTGCATTTTTAATAATTCCGCTCTTGGCAATTTCTTTTCAATTGAAGCCGCTTATGTAGCACCACAGTCATGTGTTTACAAACTATCTCAACACACATCCTTTCTAATTCGGTTTCAAATAGTAGGTCCTGTTCAGAAAGTCTACAAATTATTCGATGTGTTATCACCTCTTCTTCCTCTGCTATCACTATTTGACATAATGGTATGTGATTAGCTCTAACTCAAGTATAGGTTAACGTGCAGTAAATTGTTAATTAACTAGATAAAATTGGAGAGTCACGCCCATTTTGACACCTCCCATACAAAAACTGGTCGTCAGTCCGGCTTGTCAATACGACAAATCGCTTAAATCACTTCTGTTCGTAATGAAATTAGATATTGGGCTAAATTTTATCAAACGCTAGTTACCCACTACTATGAGGTTGGTTTTGCCACAGCCAGTTTGGTGCCTCCCACACAAAATCATCATTATTTTGTGGCCGCATAGTTGGTCGGCAAGATGACTGCAGTGAAACAGAATCAATATTAATGAAATTTATTATTAGTCAATATTTAGTCAAACGCCACTCTGCTATTGAAAAGAGGTGATTTTTCGCCTCCAAATCTGGACCTTCCTGACAAAATGTGAGCGACTGTCCTAAAGCAATCGATCTTACCGAAAAATTAGAAAGCGCATAGCTCACTGCTTGTGAGAAGCTCGCCCCAATCCCTTCATATAATTTAATGGGAAACAGATTTTTTTTTTATATTTAGACTAAGTTAGGTGGAAGTGGCTACCACTATTGACACACTTCGTCCAATGAGGATCGTTGTAATACCAATTGAGCCTGTAAGTTGACCTTGTCATACACACAATATACAGTGGAACAGACAAGGAAGTAAATAATTTAGCTAGCTCATCCGCTCTATATTTCCCTCGAATTTTCTTGTGCCTCGGCACTCATATTGTGTGGATATCGAACTGCTTGACCATGCAGAGGTATGTGGCAGTTGTGGACAGTTCTTGAAGTCAGGAATACTGATGCATACACTTTATAGTAGCTTGAATCATTGAGTGATGACGTGCCAACCCAGCCAAGGGAAACTTCTTCGATTGCCATGACTTCTGACTGAAAGACACTACAGTGGTCTGGTAGCCCTTGGGCAAGGTCCTAGACCCAGCTTTTTAGAATAGCCTAAACCCCTATTCTGCCATTTTGTATGGAGCCATCGGTATAGAAGTGTAACCTTGTATGCGCCCTTTGCAATACTATTTTTCCGGGATATGAGTGGATACGTTTTTCTCGGACGCAGAAGTGGGTGTTAGTAATCCATTATCCTGGAGATACGTCGCGAAGATTATCTTAGGCGGATAACGGATGTTGCAGTAGCTTGCGTTCCTGCAAATCTAGTGGTAGGCGCTGTGCGATGGACACCCGTGAGTCACACTATTGTCATTCTCTGGACTTTTGTCAACAGTCTTAGGCAAGTTGATTTTCTAATACCGGCCATATCCGCATATATCCAGTAAACTCTTTGCGGGGATAGGCACCAATTTCTTTAATACTGCGGCTCTACTGATCATCTCCATAGCATTTGGCCTGAAACTAAGATTTCTGTTAAAAATTACACCGAGATATTTTGCACTGTAAACGTCGGTGGTGCAATGGTTAGTGTGCGTGGCTCTTATACATGAGAACGTGGGTTGGATCCCTGCTCTGACCTCCTTATATTTATTTCGACGACGGTCACCTAGCTTAGTGATGGCGACACTATCGAGTACTGAGCCATGAAAAACATTCTCAAAATACCGTTCGGAACCGGTGTAAAACTGTAGGTCCCAATCATGGGAAAAGTCCTACAGTTTTGCATTGCTTTCGAACGGTATTTAGTTACCATTTATTTAGTTATCGATGTGGTCATTTCTCATTCAATTTCTTTAAAAAAGCATTTTTATAACCTTAAAATAGAAAAATGTAGTAGTCAACACTGATATTTCGCAGCGAATCAAACTAATGTTGCTCAATGTTGTTTGCGTGAACACAGATAGCACCACACTTTAGGCGGTAACAAGTTGGTACTACTGTTTTATCTTATACACTGCCGCTAACTTGAATAGACACCACTCTTGATAACAAAGCGATTCGGAAACATGCATTAAATTCACACGACTCTGCTGCCAAAATAAAGGAAAATTCCGGTGAATGTGCAAGAATATCTACAGTAAAAAGCATTATTTTTATTTGAATTTGAATTTTTATGACCGATTTTTGTTAGTTTTTGGCTAATGTATGAGAAATTCATACTACAAGCTTACAAGTCATGAACATTTTTCTAATTGAAAAATGGTTGGTTTTTGTTGGAAATAGTTTCGAACTCCGTGACAAGTTCATCATCAGATGCCTAACTGCTGTGCCTGAACAATTCAAATTCATATAAATGTAACTGACACAAACACGGTGTTCAAAAATGCTATACCACAGAAAAATACAACTCTGTGATATAGATTAAAACTCACCTCAAAGCACTGCAACAATGCGAGAATGCATGAGGAGAAGAAGAACATGGTGTTCTTGTTGTTGGAATTATAGACTTTCAGTGATGTTGATACTTAGGGATCTTAGATCGAAACTAATTCGCATATGTGAATTGCAGAAATGAGTTTGTATATATACGATTGATGATCAACCGATAGTATCAATTCAGGCACTGTAGTTATTCATCCAAAACAAAACATCTAATCCGCAATGAAATTAGAAAAACACCCATAGATGATCTCCGGAAGGGAACGTCTTCTTATTTTTTGCCGCACCAACGTGAATCCCCACCGCCAGAGCCGTTCAATTGTGGATTGAACGTGGTTTTGTCTAGGGCTGAGGTAAGCTCAGCCTTGTCCAGAGTCTTTCGTTAGGATCCACCAAACCTTTCGAAATAAGAACAGAATAGTTCAACGTTTTGGGGGGAGGGGGGGTTCGAATTCAGATTCTTTATTGATATTTCAGTTACAAAGTAATTTGATATACAGGAATAACATCAACTGCTTCATTCGGTGAGAACACTGTTCTTAGCTTGAGACTACTAGTCTTGGTTGACAACACTCTTCTGGGGCACTTGTCTCAGCATGACAACAATCTTCTGGGGGCACTTGTCTCGGCTTGACTACACCCTTCCGGGAATACTAGCATTGGCTTGAAAATCGTCTGGGGCAGGCTACGGACTGGTAGGTGATCGGTATTGGATATGCTGGTTCGGTATGTGCTTTACATGTGCGGTTAGAACGGTTTGGTATCGGTTATCATCGGCTGGTTTACATAGGAACAGTGAGCCGTAGACCCTGTGTAGGAACAGTGAGCCGAAGCCCCTGTGAAGGAACAGTGAGCCGAAGCCCCTGTATATGAACAGTGAGCCGAAACTCCTGTGTAGGAACAGTGAGCCGAAGCCCCTGTGTAGGAACAGTGAGCCGAAGCCCCTGTGTAGGAACAGTGAGCCGAAACTCCTGTGTAGGAACAGTGAGCCGAAACTCCTGTGTAGGAACAGTGAGCCGAAACTCCCGTGTAGGAACAGTGAGCCGAAGCTCCTGTGTAGGAACAGTGAGCCGAAACTCCTGTGTAAAATTTGCTCCTGTCCTTTGCAGAACTAGAACCCCAGGCAAAATGCTATAAACTTGTGTGGTTGTTCGCTCGGAGGCGACGACTCGAGTCTAGTTTACCTTAACACTATGTACCTTCGCTGTAATGACGCAAATGAGAATTACATTCAAGCACTCAGTCTTGTGCGGTCATTAAACTAAATCGCTGCTAATATGTACACAACGTCGACAGAGCTTGTGTGTTGTCAGTGAGTGTGATTGTTCACTGTGGTTGGTGCGACTGATGGATGTTGTGTATGCTTAGGTGACGGGTAGACCAGGGAAGTATGCGGGTGGGAATGGCGGTGAGTGTTTGTTATTATGTACGGACGGATCATGACGTCACGTTACAATACGTTGAGGTGCCGAACTGGCCGCCATACTCGTCTGACCTCTACATTAGAGAAAGTGTCTGGGGGATTGATTGTTCTAAATAATAATTTATATAATTCCCTACCAAACAGGATATATGACTACATTCTGAATAAGGACGGAAGCACTTCTTATTAAATAATAGTAACTTTTTGTGTTAAATTAAATGAATTTTTAACTCTGAAAAGCCATTCTTGTTTTTATACTGCAAGGTTTGTGTGCCAATCATCGTGGATTTGACGAAGAATGACCTTGCAGTGTTAAAGGAACAGCTCCGTGTATAAACCGAAATAAATATGAGCCGCTATTCAAGTGAGCCAAGAAATTAACTTGAGTTTTTTAATGTTACTTTGTTTTATTTTTTTTACGAGTCACGCTATAACATGAAAACAATCTTATTTTATACTTTTTGTGATTAAACGAACTATCTTGGAAAACAATCAATGAGTGTTCGAACTCACGGGCGATGTGTTACACCTTACCTGTTTTTGTTACACGGTACCTGCTCTATTTCTATGAACACATTAGTAAATGTTACATTGGAAAATAAAAAATGAATAGTTTTTGTGCTGAAGGCTCTTTTGCTAATGCATTTTCTTTTTTCTTACATCTGCTTTAAGGTTAGATGTAATATTGTTAAAATAAATACTGCAATATTTATGGTTTTTGTTTTGTCATAACCAGAGCGACGACAACCTGCTTGTTTGAATGCTATCATACAACTGAATATAAAGCTCACTGAAATAATTGTTTTTGTTTTGTCATAAACAGAGCGACGACAAAAAGTATTGAATAGTATCATGGTACAAACAAATGGTAGAAGCACTAGCCCAGCTGATCTGAACTTTTTCCTGGAGTGAGTATTTCTCTTATATCAAAGTTTGTTTACATTTGTTTGTATACAACCACCGCCTACAATTGCTGTTTTTGAAATGTTTTCTTCGTAAAAATCAGATAGAAACGTTTTAATATTCACACTTAAACACAATTTTGTATACATTTTCATTATTTTTCAATCAGCTTAGTTGACAGAATACAGGCACTGAACTAAAATAAAATACCAGTTCTTTGTTGGCTTGTATTTGTTGTCGTACTGCATCTACCATTATATTTCTACCATGAATAGTATAGAGAGCTTAGTGCACTCTTTTTCCGCTCTCATGTTGAGAGTCGGAGTAAAAGAGCACAAACGAATCGTATTCTCTTTATAGAATATTTCAATATACACTCCGGTTCACTTAGTTAAAGGCACTAAAAATTCCATATTCAGCAGCTTGTATCTTTTACAATTTGTAACCGATTGCAGAATTTTAAAACGAAAATGGAAGCTGGACATCTTGAGATATAAAAAAAATTTAAAAAAGTTTAAAGGACGGGTGTCATTGTGTTTATCCACGTATGAGAAAAGAAAAATCATCAGAATTGCTTCTAATTCTGCCTTATCCTTGCCACAAATAAGAGCTCAAGCGGGAGTGGAAGCGAGCAAGTCATCAGTACTCAGAGTAGGTAAGAGCTGTGAGTATCTTAAATACCTGAAATTACAAAATGCTCCTCGTAAGGAAAAGCGGCTTCAATTCGCAAGATACTACATGGTAAGGGATGTGCAGCCAAGAGGTCATGTAAATGACTGGAGAGGCGTTGTATTTACAGATGAGAAGAAGTTTAATTTGGATGGGCCTGATGGCTACAACTATTATTTCAATGATCTGCGCAAAGAAAAGCGTTTTTGAACCGACATTACAGCCGAGCGGGCGGCGTTATGGTGTGGGGTGCTATTACGTACTATGGCTCCATCGATCTTGAATTTCAAAGTGCAAAAATGAGTGGTGCCAGCTGTAAAACGTTATTGGAATCGGCTTTTCCGAAGTTCAGTGAACTATTTGGTCCCATATCTTGGATATTGCAACAGGATAATGCCCCTGTACACAACGCCAGAGTAGTAAAGAAGTTCATTGCAAGTCAAAATGATAATATTCTTGACTGGCCACCCTATTCGCCAGATCTAAACATTATCGAAAATGTCTGGGGTTGGTTATCTCATAAGGTCTATGAAGGAGGTAGATAATTTGATGACAAGCAGTCACTAATTCAGGCCATTAAGGATGCTTGGAATCAAATTTCGTTGGATCATAAATTATCTTTATCTCTTAATGAAAACGCGTATATTTGAAGTTATTAAAAATAAAGGGGGTTGTACCCGGGTTGGGTACAAAATTCTGTTCGACGAAAATTCTGCTTTACAAAATTCTTTTTTCCAAAATTCTGTTTTTAAAAATTCTGGTTTACAAAATTCTGTTTTTCAAAATTCTGTTTCACAAAATTCTGGTTCACAAAATTCTGTTTCTAATTGCATTTGCAGTTAAATAAAAAATTATTTGAAAAAAATCGCGCGATTTGTTTCAAATAATTTTTTATTTAACTGAAAATGCAACTACAAACACATACATAAAAATAAAACAATTAAGAAATCACTTTGCCCTAACTTTGCCTTACATTTTTAAAAAAATACTGTTTAAAAAAACACTTTGCAAATTTAAATAAAATGCATCACATGCACTGTGTGTTTGGTCAAAAATTATGTTCCAGCATTTTATTTAAAATTAGTCGCAATTGTGTTGTTTAATGTGTCGTGTTTAAAACAATAAAAATGAAGAAAGTGCAATTAATAAAAACCAATAAAAATAAAGAAATGTTGTGTCTCAACGGATATTTTTATTATTTGGAAATGAAAAGACAAAAAGGAACCTTTAATTGGACGTGCTCGAGAAGAATTCCAGATAAGTGTTTCTCTCGAATAATAACAGCAATGGAAAATAACGAGCATGTTTTAATAAGATATCCAAAAAAGCATACCCACGAACCTATTGCTAGTGCAGTGGAAATATGCCGAACAAATACTTTTGTAAAATATGCCGCTATAAACAAACCCCATAATCCAAGTCAAATAGTGCAACAATCGGTGGTAATAACGAGCCAAAAATTTCGCGATTACCTTCCCTCGAAGTACGCGCAAAAGCGACAAATAGGATACACTCGGAATGAAATGGGACTTTTTAGAGAGCCGCAAGCAATAAATGAAATAGATCACCCTCTAAATCTATACGTTTTGGATAACGAATTATTTATATTGGCAGAAGAGAAAGTGGAAGATGAATATATGGTTATATTCGGCACAAAATCATCAATTCAACTTCTACAAAAAAGCGATTGTTGGCTCGTTGACGGCACTTTTGATGTTGTGCCCACAATAATGCGCCAACTCTTTTCCGTTCATGGAAGGATTGAACGAGAGGTCGTCCCACTCCTATTCAGCCTAATGTCCAAAAAATCTGCAGTACTCTATGAAGCATTTTTTAAACGCGTAATTCAAATTGCTTTGGAATATGGAGTTTTTTTTAAGCCTAATCGTATTATATCTGACTTCGAAGTTGGTCTCGTGTCAGCAGCTAGAAAATGCTTTCCAGATTCGCAGATACGAGGGTGCTTTTTCCATTTTTCCCAGATATTGTGGCGCCGTAATTAAAAAAAAACGGTAAGAATTTTTAATAACTTTTATAATTAATAGTAATGAACTTGTAATATGTACAACATTATCATTTCAGATTGGTTACTAAGTACGGAAATGACGAAAATTTCTCACTGCAAGTAATATGTTTAAAAGCGCTTGCGTATGTTCGTCCAGAAAAGGTAGCCAAATATTATTCGAAGCTCCGAAGAACATTTGAAGACGAAGATATTATTAAATTGGCCACCTGGTTCGAGGCCAATTATGTCTATAACGCTCGTAAATACCCACCTCAATTTTGGACAATATTTGATTGCGAGTATTCTGAAAAATACCCGAAAAGTACAAACAACGTCGAGTCATGGCACCGACGTTTGAGTGTTGTAGTTGGACGAAAAAAAAGCGGACTCTACAAAATTGTAGAACATTTAAAAGGAGAATTAATCTATTCTCAAAATATTGTCTCAAAGATTGAGAATGGAGAAAAATTAAAAAAAAATAAAAGAAATGTAAAAAAAAAAAATATTTCACGTATTGTAAAAAAATTTAATCGTTTAAGAAAACAACAATATTTGAAAAGAATAGCAAACAATTACGGCAGACAGTTGTCCGAGGCCTTCGGCCACGGACTGTCCCTGCAGGCTGTGTCAGAGACACGGCCATTAAGTTTAACGTAGAATACGCCATCCGATAAGACAGAAAACATATATAACAATAAATTCATTTGCTTATATTATTTATCGTTTATTGTTATATATGTTTTCTGTCTTATCGGATGGCGTATTCTACGTTAAACTTAATGGCCGTGTCTCTGACACAGCCTGCAGGGACAGTCCGTGGCCGAAGGCCTCGGGCAACTGTCTGCTGTAATTTTTATATTTACCAACGGCATTTGATTCAAGTCCGTTTAAAAAAAAAATCTTGTGTCCAATTTTTTTAAACTTAATTTAATTTATGTAGTTTAATTAATATTTTTATTGAAATAAGTTCTGCGAATGTTGAGAGGGCCGCCCTAATATTAAAACAGGTTTACCTTATCGAGTCTTCGCATTAGCAATCGAGCGTTGTGTGAAAGCTTTACGCTTTACAATTCAAAATTAATATTACAACAGCTTTATTGAAGCTTTCGCAAAAAAGCTTTATTACGTTAGCTTACTGTTTGTTTCACTTTTTACTAGATACCTGTTGCCAAGCAATATTAGCTTGCTGTTCGTTTAACTTTTTACTAGATGCATGTTCCTAAGCAATGTTGAGCAACCAAAAATACTCAACCAAACACCACACATATGTTTGAGTGTATGTGTTTAAACAATTTTCATTTGAGAAACCAATATGAAATGTATATCAAACGAAAGATAACATCTTCATTTACCTACAAAAAAAATTTTAAAAAAATTCATCTAGCCGTTTCCTCAAATTCAATGAAATAAAGATTACAACAATAAAAACCTGACATGACTCCTCATACCGTAAGGTAAGACGTATTCTACGTCAAAAACTTAGTTTATAATTAATTAAATATTGTTATCAGTTAAATTGAATTGCTATGATTTTTTATTATGTTTAACTTTGTCTTAATTTAATTGATTTTTAACTAATTTGTGTTTTTATTTAATGTTTGGTATTTTTTTTTTCTTTTAAATTAATATGTTTTTCAATGGTATGAATTTTTTTAGATCGATTTTGAAAATCCATTAATCTGTTTAATTATATATTACATATTTCATAATTTGTTTCCAACGAATAAATATCTAACCATACTCATACAATATTATTTGTAACATTTCTTATTCATAATAAACTGGCTTTAATTCTTAATAAATAATTTAACGGCATTTTATTTTTCTTCTCTTAATTCTCAAAAACCAGAATTTTAATAGACAGAATTTTATTAAAAACAGAATTTTGTAAAACAGAATTTTGCAAAACAGAATTTTAGTCAGACAGAATTTTTTTTTGGAAATAAAACAGAATTTTTGTAAGACAGAATTTTGGAAACCAGAATTTTGTGGCTATCCCGGTTGTACCCATTACTAATAGTTCTTAAATAAAGAAAAATAAATTTAAAAAAAAAGAACAACTGTTTTTCATTAAAATTAGTTAAAGTGCCCTTATTCAAGTCAACCAAAAAAATAGCACATTTTTGCACTTTTTTTATAAATTGCTCAAACAAAGTTCTTTAGTGATGAAACCACTATTGTCATGATTTTTTTTTATATCTCAAGATGTCTTGCTTCTATTTCCATTTTAAAATTCTGAAATCGGTCACAAATTGCGAAAGATACAGGCTGCTGAATACTGAATTTTTAGTGCCTTTAAATAAGTGAACCGGAGTGTAAATGCACCATTTCGACAATGTTATTACAAACAATATAAAAAGCATAAATGTTTCAAAAGGCATCAATGTTTCTATTGTATACTGTACTATTCAATACTCTTTGGCGACGACGATCTGCTTGTTTATTCGCTGCCGCTACATCAATACCATCATACTTATTTTCAGGCAGAGACTATTGTTGTACAACAACCACGTATGTGATGCTAACGCTGTGTGTTGTCTGCATGTGTTCACTTTGATAGATTGCCCTACCCGTGCCTATAGATGTTCACACATCAAAAACAACCCATGCATTGATTGGTATTATTAGTTTAGGAGAAAGCAAGCTGGAAAAACATACTCAAGTGAGGGCGCTATTCAAGTGAGCGCCAGTGTATATGGCAATTATATTTCAATAAGTTCTCTCAAGTTCGGCGGAAATACGACATGGTATAGGGGATTGGATTGTAATAAAATTTGACAGGTGGTCATAGAAACAGAATAGGAGGTGTCGTTTGAACTTTCATTTATAATAGACTATACGCCCATTACATTTCTGTACAATATTTTTCAACATTGTACTAGAATTTTTCATAACTTAGATATTTATGCAACTTTTTTGAACCCTAATGATTTCGAACAGAAATTCAAATATTCAAATTGTTCAAACATTCCCAATTTTTATTTTTTGCTTCACAAGAACTTGTTAAACTTTGTGTTTTCTTTTCAAGAGGCTAAATACATTTTCGTTGTAACACTCGGAGTTCGATCGAAAAATCTTTGCTCATATTGTCGCAAATATAGGTCATATGATGTTGGCGGAAGTTCATGTTTCTCCCTCTTGAAATATGACTGACTGTCTATACTTGAGGATTACGGTTAATTAATGCTAAGCGCTCTAGTGATTATTGGAATTTCCATAGTTTACCAAACAAAAAAAGAGCATCTGTTTTGTGTTTGTTTAGGATTGTAGTTGCACAAGTGGAGAATGCTACTTCAAAGAAAATGTGTTCCCATTTTACTTTTGACACCTTTGCACAAAGCCAGATGACAGACAGTGCTGTAAGGGTATGGGGAAATTTCGCTTGTCAAAAATATAAATGTTGTCGAAATTTTGAGTCAATTTTTGGGTCGGCAGAGGTTTATTTACACCTGGCAGACATGTGTTTGACAACGAAAGGATTACTTCGAAATTATATACATACGTAGGTTTATTTTACTTATTTATATGATAGCTAAATAACTTGTATGATTTATTTATACGATAACTAAATCAGTTAAGGATTTTAGCACTATCAGTTTTTATTGTAACTTATATGATATATTTTGTATAAAATGATAACTGATACAATAACGTAGTAATTTATAGATGTTGAATTTCACATGTGGGGAATATGTGGTTGGTACAGTACAAACTTAGAATATATAAACTGCGATGGAGTTGCGACTACATGAGTATTAAATGAATATGGGGTTTGTTCTAAGCAACAAACTCAACATTAAATGCGAAAAGGCTAATATTTGTTTTGTGAGCAGTTATTATGTTTGGGGTGATTTTTAATTTTTCAAGTCCTTGGTATGATTTTTTGTACCCTCACCCATAGGCAAGGGGATATAATATATATACATATATTATAATGTAAAATATATATACATATGAGGGGTGATTCAGGAAGTTCCGAACAAATTTCTCCAGCGTATTCCTTGGCTCATTTCATGAAGAAAAGTCCACTAGGACCATGTCCGAAAATGCAAGGGTGCGAAATGGCAGCGGGTTCAAAATTTTCGGATTGGTGGTCGGAGGGTAGTAGGGTAAAGTTGCTAACTTTTGAGCCAGTGGTCGGATTTTAGGCTTGTTGGAAAGGTCTTTAAGAGGCCTTTCAGAATCAATAAAAAAAATAGAAAAAAGTCAAATCGCCGAGATACAGAGCTTTCGGAAAATAAAACTTCACATAACCTCAATTAGCTCAGCCAGATGGCAGATAACTTATGTTTTTCTGTTGGAAGATAGCCAAGTTTTCTGTTGGAAGATAGCCATACCTCTTACCTTTCCAAAATGACCTAAACGGAGCCCATAGGTCTTACCGTTCCAAAGTTATGCCCATTTTACTGAAATGCAAAAATGTTTGTTTTTGTTTTTGGAAGCGAAATAACAGCACACATTTATTTGTTTTTGTAAATTAACACGTTTAAGATTTTATTTTACTGAAATTTTCGGCAGAAGAATGGTCATAACTGTGGAACGGTACGACCTCTGGGCTTCATTTAGGTCATTTTGGAAAGGTAAGAGGTATCTTTCAACAGAAAAAAAGCATAAGTTACCTGCCATCTGGATGAGCAAATTGAGGTTATGCGAATTTTTTTCCCCCATTTTTTTCCGAAAGCTCTGTATCTCGGCGATTTGACTTTTTTCAACTTTTTTTATTGATTCTGAAACGCCTCTTAAAGACATTTCCAACAAGCCCAAACACCGACCGACCACTGGTTCAGAACTTAGCAATTTTACCCTAGACCCTCCGACCGCCAATCCGAAAATTTTGAACCCGCTGCGATTTCGTACCTTTGCATTTTCGAACATGGTCCTAGTGGACTTTTCTTCATGAACTGAGCCAAGGAATACGCTGGAAAAATTTGTCCAGAACTTCCTGAATCACCCTGTATATACATATACATACATATATATTTATATAGGTAACGCATAGAAGGAATCTTTGGAATCTTAGTATCTTTGGACGAAATTCGTTTTGGGACTTTCTAACACGATTGAGCCTTTCCTGTCTGTCTGGCTAGCTGGTCTACACGATAACTGCCATAAATCTTTTCCGATCATATCGAAATTTTTTCAGTGATCAATGTTTGTCCAAACTTAGTGTGGGATAGAAGATGGTCGTCTTGACCACGCCGCTACTGGTACCTCCCATACAAATCGATACATTTAGTACAAAATCGTGTTTCTTCTAAAACTTTTTTCTGGTAGATGTGATAAGCTTCAACTCAACCATTGGTTAATAAATGTGCGTGAAGATAAACTCGAATTTAACTAGCAAAGACAGAAACCACTTTGCTTAGCGTAGCGCTGTTATTACGTTAACAGGTATCTGTTAAAGTAGTGGAAAGGAAAGTATATTCAAATAAACAAGATTTTTGGCGAATTAAATTAATAAACAAAGGGCAAAACTTAAAAATTGTACAAAAAACATTACGAGCTTTCAGTATTGGTGGCATAAATCTTGAACAGCTTACCAGCGAACAATATATTTTAGTTCAATGAATATATTTATAGAAATTACATTGAGCCCAAATCAAGGATTCTTCGCCAACTAAATGAATATCTAGACATATGTAGGTCGGAGCATGTTCTTTTGGGTTGTAGTGCTCCGAGGTTTCAGATGAATTTCAGAATACTATAATTTTAGGCGTTTTGCTTTAAGCACTGTACTCTTCTTTTCAACCATTTACTGTGTCTATACCAAGGGCTCCTAGTCGAGAAGACATACACACATTCAGGAATATTTATGAATCACTGACTGAGAGAATAATAGAAAGAAGAGAATAGATGAAAATAGTCTCTCTCGTTGTCCCTCGTTGTCCCTCTTTTTCCCGCTCTCGAGAGAGCATGAACAGTGTAACAAACACAGTTGTAGTTGTATCACAAAGCTGTATATATTTGTGTCGCAAACACATATTTGAACCAAAATCATTTAGGCTTCTAATTAAGTTGGGTGTTGAATAATATTTATCGCAATGCCACTCTGGTATTGAATATTGACACATATGCTACGCCCAACGTAAGGGTGAAAATATTTGTTTTTAATAGAACTCAGTCGCAATGGATGACGTAGCGTGAGGGTATGTTTAAGTCGGTACACCCGACTGAAATTTCTGCACTGGTTAAAAGATGCGACACTGAAATTTGTTCTTTTCCATTGCATGTCGGATAATATGTGCCACGACAGAAAATCTATTGCTCTCTTAACTAATTCCTTTCCACTTCCTTCACATATACACATATTTTGCTTCAAGCCATCTGTTGCCTGTGTTAAGTCTTTATTAACGTTTTCCTAATCGCAAAAACTAATCCATCTTATCTCTCCTTGGATCAATGCACGATTTCTTTCGCGCGTTTTGGCCCCCTTTTTGTGGACTTCAATGGAAACTGCCAAAAATGGCTTGAACACGACATAAAATCGCCATCAGTTCAACGCGTATTATTTTAAACATTTTCTTTTGAAATAAAAACAAATATACTCGCATCTATATTCCTTTCCACCCCCCAGCCGGTCTAGTGGCAAATGTTATTGTAAATTTGTATATGTTTTTTGTATTTTCCTGAAATTCGGCAGCAAAAATGAAACATGTTCATGTCCTCAATTTGTATTGTGATGGAAATCGAGAAAAAAGACAAAAGACAACAACAACACTGTAAACAGTGTTCATTTATGCCAAAAAATAAATTAATTACTGAAACGACTCCAAGAAACTGACTGTTCAGGGATCAGCAGAGTCTCACAGACACACACACACTTAGAGGACCCACTGTTTATTGGAGATCTGTGAGCAGAGGAGAACCACCTTAAATGTTGTCGGGAGCGAACGATTTTGGGTTGTAATTTCTGCCGAAAATACTTAAATTCAATTACTATACAGTTACATCTCCACAGTCTCACCGATCCGCATACCTTAATTATATATGTATAAGGGGCGAAAGGTTTTGGGTTGTAAACAAATGCAGTTTTCGAAACTCTACACAAAGTTTTCCGTAAAACATGACACATTTCTTTGTGATATTAAAGAGGGGCTACGTCGATGGGATGTAACATATTCGTTAGTGGAAATTCGCGTACATATGACAAATTTGGTTGTTGGTGCAACTAAACGTCTAATAAAATATTTGTTTACCCGTTCGTAGTAGCGTTGCTGCAACAACTTAATGTTTGTTGCTACAACAAATACATTTATTTGTGATTTCACTTGAAACAAGTTGAATAACGAAATATTAATGCTGTTTTTTTATTGCCTTAAGCTATCGCCACGAAACGATCCACACTTAATACCACGCAATGTGGCAAGAATTGCAGTAATGGGTGAAAAAAAATGTGATACGGCAACACGTTTATAGCCAGTGCAAACAAACACTTGGTAGCAGCAAATGGTGTTGTAATTGCAAGCAGCAACAACAGACATTTTATTTTCGTTCATTCGTTTCAGTTGCCAAACTCCACATATATATAACAACAATACAAGAATACAAAAAGGATAAAAACAAAATACATCTGATTTTGACAAGTGAAACCAAAAATGACATGAAAAAATGTCATCAACTTTTTGAACGACTATACACGGTAGATAATTCTACCATGATCAATATGTATAACGTTTGCCGAGCGTTGTTGTGAACAATTTATTTCCATTTTTGTTTTCTATCGGAAATATAAGTACAGTCTTCAAACTTAGAGATATAATAGTATACGTGTCTTTGATTAAACAAAATAATTTTAATGTACTTAAAATGTGTAAGCCATTTTGCAAATTTCTGCTTTGGAGTCTCTCCTTGATAAGATTTTCATTCGCAAGAAATGATAACAACATTTATCTAAGATAATTTTTTTTGGCATTTCTTGAAATTTAACAGGTGGCAACATTGTCATTGCTCAAGTCGGAATTGAAGTGGGAAATTGAAATGCCACATAATATCGCTTAGCTGTCCCGTACAAATTAAGGTATAATTAACTTTAGCGGGGTAAAAAAACACACTCGTTGTAAGCGATTGGATATATAAAGAGAAAATACAAAAATCTAACATAGTTTTAGTTAATGTATGAGAAGTTCATACTACAAACTTACAAGGTCAGGAACATTTTCAGATATAAAAATGGTTGGTTTTGTTTTGGAGTAATAGACAATACAGTTAAGCACAGTCACTGGCATGACTAGTTTCGAACTTGACAAGTGACAAGTTCAACATCAGATACCTAACTACTGTGCCTGAATTGATACGATCGGTACGCTGAAAAAAAATTTTACATCAAATCGATTATAAATGTTGATCAATTGATCTTCATTGAATTGATGTAAAAAAGTTTCGTGAGTTTGAAGATTGTGTATTTTTTCACCTTTTTCAACTTCATTGAATTGATGATCTTTTTTACATCAATCTTCATATAGGAATTTAGATATAACTAGTGGGATCGGTTCAAATTATGGACGTAGTGTTTAAAAAAATAAACAGAAAAAGAGTGCTTTTTTAATAAAAAGAAGCAATACATTTTTGGAAATTGCATTAAAACTTTTTGTTGTATCTAAAATTTTACGGATTTTATTAAGTTTTTTCCTTCTACTGTCAAGTATCAAAAAATCGAGTTAGGCCCTTTTTATATTAAGCCATCGTTTTTTAGAAAATAGAAAATAAATACATACATAATAGGAAATAGGGCAACTAAGAGAAAACTATATCCACGCTATGTACATTTTCTATGTGGTCTTATACCCTGTTCTTGTGAACTTTTTACAATGAAAAATAGTCCAAAAAGTTTGGCTACGTATTAACAAACAATTTTCATGAAAATTATGATATATGTATGTACATCAAATTGTTGACAAACGTACATTAAATTTATGACAACCTTACAACTAATTGACGAAAAAGTACAGCAGATTGATGAACAAATTACATCAAAATGGTGAAACATTTACTTCAACTTAATGGCAAACTTACATCAAATTTATGAAAAATGTACTTCAATTTGACGTAATTTTTTCGTTGAATCAACATCAACTATTGATGAAATATGGATGAAAGATTGATGAAATGTTCTTCATCAATTTAATGAAATGTGTCGTAGGTTGAAAACTGGGGAAATGTTTCATCAAGTTGAGGACGGAATTCATAAATTTGATGAACCTTTTTCTTTCTATGTAGATCATCGCTCGTATGCAATTTACATATGCGAATTAGTATTCAATATTCAATAATCGCAACATTTCTTTTATTCTTCCGTCCGCGTATTCTTCCAATTTAGTTTTATTATTCGATCTTTAAGATGGTACGTTCTTTATTAAGTTTTCCGGTTCAAGATCAATTTCTATGAAAAAGTACTTTTATAACAAAAATGAAATGATGAAAGCCTGCACGAGAAAGAAATGTTGTGAATATTGATGGTTATGGCAAAGTATTGTTGGGGATGTTTGCTCACAAGTAGATGTTGAGACATTTCTCGCTTAGTTGAGATTTGTTTGTCCCTATCATGTGTGATGATATAGTACCTAAATACTTGTGGTATTGAAATAGATATATTCCCAACCTTACTTACTTTTATCGCCAAAATACAACAGGTCCTAATTTCCTTGGTTATTATATAATAAATTGGACAATGTCAATCTGCTATTGAATATGGACGAATATACCACTCCCAGTTGAGTAACTGATCGTTGGTCGACTGCAAAGATATTAACCTTTTCTAATGGAACTGGGACCCTATGGATGACTAAGTCTGAGGCTAAGTCTAAGTCGGTGCACCCGACTGAAACTTTTGTACTGGTTTTATTGAGTTATTTGTCAGTGAATTTCGGCACAGATTTCCCGGCCGTACTACACTAAGATGTTTAGCCGGTCGCCTCGAAGACAGCACGTGACAGAAGAGGATCGCCTGACAGAAGAGGATCGCCTCGTAGTGTTCATTTCGATGCGAATATCAATGCAGGGGCTGAATATATCGTGGAATTGCCATCAATGTTGGCCAGATTATATTTCACGAAATTTACCATTACACGTTCGTCTCTGCAGCTCATTTCATTTCATTTAATTTCATTTTATTATACAAAATTGTAACTTAAAGCCTATTTGTCAATTAAACAAGTACAATATGCCACTTAAGCCAAATACTACTCATCAAAATGTTAAAGACTTGAAGATACTCCCTTACAAATTGCCAGTAGTCCATTACACACCGTCTGCAGACTGTCAAACGCGTCTAAATTACGCTTTCGCTCTCCCGAACTTCAACGACGCATTGGGCTGGTAGAAGTATATCATAAGCGACGAGTCCCATTGTCATCTGAATGGCTACGTAAACAAACAAAATTTGCGCTTCTGAGGCACGGACAATCCGTCTATCATTCACGAAGAGCTATTACATCCACTCGAAGTTATTGCTTGATTCGCCATTATTTTGTCATATGGCCTCATTTTGCCGTCTCATTTTAAAGATATAGCAAATCTACAGGCGGAGGGAGGTCTCAAACGTTGCGTTATGAAGAATTGATTACGGAAACGTCAAACTTTTTTATATGAGGGTACTTACCGGCCGTTGTAGTTTCGATTTCAAGTACATTTAAAAAAAAATATTTTTTTGGACAATATGGGGCTCAAAGGACATGTATGTATGTATGTATATATATTACATAAATATACCATCAAATAGCCAAATTTTCAAAACATCTCATTTGATTCGAAAGTTTGTCTTGTTGTTTCGTAAAATCACCTACAAATATATTTATTTTATATAGTTGATGGAATATTTATGTAAAATACAGAAAACTGGGGAAGACAAAATATGCATGATAAATATTTCAAAATGACGTCGTGAAAAAAAATTTCTCTCTCAAAATTTTGGCAAAATTTTTTTTTATATAAAGTATGTTCATCAAGACCAGTCGTTTGACCACCATATTGTGCAACAAAAATAATTTTTTTTTTCGAAAATGTATTAGGAATCGAAACTTCCACGGCCTGTAGGGTACTAGAAGTACCCTCGTATAAAAAGTTTGACGTTCCCGTAATGAGGTGTTTCTCAAAGGACTGGATATTTTCAAATGCGCCATCACCATGGTTACTAAGTGGCGATGAGTTTTTTATGCGTAGTTTTTTATGCGAAGGATTTGTCTAGCCTTCACCAACAATTTAATATGTCTAACTCAATTTTGGCCAAAAGTGGACATGAGGTGTTTCTCAAATGACCGATTCAATTCTTCTCTTCTTTACGCATTTCAAATAAGTAATTGGACCTTAGGCATTTTTGAATTCCTTTTAAATTCCGTAAAATATTAGCAATTAATTGAGAGCATTTTTGGAACGAAGTTCCTTATCGCACGTTGCGGGATGGGGGCTAAATGAAAAAATAATAAACAACTTTTGTATTAACACTATATTGTTTACTTTTGCTTTGGTTTGTGTCTAGACTAACTACATGTCTCACAAATGTTCGTGTTTAATGGGAAGTTTTCTAGGTGGAGCCTGTAACCAATATTTAGTATATATTGTAGTTTTGAACGCAATAAAAAGAAAATTTAGAAAAGCCAAAGTGAATGAAGTTTAAAAATAGAGCATTTTCTTAAATGAGTGCCTTTTCATAAAAAAAGTAAATTTGCTCACAAAAAATACCTACTCATATCCTTGGACAAAGTCCACTTTCTTAAAAAATTCCTTATCTTAAAGAAGTTCCTTTGCTTAAAAAAAGGTAAATTTTTTAACAAAAAGTAAATTTCTTAAAAAAAAATATTTTTTTAAAATAAGTAACTTTCCTTAAAAAAGTACATTTTGTTACAACAAATTTCACTTTCTTAAAAAACGACCTTTTGTTTAAAGGGTAAATTTTTTGTGAAACAAAATACCTACTCTTAAAAATTTACCTATTCGTGAAACAATAACAAATTCTAAAAAAATCCCGTTTCATAAAAAAACCTTTTCTTCAAAAAATATCTTCTCTTAAAAAAATTCCTTTTCTTGAAAGTAACTTTCTTAAAAATAAAATAATACCTTCTCTTTTTTTGAGATAAGTAGACTTTGTGGTAAGTAAATTTTCTTAAAAAAATAACCTTTTCCTAAAAAGAGTATCACTTCTTCAAAAAGTATCGGTTCTTAAAAAAAGTACTTCTTTGTAAAACAAATGCATACTCTTCTGGCTTTTTCTTACAGAAAGTACTTCTTTTTAAAAATAGTACATTTTCTTCAAAAAAGGCTTAGCTTTTAATAAAAGAAGTATCTCTCATTAAAGAACGGACCTTTTGGGGAAAATAAAATATATATTCTTACAAAGAGGACTTACAATTTTCATTTTCTTTAAAAAAAATACATTCTATAAAATTTTTTTTTTTTACAAAGTTTATCGTTTTGCAAAAGGTATATTTACTTAAAAGTCCATTTAAATTCTCGTACTTTCTAGATTTAATTTAAAAAAAAAATAATTGATTTACTTTACTTTTTATGGAAATATACAATTCTACATTTATTTGTAAAATAATTAAAAGCTAATTACAAAGCTAAAATTTGCATATATCTGATCTTTAACCTCGATGCGCGTCCTGAAATCGTTGTCCGATTTGGCCCAAATTTTCAGCCTAAGGTAGATACGTATATCTCCCTTTAAATATACTCTATAACTGAAATCTGTAATTCGATGTGGTTCGTGTATTTGCTAGTTAGATTCAGAATCTATCTTCATCTGTATGAGACAGGGCCTTAATTGGAACATTGGTCTTCCATTTATCAGATTTGGTAGGCGGAGTTAAAGAGGTAGATCGGCTTGGATTTATTTTTCGTAAAAGCACTCCATGGCCTATTTCATTTAGCTGGCTTTTTTCGTTGTAGAATTTAATTGCAATTACATTTGCTAAGTTCGCCTGCTAGTTTGTCCACCCCAGGAAACAGTAAACCATTTTGTGCAAAAGATACCGCGAATGGGACAAACAAAAGAATATGTAAGAAGTGTTAAAAACCAGATATGAATATCTTAAAATATCTTCCACAACGACATCAACACTCTTCTTCTTGTGCCCTGATCACCAAAAATTCAGTTGTCTTCTCTTCTGCCTCAAGAGTTTTCCCTGTCATTTTGAAACGAGCAAAAAGTGAAAAAAAACCACGAACAAGCGAATAAAATGAAATGCATCAGTGCAACTAAGCACTCAACGCATTTTTCACGCTTGACATTTGACTTGTAAAAGCGCATTCACGACGATACATACAACTACATACTGGCAGAATTTAGTTTTATTTTCTATTTACAACTTGTGTCTTGCGGCACTAAAATCGCAAACGTGCAACCAGAATATCTATCTATTTGTATATTGTGGGGATCACATGCCGCATAATGCGGCACACAAAGGTCTGCTGCAAATGTAATTGAAAGAGTGTGGTTGTAAAGAATTGCAAGCAGCAGCGGCAAAGGATGATTGTTAGGAAAGGGGCAAATATGTGCACTCAGCAGAATGATGGTTTTGTTATTAAGATTCAGTATAAAACTCATTTTTGTCTCTTGAAGCCCCTATACTACTTTATGCTCATAAGCTAAGGATTATGCGAAAAACATTAGATGCCCTTTATTATTTAAATATGAGAGTCCCCGCTCACAATCCCCTGCTACGCTCCTGCTTCGGTTTAATAGTTTTATTTTGTAATTTAGTTAAATTTATTTGTGTTTTATTTTTACCGATTATTTTAACGTGTAGATTTTCATTTAATTTTATTTACATTTTGTCGTTCTTCTTCACTTACGGCAAAGTGACGTCACTTTGTTGTTTCGTCTGAAGATGATTCATGCAATCACTTTTACTCTTCGCCAGTGATCTTTTTTCTGAAAAAAAGTCTATTTTTCACACATGTGATTTTGTTATTTTTTGTTAGACTTCATGTAGTATTTTCACTTTTTTGCTACATTTACATTAATTTCAAATAGTGTTTTCTTTTTTTTTTCTTGTTCAAGACTGAACTGTTTTTATTTTTCTTGGCCAATTTTCAATATTTTAATTGTTGTTGGTTCCGTATGTGTGCCGGCTTTTGCTCAGATGGTCCTCCTAATGTTTTTTGTGGAGACTCACACATTCTGTGAAATGACGAGCAGTGGTGGTGACCAAATTTTGTTTCGAATAATATACATAAGTATGATGAGAATGGGAAAAGTATACTGTTTAAAATACTAAATAGATTTGTTGTAAGAAATCTAATCGCGAATGATTGTAATTTCGAAGTCACCATCGTATACATGTTCAAAGATAAGTCTAAACTGTTGGCAGGAAAATTTTGTTTCTTAACATCGCAAAAGTTATAGCGTTTTTGATTTCGAACTACACGTTATAGCTGGTGAGCAATGTCAAACTTGGAATATAATTTCGCTTTATTTTCAGTACATTTCGATCATAGAATAATACAAACGTAGATGCACTTATTCTCTCATCTGACGTTTCATTTCACACTCTTCATCGTAGGTTTGTGGAAATGAGAGCAATTAAATTTAAAATTATCTTACACCAGGTGGAGTTACAAAATATGTTCACTTAACTTTTTCCTGTCGTTTTGGTGTAGAACTGAAAAATTTAAATATATTTTGCACTTTTTTGTTGACTTTTATCGTTGGTATACATTTGTATTGTATTTAACACAATAAGTTTGTCACAAAAACACGAAATTCGGTTGTTGTTCCTTTGTGGATCGCTGTATACTATTGCCACCATCTGGTATTATTGAACGCATATTTTCCACCAACCCATGTTTACTTTCCATCGTACCTATGACGTTTAATTTATTGAGCGAATAAAAACTTCTATGGTATGTATTATTCTATGATTCCGATTGTTTGGGCATCTAATTCGTGAACGAAAGGGCACAGTGGGGCCGATTGGAAAAAGCATGGTAATAATATCACAGCTTTTAAAAAATTGTTCTGATCATTTTAAAATGTCCCAGACATTTATAGAGGACGAGTGAGGCTTTCAGAATATTGCATTCATTATTGCACTCTGTATTAACACAGCTGGTGCTACATGGTGTCAAAGTTTTACCACTTTGGTGCTTTTGAAACTTGAAAAAAAGCCTTTTCCTAAAAAGAGTACCACCTTTTTAAAAAGGGCTTTTCCTTACAGTAATTACTTCTTCTTAGAAATGGTACCTTTTCTTAACAAAAAGTTAGCTTTTACGAAAAGAAGTATGTCTCTTTAAAAAATAACATTTTCGGGAAAATATAATAGATATTCTTACATAAAGGACCTAAAAATAAATAATAAATAAATTTTTTCTTAAAAAGAGTTTATTATTTTACTAAAAGTAGATCCATTTAAATTATCGAATTTTTCAACGGAAGCCTTAGGCGTGTTGGAACAAACTAGTAAATTATATAGAGCGAAAGGAACTTCGTTCCACCCGGGTGTCCCCTGACACCTCATGTGATTTTTTTTTATAGAAATGTATGAATTTCTTTTACAAAGAAGTACTTTTTTTAAGAACAGGTACTTTTTAAAAAAGTGGTACTCTTTTTAGGAAAATCTTACTTTCTTTAGAAAATGTATTTATTTTCAGAAAGGCTACTTATCTCAAGAAAAGAAAAGGTATTCTTTTATTTTTAAGAAAAGGTACTTTTAAGAAAAGGAATTTTTGGAAGAATATGTATTTATTTTAAAGAAGGTATTTTTGTGAAGAAAAGGTTTTTTATTTAAGAAATGGGATTTTTTTGAATTAGACCTTTTTTCAAGAATAGGTACTTATCTCAAGGAAAGTTATTTTGTTTCACAAAAAAGGTACTCTTTAAAGAGAGGGCAGTTTTTAAGAAAAGATAATTTGTTGTAAGAAAATTGTCCTTTTTATGAAAAGTTATTTATTTAAAAAAAATACTTTTTAAAAAAAGTATTTACAAAAATTTACTTTTTTAAGCAAAGGTACTTGTTTAAGATAAGGTAAGAATATGTAGTTTTTTTGAGAAAATTTACTTTTTTTAAGAAAAGGCACTTATTTAAGAAAATTTTCTTTTTCTAAACTTCTTTCACTTTGGCTTTCTAAATTTACTCTTTATTGGGTTCAAAACTATAATTTATACTAAATATTTATTACAGGCTCCACCTAGTAAAATTCCTATTAAACAAGAAAATATGCGGGACATCTATGTAGTTAGTCTAGACACAAACCAAAGCAAAAGTAAACAATATTGTTGATAATAATAGGTATTAGCATAATAGTGTTAAAACAAAAGATGTTTAATTTGTTTTTCGTTTCGCTCTCATACCGCAGCGTACGATAAGAAAGTTCGTTTCACAAAATATGGCATATAGAGCTAATGCTAACGTAGTATTCCAGTGGTGAAAGAATTTTTAAAATCGGATAAGTAATTTAGAAGATTACCACTACGTGCAATTACAAATATTTTATTACAATTACAAATATAACATTTTGTACTTTTTATTATTACTATATTTGTAAATTTTGTAATTTGTAATTGGTATTTTGTATTTTTTTTCCATTGACTTTGTTCAAATTTTTATTAATAACTCAGGCCTTTGAGGGAAAGGATATTTCTAAGAACACCACTCAATTAGAAACACTTCAATAAAGAATGCAGTGGAGATTTTAAGCTATCTCATGCCGTTTGGAAATGCGGACTTCTCAAATTTAGATTTATTTTTTCAACCTCCAAAAACATAATATTTTCCCGAGAAGGTACCATGATTCATTCATTATTTTCTTTAGTTCCCAAGAAACCTATACAAATCTTAAATTTTTTCTGAAAGACAAGCCTTTTGCAATTATATTTAATTTAAAATTATGACCATCTGGGAATGCACCCTACAGTCAGAATGTTTGGCAAAAATTTCGGTTGGGGATTTCGGTCGGATATTGAAATGTTCTTCGATAAGTGCCAGCAAAAAAATAGTTCTCACGCAGCTTAGTCTTAAAACACAGTCGTATATTCATAGGAGATTTATTTGGGATTAAAAATTTGTCAGTTGTTTTTAACAATTTGGCCAAAAACTTAAATATAAATATTTCCCCATTTCATCCCATGAAGGTACACGGGAGAGAGCTTGTCACAATAACTAAGCAGCGCGATTTCCAGATTTCACTCACTGATTGGGCCAATAGTTTTACTCCGGTTCAGAACGGGTTTTTGAGAAGCTATTTCGTGGCTTATTACTCGATAGTATCGCCGTCACTAAGCGATGTGGCTGTCGTCGAAAGAAGTGTAAGATGGTCCAAGCAACTAACCACAATCGCGCACACTAACTGTTGCACCAACGACGGGCACTGACAACAAACTTAATTGGATAAAATTGGCCGTGCATTGGTCTATAATATAAAAAATTTGTTAAATACCATCAATGTGTACGTAGATATATTCTTTACATTAAATTTTTTAAAGTTTTTCCTTTATTTGAATTTGAATTTTTATGACCGATTTTTGTTAGTTTTTGGTTAATGTATGAGAAATTCATACTACAATCTTACAAGTCATGAACATTTTTCTAATTGAAAAATGGTTGGTTTTTGTTGGAAATAATAGACAATTTAGTTCAACACACACTCACTGGCATGACTAGTTTCGAACTCCGTGACAAGTTCATCATCAGATGCCTAACTACTGTGCCTGAATTGATACTAAGGCTTTTGTATTTGATACAACTTCATCCTACACGGGCCGATTTAATGGAGCTTGTACGTTATTGGAGAATGCAATTGGAAGAGATGTATTTTTTTCGGGTGTCGACATCACATTTTTGAAATATTTAGTTGTATCGAGGATAACATGCGGTGGTTGTTTGTTTTCAATACTGTCGGCATATTTGATACAAACTATAAGGATATCAAGTTATAAGTCATATTTTGGAGAAACTATCGGAATAGATTAGACTTACTGGACTCTACAAGGGCTTTAGCATCAGTTTTATTTGCTTCTATTTTATCGATTTGCACAGATAATCCATAGAATTTTTCTTCAAATATGTTTGCACGACATCAATGGCCCTACATGCCAATTCGTTGTCGAGTTCATTTATGAATACTGGAATTTTGAAACAATAAAGTTGGTTAAAACATAATGAACAAATTTATTTCATTTTTGCTTAAAGAGATAATCCGGTATGGAATGGGCGTCGATCGATTTAAATCGAATGCGATTTTACATAATGATGATTTTTTGTGCAAATAATGGATAAAAATTAATTTATTCCTTTTTTTTGTCATTAAATAATATGTGTATTTATGTATATAAAACAGTCAAATCGTATACGACTTTGATTAGGCATAGGCACGGGTATGACAATCTATCAAAGTGAATACATGCAAACAACACACAGCGTTAGCATCACGTACATATCACAAACGTGGTTGTTGTACAACAATAGTATAAGCCTGAAAATTAATATGATGGTATTGATGTAGCGGCAGCGAACAAACAAGCAGGTCGTCGTCGTCGAAAATAGTATATAGCCGCCGTATTTACTGAATGTATATATAAGTCCTTTACTTATATATATGTCCTTTATTTATTTCAACAGAATATAAAATCAGAAAATAATATTACAATACAAAATTTAAGTAAAAGTTTCACCGAGAACATAGGGCGCCAACGAATTCTGTCTATCAATTTCTGTCTCTGGCAAGTGATTTCATTCGGTTCCATGATAGACGATTTTGTTTGTATTTCTCCTCCATGCACCGCTTCCATGTATTTGGTGGTCTTCCTGGCCTTCGATACCCCATTCAAGTGTCGCTCTAGCAATTTTTGTTGTTGTGCGCCTAAGAATATGGCCGATCCAAGTCCATTTTCTACATATATTCTATTCAATAGGACTGGTTGCCAGATTATTAGAATTTGTCTTGGGTCAGTAGTAGAAACGGAGAATTTGTCTCGGACAACGATTGCGATGTCTTCAATTGATGAACCATAAACTGTAAGTGGAGTTTCACATTCTATCCGAATACGCATTAGATTTGTCTTCTTTGTATTTATTTTTCATCCTACTTTTTCGTATTTTCGGAGATTCGGTTAGCTTCAACAAATTTGTGGGCCATAAGGCATATGCCATCTACATAGTCGATATCATGTAGATGTTCATACATATTCTAGTGAATGCCGAACGGTGCCTCTGAATTAGTTGCCTCCATTACCTCGTCCATAAGTAGAATAAATAATGTGGGGGGCCATAAACATACGTTTTTACCTCCCGCAGATGTGGTGAAAGGTTGGTTTTGCCTCCCATTAAAACGAACATCTCTATACAATTGATGAATCATGGACACTACCTAGTCCGATATTGCCTTTTTGTGTACACAATCAAACGCTTGCTCGAAGTCCAGATACAGAGGCGAGTATAGGCATACAAATGACGAGGTCTGAAACCCTGTTCCTTCGGCAAATAACTTTCATAACGTTTAACTAATAATCTGTCACTTCATAAATGCCAAATTGGCCATCTGATTCGAAATATTGGAGGGGTTCAAATTCCATATTTTACAGTGGCCATCCTTTATCTAAAATCGCCAAATTCAGAGACCTCCGGCCTTAAAAGTATGTTTTCCAGTATATTAAGGAGTTTGTCTACGTTAAATATCCAAATAGCAATATTCAGATAAATTTGCTATAAAAAAATAAAGAGAAAAACCTATGTTTTTCTGTTGCCACACTCTGAAAAAAACGGCCTCTGTAACATATTCCCCCATACATATTCTGCAGGAATCATGTATATGTTTGGAACACACTTCAAACATTTATATGTTTGCAAGTCCCTAACTCACGTGTATGTAAATGCAAACATTAGCATATTTAGTGACAAATATGTGTGCTTTTACATGGAAAAATATGCGATTACGTGGAAGCATATATCGTCACCTAAAATACAAAAGGCCGTAACTACACTTTTTAGTAGTTTTACAGGTTACAGTTTAATAAAATTTCTTAAAAACTAAATTTTTTCCATTAATTTGGTTTTCAGAAACAAATCCGTCTTTGTTTTCTAAGCTTGAATCTAAAATTTGGGTATTAAGTTGTAAGTAGTTTTTATTTATAACGTTTATTCCTTCTCCTGTAAAAAACTAAAAAGTGTAGTTCCCGCCTTTTGCATTTTAGGTGACGATATACTTTATACATATACTTACATCCGATGAACCATTGAAGACTGAATACCTGAAATTAAAACTCAATACATCAGCAAAAATATAAAAAATAAAAGTCGCTGGCATTCTTTCACATGGTCTTTCCAGCGAAGTCTTGTTCGTCCTATTTTTGGATGTCCATCGCGTACATCTTCGAACACCTTTGGCACTGGTTCATTCAGATCCATTCTACCGACATGGCCTAGGCAGAGCAAACGCGTTATTTTGATTGTCATAAATATGTCGATGTCGGGATACAGACTATACAGATCGCGGTTCATTCGTCGTCGATACTCGCCGTTTTCTATTATACAAGTAAGACCATATATTTGTCGGAGCATTTTTCATTGGTAGACTCCCAGTGATATTCGATCAACATGCGTTATGACACAGGATTCTGTTCCATAAAGCAAGAAAGGTTGTATGAGAGTCTGATATAGGTGGATGTTCGTTTCTCGAGAGAGGGTCTTATATCTTTCAGTGCCATGCTCTTAGAAAGTGTCTGGTAGTTTGCACAGCAAAACTAAAAGTATTTAAAACACCCTGTACGTTAACATATACCAAATCTTCAAACTCATTGTTTTACTGTTGCAAAAAACGTGTATTGATATCTCATTGAAAACTAATGTCTCATTGAAACTTTTCAATATTACTTTAGATATTTCTTAATAATTAATGTTTATTTTTATAACTATGACAATTTCCCAGAATCCCAAATTATATTTTCAAAATAGTTCTCATTAATGTTTTCTTACTCACCTTTCATTGCACTGGCCCCCTGGTGAGTCAACATGATGAGTGGCAGTAGGAGAATTGTTGTAAACATGACAAATAACTTTTCCACTGTAAACGCCATGGTGTTTGTTGATTTATCACTATCCAGTGACACTTGGTCCTTTGTGCCGACGTGCACATATACACTTAAAGAAATATTGGCTGTTGATTTACAAAATCACTTTTTCATCAGTATTTTATTTCTGGTTCCGCATTGTGTCGAAGGTTCCGCATTGTGTCGAAGGATTTATAACATTCAAAAAGAACACAATTTTGGTCATTTCATTATTGTAGATAAATTTACACTCCAAAACAGCTGATGTATTCTAGATATTCCCAGCGATGCAACATTATAAAATGCTTTGAAGAAAATGTAACGTAACTGTAATGTAAAACAATTTTCATTGTACTTGTACTTTTTAATTTTGACAAATATTTTGTTAATATTCGGTTTTTTATGAGTTTCTTGCTATTAGAAATTTTGGCGATGTTGTTGTTTTATATTTGTTGAACTTTATTTTATAAATAACTTCATATTTTTATTTTTAAAATTCACTTTGTTTCGATTTATCGTTTCGGTTTGTATTTTCTTTGGTATTTCAGTTTATTTTTAGAATGTTGTTTAATACAAAGTCATTTAAAATTTTCACAACATGCTGTAAACGAGATATACATATTTTTAATTATTGAAAAATTATTATATAGATTGAATTTTAATGAACGATGTAAAATTTTTCTACACCATTTCAAATTGAGAAAATTTAATTTCATTTTGAGGAAATGCAGATCTATATTGAGCTATAACTATTGAAAAACACAAATTGATTTTAAAAAGCCAAAGAGAAAGAACAAATAAACTACTAGTCACAATACCTACTTCATTTCTCCACATCAATCTGTACATTTCAAATTCCAATTTTATTTCCAACAATGTAGACCAGTGACCGGCAAACTCATGCAATCTCAATTCTGTCGTTGTATTGATGTTCTGCACTGAGAGAAATACACTAAACCATCGGGCTTACGGGAAAAATGTGCGGCATACAAAATGTCGCATTCTCATTAATTGTTAAATTGTTTGGCTCAGTGCAATGCATGCCACAAGCGATACCAAACCTTCTTGTTTGAATGCTCAACTGAGACTGAATGACTTCGTTCAATACGTGAGAGTATGTCGATGTGAAAACACGAAGCACAAAAATTCACGGTGTATAGGTTTTGCCGGTCACTAATGTAGACACACATGGAGAATAGGTTGACCCAAAAAATTATTCTTAGGGTAAAGTATTTTTGAAATTTTTCGGAAGGGGTTTAGAGTTCGCCCAAGTCGAATTTCCCCAAAAAACGTTTTTTGAATATTACTTAAAACTCGGTCAATAACCACAATTTTCTTAGGTTTTTAGTCAAAATTTTTCTTTAAAAACGTCCAAACTTTTATTGTATATGCATAAAGCAGCAGGTTTGACAATAATTTTGCTCAAAAGGTACCACGTAATAAAATCTTCGTAAATTTTGGGTACATTTTTTAAATAACGCTTTCTAACTTTTACAATTGCTATGAAAATTTAAACAACCAATGATGCACTTTCAAAGACGGATAAATTCCAAGTACATGGTGTCCCATAACATCCCAAGAAGGGATAGAGGAGAGCTTCTCACAATCAGTGAAATGTGCGGTTTCTAGTTTTTAGACTCACTGGTTGGGACCTACAGTTTTAGACCGGTTCCGAACGGTATTTTGAGGTGCTTTTTCATCTACTCGATAGTGTCGCCATCACTAAGCGAGGTGACCGTCGTCGAAAAACAGGTAAGGTGGTCTGAGCAGGGTCGAACCCACGATCTCATGTACAAGAGCCGCGCACTCTAACCATTGCACCACCTACGGCCAAGTAATTAAAATTTGGAATTTGCAGTCACTGTTCCAGAGTTATACCATTTTAAGTCTTTTTACCCATTAAATAAAACTAATATTAAAAACTTGGTTAACTTGGATTGGTTAAAATATTTTACACCGAACAAAATTTTAAAGTTTGCGTGGTGAATTGCTAGTGTCAAAAATTAGACTAGCCTCAGGGCTACTATAAAGTTTACAACGAACCAAATAATGACATTTATTTAACAACTAGATGTATTTGGTAAGGTGATAGCATCAATAATGCTGATTGGTTTCGTTTCATTCATTTGGCCAACGAAAATTGACAAATGATGTTTAAACAATTGTGTTCGCATTGTTTAAAATGAAAAATATAAATATATAGAATTTTATGTGATTTTTAGAGTTTTATTGTCATTTAAATCAGGTCTTGTTAAAACCAAATTTGTTATACAACATCAACATCTGCTGCTCCCACCACCTTATTGAACTCATCTTGCTAAACAGGGACACAAATGTTGTATTTGTTTTGGTTTTGTCGTTTGTCTTTTACGCGGAATATTAACAAAAACGTCCTTTGGCTGAACTGCAACTTTTCCAATTCTTCCAAAGCCGCAAAAATAAGTGCAACATATTTTTGATTTATTTATTTTTTCATTTCAACGCCACCACTCACTGACTTGTCCTGTTTTGTGCGGCGACTGAATGTCAAAAATTTGTTAATAATCTGTCAAAATTTCATCATATGACTCCGCGATATCTAAATTTATTCACCCAATTTTACCACGGACTAAAAGAGTTCGATCCGCTCACAGCCTAAGTAACAAAAAAGAGCTACATGCAGAAAAACGCGGTCCCAGCAATATATTGCAGGAACCATATCTATGTTTGCAAGCACTGCTTTCATGAATTGAAGATCTTCTGCGTTTTTGATCCTTTGTTGTCTATCTGAGGGTTTTAAGCAGATTTCCCCAAACAAAGCCACATTTGGGTCAGAAAAACATATTTATTATAGCCTTTTAATCATTGTGTCGCCAACGTGTAATATTGAATAGCAAACACAATGTATTTGTACACAAGTATACCATTTTTTTCGACAAGCTACAAACACATAATATTGGCATCCAAACAACAAAAAAATCATGTAGTAAAAACAGATTTAAGAGAATACATCCGTTAGGGTGGGCCGATTTGTAAGGACAAAAATTTGTCGATATTCTGCCATCGATTTTTCGATAGATTTGGTCATGAGGAAAAAAAGTTCCACTACGACATATCAAAAAAATCATTTTCGAGGCGCCCAAATTTCAATTTTGTGGCTTTTTCTCAAATTTTTATTTTTAGGTTTTTTTTTAGTAGGTAACACGTTGCGACAGTCCAAAATACTTGGGAAGTGATAGTATTTTTCCTGTGGGTGCTGTCGATTGAAACAAGAATCTGCTTCTGAAATTTCCCTAACACCCCCAAAAATCTTGGAAATCGGTTTTCGGTATATATCATTTACTTGATGGAATAATGTGTAAAATAAAAAATTTCACAAACAGAACCAAAATTTTTCAATGAAAAAAATACAGCAAAATAACATTGGGACCAACCTTGTAAATGTGCCCCTATCCTCAGATACCAGTGAAAGTGTAGTAGGAAAATGTTTGTAGAAAGGCAGACGCACTTGCGGGGATTATATTATTATTAAGTATACACGCCGAAAAATCTTTCTTTTTGTTGTTGTTCGGATGCAAATATAACGTGTTTCGGTTGCTCAATATTGTATGCTGGAGAGACAATGATTACTGAGTTATAATATATATGTTTGTTACCCAAATACGGCTTTGTTTGTTTAAAACTTCTGAAAATTAAATCGTGACAGACAAAACGGAAGCAAAAAAGGGGCAGATCTTCAATTCCTGCAATATGTTACTGGGAGCGTTTTGTCAAGCGTGTAAATTAAAATAAAATCGTGACAGACAACAAGGAAACAAAAGGGCAGCAGATCTCCAATTCATGAAAACTATGCTTGCAAATATATACATGGTTCCTCCAATATGCTGCCGGGACCATTTTTTTCAGCGTGTAAGTCAAATAAGCTTTTTACAAAAAATCACATAAAATAAAACGCGGATTAAAAAATTGTGACCGGAATAGAAAAAAAGACTTCGGGATGGTGGGGATCCAATATGATGTACCGTGCGAGTTTCTCCCACTTATACACTGAGAGAATTATTTTCATAATACCTATGAATTTCTTCAGAGATTCTATGAAATGTTTCATTATTTTTCAGCCAAAGAAACATTTCATAGACTCTATGAAAGATATTCATAGATTCCATGAAGTTAAATTTATGAAACTTTTTATGAAAACTTCGTAAAATGTATGAAATTGCTACATAAATTCTATGAAAATATTTCATAGATTCAATGAAAGTATTTCATACCGCCTATGAAATATTTCATAAATTAATTATATAGATTTTATAGAAAATCTGTCATATTAACTATGAATGAGTTGTATAGGATCTATGAAAATCTTTCATGGAATTTATGAATATGTTTAATAGATTCTTTGAATCATTTTCATAGAGAGATGGGGTGAGGATCATGGGGAAAATATGTGTTGTTGCCTTTTATGTCATGCAAAAAACACCAAAGAGTAAGGGATGAGCCAGTAGAGGTTTACGCATTAGAATAGCTGATTTTGCTCTCTTATGACCCCAAATCTCAAATTCAGTGTAGTTTGTTATTGTACTTTGTTGTTTACTTTTTTTGTTCGTATTGAATCGTTTTGTTTGTCGTTGAATCTGTTTCCCTTCTAATTTTATAGACACATATTCATCTAAAATATGTGAACATTAACAAAGAATAAAGTTCGTAAATTATTTTTAAAATCTTTTCTCATGAGATGTTCTTATATAAAAATTTTTAACAAATTTCTAAAACTATTATAATACAATTGTTAATGAAGAATTTTCGTAACGATAATGAAATGTTTTCATACAATTAATGAAGAATTTTTAATGCAACTTTTCTATAAAATTTTCATTTCGTAAAATTCATAACATTTTCTTCATAGGATCTATGAATTCTATAAAAACACTTCATAGGATTAATGAAAAATTAGTAATGAAGAATGTTTCATTAATATTATGAAGAGAATTCTTTCAGTGTAGTATATGCCTATACTGGGACACATTTTGAGCTACAGCGTATAATGTTTTATCAAATTCCAAGAATGTTCTTCCTCTCTAAATTCATCATATAATTTGAAAAAACAATTTCAAATAGAACTCGTTCGTACCTAAGCTGAGGGTATTTTCAAGTCGGTTCATGCGGTTCATACAGTTTTCTTCTTTTGCTATTTCTTATATATTAAGAGCATCAATGCCAAAAATACCTACCGCTACTTATTACCAAACAGGCTTTTAGTTGTTTTCAATAACCAAAGAAATTGGGTAAGAATTCGTAGTAAAAACCTCCGGCTAATGACCAACATAACATTAAAAGCCATCACAAATGGGTTTGGTTTTTAAACTGGCATTCATTTGAGTATTAAAACGCGGGTCACCACATAAACTGAGAGGTTACACGGTTGGAAATGGAATTTTTATGTGATATTTTCACGATCTTTTTAATTTACGATTAACAAATTTGAAAACACAATAAAGTCATAAAGTGAGATTTGAATGAATATTTCCCAATTTTAAATGCATTTCTAGTCAATATTAACAAAAAAATTATGATTCTGTTTTTGAGAAAATAATGGAAAAAATTCGAGAGTAGGTTTTATGTGATTCAAATTATGACAAACTCTTGTTAAGAAATTGGGTAATTTCATTAGACTTACGTAGGAATTACATCAAAATATCAATAAAAAAAAACATACTGAGTGCATAAATGCCGCCACTAATAAACATCATTTCCATTTCATTTGTAGAGTTCTCGCCAACTATAGCGTCGTCATCATCATCGTCATCCAGTTTAAGAAGAAAATCTCAATCCAAATCTTAAATTGTATCGAAATACAAACGCAGCGTAAAGACAAATCCTATGCTTGTTTAAATATATCCACCAACTGCTCGAAAACACCGAACTGAATTAGTAATGCCTAACTTTTACATTTCACGTTGACTTCGTCATACTTGCGCGTTGCAAGGCAAAAGTTATTTTTAAAGATTTATATTTTCTTTTGGAATCAAATGCTTCTCCTCTAGACTCGGATGGTGCAACATCCACAGTGCTTGTCACCGCCGCCGCCGCCGCCACCGTCTTACCTCAACCAGTGTCGCTGTCTCACAAAAAACTACATAGCCACCGAAAAGACAACATCTGCATATATTTATGCTTTTATCCCCACTATTATGAGAAGGGGGATTTTCTATGGGTGAAATAGGAATAGGAGTATCATGGTGCACGTAAGCAAAGGAATTAAATTTACGCATAAATTGCATTTGACACCGTGTAACGGGGCGCGTTTTATGCGTCTTCACATAATCATGTGACCCCTGTAATGGGAGGCAAAAGATGAGTGTACGGGCTTATATGCATGGGTTGTCACAAGAGGAAATTGCAAAAATGTTGTAAAATATTATAGATAAGGAGTTATGGTAATTTATAGCAGATAAGGCGAGAAGAAGGTCCTTACAACTATAAATGGCAGGCCACCCCGCATGGAACATGAGCTTAGTCTAATATTGCTAGTGATTGGCCGAAAATCTAAACTAAATTTACAAATATTTGTTATTGTTTCTTGATGTTTGTGCAATAATAACCGCAATTGGGATAAGATAATTTAAATAAATTTAGATATTTTCCCAGTATACCCCATGATGCGACATGGGTACAAACCGAACAAAACGTCTACAAGGTGGCGCAACATTAATTATCTAATTTGGGTTTTCAATAACTTTTTTATTAAATAAAAAAATAATAATTTTGAGTAATGAAAAATTTTATTTGGATCGTTACAATTTCTTCTGTTAAGTGGAAAAGATGATATCCGTCAAATGGCTGTCGCTAGTGTTGATAGACATTTGTGTCAGTTTCATCGTATTTTCCATGACTTTCCGCAAGATAACTTTTCGCATTCCTGTCGAATATTCTCCTTAAGGTTTGCGATTGTCTAAACTTGCGACTTCAAGTAGCCCCAAAGCAAAAACAAACACCCTTTACGTATGTACGAGGGTGGTACCAAAACTAGCTGACCTGACGTATAGATGGTGTCAGTCAGTAGTTTGAAAAAAAACATTGTGTGAAAAGTGGCAGCCTTAGAAAATATATTTTACATGTTTCAAGGCGCCACCTTGTTTAGAATTTGAATTTAAGCCATCAAAAGTAAACGATCTCAGTGAATTTGTAAACATGGAAAACTTGGTCACCGTTATGTAATTCAATATTTCCATTTGAAAGGTCTCAGTCCAAGCAATATTAAAGCCGAGCTAGATTCTACTCTGAGGGAGTCTGCTCCTTCGTTTACGATTGTAGTATATTGGGTAGCAGAGCATAAACGAGGCCGTGAGAGCTGCCAAGAGAAACACCGAAGTGTTCGACTAATTGAGGGAGTCCACGCCAGACACGGTTAAGAAAATCCACAAAATATTATTGGATGATCGTCCGCTGAAGGTCCGCTGAAATGATAGGCATTTGAAAAAGTGCTATACATCGTATATTGAACGGTGATTTGAAGATGAGAAAGTTGTGCCCAAGATGGGTGCCGCGCTTGCTTTTAATAGAGTAAAAACAGCGCCGTAAAAATATATCAGTAGAGTGGTTGGCGATGAATCACCGCAATAAAGCCGAATTTTTGCGTCTATTTATAACCAGGGATGGGTATGACATGGGTCCACCACTTCACACCTGAGACAAAAGAACAGTCAATGCAGTGGCTGGTTGGTTCAAATGGTTGCTAAAGAGACTATTTAGCATCAATTAGTGTATTGGGACACCATTTTACATACCACATCACTCCGGGCAGTCTAATGTACATAGTCTATATCCATCCTGTTAATCGGAGATGCCTCATTAGATCCCCTAGATCTATCTCGTGTATCTCAGTGAGGTTGTTTTTAGGAAGGGACGAACTATAATCTTTAGGCGTCTATTGATTAGAGCCGGGAAACTGTAGATGAGATGTTACATCGTCTTCTCCTCTTCTGCGTCTTCGCAGGCTCGGGGCAGTGATCATTATATGGAAGATTCAGCCGTCTTGCGTGATTACCGATTGGCCAGTGCCCAGTCAGCACGGCAATTAGCCTTGATATGTTCCCCAGATTTTGGATAATCAGAGAGATAGTCCGGTGCATGTTATATTCTGTGCATGTGTTTCTGGATATGCGGCACGTTTCCGTCCTATCCCATCTGGTCTTCGCTCATTCAAGGTAATGCAGGAAAACACATCTTTTGACCGAAGCTATAGGCGTTGTGACTGACACCATATGGAATTCGGTGGAATAGGATCCTGCAATGGCGAGTTCGTCTGCCCTTTCGTTCCCAAGGAGACCCTTGTGGCCTGGACTCCAAGTTAGAACGACATTTTGCCAGTCGACCTAGCTCGATAAGTTTTTCTCTACATTCACTAACGTGTTTAGATGCAGTTTTGTTAGATTTAAGCGATAGGAGAGCCGCCTGGCTATCAACAAATATTCCAATGCGCTCTGTTCTTCGTTGTAGTATAAGTTCGGCGCAGGCTTCCTTGATGGCAAGTACCTACGCTTAGAAAACGCTGCACTTGTCTGAGAGTTTGAATGATAAATTGAGGCTTGCCTCTTCGGTCAAAACATCCGAGTCGGTTCCACATTCCATTTTGGAACCATCCGTAAATGCTTTGATGCCAAAACTTGTCAGTGGTTCCCCTTTATCCCACTCTATTCTTCTGGGAAACCTGACAACGAAGTTGTTATCGAACGTCAATTATAGGATGAAGTAAATTGGTGGTTATATTGAGTTCTCTTGGGATTATCTCTGGTAGTAATTCTCGCATGTCCATATGGGTTGCTCTTTCAATTGGTATAATTTGAAGCACTGCATTACGGGCTTCAGCTGGACACGTCCTCATTGCCCCTCTTATGCAGATGCAAGCTGAGCTCTGTACTCTATTCAACAGTTTCATGGTGGACGTGTTTCCCGCGACAGGCCACCATACCATTGCTCCGTAGGAGAGTATAGGTCTGATTATACTAGTATACATCCATAGCACCATTTCGGTCGGAGATCCCATCAGCTTCCGAACATTTTCCAACAAGCGTAGTACGCAACGATTGATTTCTGTGCGTGGTGCTTTATGTTACGCTTCCAGAATAGTTTAGGGTATATAATCACACCCAAGTACTGGCGATGAATATAGGTATATTGGTCTTCGTGGTAAAAAGCATGACCTCAGTTTTCTCTGAATTCACTCAAAGACCACTCCCAGTGGCCAAGTCGTTAAGTGATTTCAAGGCCCCATTCATGACTTCGTTCAACACGGATGGGAACAAACCAGACACCATTATTACCACGTCATACCATTATTAAATACCCCACAGTTTTGATCCTCATATTGTTCAGTTTTAGTAGTAGTTTGTTGATCATGAGTAACCAAAGTAGGGGAGAGATGACTCCACCCTGAGGAGTTCCCCTATTCATTCGCTTTGATGACTTGCTGTTGCCCATAGAGGCGTTGATAATTCTGCTCTATAGCATTGTCACTATACAATCCTTGAGGAATGTTTCCACGCCTAGATCTAAAGCAGTGGACTGGAATGGGAGAATCGTATCCAAAGAAGGCGAAGACGTTTCCATCTGCAGGCAAGGTCATGGGGTCTGTTTTTTAGTGAGGCCCATGGAATAATTTTAATCGATTATCTTCAGAAAGGAAGAACGATCAAAGGCGAATATAATGCTAATTTGTTGCAGCGTTTAAGTGATTAAATTGTGCGAAAAGGCCGCATTTGGCGAAAAAGAAAGTGTTGTTTCATCAAGACAGGGCTCCAGTTCACACATCCACTATTGCGATGGCCCAAAATTAATGAATTAAAGTTCGAATTGCTTCATCACGCACCTTATTCGCCAAATTTAGCTCCCTTGGAATATTTTCTATTTCCAAACTTGAAAAAATGGCTCGGTGGTTAAAGATTTACCAACAATGAAGAGGTGGAGTCTGCGGTTGATGGTTATTTTACGGAGTTTGACTCTTCGACGCAGGGTATCGAAGCTATTGAATATCGCTGGAAAAGGTTTACCGACCTAAAAGGAGATTATGATGCAAAAGAAAGAAAATATTTCCCAAGTTTGCTGTGTCTTCTTTGTTAGGTCGGATATCTGAATTTCCTACTTCACTAAAATATTAAATATTGTCGTATTACATCACACTCAGTGAGCTATGTGCTTTTAATTTGTAGACACACTGACTGCGGCCTACAATTTTACAATGGTTTCGAACGTTGTTGTTTTTTTTGAGAAGTCTTCTCTTGGCAAACTAATCGGTAGTATCGCCGTCAGTAAGCGAGGTCACGGCCGCATAGTGGGAGATTTCTCGAAGAAATAGAAATAAGTCAGCCATTTTCACGTCTTGGAGGCCACAATTGTTCGTGTTATTCGCGAAATACGGCCAGGAATGCTCGAAAAAGTGACCCAAAGTTGGACGTCCAGAATCCGCTTTCATCATGATCAGTCGCGATGGACATATGTCGGAAATCATTTTCAAATGTAATTGGTCTTTCGAATAAAAAAAATTTATATTTAAAATTTGTTTGAATATTTTCCAATTTTTTTGAATGCGTTGGTTAATCACATAGAGAAATGTGTCATAGAGCTGCCGTCTTTCTCATCTGGCGTTGCATTTTACACTCTTCGTGGTGCGGTCAGTGCATAGACTAATACATGCATATATACTTTTATTCTATTAGCTGACATTTCATTTCACACTCTTCGTCGTAGGTTTGTGGAAATGAGAGAAATTAAATTTAAAAATAACTTAACCAGGTGGAGGTACAAAATATGTTCACTTAACTTTTTCATGCGGTTTCGGTGTAGAATTGAAAAATTTAAATATATTTTGCACTTTTTTGTTGACTTTTATCGTTGGTATAGATTTGTATTGTATTTAAGACAACTAGTTTGCCACAAAAACACGAAATTCGGTTGTTGTTCCTTTGTTGGACGTTGTTTAGTATTGCCTCTATCTGGTATTATTGAACCAATATTTTCCACCATCCAATGTTTACTTTCCACCGTACCTATGACGTTTAATTTATTGATAGAATAAAAGTATCTATGGATGTATTAGTCTATGGGTCGGTGCGATAGAGAGTTATTTGGCGTAAATTTACTTATACCAGCTGGAGTTGCAACTCTGAAATTTAAACGTATTTTGGACATTTTTGTTATATTTTATTGTTAGTATATATTTGTGGTGTATTTACACAAAAAATTTAATGCACAAAACGAAATGCCGTTGCTGTTTTCTTGTTGGTTGGTTTGAGCCATTGCCTCTATCTGGTATAGATTAAAGCAATACTTTCCAACATGCAACGTCCATATGCAACCACACCAATCCTCGTAAATTTACTGAGACAAATCGCTGCCTTATATGTCAATACTCTATGGTTAATCAGTCTTAATTTTATTAATAATAGCTGACCCGGCAGACGTTGTCCTGCATAATATTTCAAGCGATTTGTATGGGAGGTACCACGCCCCTTTGTCCAATTTGACCGAATAGTAAATCTAAACCACCCAGGGCGCCACCCAAACGGATACAAAACAATTTATTCAAATTGGTCCAGAAGTTTAGGTGGAGTTCAGTCACAAACACACGTGCAGTAGAATTATATACAGGGTGTTTCATTGGAAATACTCGAAATTCGTCATCAAAACAATATATTAATGTGAATGGTAGGTGAATACAATAATTTTAGCTCAAAATAAGTGTTCAAAATGATGGCCTGCGACTTCAATGCACTTATTAATCCGCATTTCAAATGATTGTACACAACTGAGAAGTGTGTCTGGTTGAATTTCAGCACACGCATTTCTGATTCGCGTATTTGCAATGATTACGTGATGTTTTTTATTTCAAACGTATTGCACAATCGAATGCGTATGTTCTAAGAAGGAGAAATTGAAAAAATTGAATTTCGTCGATTACAACGCCATCTATCATGAACCGAACAAAATATTTCATTCAAATCATACGTACTTTTAGTCGTAGAATCCGTATCTGCAATTAAAAAATATGGCTTCCTATCGTAGTTTAAAACTTACCCCCGCCCCACCTACAAAGCCCGGGGTGGGGGACTATTTTTTTGGCACTAACGTATTTCCCCCGTGGTATGATTAAATTTTGATTATGGACATTTTTTCCGTAGAGTGGCTATTTTTCGAGATATTTGATCGTCTCAGTTTAAAAGAAACACCCTGTATATAAAGATATTCATATATATTTTTTCACACAAAATTTCATTTAAAAAAAATCAAATGAGTGTTCGAACTCACGGGCGATGTGTTAAAAACTTTTTGTTCCACGGTACCTGTTAGATTTCTATGAACACATTAGTAAATGTTACATTGGAAAATAAAAAACAGCGTTCAATCATATGATGACGTTACTCTTAAATAATATTAATACTTACAATTATTTAAAGACCAGTGCACGCACATGTGTCATTATTTTCTTGCTTAATATAGGGATATTCAACAGAGACCCTACAAAAGAAAATCGATAGGGACAGCAAACGACGCCATATTTTTTCCCGCACTTTTGACTTTTCTCTTCAGTAAGGTTTGCCATTTCATCATGGAGAGATATACGTGCCAACAACGGGTCGAAATTATTAAAATTTACTACCGAAATTTGGAGTCAGTGGCCTCAACTTTAAGAGCGCTACGTCCAATTTATGGCCTACGGCGATGAGGCTCATTTCTGGCTCAATGGCCTCGTCAATAAGCAAAATATGCGTTATTGGTCATACAGCAATCCACACGGAAACCAAGTTTGGTGAACTTGTTATCTCACGAAATGGCCCAGTCGATTGGTCGCCTCGGTCGTGCGATTTGACGCCGTTAGATTATTTCCTGTGGGGCTACGTCAAGTCTATGGTCTATTCTAACAAGCTAGCGACGATTGATGAACTTCGTACGAATATCGAACGTGAAATTGCAGCAGTATCGGCCGATTTATGCTTGAAAACCGTCGAAAATTGGGTTCAGCGTCTGGACTTCTGCAAGCGTGCCCGTGGTGGCCGTGCAAAAGAAATCGAGTTCCATACATAATGGCATCGAACGTACTTTCACAGGAATAAAGAATTTCATTGGTATCTAAAACCGGTTTTGTTTTATTTAAAAACTTTTGTAGCGCTCTTATTGAAAAACCCGATACTTTTTGTTTTATTCCCACAAAAAACAAAGAGAATGCAAAGCAACAGACACATGAACATACACACATTGTTATGTTCGTACAGACGCTACACAAATGCACACAATTTTCGTCGCTCTTTTGCTATCTCATTTTTATATACTATAACTACGTCATTCATCTCTTTGCTCTGAGAGTGCTCCGCACCCACACCAGACAACTATTCGCTGCCGCTACATCAATGTGTGTTTTTTTCGCAGTCGGACAAATCTGTGTTCTATATAGGTGTGGGTCACCCTTATCATTTAGGGGTATGAAAAATAGATGTTGGCCGGTTCTGAGACCTACCCGATATGCACACAAAATTTCATACAAATCGGTAAAGGCGTTTCGGAGGAGTTTCACGCGAAACAATCTGTGATCGCAGTCGGACAAACTGTTTTTGGATGTGTTCACTTTGTGAGTTTAGTCCCTACCCGCGCCTATAGATGTTAACACATCAAAAACAGAAAACAGAACTTGAGTTCCTTTGCTTTGGAGAAGGTGACTGAGTAGAGCTAAGTTGTCAACTTTATATTGTGTTACACCAGAAAAGGCCTAGAGTTTTACCCGTTTCTGATCAAGTAAGATTTTCATTGTAAATAACTAACAGGGGTGGAGTTCAGTTATAGGAACCACCAGTGCTCAAAATCGCTTGTTTGCTCGCACTCTCTTCCTCTTTAAGAATTAAGAGGAGGATTTGCCACAAGGAGGATCCACGAATGCTCAATGCCCACGAACAGAATAACTCAACAGCCCTGGCAATCGAAGGCGGTCGTTAAGAAAGCAATTGATTGGCCACTTTAAACGAGTAGCGCTGGGCAAATACACAATAATTTGACTGACTGTGGAGAATTTTATTTTAAAAATATCCGTAACGAATAGTGCACAGAGGTTTGCCCATAGAATAACACATACTATAGAAGTTTTTATTCGCTCAATAAATTAAACGTCATAGGTACGATGGAAATTACACAGTGGAGGGTGGAAAATATGGGTTCAATAATACCAGATGGTGGCAATAGTATACAGCGATCCGCAAAGGAACTACACCCGAATTTCGTGTTTTTGTGGCAAACTAGTTGTGTTAAATACAATACAAATGAATACCAACGTTAAAAGTCAACAAAAAAGTGCAAAATACATTTAAATTTTTCAGTTCTACACCAAAACGACAGGAAATAGTTAAGTGAACATATTTTGTAACTCCACCTGGTGTATGTAAATTTTAAATTTAATTTGCTCTCATTTCCACAGACCTACCGAGAGAGTGTGAAATGAAACGTCAGATGAGAGAATAAGTTCTTCTATAGTATGTGTTATTCTATGGGTTTGCCTTTAGCCAGTGTTACCACATAGTTTAAAAAATGACATGAGGTGTAAGGGAACACCCGGTTGGGAGAAAGTTACTTTCGCTATATATTATGTACTAGTTACTTCCAACATGCCTAAGGCCCCTGTTGAAAAATACTGTAATTTTAATGGATCTTTAAGAAAAGATACTTTTTGTAAAATGATAAACTTTTTTTAAGAAATTTTTTATTTATTGAATGTATTTTTTTTAAAAAAGTATATTTTTAGGTCCCTTTTTTAAGAATATGTATTATGTTTTCCCGAAAAGGTCCGTTCTTTAATGAGAGGTACTTCTTTTATTAAAATGTAATGTTTTTTTTTAAGAAAATCTACAATTTTTTATTGTACTTTTTTAGGAACAGGACTTTTTAAAGAAGAGGAAAAGGTTACTTTTTTAAGAAAATTTACTTATTTCAGAAAGGATACTTATCTCAAGAAAAGAAAAGGTATTATTTTATTTTTAAGAAAGGGTACTTTTAAGAAAAGGAATTTTTGCAATAATTTTTGTTTACGAAAGAACATGTACAATTTTGAGAGTAGGTACTTATCTCAAGAAAAGTTATTTTGTTTTACAAAAAGGTACTCTTTAAAGAAAAGGCAATTTGTTGTAAGATAATGTACTTTTTTAAGAAAAGATACTTATTTAAAAAATTTACTTTTTTAAGAAAGGTACTTTTTGTAAAAAAATTTACTTTTTTAAGCAAGGTACTTGTTTAAAATAAGGTATTTTTTTAAGAAAATGTACTCTATTTAATAATATGAATAGGTTTTTTTTTTTGAGAAAATTTCCTATTTTAAAGATAACGCACTTATTTAAGAAAATCTTATTTTTTCTTTCACTTTGGCTTTTCTAAATGTACTTTTTATTCGGCTTAAAACTACAATATGTAATAAACAGGCTCCACCTAGAAAATTTCCCATTAAACAAGAAATATCCCTCATATGTTAGTCTAGACACAAACCACGCCAAAAATACCAGTATAAGAGTAAGTGTGCTGCAAAATTAAATTCCATGCTCGGGTTTATATTTCATGGATTTGCCAGTCTTGCACTTTACCTTTTCTAAATTTACTTGTTATTGGGTTCATAACTACAGTATGTAATAAACAGGCACCACCTAGAAAACTTCCCTTTAAACCAAACCAAAGCAAAAGTACCCAATATAGTTGATAATAATGGGTTGTAATAACGTAATAAAAAAAAGAAGTTGTTTCCAATTTTTTCATTTACCCCCAAGCCCGCAACGAGCGATAAGGAACTTCGTTCCAAAAATTGTGTTTTCTGGGATAAAAATACGGCTTAAATCTACTTTACAGACATAGCTCGAATTTTTTTCAAATGTTTACCACATTTTAAATTTATATTCCGAGGCTAATTAATAAAACAATCTTTGCATCCAGGTCGAAACTTTCCCAATTAAGGCTCTCCAAAGTTAATATATATATATTTGGTAATTTTTATTTTTTGGTATCGGACAAGATCGATCGTTGTATATATCGCAGAGTCGCTATCCCATTGCGAGCCGGCAGCGGTTTATAGATTTTAAACCCCACTTTTTAAGAAAAAAAGTAAATATGTTAAAATGGGCTCAATACCAAGAAATATACGATAATGTCAAGACTTCAAGTTTCTATTTGTTGAATTTTTTTCTTAAAACGTAGGGTTAACAGGTTTCAACATTTTTCAGACAAAAAACTTAACAAATGCAATCAAATTTTAATTTTAACTTTTTCGACTACACTGTGATAGTTTTTGACCCGAAAAAAAATGAACTTCGATGAATCCTTTTCGAACTATTAGGAGGGAGTCCCCTGAGTGCGAAAGTACATTTGGAAGTGTCAGATTGGCTCCAGTTTTTGAGAAATCGGTATATATGGATATAGCTAAGTAGTTGTACGCAACACTTCAGGCTTTGTTTTAAGGTATAATACTTCGCATTAACCCTTCTAAGACCGGAGATATTTATGTTCAAAGTTTGACATACAAAAGATACAAAGATATTTTATTAAAGTTGATTAATTATAATTAATTAACTTAAAAAAAAAAACGAAAAAAATATATAAAAGTCTATGCTAGGAAAATAAATAAAATTTTGGAAAAAAGTAAAAAAAACTTTCATTTTTTCTTGTATTTCAAACTTTGAACATAAATATCTCCGGTCTTAGAAGGGTTAATGCGAAGCATTATACCTTAAGACAAAGCCTGAAGTGTTGCGTACAACCTGAGTCTAGGTAGAAAATAGGTTTACTAGGGCTGTTTTTTGAGAAAATCAGATTTTTAGCAAAAAAGTGAGGTTAAAAAATCGTATTTTTTAAATATGTCCCCAATGGGTTAATAAAATGTAATATATTTATATGCAGATTTAAAGAGTTTTTAGTGGTCTTTGTAATGGTATTCACGGGATCGTGAAGATCGGACCATAAATATGTCAGATATGGCCAATTATATACTCAAGCTTTAAAGGCCCATATCTCAAGAAGTTGGACCGAGCGCAAACATTTGTTTTTTCTATTTTAATAAGCTTTTTAAGCCCTTTTAGGCCAAAAAAAATTGGCCTATGGCCGGTAAAATTTGTTTAAATAGCGCAGACTTAGCTATATCCATATATACCGATTTCTCATAAACTGGAGCCAATCAGATACTTCCAAATGTACTTTCGCACTCAGGGGACTCCCCCTAATAGTTCGAAAAGGATTCATCGAAGTTCAGTTTTTCGACTATCACTGTGCTATCAACAACTTTAGTTAGTTATTTGCAGGTTCTGTATAAAATTCCTGTTACGAAAGATGGTAAAAAACGTCGATGATGCAATGGTTCGTATGTACGAGAACGTGGATCTGCCCCTCTCTGCCCGCCAGGACTTTCCTTCGCCATCGGTAAACTCGCTTGGTGACGGCGACAATATCGAGTAATTACTCCTCCTAAATGATTTTCAAAGCTCTCTGTAAAAGAGCTTGGTCATAATAAAGAGTGTCTCAGTAAGATTTAACTTTTTGAATTTAGTGCAATTTATTTTTGTGCACGTGGCAACTCTGAAATTTGCCAACTGTAACTTATGTTTATTCCGATTAGTAAAAATGGAGCGCTTTACGAAAGGACAACGCGTTATAATTGTGAAAACTTATTTTACAAAAAGTTGGAAAGTTATGCTAAGACCGCTCGCAAACTTCGAAGAAATTTCAGTCGAGAAAGTACACCATTTGAAGAGTGTCTACCATTCAAAGAAATGTCAACAAATTTGAGGAAAGTGGGTCAGATATTAACAGTAAAACTCCATGTGCATCAACGTACCGGTCGGCCTCTTGAAACCATTGCTGCTGTAAATGAGAGTGTGGTCGAAAAACCGAAAAAATCAATTCGGCATCGTTGTCAACAACTTAAAATTTCACGAAGCATTACGCGGCGGATTTTGACAAAACACCTCCACTTTCATGCGTACAAATTCAGCTGACTCAGGAGCTCAAACCAGCAGACCATGAAAAGCGCCGCCAATTCGTTCAATGCCAATGCCAATTTTCCGAAAAATTCATCTTCTCCGATGAAGCGCATTTCCATCTGAATGGCTTCGTGAATACACCAAATTGTTGAATGTGGTGTTCAGGAATCCTTGAGAAACAAATATGCACGCACAACGAGCGACTGTCTGGTGCGGTTGTTGATCAGAAGGCGTGATTGGACCTTACTTTTTTGAAGATGAGGCCGAAATTACAGTGACTGGGAACGGCATTAGTTACAGGAACATGATAACGGAGTTCTTCTGACCTCAACTGGACGGCATGGATCTGGACGGCAAGTGGTTTCAGCAAGACGACGCCACCTGCCACTCTGCGAATGAAACAATCGATTTATTGCAGCAACGAATTCCAGAACAAATTATCTCAAGAAATTCTAATGTTAACTGGCCACAAAATGATGCGATTTAACGCCGTGCGATTTCTTTCTTTGTGGTTCTGTGAAATCCCGCTTTTATGCGAATAAACCAGAAACAATCCCTGGGCTCAAATCCGTGAGCCAAAGCGTCGTCGGTGAGATACAGCAACATCTCTGTGAGAAAGTCGTGGTACATTCCATGAAAAGAGCAATGACCTGTCATTAGGGCCATGGGGGCCATTTTACGGATACTTTATCTAATCGGAACATATCCTCTTTACTATCCAATAAAAAAAATCAGAACTATCTAAAAAAATAAGTGTTTTATTTTAAAATGAAAAAGTGCATTCTTACTAAGACACCCTTTATTTAAAATGTTCGTCTCCTCGACGCACATTTTAGTTGAAAGGGAGCGCTAACGTATGGATACATCCCATCAATTCAAATGAGGTTATTGCTGCGATGAATATGTTTTATTGCTGCTATGAATTTGTTGCATGCTGCAATGAATATGTTCCATTGTTGCGATGAATATTCCAGGTAAGCAACGTATTCTGTCTATTGAAAACTGTTTGAACACCGGTATTGACCACTAAAGCGAAATTCTCCAGAAATAGAACCTTCAACTGAAAATAAACTTTAAAGTAAAAGTTTTGTTCAGCTACCTCTGATGTTCAGATATCATATAAATAATAATGTCTCAGTTTCAAAAACAGATGTTGAGCTTATTAATAAATACATATTTAAAAGTGGTTTCGAACCATTGTTGCGTTAGCCACAATCATGCACACATTCTTCGTTGCCAGACAGGCAACCACTATCGTCAAACTATCCTGCCGATAAATTTCAGATTCTACAATACATTTTTATATTTATGGAAATTTGTTAAATTTGTTTGTTCTTTTGGTAAATTTTTCTTCTGTAAAATTATATTTCTAGAGAGCCTTTGTATACTATATGTTGGTAGAGAAGTGTCACTGTTCGTTTCGTTTGATTTCCCTTCACATCAGTTCTTATTTGTCCCCCCCTCGTCATACTGACTCAACACAAATTGATCTAAAATTAGATGAAAATCTTTTCCACTTGAAGTCTAACATGGATGTGACTTTAGATTTGTTTATGAATTCTGTCCTAGTGCATTTTCCCTTCGTTAAATTTTGTGGTTATATAGCAATTCTTGCCTGCTGTCTTAGTCTTAAGGGGCCCCTATAGCTGAGTCTGCCATCAAGAAATCATGGCAAATGTTCTGTTTATTTTTGGTCTTTAGCGAATTTAGCTTGGAGTGTGAAATCTTTTGATGTTTCCTTTATTGAAATTGTCAGTAGACATAGACAATTAGAAATGCCTTTTTTCCGTCAGTCAGGAACGACAGCCACGAATCAAAAAAAAAAAAAAAACAAAAACAGAAACAAAAATTGTGCAATGATGCAAAAGGTCAATGGGGAGTGTTTGGCTTAAGTGGATATCTAGAAATTATGGTTGGTATTAGAATATAATATTGTTTTACATAAAGATATAACAAGACTCTTCATACACTGTCATAATGTTGTTCATAAATATTAGGGAGACGTTTATAGATTTTATAAATTTATTCATTCAGCCAAAGAAACATTTTATAGGATCTATGAAACAACGAAGCCAAGGGGAAAGAAGAAGTCTCCCTGCTGGAGTGCAGAAGTTGCAGATATAAGGAAATCATGCCGAAGACTCTTTAATAAAGCCTAGTCTTCAAGAGACAAAGAAGACTGGGATCATTAATAAATTGAGCTGAGACCACATAAGAATGCCCTCAGATGAGCTAACAGAAACTCATGGATGCTATTCTCTAAATCAATAGAAGATACTAGAAGGTACTCTGGGTAGTGGAAAACCTAAAGTGCAAATTCGCTCAATCGAATTACAGACACAGATGGCAACTCGCCGAACGAGGAGAACTCTGTAAGTGAACATACTCCTCATTGATCAGAAGCTGCTATTGAAATCATTACCATTTACAGGATTATATTTGGCTATTTGAAACTTCAAACCTATTAAGTCTCTAGTGCCCGATATAGTTTCATCAGCGGAACTTCAGGCTATAACCAATCTATTGATCCCTTGGCCGATATAGTTATACATCGGGTGTATAATCTTCAGATACGTACCTTAAAGATGGAGGAATGCAAGAGTGGTATTTATTTCCAAACAGAAAAGGCCTCTCACACAGTTCCTAAAGACTTTAGGCTCGTAGACCTCAATTCGTTCCTACTAATGACTTTGGAATGACTGATAGATGAACATTTGCGGACGAATATTGGTAACGTATTATCTGGCGCGCAGCATGCGTCCTGCATGTGTAAATGGTGTGTGTGAAGATAAATTCGAATTTAATTAGCCTATATCCAAACCAAGTATGTTAGCAGAGCTCTGTTATTACATTAACAGAACTATGTTACACTGCCAACTTTTGGAAAGGCTACATAAATACCAATTTTCTCGCGATCCGACAAAATATTTATAACCAAAAGTTATACATTTTATAGCAAGGACTTATTAAAGGATATATCAGGACCTCAAATTAAAGGATATATCAGGACCTTAAAGGATATATCAGGACCTCAGGACCTTATTTGGCAGGGTACAAAATATGAGGTTTTCTTAAATATAAAATCTTGAATAGATTTTTGGGTTATTGCGCCTAATCGGAAAGAGGTTTGTGATTGGGTCTAATGTCACATTATAGCTATTGACATATGTTTTCATTATTAACTACACAGATTGTTTTGGACAGACAAGATGCGTCCATGGTGGCCACCAGGAAACAGTTTAGTGATTTCGACTAGTGGTACTAAAGGTAATGACACCTATTTCCATTTGCTAATACCTTCATTTCTGAAAAAATCTCTGAAATTTCAAACTCGCCGAAGAGTTTGCAAAATTTTTGTTTCGTAAGAACAAGATGCGTCCAAGGGGTCACCAGGACAAAAGTTTGGTGATTGGGATTAGTATCCCAATCCCAAGTTTTGTTTCCAATTCAGAAGTTTTTCCCGGTGACCACCATGGTCACATCTTGTCAGTCCGAAACAAAAAACAAAAAATCGTGAATTCTTCGTCGAATTTGATATTTGAAACACATATCAGTAGCTCTAATTTGATAATAAACCCAAACACTAAACTTTTTCCTGGTGACCCCATGGACGCATCTTGTTCTTACGAAACAAATATTTTGTAAAATCTTTATCGAATTGGATATTCTAGTGACTTTTCGGGAATGAGGGTATTAAATATTGAAAAAGATGTAATAGGTTTAATATGATACTATTCCCTATAACTAAACTATGTCCTGGTGACCACCATGAACGCATCATTCCGTCCGAAACAAAAATTTCATAATTTCTTCGTCGAATTTGATATTGTGGATATATTTTCGGGAATGAAGGTAATTAGTAATGAAAATATTTGTTAATAGCTGTAATGCGACAGTAGACCCAAACACTAAACACTTTCCGATTAGGCGCAATGATCTCACAATCTATCCAAGATTTTCTGTGTAAGAAAACCTCATATTGACCCTGCCAAAGAATAATCGAGTTTGAAGTCGTGATATATTATTTAATAACTCCCTGATATAAAATGTATAATTTTGGAATTTGATAAAAATTATTAAAATGAATTTTTGTAAGAAAACGTATTTTTTGTAGGAGAAGGTATTTTTTGGAAGAACAGTTGTTTTTTTTAAGAAATGGGAATTTTTATTAGAATTGGTCCTTTTTTCAAGAATAGGAACATTTCTAAGAGTAGGTAGAGTATTATTATTGTATTTTTAAGAAAAGATACTTTTAAGAAAATGTGTTTTTGTCAGAAAAGGTATTTTTTTTAACAGGTTTTTTTTGAAGAAAGGGTTTTTTTTAAGAAATGGGAATTGTTTTTAGAATTGGTCTTTTTTCAAGCACAGGTACAATTTTAGGAGTAGGTACCTCTCTCAAGAAAAGTTTTTTTGTTTTACATAAAAGGTGCTCTTTAAAGAAAAGGTAGTTTTTTAAGAAAAGGCAATTTGACGAGCTATTTAAAAAAAAAATCCTTTTTTTAAGAAAAGGTACTTTTTGAAAGAAAAGGGTACGAAAGGTTTGTAAGAAAATTTACTTATTTAAGCAAAGGTACTTCTTTAAGAAACGGTATTTTTTTAAGCAAAGGTACTGTGTTTAAGAATATGAATAGGTATTGTTTTTGAGAAAATTTACTTCTTTTGAGAAAATTTACCTTTTTTCAGAAAACGCACTTATTTACGAAAATGTTACTTTTTAAACTTCTTTCACTTGGACTTTTCTAAATTTAACTTTTATTCGGTGCAAAACTATAATATGTAATAAACAGGCTCCACGTAGAAAATTACTCGATAGACAAGAAATGTTAGGCTAGACACAAACCAAATCAAAAGTACGAGTGTAAAAGTAAGTGTGCTGCCAAATGTAATTCCATGCTCAGGGTTGTATTTCATGGATTTGCCAGTCTTGCACTTAGGCTTTTCTAAATTTACTTTTTATTGGGTTCAAAACTACAATATGTAATAAACAGGCTCCACCTAGAAAACTTCCATTTAAACCAAACCAAAAGTACCCAATATAGTTGACAATAATGGATTGTAATAAAGTAGTTAAAAAAAGTTGTTTACAATTTTTTCATTTAGCCCCCATCCCGCAATAAGGAACTTCGTTCCAAAAAATATTCTTTTTAAGAAATTGTACTTTTTTTTAAGAAAATTTACTTTTTTAAGCAATTTACTCTTTAAGATAATGTATTTTTTTAAGAAAAGGTAGTTTGTTAGTTGTTTGAGAAAATTTACTATTTTAAGAAAAGGCTCTGAGTAAAGATAGATAATGTTATTTTTTAAACTTCTTTCACTTTGGCTTTTATATATTTACTTTTTATTGGGTTCAAAACTACAATATATGTATACTAAATATTGATTAGAGGCTCCACCTAGAAAACTTCCGATTACACAAGAAATTTCCCAACATATGTGAGACATCTAGTTAATTTCTTTCTTTATGATCCAAGCCATTAGTCTGGACACAAACCAAAGCAAAAGTAAACAATATAGTTTATAATAGTGGGTTGTAGGTTAATAGTGTTAAAACAAAAGTTGTTTAATTTTTTTTTTCATTTAGCCCCCCTCCCGCCACGCGCGATATGGAACTTCGTTCCAAAATCAACCGTTATAAAGTCTATCAAGCTAAATTGACGAAATCTATATACATCTATGAAAATTTTCAAATCATTTTAAGAATGGTTTGTCAGGAAGTATGAATATGCATCCAAGGACATTTATACTTCCTGGCAAACCATATAGCTATATATTTCAGATCGAGCCATAGTTCCTCATGATTAACGGTACTGACTGACATGAAAATGCATGGTGCTATACATATGTAACAAATAAATGTCTAAACGCAATGAGAATTCTTTAGTATAAGCTGCTTGAAAAATACTTCTTGCACCCCAACACAAAATACCGACAGTGAAAAGTTAGCATTGAAACAATAAAGAATATGTTATGAACGTTGTTAATAAATGCGTTTCGAAAATTCGAAAACTCTTTAGTCACGTTTTGCATAAAAAAAAATAAATGGTTTCCCGTTACATCCCATGAAGGGATTAGGGAGAGCTACTCACAACCTGTGAGCTGTGTGCGTTCTAGTTTTACACTCACTGATTGGGACCTACAGTTTTACACCGATTCCGAACGGTATTTTCAGAATCTTTTTCATGGCTAAATACTCGATAGAATAGCCGTCACTAAGCGAGCTCACCGTCGTCGAAAGAAATTTAAGGTGGTCAGAGTAGGGATCGAACCCACGTCCTCATGCACAAGAGTCGCGCCCACTACCCTTGCACCACCGAAGGCCACGTTTTGCATAATCGTTATAAAATTTACGAAAAACTTCATAGCATTAATGAAGAATTTCTTAAAGGTTTTTTTTTTAGTGTACGATTCTACATTTGATCTTTGTCCTTTTATAAATCTACCAGTTGTAATAAATCAGGAAAAAAATCTCAACTACTTTAAGTTGAATTTTTAGCTGGAACTTCTTTAAACTCAAATTCTTTATACGAAATCAATGGTTCAACGTCGTGTTCACACTCCCACATTCATAAGAAAATCTCATAAAACAGAGTAAAATAAAAAAATGTGTATTTGTTTTTCCTTCCCCTTTAAAAAGACATTTAAAAGCGAAGAGACGCGACTACCAATGATCCTAATAAAAATCGCACTAATTAATAAATTAAAATAATTTAACAAATGCGAAAACACATATTTACACACAATTATTTAGAATCTGACATATGGTGCTTTATATTAAATCACATATTAAAGTTGTTGTGCCGTTTTTTTGTTTGTTTTTTAATTTAAAACAAAACAAAAAAACATAATAATTTAGAAACTATCACCCCCCAAAAAGACAAATGATCATGTGCGTGAGTCACAGGGCAACAACATGTGTGGCGTAGATTTTCAATGAAATGGTTGAATGAAGAAAACACATACGAGTAATTTATGCTTTCGAGATGAAAGAAAAACTATTGATTAAAATCAGAAAATCCTATAAATTACATATATTTTTAATATGATTTCGGTGTTCTTTTTGAACACATATATATAGATTTTGTTGGCTGTGACGTTATAGAAATTTGTAATAGGCTTTGAATGCTGAAAGGCTCGTGTGATATCAAGCAGAGATTTTAGTTTTCCATTAGAAATTTGTTAGCTTTAGTTTTCTATTGAAAATAACTGATATTTTCGAAAACTAAATTTACAGGCCGCTGTTAAAGTCTTAATAGAAATTTCGTAAAATCTACCTTGTTTATTTATACTAACAAGCTTTTCAGAAAATTTATGTACAAAATCAATAGAAACAATGAAACTGTTATTGTTGAAAATGTTGCAGAATGTATTTGAGCATTTTTAAAATGAAAATCAACCTTTCTTTGTTGATTAGATGCAAATACATATACCGCTTTTGTAGCTTGTCGCAAATACAGTATACTTGTGTCCAAACACATTGTGTTTTCTATTCAATTACAGGTTAGAGAAACAATGATTAATACAGCCAGCGAAATAATTATAAAGGCAATATATTTTTTCTCGGTACTCGCAATGCACTGCGTTTTTGGTGTAGAATTTTAATGAATTTATGAGCCATTAGGTACATTATGTCATAGAATATAGCGATTCGACCTCTTTGACAATTTAACTGAAAAGTGACGTTGTTTCTTCTGTTTCTGGTGCGAAATATATATAAAGGCAACATGGAAAAGAACCCGTATTCGAACAGTAGTAAATAGGAATTTAAACAGAAGTTAGTTTTCTTTGGTTGTTATTTTACTATTGTAAAATTGACGTAGGTCAAATTAAAAAAAATCAATTTATATAGAATACCTGGTGCAGAGTAGCTAAGTAAAGAAGAAAGTGGAAAATTGTAAGATTATCATGATGAAGGGCTTTCCAATCAGGAAATTGAAAACATCTAGCTGTGTCATTGCGAATTTTATAAAATAGGACGGTCAATATGGAACCACAAAACGACCAGGAAGGACACCGCTGATCAGTGAAAGCGCCAAAAGAGAGATCAAGAAGGTTGCTGTTAAAGAAAACTTCGGTGATAAGGAAATTATTGCTGAATTGAGCGTGGGAGCAGGATTGGGTCGTGTTCAACAAATAATGAAAAGCGACTTGAAACTGTAATATGGGAAAAAGTATGCAAAACTTGGTGTCAAACTAAGACACGAATTAGCTAGAATTAAATTCGCTGAAATATACAGATTTTTGGATGAGGAGTAATATGTACCGATGGAAAAAAATAAATTTAGATGGACCTGATGAGTCGGACAAATATTGGCGTTCCGAAATTTTGGCGGTGGGTCCCTTACGGTTTGGGCAGGTATGAAATATACTGGAACCACTCCAATATGTGTAATTTTCAGAAAAATGGACTCCGTGTATTATATTCGACTATTGGATGTCGTCTTAGTTAATTCTGGAAAGGAAATTTGTGCCCCAGAATTTATCATCCAGCAGGACAACGCAGCAGTACATCGGTCTAAGAAAACTCCAAAGTTTCTGGCGTCCAGAAATAATACCAACTCGTGACTGGCCTGCACTTAGATCTAATCTCTATCCGATCGAGAACCTCTGGTCTATTTTACCTACCCAAGTTTACCACTCCGGGCGCCAGTTAAAATATGTCAAGGATCGAAGAATAGCAACTTAAGAAAATGGGAGACAACTGAACCTGCGCATATTCCTTAGTTGATAATTTCAATGCCAAGACGCTAAGTATAAGTTATCAGCGTTAATGGAGATCATACGTCTTACGAAACTTGTTAAAATATTTAAATAAATCTTTTGCCTTTATAAATATTTCGCACTAGTAATTAATTTATTTTTGCTGATTCACCTTGATGAAGTCATAGTCAAAGTATTTTTGCTAAAAAATATTTTATTTTGAAAGGCCTAATACAATATAAATTAACAACTTGAAAATTCATCTCAACATTTGGAAAAAACAAAAAATAGTGTTGCCTGTGTATTTATTTCGCTGGGTGTAGGTTATACTAACTGTTTTTGCGCCCCAAATGTGTTGAAAACTACTGAAAACAAAATCGTGACAGACAACAAAGAAACAAAAAGCACAAGATCTTAAATTCATGAAAAAAATACTTGCAAACATGTACATTAGGGTGTACTGAAAAATGAGGTGATTACGGGAACGTCGAACTTTCTTTATACGAGAGTACTTATAGTCACCTACCGGCCGTTGAAGTTTCGATTCCTAGTACGTTTTCGAAATAAAAACGAAGTGTCATGATGAACATACAGTGACGAGCATATGTGGATACATTCTAATCACATTTGACTTTGAATTGCTATTTCTATTTATTAATCTTAGAAAACGAAAACATAACTAGATTTTGCAATATTTAATGCAAAAAATAATATTTTGAGCTTAAGCCGTAAAATCCTATGTATCCACTTAATCCCGTTTTGGTTTTTGGTGTCTGGTAACACTGGCACATGAGTCAAAAGCAAACGGAATATTTACCATTATTTGAATTATTGTGCAATTCAACAGAGTAAATACCTTTTGTGCCACCGTTGATAGTTTCATAAGCTGTATACTACATTTTTGGCAAAAATATTCACTTCGTGACAAAATTAAACCGAATCATTGAAATGACAAAAAACGGTGTTTCATCCCGTAGAATTGCTAAAGAAGTGGGTGTTTGCCATCGAACAGTGCTGCGGGTTAGAACAATACCTAATGTAGAGTCGCCAGAAGCCAGGAAATCGCGACCAAGATTGCTTACCAATAGAGATGTTCGAGCTATGGAACGAATAATACCGACCAAGCATGTGACAACACGTAAAGAAGCTGCAGCAGCCATAAACCAACCCGTTCGAGGGTGGAAAGCACGTAGAACGTTCCTGCGAATTGGGTTGACAACGGCAAAAAATCGGAACACAGATGTCAAGTTTTCCAAAGAGCACAAAAATTGGAGCGTCGACGACCGGAAGAGGGTAATATGGTTGGACCAGACCAAAATCAATCGCTTTCAGTCGGATGGTAAGCAATATTTCTGACACCGCCCATATGAAACTTTGAAGAAGCACCAAGTCAAAGAAACAATCAATCTTGATGGTGTGGGGTTGATTTATGTGGTGGAATATCGGCCCATTGGTAAAAATCGACGAACAAATGAAAAACTAAGATATCTTCGTATTTTGGAGCATAATTTACTACATTTTGTGGACAAAAGCGCGTATTCCGAGGATGAAGTTATATTTCAGCAGGATAGAGATCCTAATCATACGGATAAAATTGTCAAGCAATGTCTCGCTAGTCAAAAATGTAACACAATGCAGTGGCCAGCTCAAAGTTTATAGTACCTCGTGGGTCTCAATGGGACATTTATGAAAACCTTAGATAACAGAAATTCAGAAGATATACATCCATCAATTATCTTCGAAACTGTAATAGAGTTTATCATGGTACGTCTACTACTAAGAGTCGGCAATCTGATCAATGCTGGTCTACTACTATACGAAAAAAGATTATGGTTCGGGTTCCATTGAAGGTTTCTCAGACAACAAATGAGAAACTGTTTCTGGACCGATTCAATCATATTAACATACAAATCGTACTGGGGGTCCCAAAGAACAGATCCATATTCGAGAATAGGGCGGACTAGTGAAGTAAAAAGATTTTTCGTAACGTAGGGATCTGAAAATTCCTTTGCCCAACGTTTAATAAAGTTCAGAACGCCATAATCCTTATTCACCATCGTAATTATGTGGGAGTTGAAATTCAATTTTCAGTCCAAGAGGACACCAAGATCTACAAATGAATCCACCGATTCAAGAACATTGCCACCTAAAATGTATTTTGCCGAAAAGAATGATGACCTAGAGAACAGAAATTACCTCTGAGACTAACTTCTCGAAAAGTTTGGGAATGGCACTCAATTTACAATTCCCCTATAATTTGCAACATTTACTAAACTAATAGATTTGTGGAGAGGGATTATATAAGAGCTCTTCCACTGTGCAGAAAAATGACCGAACTTCAACGAAGCGTTAAATAAGAGAGCTAACGGTAAGCTGACAGAATTCGAGCAGTATTTCAACATAGAGTCCGTGATACCATCAGGACCAGCTTTATTCGAGGCTTTCATTATCTTCGTTGACAGTAAGTCGGCGCAAATTCAAAAAAATTTCGATATCATTTTCAATTTTACTTATTTTCAAAGCATTTCCTTCATAGAGTACTCGGTAAATTTATGGCATTTGGTGTGTTGCAGATGGCCGGTAGGATGTTGTAAAGTATTGCTTTAATAATACCAGATAGAGGCAATGGCTCATACCGGCCAACAATAAATCAGCAACGGCATTTCGATTTGTGTGTTAAACTTTTTGTGTAAATAGACCACAAATATATGGGTGATTGTTCGGAAATTGTTATTTTTCAGACAGCAATTTTTCCAAACCTCGATATGTCTGCAGTACCATTTTTTTCACGTTTCTGAATGTTATCATGGTCCAAAAGTATGATCTGAAGATCACTATACTACAACACCAAAGCAATCGAAGTTATGGGGCATTGATGGTATTCCGATGTAATTGTAATGACCGCTAATATATATCAATTGAATAAAACGCACTATTTTAATGTTTCAACTAATTTATTTAGTTAACTTCGCCAATAGACTAATACCTTTCACGACCTACACACGACTGACGATTGCCACAAGATATGTCAAATACTTCACTCTCGTTTTGCCATGTCTTCGCAAAAGCCTACTGTGTTGCCAGGTCTTCGCAAAAGCCTACTGTGTTGTCAGGTCTTTGCAACAGCCTACTCCACATTAATCATTCAGTGTCAAGAAACCATTATTTATCAATTTTAGTCAGTATTTGAAACTATATGACACGGTTGTGACAGCCACGGTTGTGACTTTCAGTGTTTAACCTAACCGTGCTCCAGACCGGTTTGGAATTCGACAAGTTCCAAAGACAATGAAGTTCAGGCAATGAAATATTACTTTCATAACCGGGAATCAAGCCTAAATATCGTACGGCATATGTGAATCATAAGAGAACGGTTGTGACGTATTATTTTGTGACTTAGCTTTTCAATTTTTCGAATTGAATTCCCCTTCGTATACATGTGCGTGTGTTGACTTCTGCCGATGTAAATACTACCACTACCCCCTCCACTCCAAAATGCCAGCAAGTGGGTCATATTGAAACCCCGGAGATGGTGCCACCACAGTCGAATTCAAATTGTACAAAATTCTGACAAAACTGTTGGACAGACTTCGTGGACCGTTCAATAACCATGGCGTGTATATTCCTCCAATTTTTTTGCGTAGAATTGTAAATCTAAATGTCCCTTAGAACATATATGCAGGTAACTTCTTTCAAGCCACGTCCTTGACGGATATTACTGCTGAAGTCCTGAATTCGATTCGGAGGACAGGCCATGGTTGTGACATTTTGAACAGTTTTTTCTCCCTAAAACCGACTTACACGGTTCAGAATGGAATGTGTTTCATGGAAATAATAGAGTACCATCGTAGCTTCGGGAACATGTCGCAATTTAATCACCATTCGACCATTTTAGGGTGGGAAAATTGAAAGGACGAGAAAATGACAATTTCGGAACAATCACCCATATACTGCCTATAAAATATAACAAAAAAAAATCTAAACTACGTTTAATTTTCACAGTGTTTCATCAAAACGACAACAAAAAATGTAAGTTAACAATTTTTGTAATTCCACCTGGTGTAAGTCAATTTACGTCAAATAACTCTCTATCGCACCGACCGCACCACGTATAATGTGAAAGGAAATGCCAGATGAGAAAAATGGCAGCTCTATACGTCATTACTTTATGATTTCCTTCATATCTGGCACTTTTGGTTTTCAAGTATTTTATACAGTACAGGTTTATGAATTTGAAAGTACTATGAGGCAATACCAATCAAAGCCACAAACCTCTACATATAAAAAACTTTAAAAACAGAATTGCCAGCAGTCAAACAAATTCAAAATAATTAAAAGCATTCCCATATTTCACTACAATTAGCATCCGATTCCAAAACCTGCATTTGTACTGCCTGAGCAAATAAAAATTTAAAATTGGCGCAAAATGTCACTTCTTTTCCATTTGCATTAGATAAAGTAATGTCATTTAAAATCCAATGCAAATTAAAAAAACCCATAGTTATGTAGCAGGGTACGTTGAAGCAGATCATCTTGCTAAAGCGCGTTGTACTCTGCTGATTTGGTGACCTCTCTTAATCTACAGATTTGTTACCTGTATAACTTGATTGATCGCCGGACGAGGGATAGAGTCAACGTCGCATGCCCGGCCAGATTGGATTGTTGTTTTCTACGGATATATGGCCGGCTGTGTACTCGAGTAGGACTGGGTCGCTTATGCGATTGCCTGATTTGCGGCTACTCATTGGCGTGATTACGTCCCACTGTGATGTTGGGGGTTTCACTCACAACCGTCTTCCGGACGGGATTGACTATTGTTGCGTTTGCGGAGACGTAATGGAGGTGGAGTCCATTGATTACCTTCTCTCTCAATGGCCGACCCTACGGTAAAGGCGACGACGTTACTTTGGATGATATTCAGTAGATGGTCTTGCATCTCTACATGACTTGAAACAACTTCCCTCAAAGTAAGAATACAAGTTCCAAATTATCATTAAAATGTTTTGCTTGTAGAGACATTTCAAGTCCAGTGTTTGGTTGCGACCAAACCAGGTAATATTGAGAAAACCCGGTGGATAACCGTTGTATAAAACCAGTACATAAGTTTCAGTAGGGTGAACCGACTTAATCCTACCCTCACACTAATCCATTGCATGGGGGTTCTGTTAAAAAACACCCATACTCAAAAGTGACCATATTTATATTGCTCTAAATATTATTGAATACCCAAATTAGTTACGATCCTAAGTGGTTTTCCGACATTTTTTTCCCTCCCAATATTTATATGCGAGGTAAAAAAATTGGCATGGCAAGTTGTTGCCAAAATTTTGATCAATACCAAATTTTATTAAGATCGGTTATGATTTATTGGAGATATCCAGTCGACAAACCGGAAATACGCCCAACTTTTGTATTGGAGGTACGAAACTGTGGAGGGAACAATAGTCAGTTATTAATTACACAGTAGCTTTTAGCAAAATTTCGCCTAGTACCGAATTTTTTTACTATCGGTTGTAGTTTACGAGAGTTATCGTGTCGATCAACCGGTCATCCGCCCAACTTTTATGTGGGAGGTACCATAATGGGTGTGGCAAAACAGCGCATTTTCTATAGGAGAGTTTTATTTGATTAAATATTGACTAGTACAAACTTTCATAAAGATTGGTTCGGGTTTGCGGGACTTCTTGTGCCGAACAACCAGACGGCCAAACAACTTTTGTATGGGAGGTACCACAATGGGCGTGGCAAAATCACCCTTGTTTTAATCGGTAACGTGAAGCCTTACACCTAACGTGAAGTCTTACACCTAATTTCATTACGATCGGAAGTGTTTCACGCGATTTATCGGATTGACAACCCGGACGAACACCCTGTTTTGTATGGGAGGTACCAGAATGGCCGTGACAATCTCGCTCATTTCCTCCAGTTCAGGAGACATTTATAGATTAATAACCGGAACCTAATCACATCTACCAGAAGGGTTTGAAAGATTTATGATTTTGTGCTAAATGTGTCGATTTGTATGGGAGGTACCAGAAGGGGAGTGGTCACAACGCCCATTTTCAGTCCAAACTCAATATGGGAAAATAATGGTCACTGACAAAATTTCATTGTGATCTGTAAAGATTTACGGCGGTTATCGTGTTGACCAGCCAGCCAGACAGATAGAGAGACGGAGATGGCTTAATCGTTAGAAAATGTCGTAAAACAAATTTTATCCAAAGAGTGGCTCCTTCGATGCGTTACATTTTTTTCCATCACTATGGGTGAGGGTAAGTTTCTAAATTTTTTTTAATAAGTTTTCACAATTATAACGCGTGCTTTCGTAATACGCTCCATTTTTAACAATCGGAATAAACATATGTGACAGCCGCCAAATTTCGGAGTTGCCAATTGCACAACAAAAAATTACACCAAATTTAAAAAGTGCAATCTTACTGAGACACCCTTTTACATACAATAAAAATTTTGGTAGGGGTTTTAAAGAATTATTCATGTTGAAAATCCAAAGTTTTTTAACTGTTGCTGAATATGGTAATAATTTTTAATTTCTAAATTAAATTTATACAGCCATATCGTCGTATTTAGATTTGCTACCGTTCGAGCATACATGGTTTTTTTTTTAATTAGCATCGCATTTTAATTTGCATTACTTCATCTAATGCAAATGCAAAAGGATTACCATTGTTGGCAATGGCAATTAAAAAATGTTGAATTTGCATTTGCTCAGGCAATGCAAATGCAGGTTGTGGCATCGGATGCCAATTCTAGTGAAATATGGGAATACTTACAATTATTTTGAATTTTTTTGACTGCTGGCAATTCTGTTTATAAAGTATTTTATATGTAGAGGTTTGTGGTTTCGATAGGTATTACCTCGTAGTACTTTCAAATTCATAAACTTGTACAATATAAAATATTTGAAAACCAAAATTAACAGATATGAAGAAAATGATTTGAAAATGACTACAATTGTCAATGGTATTGAAAGTTTTTTGAATTTGCATTTGGACAGGAAATTCAAATTCAACAACAAATTATAATTGTCATATAATTAATTTACATACATGGGGTATGCGTTGGAGTAACGAATGCTTTTAACTGTCAGTTTGTGTGGAATTTAGAATTTGTAACTGACAGTTAGTTGTAAATTTCTTGACGAAATTGGGCAGAAATCATATTTAAATAGAATTTTTTTTTAATTTTATAATTCACATTTATGTGCTTCAAGATAGATTCAGAATCTAACTAGAAAATGTATGAACCACTTTACATTACAGAGCTCAGTTGAAAAATTTGCAGAGCTAAGTTGTTATTCTATATCAGGGATATATGTATTTAGATATAAATAAATCGGATCGGAGCAATATATTTAAGAACCAACATTTAAATTTCAGAAAATAAAGGGTTGTCCAATTTGAATGATATGATTTCTTTAAAAAAACACACTAATTGTTAAGGAAATTCAAATAGTTTTCAACGATACAATTAAGTTCTGAATAAAACATCTTTCAAATGGCCTCCACGCCTTCTTTTGCAGGGACGAATTCGATGAACCCAATTTTCGAGCACTTTTTCAACTAAATCCAGTCGTATGTCATGAATAGCATATTCAATATTGACTTGTAAAGTTTGAAGAGAGTCTGGTTTATTGCTAAAGACCAAGGACTTCAAATAACCCCACAAGAAATAGTGTAAATGTGTTGAATCACAAATTCTTGGAGGTCATTCAATGTGACAATTTCTTGAAATAATCGCATCTCCGCAATAATTCGGTTATTGCCAATGGCAAAGGTCCAATTGCTTCAGTTCTTGAGTGATAACAATTTAATACGGATGCAAGCCCAAATCCTTTCTCAAAATCCGCCAGGTTGTGGTTTGAGACAGTCCAAATTGTTGACAGCGCCTTGGTGTCGATAAATTGCGGTCTTCAGCAACACTTGCCTGAACGGCAGCAATATTTTCATTACTTCGAGCGGTTCTTTATCTTATAGGCACTTCAACATTATGTAAAGAAAATGTACACTCGGAATTTGCAACAATTTGACGAATAGCGATCACAGGTGGACGATTATTAGGACCATAAAATGGCAAAAGCGCACGAAAAGTTGCAATTGGAAAACGATTATTTTGATAAAAAAAGATTGAATAATTTGTAAACGTTGTTCTTGCGTTTATCTCGCCATGATGAAATTGTTAACATTACTGAATACAATGAACAAAAATTACAGATCATGACGTACAACAAATAACCGAAGCGTTAAATAGTATTGGAAAAGACTCAAATTGGAAAACCCTATATATTGCTCCGAACGCCAGGAATTCGTTTTTATTTATATATATGTTAACACAGCTCTGCTAACAACTATAACAGAGCTCTGTAAAGCTAAGTGGTTCGTGTCTTTGCTAGTTATGTTACGAATCTGTCTAATACGAGAACGCACATAAAGATTATTTAGATTTGGAAATTTCATTATTTTCATTAAAATTTATGAAATTCATTAAGACCAGAATGTAATGTTCTATTTTTATATGATTTTGGATTTGTTTAAGAACACAATTTGGGGAAGCCTCTGTTCACAGCCGTAAAATAATGGGATTTCGGTTTGTTGGAATATTACGTTTAAAAACCCCCATCAACTGGTTTTACGGGGGTATCTACCGGACACTCTACTACCAGGGCGACATAGTTGAAGTAACTTTTCATCAGTAATATGTACAATTGGCTCGTTAGGAAGATATTTGAGTTATATTGCAAAATAAAATTCCCAACTTTCTAAAAAACATCCTTTATTGACTCGATTTGGTCTTTTTTGTATTTTATTATAAGAAGATGTTGCACTTTGATCTCTATTGGTTTAGATTTTTGGGTCAATGTGAATTTGTTTTTTTTTTGCTTTAATTGCGTTTTATAATCCAAATATTATTCTGTGAGATTTCCAGTGTTTATAAACGACTATTTTCTTAAAATTTTGTAAAAAAATACAGGAATTTGTATATATAAGTGTCTACTTATATATTTATTTTAAATAGTAAATGCTTATGCACTTGATGTTATTCGTTTCCTTAATTTCATTCAATATTTTGAATCACTTTTGTTTTTTTTTAATTGCAAACATTTTAAATTGGCACAAGTTGCAAGTAGTCATTGTGAGGTTTACTTGTGTACATGACTCTGATGCCGATATATTTTATTTTACAAATTAAATATAATTTATTTCATTTACATTTTTATAACTTCGATGCAGTTTAAAGATGAGACATTTTTTCCCAGAATTTAATAACACAATATTTTTTCTGTTATTTTACCCCACCATATTGCATTTCTGATTTGTCGTAATTTCGTTATGGGGGGATACGCGCGACGGCTTCTTCAGCTTCTGACGAGACCCGTAAACGTTCTCAAAAAAAAACAAAGATACAAGATCAACATATTTGTAATTCTTTACCACTCATGTATGTGTATTATTGTGGATATAACGATGAATCTTTAAGATACGAAATACACGCGTTCACAATAAGAATTGTTTCCGTTTATGGCACACAAATGAATAGAATCTTTTCATTTAGAACATTTTCGATGTGTTTTGTTTTCTTTCTTTCCTCATAAATTCATTTTCCACATTTTCAGAACTTCGCCGCTCACTCTTTACTTTACCGATATCCAACATGCACCCGCATTCAGTGGCGTGAGTGTAACAATCAACCAAGTCGCGCGCGTTTTCCACCAGAACCAAACGTTATGTCCGACGTTTACTCGTAGACTGAAAAATGGCCTCTCGAAATTGTGGGATTCTTGCTACACAAACTTCCAAAGTCAAATACACAACCACAACAATAACAACAACGACCAACACCACCGTTAATATACAGGGCGCACCCGCGAGTTACTTTAGTTTTGTTCAATTCAGGCTGGTCCGCCTGTCGGTTGTTTGGCTGACGTCTCTTCTTCTCAGCGCATTACGGTGGTGCTTCTGTATGTTCGATGACGCTATTTTTTTCGTTTACCCTCAAGATTTTCCCAACTCACGAAAATGCCTTTTCCACTTCGTCCCCAACAATGTTCTTTTCTTTTTAGGGTGTTTATTGCTCATTACATGACCTAAGTATGTGTGCTTGTTGTGATGTTTACAAAATAATTCTCCGAGTATTTAAGAGCAAACTGAGAACAAATTTCAGAGTGTTTTTTCAAGTGTGTGTATGAATCACGAGGATCCTCCTCATCCTCCAAGAAAAGTGTACATCTGAAGGCAACATGTGTTGGGTTGTTATTTTAAATGGGTGGATGAGCAAGAGTCACAGTGTTTAGAAATCGTTACTTATTGGAACGAAGTACCTTATCGCACGTTCCAGGATGGGAGCTAAATGAAAGAAAATTAAACAACTTTTGTTTTAACACTAATATAGTATTATCAACTATATTGGGTACTTTTGCTTTGGTTTGTGTCTAGACTAACATATGTTGGGAAATTTATTGTTTAATGGGAAGTTTTCTAGGTATAGCCTGTAACAAATATTTAGTAGTTATATGCAATATTCTAGTCGGTGGTGATATGGCTTTGCAATTCGATGGCCATCAGATATTCGACTCTAAGTAACGTGATGTACATATGTATTCTTGTTTCGAAATGATATTTTTGTTGAAAATTATTTTAGGTTTTGAGATGAATATTTTTTGACTTTTGTTTGGGAACAAAAAAACCCCATTTATTGCTTTCAACGACATCTAGAAAATTACACATTACACTAAAATTATCCCAACACTTGTGCTTCATCTATTAGTTTACTTTATCTATGTTATCAACTATATTGGGTACTTTTGCTTTGGTTTGTGTCTAGACTGAAATATGTTAGGATTTGTTTTCTTTAATAGAAAGTTTTCTAGGTGGAGCCTGTAACCAATATTTAGTATATATTGTAGTTTTGAACCCAATAAAAAATAAATTTAGAAAAGCCAAAGTGAAAGAAGTTTAAAACAAGAATATTTTCTTAAAAAAAGTAAATTTTCTCAAAAAATTAACCTATTCATATTCTTAAACAAACTACCTTTACGAACAAAAATACCTTAATTAAAAAAGCGCAGTTGCTTAAAAAAAGTACATTTTCTTCTTTTCTTGAGATAAGTAGACTTTCTAAAAATAAGTAAATTTTCTTAAAAAAATAACATTTCTTTGAAAAGTACCTGTTCTTAAAAAAATTACTTCTTTGTAAAAAGTTCATAGTCTCATGGCTTTTTCTTAAAGAAAGTATTTCTTCTTAAAAATAGTAGCTTATCTTAAAAAATTACAGCAGACAGTTGTCCGAGGCCTTCGGCCACGGACTGTCCCTGCAGGCTGTGTCAGAGACATTTGCTTATATTATTTATCATTTATTGTTATATATGTTTTCTGTCTTATCGGATGGCGTATTCTACGTTAAACTTAATGGCCGTGTCTCTGACACAGTCTGTAGGGACAGTCCGTGGCCGAAGGCCTCGGACAACTGTCTGCTGTAATTTTTATATTTACCAACGGCATTTGATTCAAGTCCGTTTAAAAAAAAATATTATGTTCAATTTTTTTAAACTTAATTTAATTTATGTAGTTTAATTAATATTTTTATTGAAATAAGTTCTGCGAATGTTGAGAGGGCCGCCCTAATATTAAAAAAGGTTTACCTTATCGAGTTTTCGCATTAGCATTCGAGCGTTGTGTGAAAGCTTTACGCTTTACAATTCAAACTTAATATTACAACAGCTTTATTGAAACTTTCGCAAAAAAGTTTTATTACGATAGCTTACTGTTTGTTTCACTTTTTACTAGATACATGTTGCCAAGCAACATTAGCTTGCTGTTCGTTTCACTTTTTACTAGATACATGTTCCTAAGCAATGTTGAGCAACCAAAAACACTCAACCAAACACCACACATATGTTTGAGTGTATGTGTTTAAACAATTTTCATTTGAGAAATTAAAATACTAGAAATATATCAACCAATATGAAATGTATATCAAACGAAAGATAACATCTTCATTTACCTACAAAAAAATTCATCTAGCCGTTTCCTCAAATTCAATGAAATAAAGATTACAACAATAAAAACCTGACATGACTGCTCATACCGTAAGGTAAGACGTATTCTACGTCAAAAAAAATTTTGCTTTTACTAAAAGAAGTACCTCTCTTTAAAAAAGGGCCTTTTCGGGAAATGTAATATATTATCTTACAAAAATTATCTAAAAATATAATCTTTAAAAAAAAATACATTCGATAAAAAAAATGTTTCTTAAAAAAAGTTTATCATTTTACAAAAAGTACCATTTCTGAAAGATCCATTTAAATTATCGTAAATGTAATTCTTGTGCTGAGTTCTTTAATTTTCGATTAAAAGGACAAAGTAACGCTTTGTCTTCTTATTGACTAATCACTAATTTTAATTTAATACTCAAATTTTCCAGAGTCCTGAATATTGAAATAGATTACAGGAAACTCCCGACTTCTTTAATTTACTTTTCAATGTCAAAGGAATGAAAGTTTAGCAAAAAACATACGGAAGTAATTGCGAAAAAATAACACAATTCGCAAAGGAACTTGCCTAACTTACTATGTATATCACGACGAGTTCAGAATGCGTCGATTCGCACCTAAAACTTGTCCATCCCTATGTGAAATTTAACTGGTTCAAAACTAGACACTTGACTGGTTTCTTGTGGGGTAAGAACCGGTCCTAGTTGTGGAACTAGTGTATGGGAGGAACCGGTAGATTTGTATGAGCTGTCCTCCGAGGTGTTAATTAATACCTTACGACCAATTCGGTTACAGTTCAATAGTTCTGGTCCTTAAACCAGTCCTTGTACTAAACGTGAAAGAACCTGTTCAGTTTTTTATTCGTATAGAAAATTAACTTTCTTGTTTCTAGTAGGACCCCTTTCATTTCGATATAGTAGGTAACATGTACCATTTGGTAACATGGGTCCGATCCATTTGCTCTTTATCCAAATTTTTTTTAGTCTTGCCTTACCAACTGCAGTTTAGCTCAATTGACTCTTCCCTAATACTTTGAATCCAGTGTGGAGACATATCCCCTCCTCACCTATCACAGGACAAGTACTTTTAGCCAATTCAAACCCCATTCCCCGTACGGATAATTCGCAAACATCGAACAGATAACTGAAGTTCTTTTGGGGACTGTAGTTGGGAGAAACGAACTTCTGTTAAGCCATACATGTCATTTCGTTTGGGAGAACCGAAAAATATTTTCAGCAAACGATTTATAAAAAATATAAGCTGAAAACGTTTGCGAGAAACGAAAAACGGTTCCGCCAACTGAGCCCTGGTTACAGCAACCGAGTTGTAGTTGACCTTAACTAAAAAAACGGTTGCGAGAACTGAAAAACGTTTACAGTAAACGAGTTATGGAAAAGTAGAGCTGAAAAAACGTTTGTGAAAAACGAAAAACGGTTCCACCAACTGTTCTTTCGATAAGCGACGTGGCTTGTCGACTTGCAAAACTTGATGCGTTAATTGCATTTAATACGGGAATAACTTTAAATTATCACGAATTATGCAACGAACTGCGACGACTGGATGTTGAAGGTGACCTCTCCACGTTTGCCTCTACAGCCTGAATGTTCTCATCAGACCGCCTCGGACCACGTCGGCCCTGTTGTCTGGCATTACCAAGTGGCGACAAAATTTGTTGTAAATGCTTAATGGTGTAGTTAGAAGGCGATATTTTCGTTCTCACTATTGAACACATGTTTTGAATATAAAGCTGTACGATAACCAGTGTTGCCAATTTAGCGGATTTTCCGCTAAATCTAGCGGATTTTTAATGCCCATCGCGGTGAAAAATGTGTTTTAGCGGCTAGCGGAAGTTTTAGCGGTTTTTGTAAATGCACCAAATTATTAAAATGTTGTCATTACCTTGGTCAAATGCAGAGGTCGAAAGTTTTCAGTCAACTAAATATTGTTAAAACAAAGTTACGAAACAGATTAATAACAAGTACTGTAAATGCCGTGCTTAATGTCAGGTAAGTTTTTAAATTAATATACACACCTATATTTTCAACAATATTTTTCTCGTTTTTTAAATTTCAGATATGGTCTCAAATGTAATAATAAATGTTGTTACGAGTATGAAGTTCCAACATCATTACTTAAAAATGTCGGAACACTTGCCGCATATACCAGTGAAACAGCGGAAGACTGGTCGTACAATTTTAACTATATAGTTTAACAAATTCAAAATTTTTTCACTATACGTATATGTATATATACATATATATATATATATGTATATTCCTTTTAAGGAAAAATAAATAAAATTCGAATGTGTTTCGTAAATAAAATGCGTTTTATTTCGATATTCTTATAATTTAACGGATTTTTGAAAAATTTTCCCGCTAAATAAAATTTTTAGCGGATTCTAGCGGAATTTTGCATACATTTGGCGGTATTTTACAGAAAATACTTGGCAACACTGACAATAACAGCGCATTGTGGTGGCGTATACTGATCCATGCCACAAATGTACTTGGACTGATGCTTCAAACGCGAGGTGTCATAAACCGATCTGAAGACAAACGCAAAAGTTATCGAATTGCCAGTTGAGGAAGGGTTAAATGTTCCTCCCTGTAGTCCTCTACAGGCCATTGAAGTTTCGATTCCTAGCGTACTTTGGAACATAAATGGATAGTAATAGAAAAATATATTTTCAAAATTTTGACAGATCTTGTTTTCTACGGCAGCATTTTGACGGTCCCGTAGTTAGGTCTTTATTACACGCTGAAAAATAACGACCTCTCTAACATATTCTCCCAATCATATTCTGCAGGAACCATGTATTTGTTTGGAACACACTCCAAACATTAATATGTTTGCAAGTCCCAAACTCACTTGTGTTTAAATGTAAACAGCATCATGTTTACTGGCAAACTTGTATGCTTTTACGTGGAAACATATGTGTATTTCCCCCCAAACATAATAATATTTAAAATCGAATTATTCTTTGATTTCAATTTATATGTATGTATTATTTATTATAATTAATTTCATCAATATAAATCCACATTTATAAATAAGTAATACAAAATATTAAAAGATCTAAAACGGCTTTTTTTACATTTAGGTGCATTGAATGCATTATATGTTTTTTTTTTCATGAAATGAGAATCTGCTGCTCTTTTGCTTCTCCTTTCTTTGTTGTCTTTCACTTTTTTGTTTTCGGAAGGTTTCAGCAATGCGTCGGTTATCACTATGCGTTGGTACACAAAGAATATATTTATATACAATTCTAGTTCATGCAAGCCAAGCGTTTATTTCACAAATGGTCCGCCGTTCCGATTCTCTCAGTAAAGGCTCGAACATGCAAAGGGCTTCACGTTGTTGCCCTTCCCAGTTTCTTTCCTCGAAATCGTTTCTCACTTTGGTAGCACATACATGAATATAATGAATGAATACATGAAACTGAAACGCGATACATTAGACAAAATAAGTAAGACTGGCTTCATCTGCAATTTGCACGCACTTTCAGGAATATTTATGACTCACTCACTGAGAGAATAATGCAAAAATACAGACGCACACTAGACACAAGATAGACTCTCGCGGTGTCCTTCTTTTATTCTTTAGCTCTCGAGAGAGCATAGACAGTGCAACAAACACAGCTGTATTAGTATCACAAACATAAATATATGCGGGTCGCAAACACATATATTCTAACATATTAATCATTGTGTCTCAAACATGTAACATTGAATACCAAACACAATATGTTTGGACACAAGTATATTATATTTGGGACCAACTCCAAACACACTTTATATTTGCATCCAAACAAGAAAAAAAAGACAGATTTTTCAGCGTGTACGCATCTGTTGAGACCCCCACTTTTGAAATTCCGAAAAAATCGATTTTCAGTACAGGTTTGACTGGAGTTACTTCGTATTTCTAATCAAACGCATAAACCTTAACATATAAAGGGTGTTTTTTTGACGTAGATAGAACTTACGAAAGGGTTAGATGTTAAACGAACTGTCATACTGCACTCACTTTTTGACAGTATACTCTGGTAACTTTCAAAATCATCGATTCGCGCAACTTATAGACGACTTCGTATTTTTATAACGCACATAATCGTCTATCTGAGCAAGCCATTCGTCGCACTGTGGATAAATTTCATACCACAAAGCATCTAGATGATTCAATAACACCAACACGTCAAAATAATGTGCGTACTGAAGAAAACATCGCCGCTGTGAACGAAAGTGTGGAAGAAGCTCCAAATTTATCGATTATTTATCCATTTCGTTGACAATTTTGCGCAAAGATCTTGGCCTACACCCGTATTAGATCCAGGAATTAAAGCCATGAGATCTTCATTGGTGTCGTTCTTTCGCCGATTGGCCTCTAGAGCAGTTGGAAACTGACCCGATGTTAAATAGCAAAATTCTGTTCAGCGAGGAGAGTAATGTTTGGCTTAACGGGATTGGTAATATACAAAATTAATGAACAATCTGTAGATGCTACAGAGTTATTTACATTGAGAAAAATTACATTGACCCGGGAGTGATGTGATTTCAATAGGATGGCGCTGCGGGCCATACGGCGACCGGAACCATCGATTTATTGCAATCAAAATTTAACGATAAGTTGATTTCCGGATATGGACCTCTCAATTCGCCTCCCAGGACGTGAGATTTGACACCTCTCGATTATTTCTTGCGGGGCTGCGTGACTTCACCTACCACCACTTACACTTCTTCGACTACGGCCACATCGCTTAATGAACGGCGTCACTATCGAGTAATAAGCTATGAAATAGCTTCTGAAAAAATTGTTCGGAGCCGGAGTAAAAGTGTAGGTCCGAATCAGCGGGTGAAAACTGGAAAGCGCACAGCTCAGTGATTGTGGGAAGCTCTCCCCTATCCCTTCATAGATGGAATGGGAAAATATTTATTTATTTGTCTATACCTTGTCAAATATTTGTATGTGCAAAATAATTTGTTTCTTTCCTTCTGAAAACTAACTGTAATTTAATGTCGACCATATAAATTTTTTTCGATAAAATCCCTCTGTCTTTATCGTATACTTTTTTCTCTTTTGAACTTCAATAGAAAATAATTATATGTGCAGTCGCGATCCTGACACTTTAAAGTGAACAACTCTGTTTTTCTCGGGTGTTTAGTATAAAATATCTTTCTGTACGTGAGTAAAGTGATCGTTGTGAATATAATCTAAGAAACGTTTTATTCACAGTTTTGTTTCTAGTTGAACATGCTACGTGGAAGTGAACTTACGGATGAGGAGCGCGGAAAAATTGTTGGAATGAGACTTGCAGGTAGAGGAATTGACGAGATTGCAGCTGCGGTAAATCGGCATCGAAATACAGTTTCGAATTTTCTCAAACACCCCGAAAACTATAGTTGTATTAAGCGAAGTGGACGCATCCCAACTGTAGACCAGAGGACTAAGCGGCGCATTCGGCATTTAGCAGCTAATGAGAATATGAGTTGTAGGGAAATAAAGGTGGAATTGTGTCTAAATGTAACGAGACAGCGTATCCAGCAACTGCTAAAGGACGATATGGGTCTTCGGTACCAAAGAAAAATGGCCAAACCACGCCTAATCCAGCGCCATAAAAATGCGCGTATTGCTTTCGCAGAAAAGTACAAATTTTAAGAGGACGAATTTGAAACCATTATATTTAGTGATGAGAAAAAGTTTAATTTCGACGGACCTGATGGACAGCATAAATATTGGAGAGATTTACGACATCCTCGGCAAACGTGCTACAAGCGAAACCACGGTGGTGGATCGCTTATGATATGGGCTGCATTTGGAGCACGAGGGAAGTCAGAAATATGCTTTGTCCCAACTAAAATGAATGCGGAAGTATACGTTGATCTGTTGGACAGCAATTTAATTGACTTTGCTGGCGAACTATTTGGAGATAAATGGACTTTTCAACAAGTCAACGCCCCGATCCACATTGCTCGGCTCACAAGGGATTTTGTAAGTCCCGAAATATTCCATTACTGGAGTGGCCAGCCATAAGTCCCGACCTCAACCCAATTGAAGACCTCTGGGGGATACTTTCCGCCAAGGTGTTTTCAAAGTCGATGCAGTATACGACGCTTAAAGAACTAAAACTAGCAATATTGGCGGAATGTGAGAAAATTGACATGTCCACTTTAAGCAACTTAGTGAGTTCTATGTCACGTACGTAACAACAAGTTCTTATACACAAGGGCAACTCAATATCATTTTAATTACATATTTTAATTGGATAAGAATAAGAATTAAATTTAAGTTTCATTTTTGCATATCTAAATATTTTCTGTGAAGAATATATCAAACACTGTTTTTATTCTAAAAAAGAAATGACAAAATACGCTTTCTTATTATTTTAAAGAACACATACATATAAAATAAATACCAAAAAAATTTAGTTTTCACAGCTCCAACTCAACATGATACACTGCACATATAAATATTTGACAGGGGTACTGATAAACCAGCAACATTTAACGCCTTGGAGGCCGCTTCGTTATGAACAGCCCGAAATCATTTTCATGTGTAATGTATTGATTTTTCGAATAACATTTTTTGTCTTGATTCAAATATAATTTTTGGTGTTAGTTTTTAAAAATTCAATTTCTATTGGGCTTAAAAGATAATTATATAATACTCGAAAACCAAAAATTCCATATATCAAGCAAAAGGGTTTAAAATAAATACGTCTGCCAATGGTATGACAATTTTTTAGAGCTTGTATGTAATTACAATTTAAATGAAACTACAAGTTATAATTGGTTTCACGGATTTATTTTCTGTTGTGTTTTATTCCGTCGGAAATACCATCCAGTTTGCATTTTACTAACTGTGGCAGGTTTTCGCTCATTGTCGATCTGACGTTGATCATGGTACCGCTCTTTGTGAGTCTGTTGAATCTGCCCATATGTCCTCCATCAAACATTCATGTGTTGGTTGGATACAAGATGCATTTCGCATTTATGGGATTTGTTTTTAGTTAATGCAGTGCCTAGTATACAACCTTCGATATTCTTTGTCTGTACTGATTTATTCAAAATATTCGCAACTTAGTCCACTATGGGGCCATGCCACTATCCTCCACAGCAAATCCACGGGTAGAGAGAGGAAAAAATCACAGAGACATCTCAATGCTACACTTACCACAGGGACAAAAGGTTCCCATTACATCCCATGAAGGGATTGGGGAGAGCTTCTCAAAACCAGTGAGCTGTGCGCTTTCTAATTTTTCACTCACTGATTGGAACCTACACTTTTACACCAGTTCCTAATGGTATTTTGAGAAGCTTTTTCATGGCTAAATACTCGATAGTGTTTCCATCACTAAGCGAGGTGGCCGCTGTCGGAGGAAATGTAAGAACCCACGTTCTCATGCATACGAGCCGCGCACACTAGCCAGTGCACCACCAACGGCCACACTTACCAGAAGACCTCACAGAATATTTAGACACATCCCGACAGTACTGAATCACAGTTAACACACATTTCACATTGGGTATGATAAACCTGACAAGATGTACGTACAATGGTTCAAAGGAGTGTCATATGATAACTGGCAAAAATTACGCTGCAGTGTTGCAGTGAGTTGAAATGCACCCTAAGACGGTGTGGTATAAGAGACAGGATAACTGCGTCTCTCTGCTGAACCCCAAAATTCTTCTAGACAGCTCAGGCCGTGATATGGAGGTAGAGTACTCAAAAACGAAAACAGGTCTACCGGTTTTTTTGGACTTTCAGCGAACGCCGATTTCATGAAAACTAGCACTTTTGAACAACGTATGGAACCAGTTTTTTCCGATCGCTTTCACAGTTTTTTTTAATTTATTTTGTTCCAAATATTATCTTTCAAACAAGAAATTTAAATTCACTGTACAAGGAATTGTATGGAAAATACCGCAAGCACATTGGTATCTTTCCAAACAACTGATGGTGAAGATATGTGACAGTCCTGCGAGAAACTATACTGGTTCAGGACCAGTCACGGTCCTAATTCTAGAAATAAAGTACGTCGGAAACAGGTACGTTTTGGATAGCGCTGTCCTCCTGAGGTTAGACTTAACACCTATTAGACACTTTATGTCATATCGTGTTGCTTCATGTAATAATCTTGTTGAGTATCTCCACTGTTTATTATTTATCATTTTTAAGCATTTTTTTTTTGGATGATATGCATCTAGTGAAGGATTTGGCTGCTTTATACCATATTGGAGATGCATATGTTAGAATTGGTTTTATGATACACTTGTACATCAGATTTTTATACCCTCACCCATAGGGATGGGGGTATATATCATTTAATACGTTAAAAAATTTAACACATAGAAGGAACCATATTAGACCCTTAGTATCTTTAGACGAAATTCGTTTTAGGACTTTTTAAGACGTTTGAGCCATGTCCGTCTGTCTGTCTGGCTAGCTGGTCAACACGATAACTGCCGTAAGTCTCTACAGATCACAATGAAATTTTATCAATGACTATTGTTTGCCAATATTGACTTTGGGATTGAAAATGGGCGTTTTGACCACGCCCCTTCTGGTACCTCCCATACAAATCGACACATTTAACACAAAATCATATTTCTTTCAAACCTTTCTTCTGGTAGATGTGATTAACTTCAACTCACACACCGGTTAATAATCGAACTGGAGAAAATGGGCGAGACTGTCGCGCCCATTCTGGTACCTCCCATACAAAACAGGGTATTCGTCAGTGTTATCAATGCGATAAATCGCTTGAAACACTTCCGACCTTAATGAAATTAGGTATAAGGCTTCACGTTATCAAAAGCCAATCACTGATTAAAACAAGGCTAATTTTGCCACGTCCATTTTGGTAACTCCCATACAAAAGTTGTTTGGCCGTCTGGTTGTTCGGCACGAGAAATCCCTCAAAACCTAACCAATCTTTATGAAAGTTGGTACTAGTCAATATTTAGTCAAATAAAACTCTCCTATAGAAAATGAGCTGTTTTTCCACACCCATTCTGGTACCTCCCATATAAAAGTTGGGCAGATGACCGGTTGATCGACACGATAACTCTCGTAAACTACAACCGATTTTAATAAAATTCGGTACTAGGCAAACTCTTTCTAAAAGCTACTGCGTAATCAATAACTGACTATTGTGCCACGCCCAGTTTCGTACGTCCCATACAAGAGATGTGCGTATTTGCGGTTTGCCGACTCGATATCTCCAATAAATCATAACCGATCTTAATAAAATTTGATGCTGATGAAAATTTTGGCAACAACTTGCCATGCCCATTTTTGTACCTCGCATATAAATATTCGGAGGGAAACTAATTTGGGTATTCAATATTATTTAGCGCAATGTCAATCTGCCATTGAATAGGGTCACTTTTGAGTATGTGCATTTTTTAACAGAACTCCCACGTAATGGATGACTTAGGGTGAGGGTATGATTAAGTCGGTTCACCCGACTAAAACTTATGTACTGGTTATTTTGATCGTTTAGTGGTGATCGCCTTTTCAGGAACGTCCACAGCGTACGGAACGACTTAACGGCTTTGTCGCATGTTATCTCAATGTGTGTGAAAACGTAGCTTTTTATCAAATGTTAAAAATTAAAATAAATGGTTTCCCGTTACATCCCACGAGGGGATTAGGGAGAGCTTCTCACAACCAGTGAGCTGTGCGCGTTCTAGTTTTACACTCACTGATTGGGACCTACAGTTTTACACCGGTTCCGAACGGTATTTTAAGAAGCTTTTTCATGGCTAAATACTCGGTAGTGTCGCCGTCACTAAGCGAGGTGGCCGCCGTCGAAAGAAATTTAAGGTGGTCAGAGTAGGGATCGAACCCACGACCTCATGCACAAGAGCCGCGCCCACTACCATTGCACCACCGACGGCCAAATGTTATCAAATGTTACTCCAAGATATTTAACATAGTCTTGGATATTTATTTATTATTATTGACTGAGAGACTTCTTCTTGGTAATATTTTCTGAGATTTGTTGAAAGGGAATAATATTGCTTGGTTTTTGTCTTTGTTAATTTTAATTTTCCAATTTCTATAGTACTTATTACAGGTGATAAGGCATTCTCCATCGTTTTAAGTAAAGTAATCGTTTATTCTGGTGTGTATTAGTTTTTGAAACATCTTACTAAGATTGCTAAATAGACTTATTGGCCTATACCTACTAGGGCTGTACTTGGGTTAGTTTGGCTTCAAAACTGGAATTATCTTAGCATTTTTAAAGATTTTTGGGAAGTAATTTAAATTACGACAACTGATACATATGATGCAGAGTAACTGTATGGCTTTCTCAGGAAGCTTTTTTAGCAGAAGGTTAGGGATGTTGTCGAATCCTGGAGATTTTGACGTTTAAAAATTTTTTAAAATATTTTCTATTTCATTTGGCGTTATAAATGAGGCTCCTTCACTATCAGTAGGCGCAGCTTTGAAACTTAGTACCGTTGAGTTAATCGTTATATCGGATGCATGGGAGTAGTTAGTAGTTAGGGTATTAGATTTTGCAAATGTAAAAAGTTTAGTGTTGTTTTGCATAAGATATGGGATTTGCATTTTTCCACTTCCTCTTAACTACCCGACTTATTTTCCAGAAACGTTTATCTCCCGGTTTCATACCTGTTAGTCAATTAGTCCATTTTCTGTTCCTGTCTTTAGAAATTTTCTTATCTATAATTTTCGTCAGAAACTGAATACATTGGTGATAGAAGTCAGCTAGTTGAGTATTAGACGCTCGCTGATATATTCTTTCAAACTTTTTTCTATCTCCGTTAGTAAATTATAATATCAATTGGTAAGACGTTGCCTCTTATCTGGTGGATTTTAGGGACGGATGAATTTCTTGGGTTAGGGATGAGATTGGTGAATTTCTCTATTTCGCGATCATTGGCCGTACTACTATGGTACGTACATCTCTACTGAAAAGATTATGTTTTTACAAATTTTCTCCAATTAGCATTATTATAGTTGTAGTGATCAGTGTCGATAGTTTCGTATGAGAATCAATTTAGGGAACAGAGAATTGGAGGGTGATCAGAAGGAATTTCGTAGTCTAGAGTTGTTAAATTTAAATTAAGTGATGTATTGTTTAATACGAGATCAACTGTAGAAGATCTATGGTACCCTTGGTGTCAGGACTAAAGACAAAAAAGATGCATTAGAATTGTACATGATAAATTGTTAACTCGACAATTCCATGTCGAATGTTTTGCATTAAGGTCTCCAAAGGGAATAAACTCATCGTTCATTGCTGTTAAAGCAATGATATCGTTAGTGAAATGGGCTGTATTCTTTGGAGAGTGCGCAGTAGTAATAACAATCTTCTTGTTGTTTATGAATACCTCTACCCAAAGATTTTCAATTGTTGTTGTTTTTGTTATGGGAAGTAATTTGTGTTGTCCTCTAAAAAAAATACTTTTTCTTACAAAAAGTCCTTTTCTTAAAAGTATCTTTTGTTAAAAGTAAAATATTACTATTTATTTTCTTGAGATATGTAGCCTTTCTGAAAATAAGTAAATTTTCTTAAAAAAAATAACCTTATCCTTAAAAGAGTACAACTTCTTCAAAAAGTACCTGTTCTTACAAAAGTACTTCTTTGTAAAAAAATCCAATGAGTGTTCGAACTCACGGGCGATGTGTTAACACCTTTTTGTTACACATTACCTGTTCGATTTCTATGAACACATTAGTAAATGTTACATTGGAAAATAAAAAAAAGCGTTCAATCATATGATGACGTTACATTTAAATAATATTAATACTTAAAATTATTTAAAGACCCAGTGCAAGCACATGTGTCATTATTTGCTTGCTCAATACTTTTTGTTTTATTCCCACAAAAGTCAAAGAATGCAAAGCAACAGACACTTGTACATACCGAAGATCAACATAAAATACTTTTTTAATATTACTCCAAATTAATACTCCAAATTAAAACACTTCAATCTCGGCTCGCCGATATCGGATCGCCTTAATTTTTGGCCTAAACTCTTCGTCGTAACCCGCACTAGCTTTTTAATCCAAAAATTAATAAAATCGGCTATGAATTTCCGGAGAAAATCGCGTGGGAAAATTATATGAAAATCGCCCAATAATCACTTTCAATACCGACTGCCAAGCAACGAACAAACAAACGATGATTTACTCTTACAAACCTAACACTTGTGTATGTATTAAATTTATAGTTTACTGCCCTAGAGGCGCGCGTATAGATGTTAACACATCAAAAAAATTTATACTGTTATGGGGTTTTCTTACAGATTGTACTCCTTCTTAAAAATAGTACCTTTTCTTAAAAAATCTGATGAGTGTTCGAACTCACGGGCGATGTGTTAACACCTTTTTGCTACACGGTACCTGTTCGATTTCTATGAACACATTCGTAAATGTTACATTGGAAAATAAAAAACAGCGTTCAATCATATGATGACGTTACAGTTAAATAATATTAATACTTAAAATTATTTAAAGACCCAGTGCAAGCACATGTGTCATTATTTTCTTGCTCAATACTTTTTGTTTTATTCCCACAAAAGTCAAAGAATGCAAAGCAACAGACACTTGTACATAGATACATACATTGTTATATTCGTACGATATAACCGAAGATCAACATAAAATACTTTTTTAATATTACTCCAAATTAAAACACTTCAATCTCGGCTCGCCGATATCGGATCGTCTTAATTTTTGGCCTAAACTCTTGGTCGAAACCCGCACTAGCCTTTTAATCCAAAAATTAATAAAATCGGCTATGAATTTCTGGAGAAAATCGCGTGGGAAAATTATATGAAAATCGCCCAATAATCACTTTCAATACCGACTGCCAAGCAACGAACAAACAAACGATGATAAGACAAAACCGAAGATCAACATAAAACACTTTTTTAATATTACTCCAAATTAATACTCCAAATTAAAACACTTAAATCTCGGCTCGCCGATATCGGATCGCCTTAATTTTTGGCCTAAACTCTTCGTCGAAACCCGCACTAGCTTTTTAATCCAAAAATTAATAAAATCGGCTATGAATTTCCGGAGAAAATCGCGTGGGAAAATTATATGAAAATCGCCCAATAATCACTTTCAATACCGACTGCCAAGCAACGAACAAACAAACGATGATTTACTCTTCCAAACCTAACACTTGCGTATGTATTAAATTTATAGTTTACTGCCCTAGAGGCGCGCGTATAGATGTTAACACATCAAAAAAACATTAGCTTTTAATAAAAGAAGTACCTCTCTTTAAAAAAGGACCTTTTCGGGAAAATATTTATAAATAAAGTTTGAATGTTTTGGTTGATTTAAATTCAATATAATTTGAAGTTGTGGTAATTTCACACTAGCGTTTACTCCGGTGAAGCACCATCGAAATATCGCGCCAGTTGGGGAATATGTAAACGAAAAAACCTCTACGAAACATGATCCCGAAAGACGTAATATATTAGCATGCATCTACCACTTATTATTCATCATTTCAAAATCAGTCTGATTGGGATAATGGGGATATCATTCCATATTTTAGGTAACGTTTCCTTTAATCCTTTTCAGCGTTGCTGCAGGAAATCGAGTCACTGCAGCGAATTTCTCGTTCAAAAATCCATCCATGGATAATTGATCATACATATGAAATTTGACTGCCATCACTGTAAGAAAGTCACGACGTGGTACTGTGGTGATGCTCCAGAGGTTTAGAGTCAATATACCAGTAGTATTCAACAGGCGCGTCTATATAAAACAAACTAAAATTTAAAAGTTTTTTAATTTCATACGAAATAATTTGCATAAAAAATAAGCACTCGATACTTACAACATCTATCAAACTTGACTTGTGCTGGGATTAAATTGCGAGCTAGAATCGCGTCGATCAACACGTGGAAATGATAAAACATCTCTTGGCAGCGGACCCCGAGTTCAGCAAATAGTCATCTTCAGCGACGAGATCGATTTTTGGATGAACTGCAACGACAAGATGAAGAATTGCCTGATTTGGGACGATATCAATCCACATGCGGTCTACCAATTGGTAATGTATCGGCCGAAAGTCACTGTTTGATGATACTCCTTCGAAAGCGATGATTGCACTGCAATCACCGTCAATGGAATCAATTTATTTTGTCATACACATGATGCCACAATGGACATTCTGCACGAGAGATTTGGAGGCATGGTTATGTCACAGAGAGGCGATGTGAAATATCCACCCAGATTGGGCGATTTAACCCCGTTAGACTTTTTCTTGTGATTGGCAGTCTCAATCTCACATATACCATGAAATCACTTAAATTCAGCCTGATGTGATGTCTCACACGCAACTTGTTTTGTTTAACTTTGACATCTACCTGACCCTATTGGAAAACCCTCGATACATATTACTGAATCACCAAAATAATGTTTCTAAACACTGTGCCTAGTCGATTTTCACGATTTTAGGGAACTATAAATGCGTGCGTTTTCATCGTCACCGCCATCGTTGTCATCCTCATCTACCTATTCATCACCACATCCAACATTGCTAGCATTTGGTGCGAAACGAACATATAGCAACACATGTTTGACGATGTTTTTGTTTAACTTGAGTTCTATGCTCTCGTTGTTGTTTCTTTTGTTGCGCGTCTCTTCGTTTTGTTTATGTATTTTGTATCCATACTAGTACGTTTGTTGTTGCGTATCATTAGTTGGTGTTTGCATGCGATTGGCAGAGTCTGTCCGTTGATTCATTCGTACGAAGCCACACATTTCATTCATATTGGAATAGCTCATGTTTGTTGTGCTGTTGTTGTACTCACTCGCATCCGTATTGTATGAGTGCGAGTACATACAAGTAGGAGTACGATTACGAGTACTCAATACTATAAGCACGAGTATTGAGTGTAGTGTGTTCCGACTGCTACTATAATGTTGTTGTGTCAAGATTTTGTGTTTGTGTAAACATATGGGAATTTTGATTAGGAACTCAGAAATTTTAGCTCGACGCCTTGTGGTATTTTTGTGTTGCGTTTGGCGGGGTTTCATTTTCATTCCCATTTGTTGTTGGCTGTGTGTTTTGGATTTTGTCTTGCGTTGCTGTTAGCGTTTTGTTTATGTTCTTTTGTTTTGTTGGTGTTGTATTTTGTTTGTGTTTGTACTACTCAATTGATTTTTATTTGAATTTATTGTTGGGGATTTTTTGACTGCTGCCGAGGTTGTATTTGTGTGTGAGTATCTACTTTGGCTCCACGCTCATATCTCCATTGAGGACATTAAAGAGTGTAAGTGAGGTATCTTATGGCTGCGGTTCGGTGTTGGTAAATGCACATGTGCGTTTTGGTACAAGTGCGAAGCTGTGTAGTTCTCCTTTCCTTGTTGTTGTCTGTCAGGGAATCCATAAACCTATCACAATAGTTTTTTAATATCTTTGCAGTATTTCAAATAGGGGGAGAAGTAACAAAAGTTAATGAAAATTTAATTAAGATAAGGAAAAGTAATTTACGTAAAAAGGGATTATATTTAAGATACTTTTGTATCTATGTATGTTTGCATGCACTTTTAAAAAATTGATTTAATGCACTAGGGAAAGCTTTCATCGGCAAATTTCGAAACACACTTCAATCAATTAGCTTCACTACATCAGATATAGTAATTGAATAACCAGAAACAATAAAATGAAGTAAATCCAATGAAATTTCTTCTTCCAGCAAGTCCAATTAAGCATTACTATTTGCCGATTTTCCGTATAAAAGATTTCACATTTGCCCCACAGCTGATCTGCAGTTCGTCAGAAGAATCGCACATATGTACTTGTGTATTAGGGTGTACCGAAAGTTTGTGTATTTTTTCGTGATTTCATATTAGTGTGGTGTCAGTGTGGGTGTCGCGATGGGTATTCGAGTTGGGTGGTTCATGAACTACAGTGACCAGCAGATGTGGTTACATTTTTATCTCACATGACACTGAATTGCCGTAACACCCATAAAACCAGAACAATTCCTACCATGCTTCTTTACTTATATACTTTATTAATCTTAAAAATGGAAAGCGTAACTACATTTCCCAACATGTATTTAATGCAAAACACTGGAATATGAGTAGAGTGTCCAAAACCGAAAATCGTTTTTTTTATATTAAACGTGTGCCTGGAAACCGTTTATTTGACGTCGGTTAACCGGTTAATCGAATTTTACGTAATTTGTGTTAATATCCTTAAAAAAAATTAATGTGAGTCCGATCACAGGGGAGCTGTGTAAACATCTAGTAATGAAGTTGGAAGTACTTATGTATGCTTTTAGTATATTTTTTTAATTAATCAATTAAAAGTATCAAAACTTTCAATATTGTAAATACATAGGAATTTGCTGGTTTTTGTTTGTTTTATTGAACTTATTTGATTAGTAATTGGGCACACTGCAGTATATATGTACTGCATTAAAAATTACAGTAAGCAGTAAATTTACTGATTACTGAAAAAATTCAGTAAATTTTTACTGATAATGAAATTTAATTTGCATTACCAGTAAAATCATAGGGCCGTATTCATAATAATCAGTAATCGATCATTACTGATTACTAAAAATTCAATGCACTTCATCATAATCATGTAGGCACTTTATAAAAATTGCTGAAAAAAATTTTACTAATCAGTAAAAATTTACTAGTTAAAGAATTATTTTTACTGAAATTTTAGTAGTACTGCAAAGTGCCCATCTATGGTAAATGCCTTAAGTACAAATAGTTAATATTGGCTTATGGTAACTAAAATAAGATACACATTTAAATTTTTGACTCGATTGTATTTAAAAATCTATGGAAAACTGCATCAGTGGAATTGTTAGTTGTGGGGGTTTGTGGAGAATTGCTCATATGCAAGTGGAAAACGTCAAATAAAAATTTTGATAAAGCTTGCGACTGTGGGTTTGCACAATTTGTATTAAAATCTCAAATAAAAATTTTGATAAAGCTTGTGACTGTGGGTTTGCAAAATTTGTATTAAAATCTCCACCCATAATAATTGGCATGAGATGGAGATTGTTACCCAATTGTCCAGCACCAGCTTCAGTGTAAGGCAACAGTACGTAATGAAAATATGTTATAATCTTAATTTATATTGGAATCTAATAGAAATTTTGTTAGAATTAACATTACGCCCATTCAACTTTGATACACTTTGTGTTGTTTTATGTTCTGAGTTATAATTTTTTTGGTGATTTGTAAAATATTTTATTATTTTGTATTTGTTGCGGTTGACAAGTTATTCAACAGCTGTTTACTGAAGTGTAATGCATGTAGTTATTTTACAGCAATGGTTTTCGAAAATTAGTAGCTACTATTGCACACTAGATGGTGCTTATATGCAGCTGTTAAGTATGAATGACAATCTCAAAGACGAAGAAGACTTATAGTTTGATAAGTTTAGTTTTTAGTTTTCCTTATTTTGCTTTGTTTTAGTAAATTTCTTATTAAAAGTGCAAAAAATCTTTTTAAAAGTTATTAAAATTAAATGTTTTTGTATTAATTTTATTTATTTGTTTTCATTTGCCTACGATAACATAATGTACGACAGTTAGTGAAAATTAGTAGCTACTATTGCATACTAGATGGTGTTGAGTATATTGTATGCAGCGTATGATTATACATAGCTCACACCGATTTGATAACGCTTTACGATTGGTTAACGATTACATCGCACATCTTACTCTAAATTTGTGATTGTATTGTGAAAAAGATTTTTACCCCCAGCGTATAGATGTTTACACATCAAAAATTAATAATAAATGACATGATTTTCGAATTTTAGTGAAATTTTGGAATTAAGAAACATGATCTCTATTTCAATAAGTTCTAAATGACATATCCAAACAATTTTTTCAAAAAGATTTTATGACTTGAATTAGAATTAAGAATTAATTAAGAACACTTTTCTTTCAAATTTCAAAATTAAAATTCATACATGAAAATCTTTTTCAAAATTGAATATGATATCCCATATTTAAATTAAAACGTAATTAATTAAATACAGTTGTGAAATATTAAATGGTCGCTAAACAAATATATTGCAAGTTATACATGTGTAATTTAATTAAAAGCAAAACCAAAACCGGTTACCGGCTTTTGCCAAAATTAAAAACCGAAAACCAGTTTCGTGAAAAATTTATTTTTCGAACAAACCGAAAACCGGTATTTTTGGACACTCTACTTATGAGTCGAAAGCAATGGCAATATTTACCGTTATTTGAATTATTGTGAAATTCAACCGAGTAAATTCTTTTTGTGCCACAGTTGATAGTTTCATTTCGCAAAAATATCCACTTCGTAAAAAAATTAAACCGAATCAATGAAATGATAAAAACGGTGGTTCAGCCCCGTAGAATTGCTAAAGAAGTGGGTATTTGCCATCGAACAGTCCTGCAAGTTAGAATAAGACCTAATGTAGAGCCACCAGAAGCCAGGAAATCGAGACCAAGATTGCTTACCAATAGAGATGCTCGAGTTATGCAGCGGGTAATACCGACCAATCATGCGACAACAGCTAAAGAAGCTGCAGCAGCCATAAACATACTCGTTAGTGGGTGCAAACAACAATTGGGCTGACAACGGCAGAAAATCAGAAGAAAGCAGCATTATCCGCGAAAAATGTAACGGCGCGCCTTAAGTATTCCTAAGAGCACTCAAATTGTAGCGTCGGGGACCGGAAGAGGGTAATATCACCAAATCAAAGACCAAAATCAATCGCTGTCAGTCGGATGGTAAGCCATGTTGCTGGCACCGCTCATATGAATCGTTGAAGAAGCACCAAGTCAAAGAAATAATGAAGCATGGAAGAGGTAACTTGATGGTGTTGGGTTGTTACACTTGGTAGCATATCGGCCTATTGCTAAAAATAGACGAAATAATGAAAAATGAAGTTCATCTTCGTATTTTGGTGCATAATTTACCAGATTTTGTCCATATATTGTACGGAGAATTTTTCTCTCGAATACTCGCAGGTGTTTTTCATCCGCTTGCGATATGACCCAAGCTTCGGAGCCATATGTCAAGACAGGTAAAATGAGACTCTGTTATATCTGGGCTTTTGTCCGTCGAGAGAGTGCTTTCTTCCTAAACTGCTTGCTTAGCCAAAAATAGCATCTATTTGCAAGCACAATTCTCCTATCTATCTCCAGGCTGACGTTGTTGCCCTTATTCACGGCGGATCCAAGGTAGACAAATTCATCTACCACTTCAAAATTAAATCGGTTGTCAACGTTAAAGTGCGGACCAAGTCAAGAGGTTTCCCTAGTCGTTGACGCCATCAATTTTGTCTTGACCTCATTAACAGCAAAACCCACCTTCGCTGATTCCTTTTCGATTCTTGAAAATACAGCAGCAACCTATCGCAAATTTTGCCCAATGTTTTCTATGTCGTCAGCATACGCCAGCAACATAAGGCTTTTCGTGTTAATGCTCTTGTTCGTATTTACTGCAGCTTTCCTCATTATTATCTCCAATAAGATGTTGAAGAGATTGCTCGAAAGTGTGTCGCCTTGTCTCAGTCCTCGCTTGGTACAGAATGGTTTAGTGAGGTCTTTCCCCACTTTCACTGCTGATTTGGTGTTGGTCAGCGTCATTCTACAGAGGCGGATCAGTTTTGCTCTAGCAGGAGAGAGAGCTTCTTCCGTTAGGACATTAATATCTCCGGTATTTGTAGCTTGTCAATATTTAGCTTTTCCTGTGTTCAGATTCTTACGTATTTCACCCTGCTCAGTCTTGTGCGAACTTTCGCAGCCACCAGGTAATGATTCGAGTCGATATTGGCACCTGGAGCCACACGTACATCCATTACACTAGAAGAGTGCCTGCCATCTATTACCAAGTGATCAATCTGGTTCTTCATCCGCCGATCAGAAGATATTCAGGTCGCCTTATGTATGTCCTTATGCTGGAATCGAGTGCTACTAACTAACATGTTGACTGTGTGACAGACTGTGATTACCGATGGTTGGTCTAAAGACACTTTCCTTTCCTAATTTAGCATTAAAATCGCCTAGAAAAATCTTAATGTCGTGGTCAGGGCAGCGTCCGTATACTTTCTCCAGACGCTCATAAAATATTTCTTTGTCCTCATCATCTTTATCCTCTGTCGGTGCGTGCGCATAAATTAACGAGATGTTGAAATATTTCGCTTTGTTACGAATTGTGGCTATGCGGTGACTCACTGGGTTGAACCTTGAAACTAGGTGTCGCAGTCTCTTGCCAACTATAAATCCGCACCCAAATTTGTGTTTTCGCTCGAAAAGCTTCACCACAGGGATGAAAATGTTTAATCACCCCAGCTACTTTGGTCATCGAAAGTGATCCAACGTACAGTTTCGTTCCGGCTACGAAAATGTGTTCATCAACTGCAAATTGTTCGTCACTGTGATGAAGTGTGGTTGTTGCTGATTCATTATTGCAACACATTTGTTTCGTTGCTGCAATGAATTTGTTTCTGTTGCAATAAATAAGTTCCGTTCTTGAAATGAATTTAATTCATTCCTAGATTGAATTTCTTTCATTACAGCAATGAATTTGGTTCATTTCTGCTATGAAGTTGTTTCATTAGTGCAACGACTTTGAGACATTGTTGCAATGAATTTGTTTCATGCTGCATTGAATGTTTTGAAGTGTGTTTGAAATTATTTATTTTCAATTGTACATAAATACACTGCTAGTATTACATTGCCAGTGGTTTCATATATTTTGAAAACAATTTTTGTATATTTGTTTCGAAAATGGTCTTAATTTGCTACATATATTACCACTTATTACTTATTATACATATATCCATTCCATGTTGAATCACTCGTCTGGAGAAAGAATGTGGTAGGTTAGTTTGAGTGTTATTGGAATTTGTTATAAAGATTTCTATTTAAATATCATGTGCAGAAGGTAGGAGGTACATTAGGGTTATGACTTTTTTAAACAAAATTTCTTCATCGCACCACTCTACGGGCAATGTTGTACTGATAATAAAAATATTTTTTTAGGTCAAATTAGTGAAATAATTTCACGCACCGAATGCAATTTATAAAATTTCCCCAAGATTTTTTTTGTTAATTTTTTTTAAGATATTTTTGGTTTGTTTTCATATATGTATGGATAGATACATATGATTTTGTTGGCCATTTGAATTTTATATGGGAATAAGTCCAAGTCATTGAGCATAATTGACTGCAATGACTGCCTGCTTATACCCATTTGAGCAGATAGGCTTCTTGTCGAAACTCTTGTATTGTTTTGTATGGCAGCAACGATAGGTTTCTCCGTCCGAACTGAAGGGTTTCGATGGTAAGGTCTTCTGTTGACTGTCCCATGCTCAACAAAATTGTTAACAAGTCTAATTATGGTCCATCTGCTCGGAGGATTGCTCCCAAACGTGCGCCTATACTCTCTTTGGACCGAAACTACGGACTCCAGCGCGTGATAGCGGCGGACAACTCAAATTCTTGTTTCAGTGTCCCAGTCATCTATTTTTGTTAAATCAATCTGCAAAATAAAAAAAAAAAATTAACACCATCACCAGATCAGCAAGTGGAGAAAAAGAGTGAATTCTTTACGACACAATCTAGACTGATGAATGATGATGAAGATCAGTGTATCCCTTCGGCAGGGATATTTCAACGGCATCCCCGTCTCAACCCGAGATCGAGGCGGCACTTGGTAAAATGAGGGATCACAAATCATCTGCTCCTGATAATATTCCAGCGGAACTGTTGAAATATGGTGCAGATGTCTTTACGCTGGTTATCATAAGTGCATGGATAGACAACAAAATCACATTGGAGAGGAACCGGTTCCGAATGGTATTTTGTGTAGCTTTTTCAGGGCTAACTAATCGATATTGTCACCGTCACTAAGCGAGGTGATTGTTGTTGAAATAAATGTAAGGTAAGAACAGGGCAGGGATCGAGCCCACGTTCTCGTGTACAAGAGCTGCGTACACTAACCACAATTTAACCATAAATTAAGAGGGCTTACTACTATAGTGGCTAGTATCTACCCGATAGTGGCGCCGCCACTACGCAAGGTGACCGTTGCCGAAACAACTGAAAGGTATTAACCCCATAATCTCACGTACAAAAGTCGCACATACTAAACATTCTATCACCGACGGTCATAAGAATTTCAATTTAGAGACAATCAGAAATAACTCCTTATCTTGTTGAGAGATTCTGAACATTTATAGTGCCTCTATCCCACGTAAATTATGTTGGTAAATTGTGGCCGTCGTTGGTGTAGCGGTTACTGCGCGACTGCTGTGCGAGAGAACGTTGGTCCGATCCCTACTCTGACCACCTAATTCGACGACGGCCACCTCGCTTAGTGACGGCGAGACTATCGAGTAATAAGCTATGAAATAGCTACTCAAAAAACCGTACGGAACCGGTGTAAGTCCCAATCAGTAAGTGAAAACTGGAAAGCGTACAGCTCAGTGATTGTGAGAAGCTCTCCCGTACCTGTTTATGGGGTGTAATGGGAAAATATTTATTTATTTAATATTGATCCGACTTAATGAAGCAAGTCCATACTCACAAAGGACAAGTATAATGGTTCATTTAAGTTAACATTCACATTTTTCTAGACTAATTATTGTGCTGATGAACCGACTCGTTATGAGAACCGCTGATGTTGAATTCATGAAAAGTGGTCCTAGCTATGTAATGGCGACCTGATAATTAGACAAAATATTGACGATATCTGTTCCAGAGTTACTATCTCTCACCTACATAATAACTTGTGTAATCAGTCTGGTAGTTTAGAATATAGGATCAGTTCTAATTCTATGGAATAGATCTTCCCTCCTTCAAAACTTATCTTCGCACTACATACCAGTTTTAAAAAAGCCGCTAAAAATAAAATATTTCAAACAAAAAATCGCTAAAACGCACTCATATTTATATCTCGCAATTGGAGCATCCAATCGAAAAGCAATCAATTTTTGAAAGTTTCTAAGGATTTTTCAGAAACTGCTCCAATTTGTATGGAAGAATTTTCTTTCGAAAAATCGGTAAAATAAAAAATGACTATAACTCGGAAACGGTGCGTCGAAGCGCAAGAATAATAAATTGTTTTAACCAATGGATGTCTTCAATATGACATCAATTCTTCCTTAGAAATCCGTTTCCGAGATATAGAAATTTTTTCTAATTTTTTAATATTTCCGATCAAAAATGGGGATGGATTACCTTGGGTAACCCATTGCCCATCGTTGGGGTAGCTACCCATTACTTTCTCCATTATCCTGAGGGTAATGGGTAAGCGCGATGGGTAACTCCCCATTGTCGTGGATAGCTACCCATTATTTCATCAAACGTTCATTACACATTCCCCATGGGCATGTGTATGGGTTACACATGGGGGGCTAAATACGAAATCTGCCTGATATCCGTACTCAAAACATCGAGCGCTAACCTTTGCACTCTTTTGATGTCTCCGAAAGTATACGATATGCCAGAATAATGGTTATACTCTTCGTGTTTCGTACTACGCTGATTTTGGAAATTTGTCGGGAAACTCTATTAACTGTTTTGTCTGCAAGCGCTGTATATTGGGTTAGTTAAAAACAACTGTGTTAACATGCCTCTTGTCCCTGAAATGTTGGCTGAGTCCGAAAACCTCTTCACGGTATTCCAAACTTTCGCAAATTTATTGTGGTCTATCTGAAGCTAGTGAATTTATCAGTTCATTAGTTTAGCCCTTTCAAAGAAACTCGATGTACCAGATTCTGATACTATTTTAACAGTTCTCAACTCGTGTTCCCTAAATGGTTTCACATTATTAAATCAATTATGATGTTAAAGAGATCGCATTAAAGATTTTGCGCTGGAGCACCGTACCTACTGCAGTAACATTCATATAAATAGAGGTATTACTCAGTGAAGAGCGTTCGAATCGCTTTTGTTTAGTTGGTTTTTTAGAAGGCTTCATGATACATATTTTCTGTACCCTGGAGTGAAATATGCCTGGAATCGTTAATGTAAATTGGCCACTTGGACAGTTATTTTATTTTTGGCTTTGTTGCTGATACGTCTTATAAACGATTGTTACACTTCCTAACATTTCCGCGTTTCAAAAACAAACTTTGAAAAACAGTTCTTGAATGTAAAAATTCAACACGACAAAAAAAACCTAAAAACTACATGTAATTCTTTAGAAGCTTTCAACTACAACCAAATTGGCACGCATCAATGGAGCGCGGAACGCTCAGTGTGGGATGTGAACATGGATGGGCATGAGGTTACAAAGTACATGGCTGCGTTTAAACCGCCACTTGAAAAAATGTACGTATGGATGTAATGCCCTTTACGGGTAATGGACTACCACTGGAATTCCCTCCACCTAAGACGGCGCATATCGTTTTATCTCCGGATGAACAAAAAAAAAACTGAATAACTATTCATACATGAAACCAGTGGAAGAACCATTGGATTCAGTGAACTGTGGAAGACTCAGTTAATTGAATTGCGTGTGTGTGCGCCTTTTTCTTCCGAAAATTGATGGGCGCTTTCAACGTCCACGATGATGACGACAAAAGACCACCACTACAAAAACTCTCAATTGTCTGACTGACTGACCATGCGGGCGCACATTTGACCAGGAAATTGTTTAATTTGATTCTAAATGGAAAAGTGGTAAACACTGATGTTTCATTCCTTACAATTTCCTCGAGTTCTTTCGGATGATTATGAATATGAAATGTGTAATAAAAGAGTAAATGTTCCGGCTGCACCCCGATTTTGATTTATGAATGAATGATGGTCGTAATGAGCGTTAATATCGTCATATGGCAATTCAAGACGTCTACAAATTAGAGACAAATTACGATTAAATAGTTCACGGTGCTGCCCGGGGGGTTGATAGTGTATAATTTAGAAATGTGTGCGAGTTTAAATTAATATTGACACATTGTCGGTTATATGCCAGTTATGTCAAATAAACCCTACACACGCGCCAGTGATTATGGGAATTTGTTGAAAGGTATAATTTCCCCTTTATGAGAATTAATATTTTTCTAATTTCCCAAGTAGCAAAAGGTTCATATTTTTGACTATTCTCAATATGACTTTGTTTGTTGAAAACTGCTGGAAACAAAAATGTGATAGACAACAAAGAATAAAAAAGCAGCAGATCTTTAATTCATGAAAACAGTACTCGCACATAAGTATATCATCAGCTGAAATGCAAACCGACATGGGACAGTCCTTGGAGGTGGGAAGTTTCTGACAGCAATTCACTTGGGAGTGGTGAGAAATGATTCCTTCATTCGATAGTGCAAGCAGCTCACTACTTCTAGGCAGTAAGTCCTGGGCAATGGCTTCATAGGAAACCTCCGTTAGCTAGCTAAAGTGAGAAGGCAAAACGAATGAGCAGCCTGATTGGTTATTCGATCACTGATACATCTCAGGATTATTAGGTGACCCTGTCACTGAAGCTCTTCGAAGTAGTGGACATATGCTTCTGTCCTTTGTAGGCGGATGAGCCAACACTCCTGACCAACGACGAATCAAAATTGAAGAAACCAAAATCCAGTTAGACTCACTGCATTCTGGTGAGCATCTGATTCATAATGGGGGGCTGAAACATAGTCATCCTGGCAGTAGATAAAATGCAAACCACGGTGGGCTGGGTTTGCTTCCCGGCACCGGTACACGCTGAACATTTTTGTCTTGTTTGTTGTTTGGATGTTTGGTCTGTGGCTTGTCGCAAATATAGTATACATGAGTCCAAACATATTGTGTTTGCTATTCAATATAACATATTTGGGGCACAATGATTAATTGGTTATAATATTTGTATTTGTGACTGAAATATGGCTTTGTTTGTTGAAATCTTCTGAGAAAAAAACCGTGACAGACAATAAAGGAACAAAAAGCAGCAGATCTTCCATATGTACATGGTTCCTGCAATGTGTTACTGGGACCTTTATTTTTCAGCGTATATATATGCAATGAAAATACAGAAGAAAAGTAAACGCACAAAACCCATGTCGAAAAAAATAAAGCCGACATCACAGCTATAGAAAATGCGATGGGCAAGATATGGTTGCACCAGAAAGATAAGCTGCGATATTTACTACAGCTGCTTTGAGCGAAAGCACGAAATCGGGGTTCGGATTTACAGTTGGCAAGAGACTGCGATACCTAGTTTCACATCAAAGTGAAATATTTCAACATCTCGTTAATTTGTGTGCACGCACCTACAGAGGATAAAGACGAAGAGGTCAAAAAATCATTTTATAAGCGTCTGGAGGAAGTATACGAACGCTGCCCCGATCATGACATTAAGATTATTCTAGGCGATTTTACTGCCAAATTGAGAAAGGAAAGTGTCGCTCGACCAACCATCGGTAATCACAGTTTACATGATACCACTCCTGATAATGGAATAAGACTGATAGACTTCGCGGCTGCAAAAACATGGTAGTTAGTAGCACACGATTCCAACATAAGGATATACGTAAGGCGACTTGATTATCTCCTGATCACATAACGAAAAACCCGATTGATTACTTGGTAATAGATGGCAGGCACTCTTCTAGTGTAATGGATGTACGTGTGATTCGAGGTGCCAATATCAACTCGGCTCATTACCTGGTGGTTGCGATAGTGCGCACAAGACTGAGCAGGGCGAAAAACCTACGCAGCCCAACACGGGAAAAGCTAGATATCGACAAGCTGCAATGGCCGGAGATTTCAAAATTCTATGAACAAAAGGTCACTCTCCTGCTAGAGCAGAATACACCCCCTCCTGAGGACCCAGAAGGGCAGTGGAAGCACATCTCCCATTCTTTGGAACCGCTGCAAGGTCTGAACTTGGCTATCAAAAACCCCAGAATGGTACGACAAAGAATGTCGCATTGCAACTGATGAGAAAGACGCTGCACGTATGGCAACGAACCAGTCAGTTAAAACGAGCTCTACAATAGAGCAGTACAAGAGGCTTAGAAGGGAGTTGCCAACTGTTTTCGAGAAACAATGACAGTGTTAGCAGAGAGAGAGAGAGAGAGAGAGAGAGAGAGAGAGAAGTAGTGAAAGACCGAAATGTGCAAGATACAAAATGAATCCCGAAAATTTTTCCAGAGGGTAAGAAGATCAAATGGGAATCTGGTGAGATATAAGCAGTGTGTGCTTAAAATGTGGAGAGAGCACTTTCAGCACTATTCCACTGAGACCCTTCCACTGGAGATCAAGAGGTAATGATTACGGAAGGCAGTGTAGATTATACCCCCCACCCAAGACGAGATTAGAACGACAATCTAACGGCTTAAGAATAATGAAGCCGCTGCTGTGGATGGGCTACCCGCTGAGTTTTTAAGGCCGGTGGCGAAGCACTGCTAGCCTACATGCATCAAAGTATATGGTTGGGGAATCCATGCCTGGCGATTGAAGTCTCAGTGTATTATATCCGGTATTCAAAAAGGGTGATCAGTCTGCATGTTCCAACTATCCCGGTATAAGTCTTTTATCCATCGCGTATAGGGCCTTGTCAAGCGTACTATGTGAAAGACTAAAGCCACTCGTCGAAAACCTGATCGGATCTTATCAGTGTGGTTTTAGACCAGGCAAGTGCACGACTGACCAAATATTCACGCTACGCCAAATCCTGGAAAAGACCCACGAAGACCAAATCGATAAAGCTGCTTTCGATAGCCCCATATGGGGAAAATTGTACGGAGCAATGTCTGAACTTGGGATTCCGGCAAAACTGATCCGTTCTGTAGAATGACGCTGAAAAACACCACATCAGCAGTGGAGATTGGGAAAAACCTCACCGAACCATTCTGTACCAAGCGAGGACTGAGACATCGCGACACACTTTCGTGCAACCTCTTCAACATCTTACTGACGATAATAATGAGAAAAGCTGCAGTAAATACGAACAAGACCATTAACGCGTAAAGCCATATGTTGCTGGCGTATGCTGACGACATAGTCATCATTGGGTGAAATTTGCGAGAGTTTAATGCAGTATTTTCAAGAATCGAGAAAGAATCGTAGAAGGTGGGTCTTGCCGTTAATCATGGGCAAGACACCATTGATGGTGTCAACGACTAGAGAAACTTCTCGACTTGGTCCGCACTTGAGCAACGACAACGAATTTAATTTTGAAGTGGTAGATGAATTTAACTACCTTGGTATATTTTATACCTCGGATAAATAGGGGAGATGTGCTTGCAAATATATACTATTTTGGAATCATTAAGCAGTTTAAAACAAAGCCCTCTCTCGACGGACAAAAGTCCTGCTATACCAGACTCTTATTTTACCAGTCCTGGCATATGGCTCCGAATCTTGGGTCATATCGCAAGTGGATGAAATATCGCAAGGAGTATTCTAGAGGAAAATTCTCCGTAAAATATATGGTTCTGTTAAAGAAAACGGTCAGTACCTTTGCCGATGGAACCAAGGGTTATATCTATTTATTCTGACGTGGACATAGCTAGGCGAATCAATTTAGGCCAACTGTATTGGCTAGGCCATGTTATCAGAAAGGATGAAGATGAACCAGCGTGGATTTCGATAACGCAGCCAACGGAAGCAGGAAAAGAGGACGACCAAGACTCCGATGCGGTTTCGAAGCCGATTCGTTTTGAATTCGCATTCCTCTCTAAATCGCGAATCGTTGTTTCTACATTTTCGGATGCGTCTCGAACTCGTTTCGTTTTCCGGCTCGTTTTTTGTAAATAAAAAGTATTCGAGACAAAGTCACTTTTTTAAATTTTTCCGCAGTCGAAACAGATTCGATCTTAGTTGCCATTTGTATTAATAGAAATTCCTGTCTATTTAATTACATTTATTGTATATTTAAGTTTTTAATATTTTGCACGTCAATTTTATCTAAATTTGAAATTTAATTTATTTGGTATATTCGATTCTGTTAGAAATGCGATCATGAGCGTAGTGGAAAAACTTCTTAGCCTGGTTCTTATATTTCGAATCGGAATTTCACTGATTCGCTTTTTTACGATTTACGGACTCGTAACAGGTTCGAGACGGATCCGCCAAATCGCAATTTCACTGATTCCCTTTTTTTATGTTTTTACGGAATCGTAACGGGTTGGAAACAAATTCCAGATCTCAAATTTCGTTTTTTTTATGATTTACGGACTCCGAATACTTTTTTGTGCACATAGGGAGGACCGTTTTCAGCGTGTGCTTGCCGTTAAAGACCGATGCTATGGGAATAATCCAGAAACGATCCACACTTTTAAGACTAATATCGTTCCAGAAATTCGTGAGATAGAACCAGAAATAATCAACAAGGTCGTAGTAAATTGGACTGAGAGGACGAAGCCACCCGCGGCAGCCACATGAATGGAATCTTGCTCCATGAATAATGGGGAAATTCATTAACTAATTAAGTTTATTTAATTCTATTTAATTTTACTTTACTTGTATTTGGACCGTACATACGGTTTTGGAACGAAGGAACACGACAAAAACTCTTTTTTAACACTATTGTGCTACAACTCAGTATTATCAACTATATCGGGTACTTTTGCTTTGGTTTGTGACTAGACTAATATATGTTGAGAAATATCTTGTTTAATGGGAAGTTTTCTAGATGGAGCCTGTAACCAATATTTAGTATATATTGTAGGTTTGAATCCTGTAAAAATTAAATTTAGAAAAGTCAAAGTGAAAGAAGTTTAAAAAAAGAACAGCACTTAATTACCTTTTTTTAAAAAGACGAAATTTTCTAAAAAAAAATACCTATTCATATTCTTCATACATGGTTTTTTTTTAATTTGCATTTGATTTTAATTTGCATTACTTTATTTAATACAAATGCAAAAGAATACCATTGTTCGCAATGGCAATTACAAATTTTTGAATTTGCATTTCCTCAGGCAATGCAAATTCAGGTTGTAATGAAATTTGGGAATGCTTTTAATTATTTTGAATTTGTTTTATATGTAGAGGTTTGTGGTTTCGATAGGTATTGTCTCGTAGCACTATCAAATTCATAAACCTGTACTGTATGAAATATTTGAAAACCAGAATTGCGAGATATGAAGGAAATGCTTTGAAAATAAGTATAATTGCTAATGGTATTGAAAGTTTTTTGAATTTGTATTTGGACAGGAAATTCAAATTAAAAAATAAATTATAATTGTCAAATAATAAATTTGTCCCATGTATAATATTCTTAAACAAAGTAAATTTTCTTAAAAAAATAAAGAAGAATAAAGAAGTACGTATGCTTAAAAAAAGTAAATTTTCTTACAAAAAATTGCACTTTCTTAAAAACTACCTTTTCTTGAACTAGCCAGCCTTTTCTTTAAATTGTACCTTTTTTGTGAAACAAAATTACTTTTCTTGAGATAAGTAAATACTTTTAAAAATTTACATATTCTTAAAAAAAGAACAATTTAAAAAAAAAACAATTTTTATAAAAAACTTTTCTTGAAAAACCCACCTTCTCTTAAAAAAAATACATTTTCTTACAAAAATTCTTTTTTTAAAAGAGTACCACTTCATTAAGAAGTATCTCTTCTTAATGAAGAGTATGCATTTTTTTCACAAAGAAGTACTTTTTTTCTTTCAGAGAGTACTTCTTCTCAAAAATAGTGTTTTACAAAAAAAATCAATGAGTGTTCCAACTCACGGGCGATGTGTTAACACCTTTTTTTTACAGGGTACCTGTTCGATTTCTATGAACACATTACATTGGAAAAATGTTACAAATGTTACATTGGAAAAAAAGAATAGTTTTTGTGCTGAATTCTCTTTTGCTATTGCACTTTCTTTTTTCTTACATCTGCTTTAACATTAGCTCACTGAAATAATTGTTTTTGTTTTGTCATAAACAGAGCAACGACAAAAAGTATTGAATAGTATAGAGAACTTATTGCGCTCATTTTCCGCTCTCATGTAGAGAGTCTGTGTAGAAGGGCATAAACTAGTCTTATGGTCCTTACAGAATATTTCAATATAAATGCACCATTTCGTCAATGATATTACATAAAACAATACATACCGCGTAAACGTTTCAAAAGACATCAATGTTGCACATCAGAATTACGAATGGACCAAGTTATGACAAAAATACCATAATACGTTTTGAATCATTCGCCAGATGTCACACAATTTGTCCCATGAGTTCTCTATACTACTCAATACTCTTTGGCGACGACGACCTGTTCGCTGCAGCTACATCAATACCATCATACTTATTTTCAGTCAGAGACTATTGTTGTACAACAACTACGTATGTGATGCTTACGCTGTGTGTTGTTTGCATGTGTTCACTTTGCCTATAGATGTTAACACATCAAAAACAAAATTGCGCGAAGTCCACAATCCGTAGGCACCCCTGCTCTACGGTACTAAAGAACTAACTAAAATGCTGAAACAAACGATGGCTTGTTTTGCACGAAAAAGTTCAAACTTTATGCTCAAATTATGAAACTAGAGTTACTTACGCGATTAACATTTTATATGTATTTTGTTTGTTGATTTTCTAAATTTTAAATGCCTCTAAAACAAAACTATCAAACTGATTTTAATACCCGGTATGAGAATACCCGGTGAGAGATGGTCTAATTTCCTTTAATTTGTTCAAATCGGTGATAGAGTTTGGGAGTTATGTTCCAATAAGCTTGGGCATCGCATAAAAAGTTCGAAAAAAATTTATAAAATTCATATCTTGAAAACTAATCAGAGGAAAATTTTTTAAATTTCATTTTCGTATTTAGGAGGCCGAAACCTATAGGAAATAATAATTTAAAACTCTGAAGCAGAATGACTGTAAACTAGTGTTATTATATCGAAGTTTCTTGTTTGTTATTAGCGTTTTAGTTAATTTTCTATTTCAGACTGAATTGAAAAATATAGTATTTTTATTTTGTTTAATAATTCCTTATTCAAGTGATGCGAATATTATAGTAAATTTATGAGACATAAATAAAAAAAAGTTTGAAACTTTCGATAACTTATTCAGAATATTCGCAGTTTAATTAAGTTCAACTTTAAGAACATTCTTATTGAATTGATGACTTGTTAGTGTCACTTTTCCTGATTCCTTCATGGGATGTAATGGGAAACCATTTTATTTTTTTTTGTGTCACTTTTTAAAAGCCAATATTTAACACGTCATTACTGCATTGGTATTATTATTTTTCCAACTGTAATTTATAAAAAGTAACTCATTTTACAGTCGTCACTGCCCATCGAAACACGTAGTTACACTGCAGCCTCAGCTTAATCATGCAGCCTCAGCTTAATCATGTCAATGTCTTTATTTAATTACAAAAAAATTTAAAATATGTCAGCTACACGTCAAACAATCAAAATGGGTGGTCCACTGTAACAGGGCACGTGAATTAAACTTTTATTACAAATTACACTCTACATTCATTCAAGTCTTTGAAAAAATGTTTCTAATTTCTAATAAAAGGGTTTAAGTTACATTCAGTAGCTTTTTTTGTTTGGGCCTAATTGGTAACACTGAATGAATATAATTCCTGCTCTATGTATTAAAAATGGGAGTGTTGCCATTTTCCAACTCCCTTATTCCAACACATTTTCCCAAATCAATTAAATCATTAATTTGTATCGAAATTTATATTATGTTTAACAAGATTTAATGCTTTTTTCTTTTATTATATTGAGAATTTCCAAATATGGCCCGAAACGCTTCATTGGATCATAGTGCGAAATTGTATGTTTTTGGCTTCAACTCAAAGGTAGGGCCATTCTGTGGCACCTAGTGAGATAGACAAAGGTTTTGTTTTTTCAACAAAAGTATAGAGCACACGTTATCGTCATGTCATGATTGTGTTTTTGTTTATCTGCAAATACAATAAGGGAAATGTTGTTAAAGTTTGTTGTTTTATGTTTAATTGTTCAAATTTAATTTAAATGATTACGCTGCACAACAAATACAGGTGAAATGGTTGGTGGTGATAGAAAATTTGTAATTATCATCCTAAGTTCTTCTTTTATCTTAAATCCTTTCAATCACACTTCGTGTATCAGATAATCACTTGATTTTTGTTTGGCTTTAGATGTTCTCGACGACGCACAGTGGGGAAAAGTACTAATCTAGCGCGTCATAAATATAAAACCACTATTTTTCTGTAATATTTCACAACATTTTATTTGATTTCATCAAATAACATATTTTATTAAAGTATATGAAGAACTTGTGTGCATATTTCTGTATTATAAAGTATATTTATGTTAAATTTCATTATGAAAAAAAGTTAAAAAGTATTATTATATTTTATTTATAAAGCTTATACATATTTAGTTATTCGTTATCGGAATCGGATTCTTCAGTTGTATTACTAGGTTGTGCAAGAATCGAGTCAAGCAATAAAACTCTTACATCATATGTTATTGCCTGAGCGGGTATATTAATAATAGATGTAGCTCTTGACATCGACGAAATAACGGGGTCTGAAGAATATAATAGTCTATTGAATAGATCTGTCATTGTTTTATTTCGGTTCATTTTCCTTGTGTGAAACTGTCTGTAGTTTCGAAAGTCCTTGTTCCGGGACTCCATTCCTTCCTCCGACAACATACCAATCGGAAGGGCAGCACAATTTCAGCTCCGTGAATTAGAATTTTGTGAAGGCTTGAAGGCATATAATACCAGTGGTATAAAGTAAAATATAAATGTAATGTTTCCACACAAAATGATCTAAAGGCCTCAATACTTACTGCATACCCAAATGCCATTGTTTTGAGAAGAGTTCCTAAATTTTAGATTCACCTTTCATCAACGCCTGTAATGGTTGAAGCTAGGCTAGAATTCTCAAAAAACCGTCTAGCTGTATTTCCGTCATTTGTTGTTCCGATACCTGATTTCGGATTGTCAACTAGTATGCACATTTTGTCTCTTAATTCATTAATAATACTTTGCTTCTCTAGCTCAAATTGTTGCTTATCTTCATTTCGTACCTGCCATTTTTTTTATATCAAGCCTGTATGAGATATGTAGTATGCACTTGAAACAGCGAATCCAAGCATGTAATGTCGACAGGCCATATTCGTACATATCTGTGTTAGGAACCAATGATGATATTTTCTCTTGGTCATTCATCAATTTCGGCGTAGCCCCACATATTCCACATGATTGTGATGACGAATTTGAAATAATACTGAGTACTTTGCCGTCGATCATTGTGAGGACTAATTTGTGGTTCACGAATATGACGGAGTCGGAGATCGTTGTTGGGACTAGATTGTCAATTTGTTTATTAATGTCACTCACCTGATCCTTTATTAAAGTAGAAGTCTCTTTTTCGAATATAATTTTAATGGGACGACAGATTCTAGTGGATGATGGGCTTCGACTTTGCCATACAACAATGTTATTTACTTGTAGTTGCAAAGGTACTAGACAAACAGACAACTGTCACAATTGCTGGAATGATTCCCAGAAAACGATTGTTTGTACGATGCATGTGATGAGCTTCCATCGCACCCCCATTTATAATTCATTGTAAAGGGGTTTTCAACAGAGACGCTACAAAAGTAAATCGATAGGGACAGCAAACGACGCCATATTTTTTCCCGCTTTTTTGACATTTCTCTTCAGTAAGGTTTGCCATTTCATCATGGAAAGATATACGAGCCAACAACGAGTCGAAATTATTAAAATTTACTACCGACATTTGGAGTCAGTGGCCTCATCTTTAAGAGCGCTATGTCATGTTCAGCGATGAGGCTCATTTCTGGCTGAATGGCTTCGTCAATAAGCAAAATATGCGTTATTGGTCAGACAGCAATCCACACGTAATCCATGAGTCATCGTTGCGTCCCGAAAAATTACGGTTTGGTGCGGTTTATGGGCCGGCGGCGCCATTGGGCCGTACTTCTTCCGTGATGATCAAGACCGGCACATTACTGTGAATGCGAATCGCTACCGTTCAATGATAACCGAATATTTTTGGCCCCAATTGGATAATATGGACTTGGAGGACATGTGGTTCCAACACGACGGCGCCACAAGCCACACAGCGAATGCCACAATCAATTTATTGAAAACCAAGTTTGGTGAACGTGTTATCTTACGAAATGGCAGAGTCGATTGGCCGCCTTGGTCGTGCGATTTGACGCCGTTAGATTATTTCCTGTGGGGCTACGTCAAGTCTGTGGTCTGTGCCAACAAGCCAGCGACGATTGATGAACTTTGGACGAATATAGAACGTGAAATTGCAGCAGTATCGGCCGATTTACGCTTGAAAACCGTCGAAAATGGGGTTTAGCGTCTGGACTTATGCAAGCGTGCCTGTGGTGGCCAAGCAAAAGAAATCGAGTTCCATACATAATGGCATCGAACGTACTTTCACAGGAATAAAGAATTTGATTGGTATCTAAACCCGGTTTTGTTTTATTTAAAAAAACTTTTGTAGCGCTCTTATTGAAAACCCCGTTACATTCTGTCGAGCATTCGATTTTAATAGTGCTTTCGAAACGTTCTTTGCACACTTCAACTATTCTCCGCACAGTGTGATCAACTAGTGTCTGTAGCCTCACTTCAGCAGATACATCATTAATAAAAATTGCTGTGTCCTGAGGATATCAAAATTATTTCGTTTCTCCTAGTATTTTATACTGAGGATAAATGTTAGTATTCCTACTTTTAGCTCCTAATTGCATACATGTATATGAATATTTTGAGTATTTGCCGTCGATATACATTGCCAACGCTTCCTCAGCTGTGTATGAAATCGGGCCTACATTAGGCCGATCGAGAGATTTTTTAATTTTATTTGCTTTTTGTGGAGATTTTTCTAAATCTTCCAAAACTCGAGCAACATCACGCTTTCCTGATTTGTAAAGAGTTACTCTAGTTGCTATCATAAGCTCTTCCTTGGTGTTACTTTCGACAATGTTTCGTAATTTCCTCACTTTTGTCAATGGGCTGGAATCAGAAAATTCTTTAAAGGGACGTCCACGACATTTAAGCGGGACATGTTCTTCTATTTACAGCACGCTATCATCTCCTTCCACTGGTAAGTAAAAGATGTTATCCAACCACTTTTCATTAACTTTCTCAAATCTGATTTTTTACGATATGCTTTCACCCATTTATCCTTAATTTGTATTGTAACATTTTTCTTATATTTTGGATCTGTTTTGGACACGTTTTTAGAAAAGTTCGACAAAATGCTGTCTATTAAACATGGCATGCGATTATTCCCATTATTGGATGACGTGCGCCAAGCATTATAGATATGTGAGTAATGGTCATTTTGCTTTAAATGCTTCTCAAGGGTAGAATCGTACTCCGCCGCATCCAATATTTTCAGCGCATTTACTACAGAATGTGTTCCGAAAATACTAATAAATAACTGAGTGGGATCTCCTGGGACTATATACGAAAACACCGTTTAAAGTTTTGAAAGCAAAAAAAAAAAAACAAGTACATATGTTACCTATTTGCCTGAATATAGGGTATTTGAAATTGTATGATTACGCTCACAAAATTTAGATGTCACCAACTCAAAAACTATTCACAGACTATACCAACTGCTAATGTAAACCGAACACCATTGCAAAGTTTTAGCATAAAAAATATACCGAATACCCATGGCCTACTGATCACTAAATTTTTAAGCACCGTTATAATTATATGTCGTCAACAAACAAATAATTTTGAAGTGTATGATATGCAGTCACTAGTGCAGTTTACTAATCCGCAAATACTAATAGTATTTTTATAAATTATCGGAAGTTTGTTTTCTGATTTATGACGCGCTAGATAGGTTATTTTCCCCACTGTGCGATGTGTGGATTTTCCGAGCCCCAACCCCAAATGCGACAATTTTGTTTGTTAAAGTAGAACCGAGGTGGAAATGAGCTTCATCAGAAAATATGATTTTTCGGTAAAAATGCTAATCTTCAGCCCATTCAGCGAAGTGGAAACACATTCTTGGACTATTTGGTCTTAAGCCTTCGTACCGAGGTATTTATGCAAAATTCTGCGAAAAGAAGTGCGAGAAATGTTCAATCGCTGCGAACGGTAGCGAGTTGCTGTTGAAGGCTGTTCCAGCACACTTTCAGCTACAGCGGCAATATTTTTCACTGGACGAGCATGTAGACGAGTTCTTTTGTTCAATAAGGACCCGGATTGACAAACTTGCTTCAGAAATTGATCGGCGAAATGGAACTGGTGTTGATGGAACTCTATTTCTATCGAATTTATTAGGTAGATTTCTTACAGTTTGAGTTGAAGTCTCAGAAATTTGTATGATATTACCTAATAATCTGTCACTTCATAAATGTCAACCTAACCATCTGCTTCTATATAATTTTATTATCTATATTTTATGTTCTAATATTTGACTTGCCCAGTTATGCAAAATCATCGTCGAGTAAATATTCCTTTGGACGTTCTGTACTTCTTTCTGGATTCTGGATCCTGTTTTTTGTGTTATGAGTTTCTGCTAACGTACTACCTGTGTTGTCATTAGTTCAGGAACTTACATCTAAATCGGAGTTGGGAGATATGACGTCTATTACCTTGGACAACTTATTTCAGAAAAATATGAGGAAATAAATCTTTGCCAAAGTCTTTTGTGTCTGTCTGATGGGGTTAGTAAACATAGTGAGCTATGGAATAAGATTTAGATTTGTAATTCTGCATAGAATCATCCTAGGGGGAGGCTCTAATCGAATTTTTCGGCACCATACAAATTGGCCCGCCCTAATGTACATGCGTCTGTTGCAATGTAACATTTACTAATGTGTTCATAGAAATCGAAATTATACGACTCGAATCTCGCGTGATGTGTTTTGAGCAGTTTCAGTCATGCGCTTGCTATGCTATGCCTATTTATAACTCAAAATATATATTTTTCATAACTTTGTGATTTCTTAATTTAGAAACATAATAATCTGTAATCTCTAAACTGTCTCCAAAGTAAAAATTCCAAGTCAAACCACAAACCCAGTGCTGGCCAGTGTAATGGATGGCTGAGTTTTGTTAGTTTCCCTACATTGTTTACTTGTTTTCAATTCCCTTTCCTAGAATTTTTAAGAAATTCCAATTATGTGCCAGTACTTACAACTAATTCTGTGCAAGATTTACAACTTTGACGCAAATTTACGGGTTTTCTTTAAGTTAAGTTTTATTTTCTATGAATCATATTGTGAAACGCTTGGCCAGCTATGGGTTTCACAAGAAAATTGCTATATCCGTTTATTTACTGACATAAGTGACAAATTATGCAAAATAGGAAAGATTTCTATTTATATTATTTCGATTTAATTGCTAACAAATAATTGAGAGATGCGATTAGATCTTAAAAATTTTAGATTGTATGGATATTTTAGAGCTTTGAATTAAAGAAGACAGACCCCGGTTCGCTTAGTAAGAATATGCAAATTAAATGTTGGGAGTCTTTTGGAAAACACTGTCGGAAGTGGAAATGCTCTGTCTATTGCAGTTTAGTTGAATCATTACTCTCAAGTTTAATCACTTTGTAGATACTAAAGATGCATATATGGCGATGAAAACATTTTCTAATGCATATTTGATAATTTTTTCAGTAACTAATATCATTATTAGGGTTTGTAATATCACTGTGTGGCCGTCGGTGGTGCAATGGTTAGTGTGCGCGACTCTTGTACATGAGATCCTGGGTTCGAACCCGGCTCTGACCACCTTCAAATTTTCTTTCGGCGGCGGTCACCTCGCATAGTGACGGCGACACTATCGAGTATCTAGCCATGATAAAGCTTCTCAAATTACCGTTCGGAATCGGTGTAAAACTGTAGGTCCCAATCAGTGAGTGAAAACTGGAAAGCGCACAGCTCAGTGATTGTGCGAAGTTCTCCCCAGTCCTTTCATGGGATGTAATGGGAAACCATTTATTTATTTATTTTAATATCACTGTACTAAAGTTTAACGTTAAAGATTTATCCAAATTGACTCAGAATTTTGATGATCCGAGCTTGATACAGTTTCAAATTCCCTGTAATGTATTGAACAGGATATAGCTGTATATGGAGGAAAAAGGATGTAGATGGTTGACGTTATTTACTTATTTACGATATTTACTCTCACAGTTTAACCTGGAGAGTGAAGGGAAGATAAATACGGTGAGACAAAGGAGGTGTCTATGATTGCCTAGATGAAGCTTATGGCCACTGTCCTGGTCTTGCTACAATATATTTTCAAATATTTAGTTCTGTGAGAGTATAAACTGCGGCTTGGTTATGAAAAAGCTCCTCAAGGCAACCATGGTATGATGAAGAGTATCGTATCACAACTAATGAAAATAACACTGCACATAGGGTATCCAATCGATTAACCTTCGTTCGATTAATTGCGTAATATGTGTCAAACATTTGCTCGAGTATTTAACAATGAATGATTTCGGGTAATAAATTAATCGAATAATTTTTACAGATTAATCGAAAAAGTCGAAAAAACAAATAATTAATATAATATTATAATAAAAGTAGTTTTAAATTTATAAACAAGCAGTTCCACAACATCTCTACTTATTCACACTTAATATATGTTAAAATGCGCATGTGTGAATGAACAACACTGTGGAACAACAAAATGGAAAATAATTTCATTCAAATGGCTGCCTCGGCTGGCCATGCAGTAGCCTACACGATCGGTCCAATTTTTAAGCACATTATCGATTGTGTGCAGCTGTATTTGCAAAAAAAGGGGTCATTTGGTCAGGCTCATATCTTGCAAACCGTTCGGAATTTTGATTAACTCTCTGAGGGACGTTAGAAAAAAAGTAAGTAAAGAATAAAAATTGTGAACAGATAAAATCAAAAAATCTTCATCTTCAAGGTCAAAATCGCAAAAAACTTTAAAGATTCGATTTTGTACTTTTTTCCCCTGTTCAGGTCCATAGGTAGAAAACCGTTCAAAATTCAAGGAAACAATCAAATACAAAAATGTACCTAAGATCTCAAGTTTTCCCGTGTCTCCCAGTTTTGCCCAAAGTCATGCACTTTTTTTATGGACCCCCTAAGTTTCGGGGCCTCAAAGACCTCATCCTTCGTGCGTAAAAAACTCAGTTTACTCAACAGCTTAGACCGGCAGACCATGGATAGCTAAGTGAAGACAATGCCAATTTTTCAAAAAGAGTAATCTTCTCCGATGAGGAGCATTTCCATCTGAATGGCTTCGTGAATACACAAAATTGTCGAGTTTAGGGCTCAGAAAAACCTCATACAATCCATGAGAAACAAGTGCACCTACAATGAGCAACTGGTACGGATTTTGGGCAGGCGGCGTGATTGGGCCTTACTTTTTTGAAAATGAGGCCGAAATTGCAGTGACTGATAACGGAGTTATTGTGGCCTCAACTTTATTTATTGCAGCAACAATTTCCAGAACAAATTATCTCAAGAAATTCAGATGTAAACTGGGAACCCAGATCATGTGATATAACGCAGGGAGATTTCTTTTGTTGGTGTTTTGTGAAATCTCGGATTTCTGCGAATAAACCAGAAACAATTTCTGCGCTCAAATCCGACATCCAACGCCTCATCAATGAGATACAGCCACAGCTCTGTGGAAAAGTCATGGAAAATTTCATGAAAAGAGTAATGGCCTGCCATCAGAGCCGTGCGTGCTATTAGACGTATATTTTATTCCATACTTAATCGGAACATGTCTTCTTTACAATCCAATACAAAAATCACAACTATCGCAAAAACTACGTGTTTTTATTTTAAAATGAAAGACTGCATTCTTACTGCGACACCTTTTAAAAAACACAATTGAAAAGGTTAATCAAATGTTATTTTGGCACCTATTTAAGCCGATTTTTTTTTAAACATGGGAAAGTTCATTAGGTTGTCTTTTCCTCTAAAGGAATGTTATGTTACAGCTTCAATTTGTCTGTTTTTTTTTCTAAAAAGGAATGCGTTATGCGTTATGAAAAAATTTTCTTTGCAATATTTTGTCATTTCAAAACGTAAAGTCTTAAGCGTGTCCTTATTGTAGCCAATTATTTGGAAGTGCTTTGATGTATATAAGACAAAGGTCGCCCTTCAATTCCTGTGGAGGAATATATCCCCATCCAAATATGGTTAATTTCTTCTCAATATTGAACAAATTTTGCCACTAATTATAATGACAAATTCATTATTATAATTCCACACTGTAACCTACAGATTCGTTATGTAGAAATTAGGTTAGAAACTAGTGCAAAATGTGATCCGATATTCCTGAGTTTTTCCACATATTGAACTAGACACAATCTAAGGTCGGATACATACATAGGAACAAGTGTTTTCTGCCAACACCTCAAAATGTACCTTGGTTTGATTTCTGATGATTCCGAAAATATTTCGTTGCTATCATTAAGATCCCGTGAGCTGGACGGTTTTTAAAGAAGGTATTGTTGTTAGTTTTCAAAGGTATCTTTACTTTAGCTAAAGACAATGTATACAATATTAGTACCATTTAAAGAGCTTTTTTATCGCTTTGGGAATCAGAGTTGGAGTCACCACCTGTTATTGAAGGTTGAGGGCTTATGCAGCCCCGCTTGGTTTCGTCCGCGTCATCATCCTTGTTTTGGTTGCCATTGGCTTTTTGTGTGCTTGCCACAGACTCTACTACAGGGGTCAAGACACCACCCCCTGTAGAGCCATGAGTATGATGAACCCGACTCTGCGTTTTCTCGATCATGGTGTTGTTTCACAATGCTATCGTGGATTAGCCTGTGTTCCGTTTCAAATGTCGTATTAGTATTGTTTTGTGTATCAGTTTCGTTTGCAGTGTTGTTATCATTGTTTTGTTTTCCTGTTTTTAGTTTTTTCATTAGTTCTTCTTTTTTGTTCATGTTAATCCCACGAGTATGCCAGTAAATAAACTACAGTCCACCCCAGTGACGGCGTGAGTTGGACCGGGCAACATATTTCATTACTACCGACCCGTGCCCTGGCGTCGGAGGGAGCTTTTAGGAACCAGTTTGTTTAAACACTATCTGGCCATTCTACGTCCTCGGCACTGCTTTCAACCACCTTGACCTTAAAAGTTTTTTTGCATTTAATGTTGGATACTCTAATGGCGCCAAAATCGCAAGAATCGCTATGTCGGGGAAGCTTCATTGACATTCGTTATTTAAGTAGGCCTGATTACCAGATAGACCTACAACGAGACTCAACCTCCCCCCGGAGTAACCTTTAGTTCGCGCAGCCAAGGCCACACTTAGGCAGCCTCGGCCACACTTCAGCCCCCACATCACGACAAGGTTGTTACTCCAGGTGGAGGAAAAATAAACTAAATTTCTTAAAAATATAACATTTTCCTAAAAAGAGTACCATTTTTTCAAAATTCCCAAAGTACTAAAAAAAAGTACTTCTTTGAAAAAAAGTTTATGCTCTTAAGGCTTTTTCTTCCAGAAAGTGCTTCTTCTTTAAAATAGTACCTTTTCTCAAAAAAAAACATTAGTATTTAATAAAAGAAGTACATCTGTCCTTTTCGGGAAAATATAATACATATTCTTACAAAAAGTACCTAAAAATATACTGTAAAAAAAATACATTCTATAAAAAAAAATGTTCTTAAAAAAGTTTATCATTTTACAAAAAGTAACCTTTCTTAAAGATCCAATTAAATTATCGTATTTTTCAACAGGCGCCTTAGGCGTGTTGGAACTAACTAGTACATAATATATAGCGAAAGGAACTTCGTTCCAACCGGGTGTTCCCTGACACCGATTGCAAGATGCGTTTCCGAGATATAGACATTTTTTCTAAATTTTTCACATTGCGGATCAAAAATGGGGACCCATTTCACATCGACGTAGGTCTTTTGGGTCTATACGGCATAAAATGTGAATATTTTTCGGTGGATGATATTTATATATTTTATTTATATATATTTATATTTTATTTTTCACAAACTTGTTTCTCACTTTCTGTTCAAAATAAAAGTTTTTCTGAAAAGTACTCGTGTAACATTCAAACATAGTTTATCTTTTATAGCAAAGCCTCTTATGAAAAATCGAATACACAACTTTGTAACAAGTGTTTCTGTAACAGATTCAGATGATGAACAGTTGATTACAGTGACTAATATTTGAACACGAATTCTAATATTGTACTTTTTATGAGTCGTATCTTCCATCTCAGATGAAAGTGATTTTAGAAATAATCCAATTGGTTGATACAACTTAATTTCTGTAGTAACAACTTGTATTTAGTAGGACCTATTTTTCATTTATCAATATCAACGACAAATAATTCTGAGGTATGATAATACCACTCTGCATGATTTATAACATTTTTTTCCCCGACAAACGGGGCACTCTGCGGATTAAACTAAATCGACTGCGCTGAATCCAATGGAAATAACCGTTTTTCTTGGTTAGCTCTTAAAAAGAAGTTATCACGATTCAAAATTCTGCCTCTAAAATGGCATGTTTGAAAAATACTGTTTTACTTATTTGACAAAAACTTTTGATACGCTTGACCGAAATTGATCGCAATACGCTTGTTTTAAAGGTAATAATATTTTCCAAGTGTTATGTGAAGACATCTATACATTTTATCTCGAAGTTTTAATTTTATAGTTTCCCAAAACTAATTTTTTTAAAATTTTTCATCAAAATTTACCTACCTTCGTCAATTTAAAATTTTTTTTAAAGAATTTGGCACTGTTTTTCGAATGTCTTTAAATGCACTTTGAAAGAGAGGTTCATAACAAAAATTTTGACGTATAACAGCGCATCTCAAGAAACATATGCTAACTTGTAGCAATATTAAACTATAATACCAAAAAGGGAACGAAAACCGAGTACTATCTTTTTTTTTAAGAAAAACGATTTAGTTAGGTTACAAAAAAAAAAAAAAACAATTCCATTTTAATTTTTATTTTTTAATTCAATCGAATGAAATTGAAGAAAAATTAACTACATGAGTTTGAAACTAAAATTTAAGAAAATTAATTTTTTTTATAATATAATTTAAAGGGTTTTTCAACAGAGACGCTACAAAAGTAAATCGATAGGGACAGCAAACGACGCCATATTTTTTTCCCGCCCTTTTAACATTTCTCTTCAGTAAGGTTTGCCATTTCATCATGGAAAGATATACGAGCCAACAACGAGTCGAAATTATTAAAATTTACTACCGAAATTTGGAGTCAGTGGCCTCAACTTTAAGAGCGTTACGTCCAATTTATGGTCGCCATAATCGTCCTACCAGATCAACAATTGAGCGTCTAGTGGAAAAATTTTAATCCACAGGCATACTACAAAATGTTCCCGTGCCAGTGAGACAAAGAAGTGGCCGTAGTGTCGAGAATATTGCTGCCGTTGAGGCTTCAGTTCAAGAAAGCCCAAATGTGTCTCTCACACGTCGTTCTCAAGCGATGGGTATCTCTGTGACGTCGTTGTGGCGAATTTTGCGAAAAGATCTTGGCCTACATCCTTACAAGATCAAATTGACGCAAGAACTGAAGCCGCTTGATCACCATAAGCGTCGTATGTTCGTGAATTGGGCTGAGCAATAACTTGAAAATGAGTCGGATTTTCATCGGAAAATCATCTTCAGCAATAAGGCTCATTTCTGGCTGAATGGCTTCGTCAATAAGTAAAATATGCGTTACTGGTCAGACAGCTATCCACACGTAATCCATGAATCATCATTGCATCCCGAAAAAATTACGGTTTGGTGCGGTTTATGGGCCGGCGGCGTCATTGGGCCGTACTTCTTGCGTGATGATCAAGACCGGCACATTACTGTGAATGCGAATCGCTACCGTTCAATTATAGCCGAATATTTTTGGCCCCAATTGGATAATATGGACTTGGAGGACATGTGGTTCCAACAGGACGGCGCCACAAGCCATGCAGCGAATGCCTCAATCAATTTATTGGAAACCAAGTTTGGTGAACGTGTTATCTCACGAAATGGCCCAGTCGATTGGCCGCCTCGGTTGTGCGATTTGACGCCGTTAAATTATTTGCTGTGGGGCTACGTCAAGTCTATAGTCTATGCCAACAAGCCAGCGACGATTGATGAACTTCGTACGAATATCGAACGTGAAATTGCAGCAGTATCGGCCGATTTATGCTTGAAAACCGTCCAAAATAGGGTTCAGCGTCTGGACTTCTGCAAGCGTGCCCGTGGTGGCCATGCAAAAGAAATCGAGTTCCATACATAATAGCATCGAACGTACTTTCACAGGAATAAAGAATTTCATTGGCATCTAAAACCGGTTATGGTTTATTTAAAAAAAACTTTTGTAGCGCTCTTATTGAAAACCCCCTTATTATAGACAAACATATTTAGGGTAAAAATATATTCAACGGGTTTTTTGCTGTTTCTACACACACAAAAATAATAGTAGTTTTATTGCCTTTTCCGGCATACGTAATTTATTTTTGTACGAAATTTAATAAACTACAATACGTTGCCTATATCGGTTGTTGTATTATAAACCTCGGTTTTACCTATTGGAGTTGTAAATATATACTATATAATCAGTGGTATATTTTCTGAGATAAAACTTGTCAATCACAATTGTCAAATAAATTCAATTCTGAAGAAGGTAAGTGGGTACAAATTTTGTAAAATGTATAAAATTAATTAATTAAAATATTTTCTTTCACATAACTGCGATTTCTCAACCATGGCGGGAACTATTAAAAAAATGGATATGAAGATTGAGGTATTGAAATGCTAAGGACTATGGAAAAGAATAACGTATAGCTACAACCGCATTACTGCACCATCATCAATTGAACGAAATTCCGATTAATTTATCTTTCTGAAAAGATTTATACACAACGCGCATAGACGATATTAGAGTTAGATGCCGAAATAATCATCAGATTGGCTGACGTCATAAAATAACAACATTCGTCAATACCCATGATCAATAAAATGAATACATTCGTGCAAACATAAGATGTAGGCCCAATACGAGATGCAAGACGTTTGGTGGTGGCAATTAGTCGTGCGAGATTGTGACTCTCTTTGGCACCCGTAATAATATTTTAATCATTTACTTTACTTAACTTTATATGTTCACCGCCAATAAAACTGTTAAATAAAATATGAATATTTGCCTGTCGTAAGAAACATTTTCTTCAGATGTTTGTTAATCAATTCAAACAAAAATTGACTGTCAACTGTAGAAAATAGCAAATTTAGCGAATAGTTTTATGTAAATTCACCAAAAACTACAAGACAGTTTACCCATTAGAAATAGGTTAATTTGCAATCTATCGTAGTAATTTTACCAAAAGTTGTAGGAAATATTCGAACATAGAAATTGCCTATATATTATTACCTACAAAACATAACAAATGCCATGTTGCCTATGCCAATTGTTGATGCCAACTTTTTGATGTGTAAACATCTATACGCTGGGGGTAAAAATCTGTTTCACAATACAATCACAAATTTAGGGTAAGATGTGCGATGTAATCGTTAACCAATCGTAAAGCGTTATCAAATCGGTGTGAGCTATGTATGAGTGTATTAGTGTAATCATATGCTGCATAGAATATACTCAACACCATCTAGTGTGCAATAGTAGCTACTAATTTTCACTAATTGTCGTACATTATGTTATCGTAGGCAAATGAAAACAAATAAATAAAATGAATACAAAAACATTTAATTTTAATAACTTTTAAAAAGATTTTTTACACTTTTAATAAGAAATTTACTAAAACAAAGCAAAATTACGAAAACTAAAAACTAAACTTGTCAAATATAAGGAAAACTAAAAACTAAAAGTTTTCTTCATCTTTGAGATTGTCATTCATACTTAACAGCTGCATATAAGCACCATCTAGTGTGCAATAGTAGCTACTAATTTTTGAAAACCATTGCTGTAAAATAACATTACATTTCAGTAAACAGCTGATTAATAACTTTTCAACCGCAACAAATACAAAATAATAAAATATTTTACAAAACACCAAAAAAATTATAACTCAGAACATAAAACAACACAAAGTGCATCAAAGCTGAATGGAGGTAATGTTAATTCTAATAAAATTTCTATTAGATTCCAATATAAATTAAGATTATAACATATCTTCATTACGTACTGTTGCCTTACACTGAAGCTAGTGCACGACAATTGGGTAACAATCTCCATCTCATGCCAATTATTATGGGTGGAGATTTTAATACAAATTTTGCAAACCCACAGTCGCAAGCTTTATCAAAATTTTTATTTGACGTTTTCCACTTCCAATTCTCCACAAACCCCCCCAACTAACAATTCCACTACTATAGATGCAGTTTTCCATAGATTTTTAAATACAATCGAGTCAAAAATTTATATATCTTATTTTAGTTACCATAAGCCAATATTAACTATTTGTACTTAAGGCATTTACTATAGATGGGCACTTTGCAGTACTACTAAAATTTCAGTAAAAACAATTCTTTAACTAGTAAATTTTTACTGATTACTAAAATTTTTTTCAGCAATTTTTATAACGTGCCTACATTATTATGATGAAGTGCATTGAATTTTTAGTAATCAGTAATGCCCGATTACTGATTATTATGAATACGGCCCTATGATTTTACTGGTAATGCAAATTAAATTTCATTATCAGTAAAAATTTACTGAATTTTTTCAGTAATCAGTAAATTTACTGCTTACTGTAATTTTTAATGCAGTACATATATACTGCAGTGTGCCCATTTACTAACCAAATAAGTTAAATAAAACAAACAAAGACCAGCAAATTCCTATGTATTTACAATATTGAAAGTTTTGATACTTTTAATTGATTAATTAAAAAAATATACTAAAAGCATTAGTACTTCCAACTTCATTACTAGATGTTTACACATCTCCCCCGTGATCGGACTCACATTATTTTTTTTCTTTCTGTGTAGGCCCATCAAAGGTACCAATCCAAAAAATTTAATTTATTAATTTGGTAGCGAAAGGGTTTAGTACATATTTACAGATAAGTAACCAATATCTGGGACGAAGCTAATCACATATAACAGATAAAAGTTTAAGAAGAATCATGATTTTGTACTAAATGTATTATCAGTATTATTATCAATCCCAAACTAACTTTCACCAAATAATAGTCACGGGCAAAGTTTCATGGTGATCGGTAAAGATTTAAGGCAGTTATTATCGTCAACCAGTCAGTCATCCAGAGAAATAGACGGACGGTTATGGCTCAAAAGTCTTTAAAAGGTCCCAAACCCAAATTGGTCCAAATATGCGTTGGGTGTCTAATATGTCTGTATCCATATGGCTGAGGGTGTAATAGAGAATTTTATCCCAAATTATATTGGCATATTGACAAATTTTAGTAGAAAATTAGTAAATTTCAATAAAAATATAATATCTTTCATTTTATTTTCTTTAATTTCATACATAATTAGAACAAAAATTCGGTGGCAGCAAATTTTTCTAAAGTTAGAAAACTATATAAATAGAACTTTCGTGTGTCTTCCAATGAAGATTCTGTTATCAGAATCATATTTCAGCTTACCATTCATAATCTGAAATTAGAGAACACGTGTTTTTCCGTAAGTACAACACTCACAATACTCTCTATACTTAAGATTAAATTTCCCATAGTGATCCTTCATTAAATAATTATAATTAATTTTTTTTTTAATTACAATTTGTAGTGTTAATGAGTTTCCTGTCATCATAACCACCATAGACGAGTTAGAAAATTATTTTCCACCACCATCACCACTATTTCCCCGCCACCACATCAACCAAACCCACAAATTCCACTCATCGTTATCACCCCTTTTGCTTGCAGGAATAGTTTTTCATTTCATTCATTGCATTTTACATTTTATTTGTATATTCAATTGTACCAACAAATTCATTAGGTTACACTAATACGTGTATGTGCGTCTGAGAAAAAATTACATAAATCACTTAAGAGACTCCCCAGGAACAACATCTGTAGAAGTACGTATGTGTGGTTTTGTGTCGAATATACCCTTATCGCACTTACACTTAGGGATGGATTCATTTACACACACATTTAAACATATTTTATGGGTCCTTAATAAAGTCAAACAATAAACACGAAAGGAACGCGAACCGACACATCATATGGCTACCTCTCATCCTATATACAGTCACTTCTTCTTCCTCAAATTCCTCAAACAAACACTTCACAGTGGAAGAAAAGATTAATGACTGGTAATTTCAAACGTATTTTTTCAGAAAGAAACTGGAATAATTTTTTCTTAAAAAAAATTTAAAGAAATAACTAATTTCTTCATATTGACATGACTTGTTGCCAAACGGCATTGGTTTTATAAAGTCTACACGCTGAAAAATCTGTAGGTTTTTGTTGTTTGGATGCAAATATAACATGTGTTTGGAGCTTGTCTCAAATATAATATACTTGTGCCCAAACTCATTATGTTTGCTATTCAATATTACATGTTTGAGAAACAATGATTTGTGATATAAATACAGCCGTGTTTGTTGCACTGTTTATGCTCTCTCGAGAGCAACTGAATAAAAGAGGGCAACAAGTGTGTGTATCTTTTGTGTATCTGTATTTTCGCATTATTCTCTCAGTCAGTGAGTCATAAATATTCCTGAATGTGCGTGCAAATTGCAGATGAAGTTAGTGTTTCTTATTTTGGCTTATGTATTGCGTTTTAGTTTCATGTATTCAGTCATCAATGGTTCATCGGAAAGAGGACATCGCAAGCGCTTGCAAGCAGTGAAAAAGGAATAATCGAAGGCTTGGACGCTTAAATGGTTTGGAATGTTACTTGGTTTTTGTGTGTGTGTTGCGCATATATTTATGTGTGCTACCAAAGTGAGAAACTATTTTGTGGAAAGAAACTGGAAAGGACAACAACGTGAATCCCTTTTTCTGCACGAGCCTCTACTGAAATAATCGGAATGGCGGACCATGTGTGAAATATAATAAAAAAACACAAGTAATTAATACACGCTAGTCTTTCATGAACGAGAGTAGTATATAAGTATATTGTTTTTGTACCAATGAATAGTGATAACCAAGGCATAATTGAAACCTTCTGAAAACAAAAACGTGAGAGACAACAAAGCAAGGAGAAGCAAAAGAGCAGCAGATTCTCATTTTATAAAAACAGTAAATTTAAAAAGGGTAATTTTAAATGTTTGAATTTTTTGTATTAATTATTTATTTTAATTATAATAAATAAAGAAAGAAAGAATAATTGGTTTCTAAATATTATTATGTTTGGGAGAAAATACGCATATGTTTACACATAAGTATATGGACGTTTGGGGGAACACGCGAATGCTTTCACGTAAGTACATGGATATTTGGGATGAAGCACGCATATGTTTCCTCGCAAAAGCATAGATATTTGTCAGTAAACGTGCTAATGTTTGCATTTGAATACACCTGAGTTTGGGACTTGCAAACATATAAATGTTTGAAGTGTGTTCCAAACATATGCATGCTTCCTGCAGAATACGTTTGAGAGAATATGTTACACAGTCCGTTTTATTTCAGCGTGTAGTCTTTAACAACTGTAACATGATATTCGTTGTCACCCCACTGTTCCTCGTAAACTCACTTTCATGTGTAGTTTATAGTTTAAAACATCCCCTTTAGGTTTGCTATCTTAAGTCATTGGTAGTTTTATATAGTTTGATCATAAACATATGTAAACTATACAACACCAACCGGAATGGTCTTTAAAATCACATAAAAAGCGTTTGAAATGACTTCATTGCACGCATTATTTGACTTTGTGGTTCCTTCGCCAACATTTTTTCAAAAGGTTTCCATCAAAAACTGGTATGAAGAGACTGACTTTCTTTACAAATATTTCATTTGTTTGTTTTACTTTCTTTTTGCGTTTTGTTTAAAAATGCATAAAATTATTGTCTGAACTCAGGCAAATATTTAGGTTGGGCAGTTCAGTTTGATCGTACGAGTTTAGCGTTCCATGTTACACATGCAAATGCACTCCATTTAATTGGCCCTGCAAAAGTGATATAAAGAGGAGTTAGCAACCCTTGTAAAATGCGTAGAATGTTACGTCAACATTTGGAATGTTACACCATTTCCAATAAATTTAAATTGGAAAGTTTAATTGAGAAAATACTGCGTTTTCAATGAAATTTTCTGCATTTTTTAACTAGCAGTAATGTCTAGAAATTGCCAATATTTTATCAAAATCGGTCAGTATTTATTTTTGACCAGGACGTTTCACATACTTGTCCTCATTTGTGTAAATTATTTTTAAAATCTTGACGGTTGTCGGTTTTGTGCTGAATTCTATAACGATTTGAAGACATTGTTTCCATAAATAATTGATTATTTGTTCATTGTCTGGTGTTGAAGTTTCATTTCGTCTGCAAATTTGGGAAAAGCGTTTACGTTTTAATTCAAATGTAGTGATGTTCTCTAAAATGGTTTCCCATTACATCCCATGAAGGGATTGGGGAGAGCTCGTCACAACCAGTAAACTGTACGCTATCTAGTTTTATTTCCACTGAGTGCGTCCAACAGTTTTACACCAGTTCGGCGCGGTATTTTGGGAAGCGTTTTCATGGCTAAGTACTCGATAATGTCGCCGACACTAAGCGAGGTGACCATCGTTGAAATAAATGTAAGGTGGTCAGAGCACGTGGTAGAACCCACGTTCTCTTGTACAAGAGCCGCGCATACTACCATTGCACCACCGATGGTCTCCATTCAGAAACGCAAAACAACTTTGGTTTGATGTTTTGGGACATGTTGACCGATTCGAGATATGTACGAAAATAGGTTGTAAATTGAAATTAATTTTAAACAAGATTATTCCTCATAATAAAGAAAAAAAGAATTAATTAATATTTTAAATTGTATATTGAAAAAACAATTAGAATTTAAAGTTTAAATATATATTTCATTTAAAATTAAGTTTTAAATAACTGAAATTGGATATTTCTTATTTTATTCGTGTTGATTGCAGCCTTTCTCACGATGATCTCAATTTTTTTGTTAAAGAGATCGCATGATATGATGTCGCTCTACCTGAAGCCTCGCCTCATACTAAATGGTTCGGTGAGAACTTTACCAATCTTTACTGAGGATTTCGTGAAAGATTTCCACACTGATAAGGTCCGATCAGGTCTTGTACAAATAGCTTTAGTCTTTCGCACATTACGGTCGTGATGACCTTGTATGCGATAGATAAATGGCTTATTCTGCGACAGTTTGTACATATACTCGGGCCGGCTGTTTTGAAGACAGGACACAGTGTGCTAAGACTCCAATCGTCGACCATGCATTCGTCTAGCCAGATTTTGCATATGAGCTGATGCATGCACCTTCCCAACACATGGCCGCCAGCCTTAAACAGCTCTGATGGTAGTCCATCAGCACCAGCGGCTTTGTTATTCTGAATCCGGGAAATTGCAGTTCTATCTTCGCGTTGGCTACGTGGGGGCATACGTTGTCATCCTCCTGTATATGCTCCACACCCTGATCTCGATTGAAGTGTCCTGGAGAAAGAAAAGCAGAGAAGTGATCTTTCCATATGTCCAACATACTCTGAATATCTGTTCCAAGATTACCGCTCTTATCTCTACAAAAGTGGGTCCTGATCCAATTCCGTTTGTTTGGCTTTGTACTTTTCGGTACAATTTCTGTTCATCATTCTTCCTTCTGTAAGATTAAATTTTCTCACTTTCGCACTTTCTCCACAACAGTTTTCCCCCTAAAAAAAACGGGGTTCCGCTCTCCTTTTCTAATTATGCCGCTCTGTCGCGGCTCGCGTTGCATCTGACTGAAGCATTGCCATTCGTGCACCGTTCATTTCATCACTAGCCATGCAACACTCTACGTCGTACCATGGTTTGTCTTTATGTGGGTTTTCATAACCAAGTACGGTATCTGCAGCAGTTTTCATAGAGTGGGAAATGTACTTCCACTTCGCTTGAGGATCATGAGGCTCTGCGCCAGTAACTGAGTGAGATTCTCTGCATAGTCCGTGGTTATCTCTGGTAATTTCAGCTTTCCGATGTCCAGGTTCTGTATATCAGGTTACGTGCGACTTTCGCTCTGCTTAACCTTTGCTGCAAACAGGTAGTGATCCGAATCGATATTAGCTGCTGGAATCACACGTATGTACGTCCAGTAACTACTAGAGTGCCTTTTATCAATTACCAGGTGATAAATCTGGTTCTTCGGCTATTGACCAGGGGATATCACGTAGCCTTCTGGATGTCTTTATGTTTGAATCTCGTACTACTGACAACAATATTTTCCGCAGCGGTAAAATCTAACAGGCTAATTCTTGCCGTAATCACTTGTCATTCAGATGATGCCGTCCAGTTGAGACCACAATAACTCCTTTATCATGTTCCTGTAACGAATGCCGTTTACAGCCACTGCAATCATTTCTCATTTTCAAAAAAGTGAGACCCAATCACGCCGCCTGCCCAAAATCCGCACCAGACAGTTGCTCGTTGTGGGTGCATTTATTTCTCATGGACTGCATGAGGAAATGGATGGAAATGCGCTTTGTCGGAGAAGATTGACTTTTTTTGGAATTTGAAATTTATTTTGAATTGAATTCCTTGGTCTGCTGGCTTGCGCTTGAGTAAGTTGAATTTTGTACGCATGAAGGTGGATTCTTTTGTCAAAATTCGATGCGTATTGATGTATTCGGGTTTTCGGCGGCACCCTCGATGACATCATCATCGTTTTCATGAGACCGACCGGTACATTGGTGCAAAGGAGTCTTATTGTCAACAACCGACCCAGTTTCTTCAAATTTTTTGACCACTCTTCGATTGGTTGACAAATTAGGTGTACTTGCTCGATTGAAAATTCTTCGAAGTTTGGGAGCGGTATCAGCATAACTTTCCGTAAAGCGCTATATTTTTAATAATCGGAATAAACATATGTGTCAAGTGCCAAATTTCAGAGTTGCCACTTCCACAAAGAAATATTACACTAAATTTAAGAAGTGCAATCTTACTGAGACACCCTGTAGTTGACAATAGACTACGACATCTGGTCTCAAAGTTCAACTTCGTGAGTGAACGTATAGCCGCCATCCGCATACAAGCGAAATACATTAACATATCCCTAATTTTTGTGCATGCCCCTACAGAAGAAGAAGATGATAACACCAAGGAAATGATCTATGAGAGCCTAGGAGAAACATACGACCGAGAAGCTCACTCAGATACTGGATCAGAACGCACCCCCGCCGCATGATCCGTGGGCGCAGTGGAAGTACAACGAAGAGTGGTAAGTGACGAAAATATCGCTGCACGTATGGCAATACTTCAGTCAATTGCAACGTGAGCCGCGACGGAGCGGTACATGGCGCAGTTGAGAGAGGAAACCCGTTTATTTAAGAAGAAAAAACGGTTGTGGAGAATGCGCGACAGTGAGCAAATTTAATCTTTCAGAAGAAGATTGAGAGCCGTAAATACAAAGTCAAACCAACGTCCATGGATCAGGGAGCCACTATTGTGGAAATAAAACGTGAATCTTATCGCAGATATGAATAGTATGTTGGGAATATGGAGATATCACGATATACATGACGGTATTGAGCAAATACAGGACGATCGCATCGTCTGCCTCCCTCCTAGCATATGCGAAGTTAAAGTGGAACTGCAATTTCCCGGCTTGAGCACAACAAAGGCGGTGGTGCTAGTGAATTACGGTTAAGCTGTTTAAGACTGGCGGCTACGAGTTGGAAAAGCGCATGCATTAGCTCATATGCAACATCTGGCTAGACGATTTCATGCTCGACAATTGGAGTGTTAGCATACTATGTCCTGTTTTAAAAAAAAGCGCCCGAGTATATATACCAACTATAGTCGGGAAACCTTTTAAGCGTAGCATACAAAGTCCTCTCGAAAGTAATGTGCAAAAGGCGAAAATAGTTTTTTCGAGACCTGATAGTCCTGGAGAAAACCAACAGCAGCAGTAACTTCAGGTTAGAAATTAAGAGGAGAATTGTGCTTGCAGTCAAGCATTATTTCGGGCTACACAACTACTTTAGAGTTAAGATCCTCTCTCGCGAAATGAAGATTCGTCTATATCAGGCTCTTATACAAACTGTCTTGCTTTATCACGGAGAGTCCTGGTACATATCGCATGCTGATGAGAAACATGTTCCGAAAAATGTATGGTCGTGTGATAGAAAACGGCGAGTATCGACGACGGATGCACCACGAGCTGTATAATCGGTAACCCGACATCAACTTAGTTATGCGTATCAAAACAGCAAGTTTTCGCTGGCTAGACCATGTCCGTAGAATGGATCAGAATAAACCCATTGCGAATGGTATTCGAAGACGTGCTCGAAGGACATCGACAAATATGACTACCAAGACTTCGCTGGAAATCCGAAAATAAAAAGATATCCACAACTATAAAAGATTTTTTAATTGATCCGTGTGGATCGCGGATTTTAACTTTATACCAGATCCAAGTAGATTACGAAAATATGGATATGATCGACGTGACCTCAAGTGCTACTACATTTCAGCCATCCCAGTTCAATGGATGACAATTATTCTGAAGCTGAAAATAACAACATATCGTGTATGATAGGGCAATTTAAAAATACTGGGGTCGAAGTAGGTGTGAGTCCGTGGGATTGCATCTAGCACGTGACTTGAGAGGAAAAGAAATCTACATCAATTGGAACTAGACGAATCGAATTGGACTATATTGTACAATTCTAAATTCTTTGTAACTTTTTTATTATGAATAAAAAAGGCATATATTTCAAATGCCTTTACTAGCGTTTCAACAAAAGTCTATTTCAGGGGGGAAGAAAACGAGACAGCGGAGGTTCCTAATTGAATTTGACGTCGGAGTCAAAAATGGTTTATAAACGAAATATAGCCCTTGTGAAAATCTGAACATCGGTATACTTCCTACTACAATTGGACTTCAATTGACAACACAGGGTATACAAAACTAAAAAGACGGAATTTAAAGTGCATATAACTTTTTTTTGCGGTCCCGAAATTGTTCGTAGGTAATCTTTAAAACTAGGGGTGACTGGCGCAACTGTTTCATTTGTATGGATGCCGACGAGAGATTGTGATAAAGCTTTTCCGTTCAACATATTGTTACGATTAAGTAAAAGCTTTTACTTACTCCTAATGACCAAATTAACATAATGATTAATTCTGCGCCTGAAAGTATACCATTACCCCAAACCAATTGACAAATCCGTTGCAAATGTCTTATTTCAAAACTGCTATACTACAGGTTCTGGAATCGGGTAGAACCATCTATAAACTGGTAGAGACCCTGATGGCAAGTAGCATAACTCGTATCAGTTTGAAATATAAAGTATTGACTTTAAAACTGTAGGAAAGGAATGGAACTACAACTGTTGTACTTATCGTAATTCGAAAACGAACCTTGTTTTATTAACGGGAATAAAACAGCGCTAGAAAGGACGAAAAGGCAATTCGTAACAGTATAAACTTTTCTGAAACTTGTATTGTTAATATCGTAGCTACTAGATCCTTTTGTGTCTGTATGGTCGACTAATTTATTTAACTTATTGTTTTTTCAGCTACAAGTTCTGTTCTTGTAAGTCTGTTTAGGGTTTCCTACGGTGCATTGACTATTACGGTCATATGTCGATCTAGAATCTAGGATTTGGCCGCAGTATAACCAATAAAGATAATAAAATGAATTGTTTTGGAATACGGTGATTTGTGTGCAGTTGGAAAAAGTATAACCAAACATGTACGGACGATTCAGTCGGGTGAACCGATTTGAACATATATACCGATTTAAATATACCCTTACCCTGAGTCATCATTTAGCTCCATTTGAAATGGATATTTCCAAATTTAGGAAATTTTTAAGAAGTAAAACATATTGTGTGGCATATCGTCCATTTTCAATTGCAGGGTGGTGTTTGACAAAATATATCTACTGTCCTGAATTTCGGTAAGAACAGTTGTGTTTTATGACTGCAACCGCGTCCATCTACGGCAGGTAAAAGGAAGTAAGTGAAGAAATCAGTCATTGTCTGAAGCCAATTAAATCGTAAAGACATATAGCCTAATAGACAATTTCATTAAGATTGCTCAACAGTCGAATAGAGGTCCCACATGGTGCTTTATTAACCGAATTTAAACTGCTTTTCGCATCGTGGTCATGATAAAAATATCAAAACATATTTTGAGGTCAATTTCAGAAAGATTAATTTGTTACCTATAGAATTGAAACCACAGTTGCAAACAAAAATAAATCTTTTCCTTTAAAGTTCGATATACCTACTCCATGAGAACGTGGGTTAGATCCTGCTCTGATCACCTTGCATTTCCTTCGATGACGACCACCTCGCTTAGTAATGACGGCACTATCAAGTTGCTTAGCAATGAAAAAGCTTCTCAAAATACCGTTCGGAACCGGTGGAAAACTGTAGGTCTCAATTAGTCAGTGACAAATTTGAAAGTGCACAGCTCAGTGGTTATGAAAAGCTCTCACTAATCCCTTCATGGGACGAACCAACCATACATGGTAGTACATTTTTGGGTTATGTATGATACCTTCGACAGACGAATATGAGACAAAAATTTCTTAAACATTTAGACAAGAAAACAAGAAATTCAGTTAATAAATGCGGCCGGTAGAGAGTTTCGTTGAAAAACGTATATTTGAAACCTCTATGAAAGAAATGAAAAAGAGTGACGCTTAAAAAATAGTCACATTTCGACCCAAAAATGTTTCCCCAATTTGATGCCTACTGCTCTCTATCCACTTGGAAATGGTGTAGTCAATGAATTACTTTATTATTTGTTTTACAAACATTTTTAATATCTAGGAGTTTTTCTTTTGGAAAACTGATATTTTGTTGTGTGGAATATTTGGGGGTGTTTTTAATTTTCCGCAGTCATTGACCTGTGAAATTTTCTCAAATATCCAAATGTACTCAAATGTTGGTTTCTTTATCTTGTGGGGTGTAATTTTAGGGAGTTTTCCACTTCAAATTCATATTGATAGTGATCATTAAAATTCCGCATGAACGAAAATTTAAATCTGAGCGTTTAGTATTTGATAACAAACATATTGAATTATGAGGAGGGGTTGAAATATTTGTGTGCTAAATAAACTAAATTTTTGATGGAATTAATTGTGGACAAGGAGTTCCTACAGAAGATTTAAAGTCATTTACAGAAAAGGGAACGTATCCGAAACAAATTAAAAAAATCGCACATTGTGATTTGTAGGACAAATATGATAAACGGCCTAAGTGCCCGTTTTTGTCACTGTAGTTAAATTTCCAATTATCCACTAAAATAATCAAATCTCCTTCATTTACACTAACTCTGAGAATTTATGAAATATAGCCAAGATAACTTCATTACTTCTGCCTAATAAATGTTTCTTGTGATTTGAGTACATGTGAACTATGAACTACGTGTAAGTTCATTTATGATAACTTTTTTATAAGATACACTCTCGATTTTATGGATAATATACTTGAAGGAGGGACATGAGACTGGCCGTAGAGAGTTTCTGATAGCCACGCACTTGGGAGTGACCGAAAATATTTCCTTCATTGCGCAGTCAAAGCAGCTCACTACTTCCACGCAGTATGTCCTGGGCAATGGTTTTATCGGAACCGTCCGTTAGCTAGCTAGAGTGAGAAAGCAAAACAAATGAGCATTCTGATTACACGCTGAAAAATCGGGCTTTTTTGGTGTTTGGACGCAAATACAAAAGTGGGTGTGGAGCTTGTCGCAAATATAATATACTTGTGTCCAAACATATTGTGTTTGCTATTCAATATTACATGTTTGAGACACGGTGATTAATATGTTAGAATGTATGTGGTAGCGACCCACATATATTGATGTTTGTGATATATTGATAGCGACCCACATATATTGATGTTGCACTGGCTATGCTCTCTGGAGAACAAGATAATAAAAGAAGGACATCGAGAGAGTCTATCTTGTAAGTGTGTATCTGTATTTTTACATTACTCTCTCAGTCAGTGAGTCATAAATATTTCTGAATATGCGTATAAATAGCAGATGAAGTCACTGTTTCTTATTTTGGTTGATGTATTGCGTTTTCAGTCGTCAATGGTTCGTCGGACAGAGGATATCAAAAGCGCTTGCTCAGTGTAAAAAGAATAGACAAAGGCTCGGACGCTTAAATGGTTTGTGATGTTACTTTGGTTTTTGTGAATGTGTTTCGTATATATGTATGTGTGCTACCAAAATAAGAAACGATTTTGAAGACAGAAACGGGAAAGGGCTACATCGTGAAGCCCTTTGTCTGTCCGAGCCTTTACTGAGAAAATTGGAACGGCGGACCATTTGTGAAATAAACGCTTGGCTTGCATGAACTAAATTTGTATATAAATATATTCTTTGTGTACCAACGTATAGTGATAACCAACGCGTAGCTGAAACCTTCTGAAAACAAAAACGTGAAAGACAACAAAGAAAGGAGAAGCAAAAGAGCAGCAGATTCTCATTTCATGAAAGAAACAAATAATGCCTCCAATGCACCTAAATGTAAAAACTACCGTTTAATTTTTGGTATTACTTGTTAATAAATGTGGTGTTATATTGATAAAATTAATTATAATATTAATTATAAAACATATATATTGAAATCAAAGAATAATTCGTTTTTAAATATTATTATTTTTGGGGGGAAATACACATACACGTAAGTATATGCAGATTTGGGGGAAACACGCGGATGCTTCCGCGTAAGTATTTGGATGTTTTGGGATGAAGAACGCACATGGTTGCCTCTTTCCCACTGGCGGATGTCGTCGAAAAATATATAAAAATATAAAGTTGCACCAGAGAGGAAAACTGCGATATTGACTACAGCTGCCATGGGCGGAATCTCGAATTCGGGTGCAGATTTATAGTTGGCAAGAGACTGCGACATTTACTCTCAAGGTTCAACCCAGTTAGTGAACGCATAGTCACAGTTCGGATCAATGCGAAATTTTTTAACATCTCGTTAATTTGTATACGCCCACCGACTGGGGATAAAGACGATGAGGTCAAAGAATCATTTTATGACCGTCTGGGGAAATATAAGTATACGAATGATGGCCTAAAGATGACGTTGAAATTCTTCTAGGTGATTTTAAAGCCAAATTGGGAAACGAAAGTGTCTTTTGACCAACCATCGGTAATCTTAGTCTACATGATACCACTTCCGACTGATAGACTTCGGCCGCTGCAAAGAAAAAAATCACATGAGGTGTCAGGGGACACCCGGTTGGAACGAAGTTCCTTTCGCTATAAATTATGTACTAGTTAGGTCCCACACGCCTAAGGCGCCTGTTGAAAAATACGATAATATAAATGGATCTTTAAGAAAATATACTTTTTGTAAAATGATAAACATTATTTAAAAAATTTTTTTTATTGAGTGTATTTTTTTTATTGAAATATATATATATTTTAGGTCTCTTTTGTATGAATATGTATTAAATTTTCCCGAAAATGTCTCTTTTTAAAGAGGGGTATTTTCTTTATTAAAAGCTAATGTTTTTTTGATGTGTTAACATATATAGGCGCGGGTAGAGACTTAACTCACAAAGTGAACACATCCAAACACAGTTTGTCCGACTGCGATCACACAGATTGTTTGGCGTTATACTCCTCCGAAACGGCTGGACCGATTTGTATGAAATTATGTCTGCATATCGGGTAGGTCTCAGAATCGGCCAACATCTATTTTTCATACCCCTAAATGATAAGGGTGACCCACCCCTATATAGAACACATATTTGTCATACAGCGAAACACAGATTATCAGACCGCGAAAAAAAAACACACTGGTGTAGCAACAGCCAATAGTTGTCTTATGTGGGTGCGGAGCACTCTCAGAGCAAAGCGAATAATGACTTGGTTATACGTATACAAAACTAGATAGCAAGAGAGCAACGAAAATTGTGTGAACTTGTGTAGCGTATGTACGAACATAACAATGTATGTATGAACATGTGTCTGTTGCTTTGCATTCTCTTTGTTTTTTGCGGGAATAAAACAAAAAGTATTAAGCAAGAAAATAATGAAACATTGTATTGAGAAAATAATGAAACATGTAAACATGAAGTATTAATATTATTTAAATGTAACGTCGTCATATGATTAACGCTGTTTTTATTTTCCAATGTAACATTTACTAATGTGTTCATAGAAATCGTACCGTGTAACAATAAGGTGTCAACACCTCGTCCATTAGTTCGAGCACTTATTGGATTGTTTTTAAGAAAAGGTACTATTTTTAAAAAGAAGAAATACATTCTGTAAGAAAAAGCCATAAGAGTATGAATTTTACTCTTTGTAGAAAAAGGTTATTTTTTTAATAAAAATGTACTTATTTTTAGAAAGTCTACTTATCTCACGAAAAGAAAAGATATTATTTTTTCTAAGAAAAGGTACTTTTCAGAAAATGAATTTTTGTAAGACCTGGATTTTTTTAAGAGAAAGTATTTTTTTGAAGAAAAGGTTTTTTTAAGAAATGGGAAATTTTTTTGAATTGGTCTTTTTTTTTCAATTATTGGTACATTTTTAGGAGTAGGTAATTATCTCAATAAACGGTATTTTGTTTCGCAAAAAAGGTACTCTTTAAATAAACGGTTGTTTTTTAAGAAAAGGCAATTTGTTGTAAGAAAATTTACTTTTTTATGAAAAGGTACTTATTTAAAAAAAAATTCAATTCAAAATTAAATTTTTTTTAAAAAGGGTATTTTTTGTAACAAAATATACTTTTTTTAAGCAAAGGTATGTCTTTAAGATAAGATTACCCTATCTGGACTCTGTCGTAATTCGACAAGGCAACCTGCTCAAACTAGATTCGTACCAGAAGACTACAGCGTCCGGAAGACTAATTAACTTCAATTTTAAGCACCCTAGAAGAATTATTATCAATACGGCGACAATTTTCGTGAATACAGTTCTGAAGATCAGCGGCAAGGGGCTTCATGTGGAGAATAAAAGGAGGATAGGGGAAATTCTTCGGAAAAATGATTTCCCGGCCAGAACAATAAATGGTTTACTGGATCGGAATGGACACACAGGACAATTTATGGAACGAGGACAAGATCAACCAGCCGAAACCCCACCGATAATTTTCAAATCGCGATAGGTATACATGGTTATACATGGTTATTCCGAGAAACTGAAGCATTCCGATATCTATGACAAAGGATCATATGAGTTGGCGTTGAAATCACACAACACCCTGAGCAGATTAGTTTGCCAGACAAAGTTCAAAGTGACAGAAAAGGCAATGGGGATAAGATTGAATTGAAGACAAGATTGTCTTCCCACAAATCAGATTTATGGGCCACCTATAAACCTGTGGAACACAAAACGTTGACATTTTAGCGGAGGAGACACATTGTTGTTAATGTTGCACATAATTAACGTTCCCTCAGAAAAAAGACTCAATTACAAGACCGACACTGACCGATGCGCTCAAATATATCGCCACACAATAAGCAAACACAGAGAAAACAGACAATAGTTGACGAAAGCTTGCACACTGCGTTGTGTTTTGTGATTTATAATGCACGAAATTATTGGGAATCGTTTTGTGATCAATACGTAATTAATGTTAAATATTTTTGTATATAGAACCCTGAGGATGATTAGCGATGTTAATCGAAATATTGGGAAACTTTAATAAATCACGAAAAAACAGTGGAAACCGCTAGTATTTTTATTTTATGACCTCAATCCAAACTAAGTAATCAGAGTTAAGATAAATTATTTATTTTTACGAAAAGTTATTTTTTTTAAGAAAATATTATGAATAGGTATTTTTTTTTAAGAAAATTTACTTTTTTTAAGAAAAGGCACTTATTTAAGAAAATGTTCTTTTATAAAATTCTTTCACTCTGGCTTTTCAAAATTTACTTTTTATTGTGTTCAAAACTACAATATAAGCATATACTAAATATTGATTACAGGCTCCACCTAGAAAACTTTCCATTAAATAAGAAATTTTTCACCATATGTTAGTCTAGACACAAACCAAAGCAAAGTGCCCAATATAGTTGATAATACTAGGTTGTAGCATAATAGTGTTAAAAAGAGTTGTTTAATTGATTTTCATTTAGTCTCCATCCCGCAACCTCTGATAAGGAACTTCGTTCCGAAAGCTTGATTTATTTTTACACAATATTTTTTTTAAATATATGGTAACAGCGTTGTGAGAAAATAAACTAAAAACCAAAATATAAACAGTGTTTACTCCGCCAAACTTTATTGGTTTGTGTAATAACAATAATTTATATTCCTGCGCACTTGTTATCTTTGTTTTGTTATTGTCGACAAAAAAATTAAAAATTTAAATTGTCACCAAGATTTACTATTTGTAGCAATCCGTTTAAATTGGACTCGCATAATAAAACTCATTAAAACGGTTACGATGGGTAAACATCAATATTATAAAACAGAAATATGGGGCATTCGAATGGGATGTGATAATTCTCGAGTAAACTTTAGTAAAATAAACATACAAGATTTAAACAGTGGTTTCAAAAGTGATTCTAAACGGAGGTCTGTACACAGTGATTCTTCCTCAAACATTATACAAAGTATCACCTACAATTAAAAGAAGTTTAAAACTCTAGTCGCATAGAAAAATCTAAGGGCGAGTTTCACACTCGTCTTTTTAAAGCTCAATATAAAAGCTGACAGAAAATATTCATATTAAATGATATTTCAATGACAAACATCAAGAATTTAAATTCAATTTAAATAGAGAATTTTCAACTGTGAAACTGATCATAAATTTAATAATGTATTGGAATGTTCTAATGAAGAAGATGAATAGGTTGCAGAAAAAGAAAGAAAAGGATAAAACTAGACTAGTTTAGTCGATAGACTAAAATAATCAGTCTTGTCGCCGACTTAAGTTGGGGTTTCAGGGCATATGATTTTATTAGCAAAAAATTTTCATAAGGAAAAGGGTATACTTGCTGTCCCCAATCCAAGATCAGGAAAAGGAACAACTGAAGATGGCATACAAAACGTAATCAATACGAGTGTAAGTCATACCATTCATGGTAGAAAGTATTGTAATCATACATGGGATGGGGCAAATTAATTATATGACAATTATAATTTGTAGTTTAATTTGAATTACCTGTCCAAATGCAAATTCCAATTGTACTTATTTTCAAAGCATTTCCTTCATATCTGGCAGTTGTGGTTTTCGAATATTTTGCATAGTGCAGGTTTATGAATTTGATTTTGGTTTATGCATACCTACCGAAGCCACAAACCTCTTCATATTAAATACTTTACAAACAGAATTGCCGGCTGTCAAACAAATTCAAAACAATTAAATGAATTCCCATATTTCATTACAATTTGCATTCTTTAATTGGCATTGCGAACAATGGTAGTTCATTTGCATTTGCATTAGATAAAGTAATGCAAATTAAAATACACTGCAAATTAAAAAAAAAAACAATGTAATATATTGAAAAGGGGCGATACAAAAGAAGTGAAAAAGGGGCTTGGGCTATATATTTAATTTAAAGGAAGCCTATGTATTGTTTATTTACTAGCAAGACCTAGTGGAACATATTCAGTTTGTGTGTGGTGTATCCACGACAATGTAAAACTCACGATTGAGGGAAAATTTCATGAACCGAAAATTTCGTGCACTTTTCATTTGGGTGGTACTCAACTCTTTGGGGAAATTTCGGAGGCAACTCAAGTACAGGGTTGTTACGCCAAGCATATTTCGTACGAAAACAATTGTTTGATAATTTCTTGGGACCGGAATTTTGACATTTCGATTATTTTAGTAAACAAAATTAATACCACCTGGGTTGAAAATAAATTGAATGTAAAGATGAATTATTAATGGCAAAAATTGTGGCAAAAATTTTCTGTTTAGAGATAAATGAAAAAATGACTTACGAAAATTTGGCAATAACAGAATACGGGGCTTTATACCTTTCTTTGAAATCGGTTGATATTTGTAAGATTGATTACAACAATATGTGCACATGCAGAGAGACGTAGAGCGTAACATCTGCTCAGAAACTGATTCTAAGTAGTACATGAATATAATTTCTGGTACGTAACTATCAGCAGCCTACACTGAAGGGAAAAGCATTGTTACAGGTATTAAAATGTTCATCACCCCAACCCCTTTCGACAACTAATGTGAGTAAATGTACAGTTTAGTTCCCGCTGTGAAAATGTGTTCATCAACCACAAATTGTTCGTCACTGTGATGAAAGTATGGTTGTTGCTGCAATGAATTTGATTCATTATTGCAACGAATTTTCGTTTCTGCAATGAATTTGTGTCGTTGCTGCTATGCATGTGATTCATTGCTGCTATTAATTTGTTTCATTGCTGCTATGATTCTGTGTCATTGCTGCAATTAATGTTTTGAAGTGTGTTTGAAAGTATTTATTGCTAATTGTACATAAATACACTGTTAGTATTACACTGCAGGTGATTTGATAATAATTTTTTTGAATTGTTGTTTCGAAAATGGCCTTAGTTTGCTAAATATATTATATCCATTCCATGGTGAAACACACGTCTGGAGAAAGATTATCGTAGTCGAGGAGGTGAGTGTTATTGTGGCCGTTGTATTGAGGTCCTGTAATTACAAACAAATCTGAGAAATTACTAGGAAGACATTTTATTTAAAATACATACTATGTACATATCTATGTCTGTATTTACCATGAACATAAGCTGGCTTTCATCACAGCAATTGATCTTTGTTCCAAACTTCCTTTAACACAGAACCACATCATTGTTTTCTTGCATCATGCAATTGCTATTGTGCTGAGGGTTCTGTCATTGAATTGTAGCGCCACCGTCGTTCAGCTAGTGTTCACTCTCTAAGCATTTTGTTCAACAGCTCACTTTTATTTATTTTACCCAAAATTGTTAAAATTTCAATTGGATTCATTGCATTGTACTGTAAATTGCTATTTTTTGTTTTGGTCTTACTTGAAGCACTTTGTTTCTTTAACTTCTTCGTTTCATTGACTTCGAATCCAAATACCAATACAAAAAAACAAGCGCGACCGAATTATGGTGTACCGTCACGCGCGTACATACACACAAATTTTCACTTACATTTTTCGGGGTAGGTTTTGTGTCGCTTTTTCCTTACATAAGTGTTGCTCCGTGCATTCAGTTTTTAATGTGTAAGCATCTATAGGCACGGGTAGGGCAATCTATCAAAGTGAACACATGCAAACAACACAAAGCTTTAGCATTATATACGTGGTTGTTGTACAGCAATAGTTTCTGCCTGAAAATAAGTAGGATGGTATTGATGAACAAACAAGCACATCGTCGTTGGCAAAGAGTATTGAATAGTATAGAGAACTCATGTAACGAATTGTATGACTCAAAAACACTGGCGACATCTGGCGAATGATTCGAAACGTATTACTCTCTTTTTGTCATAACTTCCTCCAGTCATAATTTTAATTTGAAACATTGATGCCTTTTGAAACATTTATGCTCTTGGTAAAATGGTGTCAAAATTTGGTGCAATTATATTGAAATACTATATAAAGAGAATAAGACTCGTTTATGCTTGTTTACTCAGGCTCTCTACATGAGAGCGGGAAAAGAGTGCAATAAGTTCTCTATACTATTCAATACTGTTTGTCGTCGCTCTGTTTATGACAAAACAAAAACAATTATTTCAGTCAGCCAAATATTGATGTATTTATTTTAATAATATTACATCTAATATTAAAGCAGAAAAAAATAAAATAAAGTGCAATAGCAAAACAGCCTTCAGCACTAAAACTATTTTTAGTTTTATTTTCAAATGTAACATTTACTAATGTGTTCATAGAAATCAAACAGGTACTATGTAACAAAAAGTTGTTAACACATCGTCCGTGAGTTCGAACACTCAATGGTTTTTTTATATTTATTTGATTTATAGATACTCAATTTACACAAACGATTACAGTAAACAGATAAATTCACACAATTTATTTTTCAGAATAAAAGTGTTATTAGTGAGTATAACTAGTCTATTTTTACAAATTTATTTAAATTATTCCGTCGAAAAATTAAGTCTACCACTTTCGATTGCTGCAAAGGAACTGATTTAAGATGTGTACGTGACCCACCACTCACGCTCACCAGTTTCTCTTGCTGGCCTCTTTTTTATTAGTTTCGTTTTAATTACGAAATTGTTTCGTAAGCTATATATGTTGGCAAAACACCAAAATAAATAAATAATACAAATAAACTGTAAAAAGTAAGTATCAATAATTTAAATCCCATGCACCTACTTTTTTTTAATTTTTAACACATTTTTCCACAAAATTCAAATTAAATAGAATTGTTGCAGGAATGCCACGTAAGTTGTTGCAGCAACGAAATGAAAAATTGTCAAAGAAATCGTGTATGAAATTTTTCGTTGCAACGACTACCAAATTATTGGATATATGAGAGTTTTGAATGTAGTAACATAAACACATTAACGAAAATGATATATCTATGCGACGAAGCGTTATTCTTTCAGCGTACTCATAATACCATTTCCAGTATGTACTTATATATAAAAATCTCCGAATGTTTTTGTTTACATTCAGCACTTTAAAGTTAAATATTCATACTGTTGTACGCGACACAGTTTTTTGTTATAACTTAAGTAACCAAACAATTTTTTATCAGAATCGCCATAACTAGCGCATGATGTAAATAACTTACAGCAAATAAATTATCATTTGCTAAATAAGCAGAAATTTTCAGTTTTTACAACAAAACATATTTCATTTTGTGGAATATAAAAACCTTTTTCATTAAATAAAAACCTTCTTCTGTAAAATTTGTCGTTTTTCGCTTACGATAATTTGGTGGTAAGGAATCGAAATTTGCTACAAAATACTTATGTGACCTACATTTAAATTGGATGAAAAAAAAACTTAAAGTGATCGCCAATGGGTGGGTTTCGTCATGTAGTATAAACTAATTAAACTAAAAATGTTGAACTAAATAAGCGGAACAATTATTGACATCCGATATCACAATAACAACATGTTTGAAGTCATTTTGCGATTAATGGTAATGTTTTGTAATATTCCCTTATATACAGTGACGTAAATTATAACCCACGTATGACGTAATATTGTGAGTGGGGTCAGTCGTTTTAATGAATTGGAGACAATAAGCACAACAATAAGAATTTGGTATTTGCTAAAACCGTCCATATTTAATCTGCATCTTTGGCACGCTGGACAGTATTTACCCGTGAAATGTTCTACACGATTAAACTAACATTTCCTACAATTACCCAACTTATTTCATGATAATCAATTAGTAAAGTCAATTACCTTTAAATGCCGCACATCACCCTCTTGGTCTCTAAATGAAAAAAATATACAAAATATTCAACTTTTGGCAATTACAATGTCACTATATGCATTCCCATATAAATAAATAATATGATGAATTTAAAATTGAAAAAAATTAAAAATAAACATGAATTCATTATCAGTAAACGAATTGAATGTTTGTGTTATTGATTTTGTGTTATTTCGTCACTGACTTTTTCATCTAAGTTAATTCGTTTTTTGCATTCAGTAATATAGGAAGCACAATAATAAATAAATACTAAACATCTGCATGAATGCAAAAAAAGCTACCCATGAGACACTCACAAAAATTATTGACAAATATTTATTCACTTCAGTTCCAGTGAGAAGCAATGACTTACTAGTTCAACAAAAACTTTAATTGCTTGAAGTATGAAAGCATCGAACTTGTTTAACTTCTAGCATTCACACAATTCACGATTCACATTTGGCACCACTCTGTAATCATTTAATAAGCTTTCTTCGGTACCAACGAAGATTGTACGTGTAGGAAGTTGAGCAGAGTTTTATTTCATTCGTTATATAGAGGGTTGATATTTATATTTCGGGTCGAGCAATATAAATACATTAATTAATCACTGTAAATGGTTTCAATGTTTTTAAAAATATTCTCCGTGAGGATCAATACTCTTTTGGATGCGCTCACACCTCTCACCTCTAAAACATGGTTTTTAAACCATGTTTTTCTTGATTTGAGGGAATAAAGAGAAGTCATTGGGTGCCAAATCAGGGCGGTACGAGGGATTACCCATCAATTCGACATGTTGAGTGCTCAAATAGCCCATTGTTTCAGCTGATGTGTGAGAGCTCGCATTGTCCCGATGCAAAATTATTCGTATTCTCTTGTTGTTGATGTGTTAGATAACATCTATAGCGGCGTATAGGGACTAAATCTATCAAAGTCAAAATCTGCTAAAACCAGATATTATGCTGCTGCTAAAACCATCGCAGTCGACGTTATGGTGACATACTAATACGTCAGCTACTTCGTACAAAGTATGTGTGATGTTGTGTGTTTGGCTGTTTCGTTGCTGTTGATATGGCAAACATATGGTTATGTGACACACGTTTACGTCAGCTACTTCGGACAAAGTATGTGTGATGTTGTGTGTTTAGTTGTTTTTAGTTTAGGTACCCCCCCCTACACCCACCACCCACACAAACACTCCACGACACAGCAAGCACAAATAAATCACCAACATATCAGTAGTAGTAGTAGTAGTTGTTGTTGTTGTTGTTGTTGTTGGTGTTGTTGTTTTTTTATTATAGTGAAAGGTAAGTCCAATAAAATGTGGGTGCGGAGCACTCTCAGAGCAAAGAGAGTAATGACGTATTATACGTATATAAAAATGAGATGGCAAGAGAGCAACGACAATTTTGTGAACTTGTGTAGCGTATGTACGAATATAACAATGAATGTATGTATATTAGACTGACTCACAAAAAAAAATGTTTTTGTTCCACCCCCTGAAATGTACCTTGACTTGTTTTTTGATGATTCCCAAAATATTTCGCGTCTAGGATTAAAACCCCGTGAGCTGGACCGTTTTTAAAAAAAGGCTTTTTTTGAGTTTTTCAAAGATTTTTGATAGTTAACTAAAGATAATATGTGCAATATTAGTATCATAGGAAAGTACTTTTAAAGACGCATCCAACGGTATGAAAAACATGCCAACAAATGTTCTGCCAAGGCCTTTTTTGAAAGATATTCTGCAAAAAAAGCCTTTTTTAAAAACGGTCCAGCTCACGGGGATTTAATCCTAGACGCGAAATATTTTGCGAATCATAAAAAAACAAGTCAAGGAACATTTCAGGGGGTGGAACAAAAACACTTTTTTTGGCCCCATACAAAATGAGTCGGTTTAATGTATATACAAGTGTCTGTTGCTTTGCATTCTTTGACTTTTGTGGGAATAAAACAAAAAGTATTGAACAAGAAAATAATGACACATGTGCTTGCACTGGGTCTTTAAATAATTTTAAGTATTAATATTATTTAACTGTAACGTCATCATATGATTGAACGCTGTTTTTTATTTTCCAATGTAACATTTACGAATGTGTTCATAGAAATCGAACAGGTACCGTGTAAGAAAAAGGAGTTAACACATCACTGGTGAGTTCGAACAGTCATTGGATTTTTTTCCCTTATTTCTTCGAACACTGTTCACAAACAGATGCTGGTATTCCACTCAGAATTGGCTGATCTACGTTCCACTAAAGCCACTGTTGCCACATGGCCGGTAATACCGAAAAAAAAAGCAATCATTCGCTTCGATGTGCTTCTTCCACGAACTACTTTTGTTGGATTTAGCTCGGCTTGAAAGACCCATACAGACGATGGCGGGATTGTTTCGGGCTCATGTACATAGATCAATGATTCGTCACTTGTGACGATTGTAGTTTTTCAACTTTTCTTTGCTCCAATCGACACGAGCATATATGTGGGATTCAACGAGAACAAATCTTTTTCACGGCCAAATGAACGTGCAATATCTTACTGATACTTGTCGTACTAATGTCCAAGAATGCCTCAATCCCACGGTATGTCACATGTCGGTCTTGCTTTATCAGTTCACACACAGCATCGATGGTTTCCGGTAAAACGAACGAAATTGGACAACCTCCACGAAATTCATCCTGGAGTGAACGGCGCCAAAGACTGGACCCTTGATACCAGCGATTTACAGTGGTTTTTAATGGTGCTTCATCACCAAAAGTCGAAATAACTTGATTGAGACAATCTTGTGTCGATGATCCACGCCGAAAATCGCAAAATAAACATCGCACGAAAATTTTCCCGGGTTAATTCCATATTTTGACCGAGATGAACTTTTCACACACTGTAAATACAAAAAATAGTGCTCGCAAGTAAAAACGTTCTATGTATGTTTATGCTTAAAACTGTCCAACTTTCCAATGGATGTTCCAGTTTGCATGTGGTAACACAACTATTGCCAGGACTCAAAACATAAATAACAACCCTCTACAGTGAATGAGAAGTGCGCATTCGAATCATACAATATTATTCTAGTAATTCGAGTTACCCGAGGTAATCCAAGAAATAATATCGGGTGTATTTTTAGCTGCATATACATATGCATATGTCGACATTTCTGTTCAGTAAGGTTTGGCAAGTCATTAGCTTTCAATAAATGAGGTACCTCTCATCAAAGAAAGGGCCTTTTCGGGGAAATATAATACATATTCTTACAAAAGGGACCTAAAAATGTAATTTGTTTTAAAAAACACATTCACAGCCAAAGTCACGATGTCGAACGTTAACGTTCGCTTTCTTTCTATGCGACAAACAGCTGATTTGGGAGTCACTAACAAGCGAATGAAAACATATAAAATTCAGTACCAACTTACACCCTCTCCACCAAATCCAAGCGAAAGAAGCCAGTCACTCACTTTCGCTTCAGAAAGCGAGTCACTATCTTTCGACTTGTCGTTCGCATGGTTTTACGTGTAAAGTTTACGTGTAAAGTTGACGTTCGCCATTTAATTTCGGAGCGAGAGAGAAGAGTACGAGGAACCAGTATCTGCAGGTGTCACAAAGTTGGCGTTTTTCTGCTGAAAAGGAAATATATTTTAATATCAAATTTTTTATAAAGACATTATTTTCTCTCCATTGTGTTTCTTCCATTGAATTGTATATAAATTGATTTTGTTTCAAGCTTTTATTTGATTTCCAGCTATGCGACAACCAAAAGACAAGTGACTGGTTTTGACATTTTCGTTCGCACAGATGACAGCGAAAATAGTTAGTGGCTTCCGATTTTGCAAACGCACAACCACACAATAACATTTAAAGCCTGGGATAAGAATAAAAGTGAGTGACTGGCTTTCGTTCGCTTAGGTTTTCTTTCGAGATCGTGACTTTGGCTGTCAATAAATACAAAATTTCGTAAAAAAGTTTATCATTTTACAAAAGTATCTTTTCTTAAAGATCCATTTAAATTACAGTATTTTTTAACAGGCGCCTTAGGCGTGGTGAAACTAACTAGTACATAATATAGCGGAAGGAACCTCGTTCCAACCGGGTGTTCCCTGACTCCTAATGTAATTTTTTGTTTCCAAAAATTAATCAGCTAAACATCAACGACATTTGGTTCCACCAAACGGCGTGACGCAACTTCCCATACAGCGCGCTTAACAATCGATTTATTGCAAAATTAGTTTAGTGACAACTTTATTTCCAGAAGTGGTCCTGTTCACTGGTCCTCCCGTTCGTGCGATTAAACGCCTCTGAATTACTTTTTATGGGGCTATGTTAAGGCTTTGGCTTATGCTGACAAACCAGCAACTCTTGAAGCATTGGAAGCCAATATTCAAGCCAACATTGACGCCATATGGCCAGATTTATTGGAAAAAGTTGTAAAAATTCGACTGTTTGAATGGATCATGTAACTCGTTGCCGCGGCGGACATGTGCCGAAAATAGTATTTAAAAATAAATGTCATGAAATTATGTACAAGATTATAGTTTAAAAAAATGCATGGCAACAATATTTCTGCCTTGTATTATGATTCTCATGCAGCTAAAAAAAAAACACCCTCGACTTTTTTGTGTTTGCCTCTTGTACAGGAGATCCTGGGTTCGATCCCTGCTCCGACCACCTTAAAATTTCTTTCGACGGCGGTCACCTCGCTTAGTGACAGCGACACTATCGAGTACTTAGCCATAAAAAAGCTTCTCAAAATACCGTTCGGAACCGGTGGAAAACTGTAGGTCCCAATCAGTGAGTTAAAACTATAAAGCGCACAGCTCACTGGTTGTGAGAAGCTCTCTCCTGTAGGTCCCAATCAGTGATATAAAACTATAAAGCGCACAGCTCACTGGTTGTGAGAAGCTCTCCCAAATTCCTTCATGGGATGTAATGGGAAACCGTTTATTTATTTTAATATAAAGCTAATAAATAAGCTTTATATTATTTGAAAGGGTCTTGAGCTTGAATAAATTTGTAAGTTTAGAAAACAGACCGCGTAAAAATTCCCGGAAGGGAAATGTTCAGCGGTTGGCGACCTATCCTAATGTTTATGTTTACAATGTTCTACATCTTACATCTACACTTAACGTTAACTGGGGTGTTGGCTAATAAGTGAAATTGGAGTATTGGGTGAGTATGTTCCTCAGTTAAAGTTGTACAAAAGGAAGGGGTTTTTTCTTAACATGTTTATTTATTACAGGTTGGATTTGAGATGGAGTGGGGAACTTTGATGGAAATAGGGTGTGGTTATAATGGATCGAATGGCATCCTATTACTGGGTGTTGGCTTTGCCATAACTCCCCCGGACGAAGATCTTTGCCCGTATTCTGAAGGAATGGGGGACAAAGAAATCACAGTTTTATTAACAGTCCCTCTTGATTTCAAGCGGGTATAAAGATAAGTTATTACTATTACAATTACCATTGTCATTATTACTTACATTACAATACTGGTTGTTCTCTGTTCCACCTTTAGCTCGTCAATATGTTCCAAATTCTTTACATGGTGGAACTTCAGCTCCTGAAGGGAGATGTCCCTCTCTTCTGTTACATTTATGTGCCTTAATGGATTAGGTAAGATGATGTGTTCTTCGTATAAGCGTTTGTCATACCACTTTCCCCTTATCTTTATTTTACAATTTTCGATTCTTATTAAGTAATTTCCCGTTAACGATACGGGTACTTGGTTACAACTTTGCTCAATCTTTTCATTTAACATATTAATGGCAAATATTATCTGAGCACCTACTTCAATCACACCTTCTCTATTGTTTCTTTTGTAAGGGCAATGCATCTTATTTTCACTAAATATATTTTCTACACAGTTGTCTTTTACCATCATTAGTTTAATAGTCTCGTTTACATTATAATAAATTACGTTATTATTTGTTAGATACTCCTTATCTTCTAAGTTAATTTCCATTCCGTTTTTGCTAGGAATAGGTTGAATAAATAAGTTACGGTATTTTTTCGTGGACATAATAGGGATGCGGATTATGAAAATAATATTGCGGCCCGATGTTGCTACGGTAAATCTTACATCTTTAAGTTTTTCAAAAGTTACTTTACTCCGTTGAATCTCCTCATCTGTTAGGATATTACGGCTCAATAAACCAAGACTGGATGTAAACATAATGCTCTCTACGTTATCTATAATTTTTTCCAGATGCGTCAAATGGTATCTAATCTGCTCTAGCTTTATTTCCCTCCCTTGCTGGACCGAGGCGTTCTTCATTTCCAAATACTCATTAATTACCTTCTTCATTTGAGAGTTGTAGAGTGTTGTCAACCTGTCTAGTTGTTCGTCGTATTGTTTGTTTATCTGAATCTGATTATTGCTTTGAATTATCGTGTTGTGGGTATTCGTCTCGAGTACTTTTAATTTACTTTCTATATCCGTTCTGTCATTATCATCCATTGTTCCATACAAATATTTGAGTCCCGTACCCAAAATATTCAAAAGTCCTCTTTTTTCGCGTTTGTGTGGGACCAGGATCCGAAGTTGCATGCGAAGGTGGTCAATCTGATGTTCCAGATATGGATTTCTCAAGGCGGCTACCTCTTTCTCGATGTCGTCTATGAAATTTTCATATTTCGTCACGTTAAATATGTGAAGGACATTGTCGTACCCTATAATAAGTTCCCTCTGTCCGAGTTCGAGTAAGGTAAACCCATTTCCATGGTTTAAATCAGTAATTTCTAGCTTCTGCGCTAGTACTGGGCTGATTACCAGCAATGGTGGATGATGACCAGCACATCCGTAGACCTGAAATGATTTTTTCGCTTTAGGAGTTGATCTTTATAAATTCTCAAGGGTCTATTCCTAGTCATGTAACGTTTGTTGTCGATTGGTTCCACGTTGGTTCTTTCCTGACGCGCATCTATTTTCTGTGCATTCGGAATTTTCCTGAATTCTGAATTGACCTCGGCGTCATTTCTGTTCCTTTTTCTTTTGTTCCACACCTTTTCTCGCGTGCACTCTTTTAATTCTTTTCGCCACCTTTTCCTTTTTGGAGTTTTAAACTCACTTTAGAGGACGTATCCCTTACGTAGGATTCGTATTTACGGATCACCAAGTGCTTCTGGTAATCCTACCGACTGCGCCAATTTTAACTTCTTTTCCGCCTGGGCAATTTTCACTTGCCCACCTTTCCCGGATAACACAGTTTCGAGACGAAGCAAATGAAACACTTCTTTACGCTTTCAAGGTAAAATTAAGTCTGAATCTTTATTAAAGTATTAAATGCTTACTAGCTGGTTGAGTGATGTACAATTGTTTTGTTTATCCATGTGCAACTTAATCTAGTTGGCGTCGATCGTATCGGATCGTGCCACGTATGCCATGATCTAGTGCAGGTGTAATGTTCAACTAATGTTTATGTTTACAATGTTCTACATCTTACATCTACACTTAACGTTAACTGGGGTGTTGGCTAATAAGTGAAATTGGAGTATTGGGTGAGTATGTTCCTCAGTTAAAGTTGTACAAAGGGAAAGGGGTTTTTCTTAACATGTTTATTTATTACAGGTTGGATTTGAGATGGAGTGGGGAACTTTGATAGAAAAAGGGTGTGCTTATTATGGATCGAATGGCATCCTATTACTGGGTGTTGGCTTTGCCATAACTATATATATATTTATATATAAAACAAAAAATAGTACATAATATGAAACCAAATAAAAACACTGTATTCATAAATAAATATACTAAATTAAATATATAATATAATAATGAAATATATAATAAGTTAAATCTACTTATAAGCAAAATAAAAACGATAACACTTTAAATAATATTTCATATTTAAATGCAAGAACATTATCTTTCCTACCGAAATTGTGTTGGAACTAAACATGTGTATGAATTCCTTCGAATGGACAGCAGCATTCATGAATGCAGCCATTGAAGTTGTGTTGTACCATAGATCAAAAGATATAAAAGGTTTTTCAACAGAGACGCTACAAAAGTAAATCGAAATGGACAGCAAACGACGCCATATTTTTTCCCGCTCTTTTGACATTTCTCTTCATAAGGTTTGCCATTTCATCATGGAAAGATATACGAGCCAACAACGAGTCGAAATTATTAAAATATACTACCGAAATTTGGCGTCAGTGGCCTCAACTTTAAGAGCGCTACGTCCAATTTATGGTCGGCTCATTTCTGGCTGAATGGCTTCGTCAATAAGCAAAATATGCGTAATTGGTAAGACAGCAATCCACACGTAATCCATGAGTCATCATTGCATCCCGAAAAAATTACGGATTGGTGCGGTTTATGGGCCGGCGGCGTAATTGGGCCGTACTTCTTTCATGATGATCAAGATCGGCACATTACTGTGAATGCGAATCGCTACCATTCAATGATAACCGAATATTTTTGGCCCCAATTGGATAATATGGACTTGGAGGACATGTGGTTCCAACAGGACGGAGCCTCAAGCCACACAGCGAATGCCATAATCAATTTATTGGAAACCAAGTTTGGTGAACGTGTTATTTCATGAAATGGCCAAGTCGATTGGCCGCCTCGGTCGTGCGATCTGACGCCGTTAGCTTATTTCCTGTGGAGCTACGTCAAGTCTATGCCAACAAGCCAGCGACGACTGATGGACTTCGTACTAATAGCGAACGTGAAATTGAAGCAGTATCGGCCGATTTATGCTTGAAAACTGTCGAAAATTGGGTTCAGCGTCTGGACTTCTGCAAGCGTGCCCATGGTGGCCATGCAAAAGAAATCGAGTTCCATACATAGTGGCATCGAACGTACTTTCACAGGAATAAAGAATTTCATTTGTATCTAAAACCAGTTTTGTTTTATTTAAAAAAACTTTTGTAGCACTCTTATTGAAAACCCTGTACTAGAATAGAATAGATCCCTCTCTTTACGTTCTCTCGATGACGACGAGCATGGTATAATAACATGTTCATGGTAAAGTCGTAAGAACAGCTGTTTTAATTTTTTTCATGAGGTTCTTCGCTTCGGCTGTCACACTCACATGTATTTTGTTTTTGTACTCTTTTGCATTCTTGTGTTGTTGGTATGTATTTGTGTAGAGTTTGACAGCTGAAGCGAATAGAACAAAAACAAAACGCCTGTTGTTGCTGCCTACAACAACAACAACGCGCGCTGCTATTACCATGTAGATATTATTGTACCATGACGACGAGGTAGTAGTCAATTTCATCGAGTTCGTGTTGCTTTTGTAAACTGAGAGAAAAAGAAACTGGCTGCTTATCGCTCTCACGCCTATCTCTCACGCCTATGCTGACGCGAACTGAATGTGGCTTGCATCATGTCTTCTGTTAGCGGCGTCATACCGGCTCAATGTCGGAAGGCTTTGTTTTGTGTTAACCACCAAACATTTGTTTCCATTCGAATCCGTTATTCTCCGTCCAGTTAAAGAATTCCTGATTTCTGTTGTATTTAAGAACAGGTCATTTTATAAGAAAGGCTGCTAGACGTCGGTAATCTATTTCAAAATAAATTTGTGATAACGTTTACAATACAGTCGATCGGGCAATAGAAACAAATAATTGTATTCGTTTGTTGCCATATGTTTTGTTGTGGTGTCTAACTTAGGCATAAAACAATTTTAGCAGCAAAATCAGATCTGCACCAAAATTTCACCAACGGTAAAGGCTTTTGCGCTGAGTTGAAAAATAAGTTTTATTTTTTGCGCTAGGACCAACTTCTTGAGATATAAGCCTTTAAAGCTTGAGTATATAATCGGTCATATCTCAGGTATTTATCATCGGATCTGCTTGAAATATGTATCATTACAAAGCCCTTGTGAAACTCTATAATATAAAATTAAATATATAATATAATAATTAAATATATAATAAGTTAAATATACTTATAAGCAAAATAAAAACGATAACACTTTAAATAATATTTCATATTTAAATGCAAGAACATTATCTTTCCTACCGAAATTGTGTTGGAACTAAACATGTGTATGAATTCCTTCGAATGGACAGCAGCATTCATGAATGCAGCCATTGAAGTTGTGTTGTACCATAGATCAAAAGATATAAAAGGTTTTTCAACAGAGACGCTACAAAAGTAAATCGAAATGGACAGCAAACGACGCCATATTTTTTCCCGCTCTTTTGACATTTCTCTTCATAAGGTTTGCCATTTCATCATGGAAAGATATACGAGCCAACAACGAGTCGAAATTATTAAAATATACTACCGAAATTTGGCGTCAGTGGCCTCAACTTTAAGAGCGCTACGTCCAATTTATGGTCGGCTCATTTCTGGCTGAATGGCTTCGTCAATAAGCAAAATATGAGTAATTGGTAAGACAGCAATCCACACGTAATCCATGAGTCATCATTGCATCCCGAAAAAATTACGGATTGGTGCGGGTTATGGGCCGGCGGCGTAATTGGGCCGTACTTCTTTCATGATGATCAAGATCGGCACATTACTGTGAATGCGAATCGCTACCATTCAATGATAACCGAATATTTTTGGCCCCAATTGGATAATATGGACTTGGAGGACATGTGGTTCCAACAGGACGGAGCCTCAAGCCACACAGCGAATGCCATAATCAATTTATTGGAAACCAAGTTTGGTGAACGTGTTATTTCATGAAATGGCCAAGTCGATTGGCCGCCTCGGTCGTGCGATCTGACGCCGTTAGCTTATTTCCTGTGGAGCTACGTCAAGTCTATGCCAACAAGCCAGCGACGACTGATGGACTTCGTACTAATAGCGAACGTGAAATTGAAGCAGTATCGGCCGATTTATGCTTGAAAACTGTCGAAAATTGGGTTCAGCGTCTGGACTTCTGCAAGCGTGCCCATGGTGGCCATGCAAAAGAAATCGAGTTCCATACATAGTGGCATCGAACGTACTTTCACAGGAATAAAGAATTTCATTTGTATCTAAAACCAGTTTTGTTTTATTTAAAAAAACTTTTGTAGCACTCTTATTGAAAACCCTGTACTAGAATAGAATAGATCCCTCTCTTTACGTTCTCTCGATGACGACGAGCATGGTATAATAACATGTTCATGGTAAAGTCGTAAGAACAGCTGTTTTAATTTTTTTCATGAGGTTCTTCGCTTCGGCTGTCACACTCACATGTATTTTGTTTTTGTACTCTTTTGCATTCTTGTGTTGTTGGTATGTATTTGTGTAGAGTTTGACAGCTGAAGCGAATAGAACAAAAACAAAACGCCTGTTGTTGCTGCCTACAACAACAACAACGCGCGCTGCTATTACCATGTAGATATTATTGTACCATGACGACGAGGTAGTAGTCAATTTCATCGAGTTCGTGTTGCTTTTGTAAACTGAGAGAAAAAGAAACTGGCTGCTTATCGCTCTCACGCCTATCTCTCACGCCTATGCTGACGCGAACTGAATGTGGCTTGCATCATGTCTTCTGTTAGCGGCGTCATACCGGCTGAATGTCGGAAGGCTTTGTTTTGTGTTAACCACCAAACATTTGTTTCCATTCGAATCCGTTATTCTCCGTCCAGTTAAAGAATTCCTGATTTCTGTTGTATTTAAGAACAGGTCATTTTATAAGAAAGGCTGCTAGACGTCGGTAATCTATTTCAAAATAAATTTGTGATAACGTTTACAATACAGTCGATCGGGCAATAGAAACAAATAATTGTATTCGTTTGTTGCCATATGTTTTGTTGTGGTGTCTAACTTAGGCATAAAACAATTTTAGCAGCAAAATCAGATCTGCACCAAAATTTCACCAACGGTAAAGGCTTTTGCGCTGAGTTGAAAAATAAGTTTTATTTTTTGCGCTAGGACCAACTTCTTGAGATATAAGCCTTTAAAGCTTGAGTATATAATCGGTCATATCTCAGGTATTTATCATCGGATCTGCTTGAAATATGTATCATTACAAAGCCCTTGTGAAACTCTATAACTCCGTATATAAATATATTTCCTTTTATTAAACCATTGAGGGCTCATTTAAAAAATGTTTTTCAACCTCACCTTCTTGGTTTAACCAACTTATTGTTCTTGTCTTTTGTCGTTGTTGTCTTTTATTTCTGTTGTCCTTTGTTGTAGTTTTTACACATCATAATAAAAAATATATTTCTGAAAGCTCGCGCGATTTTTCGGATTTTGTCACCCATCGACTTAAGCTTCAGAGAGAATTTGATTCCCCCTGCCTGAGCTTGTTGGAATATAAATTTAACGATTTATGAAATTTATTTCATCAGGATCGGAAAATAAATGGCAGAGTTATGCGCGATTATACATTCAAGCTTTAGAGACCTATATTTCGGAAAATATGGACTTCCGCAAACTTTTTTCTTTTTTTCTTAAATCCGCACTTACTGCTCTACCAGGCAAAAAAATCGAAAAAAAAATCAAATTTTGCTGCTAAACGAAATTTGCTCCCTAACTTATTTCAACTGGTAAGGAAAATTTGATTCTATAATTTCATAGCTTTCTGAATTTGAATTACGTGTTACCCAATTGTTCTTATTATACTCTGTTATTGTTAGCGAAATGTTAACGTTAATTTTAATTCCAAGAATTCGCTTAACTTACTCGGGTTCAGTTTCCAGTCATTCCAGCCTTCGCAATAGCAATTAATAAGTCACAGTGACAAACATTCAAAAATGTACCTATTCTTTTACGAGAGCCTGTATTTTCTCATGGTCAATTAGACGTTGCTGCCAGCAGAGTTCGTTCATTGGCCGGACTACGATTTTATGTCGCCGATACTTCCGAACAAGGTCATTTATTAAATGATGGTAGAATATATACTAAAAATGTTGTATACATGGAAGTTGTTAATTCTTAAAACATAACATTGATTGCTTAAAATTCCTGATGCACTTCATGTATAACATTTCTTTTCATTTCAAACATAAATAAATTGATTTAATTTCCAATAATTTTAGATGCGTTTTATTTTTACGATTCTAGATTTAAAATTACATTAGAAGTGACACTCGAATTTCGAGTGCTGGGTTCTGCTAGTAAAACATAATTTAGCTGTCATTAGTACCAACCAAACCCTATTTAAACCTAGCATGCTGCCTGGTTTGCTTCTGGTTGATTATCGCTCTCTAACCTATCTCCCCTGTTTCTATCTATTTCCTTCTTCGTAGTCGATCAGCTGTGTCATGGATACCTCCTGGTTGTAGATACTTCGCTGTACACTCTCACTCACTCATTGATCTCAATGCTAGTAGCCCTTACCTTGTTGTTCTCCCTGTTATTGAATATTGTGTGTTCGATTTTGATCGTTTTATGGGACGAATGAATGCAGTCTTCGGCAGACGAAGCACAACGAAGTGGAACATAACTTCAGTGACTGCATTCATTCATTGGTATTCACACTCAAGAACAAGAAATATTCATAAAAGAAAAATTCGTTGTGCAAATGAATTCATGCAGATGTTTAATAAATACAATGTGGAATGAATAATAGTCTGAAACTAGTAAAATGACAATACGATTTCACTGCCAAAGTCCTAGCTGCACATGCGACTGACTGTCGTACTCTAGTGCACCCAACCCTATTCTGACGACAGCTGAGCGATTATAAATTTATGCCGATTTGTATATGAAGGCGACTGATGTAAACAATTTTTATGATTGCAAAAGATATTACTACACATATCATTAAAGTGCGCGAAAATGTAATGCTGATTTGTTTATTAAAAACACTCAAAGAAAAATTTCAGTATTTTCTTACTAAACATTTAATATAGAAATAGGTTATTAGATATTATGGATGTTCCGTATTCCACTTGTGACTATTTAATTAGTAGAAAAGAATGTACCGAAGTTAAGGTGTTAGGCTTCGAAAACAAAACAAAAAATAAATTATGTAGTTAGAAATAATAGCTGTAACTACGTTACATAGGGTGTCAATTGTCTAAAAGTAGTTATCCTAACATAGCTGAACATTTAATAAGTTTGGCCGAACAAATTTTAAATAAATTTGTTGACTTGAAAAAAGAAAAAATGATCTCCATAACTATGCACGAATAATCATGAAAATAAAGAGAAGCTTTGTGTTTGTTCTTCGTTTTGTTTTCTGTCAATATCATATGGTTACTTGATCATAGTTTAAATACCCAACTTTGGCTGTTTAAACAACAATCACCTATTAACCTAAAAAATGAAATCAGGGTTTAAATTATGTTTAATCGATGATCAAAGATGATTTAAGGTCTCAAACATACGGTCTATGAGATTAAACATGCATTTAATATTTGTCGCCTACACATTTTCTTCAAAATAAGTTCAAAAAAGTTAATATTATTAATCGAACTTCCAAGCGCTTTACCTTGCGATAAATCGATAACTATGGAAGTTGTCGAAAAATTCAAGCTAATATTACCGATTATTTTACTAGAACAAGAACAACATTTTTCTAATAATTACACTAGTTTACAGGCAGTTTGTAAGCCTTTTTGGCCTTCTAAACTTGAAAAGACTAATACAAAACTTTTTGATGTGTTAACATCTATAGGCACGGGTAGGGTAATCTATCAAAGTGAACACACGCAAACAACACACAGCGTTAGCACCACATACGTGGTTGTTGTACAACAATAGTCTCTGCCTGAAAATAAGTATGATGGTATTGATGTAGCGGCAGCGAACAAACAAGCAGTTAGTCGTCCCAAAAGAGTGTTCAATAGTATAGAGAACTCACGGAACGAATTGTATGATTCAACATCTGGCGAATGATTCAAAACGTATTACTCTCTTTTTCTCATGACGTGGTCCATTCATAATTTTTGATGTGAAACATTGAAGCGTTTTGAAATATTTATGATTTTTGTATTCTTTTATCTAATAACATTGCCGAAATGGTGCATTTATATTGAAATGTTCTATAAAGAGAATAAGACTCGTTTATGCTCTTTTACTCAGACTCTCCACATGAAGGCAGAAAAATAGTGCAATAAGTTCCCTATACTATTCTATACTTTTTGTCGTCGCTCTATTTATGAAAAAACAAAAACATTTATTTCAGTGAGGTAAATATTGCTTTATTTCTTTTAACAATATTACATCTAATGTTAAAGCAGATGTAAGAAAACAGAAAGTGCAATAGCCAAAATGCCTTCAGCACAAAACATATTCTTTTTTGTATTTTCCAATACAACATTTACTCATGTGTTCATAGAAATCGAACAGGTACCGTGTAACAAAAAGGTGTTAACACAACGCCCGTGATTTTTCGCCCTCTCATTAATTTCTTTTTTATGGATACATTTTTTGGTTAAGGTTTGCTTTTCTTCGGGGATATTTTCAATATTTTGACTGTATTTTGAGATAGAAAGATACGATTAAGTCCAATATAGTCTTGACTTCAAGAGAAATATGTGTGCTAGAAATATTCTGAACATAGTTTTTAAATCGTTATAGTAGTCTAAGCTCACTGCGCAATAAGTTATATAAAAATTTTTTTGAAAGAACTTGAAAAAAAATATTCCGAAAATCAACAGACTTAGAAACCTAAGTTGACTACATTTTTTCAATCTTTTTTCGTATGACTTGCATCTTAATGAATAAAACAAAATATATCTGAAATATTTCCATTGATAGATATGGAAGGACATGGAACTGACCGTGAACTGAAAGAAAAACGCTTCGTCGCATGGATGACACATTTTCGTTGATGTTTTTACGTTTCTACAATGAAAAGTCTCTACAATGATTTGTTCCTGCAATAATATTATTTAATTTGCATTTTGTAGGAAAATGGGTTAAAATTAAAAAAAAAGCAAGTGCATGAGATTTAAACTATTGATATTTGGAGCATACTTTTCTTTTTATAGTTTATTTTTATTATTTATTTATTTTGGAGGTTTGCCAACATTTATAGTTGACGAGACAATTTCGTTACTGCAATGAATGAGTTGTTAATGCAACGAAAATAATTTATAGATTATGTAGTCGAAAAAACGAGCGAGAGTAAAAAAGAGGCCAGCAAGAGAAAATGGTGAGCATGAGTGGTGGGTCACGTACACATCCGAAAGCAGGTACTTTGCAACAACTGAAAGTGGTGGACATATGGAATAATTTACATACTTTTCTTAAACAGACTAATTAGTTGAACTTAGTAAAAAATACGAGTATGCTTTAGACTACACGACTGCTAAAAAAATTCTTTAGTTCCATCTATATGTATGTATATATACAAGGTGGCGCAAAAGTAAACTTCCCATGTTTTTTGGCTGTAATTTAAAAAAAAATGAAAAACTTTGATTCTTCTTGTGGATAATTTTTATTTGGTCTTTTAATTTTTTTTACATCAAGTCGAGAATATGATGTCATGTGAATGGCCGCCGCCACAGTTGATTGTCATTTGAGCCCTTTTTATGGCATTTTCCATCACTTTGGCCAAAACTTCCGGCGATACGTCCTCACATTCTTGACGTATATTGTCTTTAAGAGCTGCAAGAGTCTGAGGCTTGTTGACATAAACCCGCGACTTCAAAAATCCCCACAAAAAGAAGTCTGGAGCGGTCAAATCAGGCGATCTTGCTGGCCAGTGCAAATCGCCAAAACGGGAGATTAGGCGCCCGGGAAATGCATCCTTCAGCATATCGGTTGTGGCACGTGCAGTGTGTGCCGTTGCACCGTCCTGTTGGAACCACATGTTTTCCAATCCCAATTCATCAAGTTGCGGCAAAAAGAACTCGTTGATCATTGCTCTGTAGCGCTCACCATTCACAGTAACCGTTTGACCCGCGACGTCTTCGAAGAAAAAAGGTCCGATGACTCCTCCAGCGAAAACAGCACACCATACAGTGACTTTGAGCGGGTGTAATGGGTCTTCGTGGGTTACACGCGGATTTTCAGTGCCCCAGAAGCGTAAATTTTGCTTATTTACGTACCCGATAAGATGGAAATGGGCCTCATCACTCATGATTATTTTTGATGAAAAATCATCTTCCTCTTGGTGGTGATTAAGGATGGCTTGAGCGTATGTTAGACGCGATTGGCGGTCAGCAGCTAACAGCTGATGCACCATCTGGACTTTGTACGGAAACATCTTCAAATCTTGTATCAAAATTCGCTGTAAAGACCGTCGACTGATACCCATTTGCGTGGCACGTCGCCTGGTCGATGTCGACGGCGCTTCCATGACATCCTCGGCTACAGCAGCAATATTCTCTGCAGAACGGCTACTCCGGGGACTGCCACGCCTGGCAGCATCTCGTGTTGTGCCAGTCTCTTCGAGGCGAGCGGCTAAACGTCGTATGAATATGTTAAATTAAACAACAGTTGATCCTATATTCAAAATAATATAAAATGAATCCCATATTCTCGAATTGAAAAAAGTTTGAAGTTCAATTTTTATTTGTATTATTATTATCTATTTGCAAGTATAATTTACATGCGATTTGGAACTTTTTAAATGATATCAAAAAAAAAATACATCGGTTGTGTTGCGAGATATGACCGCAATAAGCATGGCGTGGGAATCCAGGAAACCCGCGGCAAATTGACTTAGACCTAAGGCAAACTGATTTTATATAAAACAACGTAAAATTTACATCATGCGAAAAAATCGGTCAACATAGTATTCTTTTCGAAAATTTTGAGTATTGATGGATATGCTAATATCGAAAATTTTTACTTTTGATGGGAATGCTAAACTTTGAGGCCGATTCGTCCAAATTTGTACGACGTCAACTCCGACTCCAGGCGCATTGTCCCACCTCCACAGCACTACATTCTTGGAAAAACTACGAAAAAATTAAAATATATTTTTTTCCAGATTGTATGCAAATTCGATTTGAAGTATATAACTACTTAACACCACAATCTTGCCATTTGTTCACATATTAAGGCCAATATACATATGTTTAATTTAAAGCAATTAAGTTTCTTTGAGAAATAGTGACACAAGCGTGGGATTTCTACTCCCAAAAAAAAAATTTCAGTTTTTTAAAAATTGAGCTTTTCTGACCAAGATTACATGTACGACCAAGATTTTTTTCCCATGTAGTTAACAGAATTTCAGTCTAGATTTTGGTTTAAAAAAGTATAAAAATCAACAAGCAAAACTTTTCCTAAACTCGAAAAGTTAAAATTTTGTTAAAAAATCGACCATTTTCTGCCAATGCTGGCACGATTGAAAGTCCAAAACCATTTTAATTTACATTTAATTCCTTTGACAAGGCATGTTCTTTAAATCCAATTTCATATCTTTCTCACAAAATATTTAAGAAACAACTGAAAGAATGATGGTACCTTTTCCCACAAATTCCATTTATTCCGGCTGAAAAACATTTTAACTTTGAGAAGTTGTCGTTGCCGAATGGTTTAAAATAAAAAAATAAAAATTTGGTGATGATCAAACTTGTAGGCATGTAACTTCTAAACTTTTAACCAGATTTTTTGTGTTTGAGATTTTACTAAGAACCGCAAACAAAAAACACGTGGAGTCTGACCGTTACAAAGATAGTTGAAATCAACAGATTGAAATGCAAATTTCTTCAATGACTTTGTTTAGGTTTTTGGTAATAACCTGGTCATTTCGGGTCAAAATGCTACATTGGCAGGACTTCAACCAATTGGAAGTTTAACAAATTTTTAAATTTTTTTAAACCGTTGGGCAACGACAACGTGAAAGTGAGTAGCGAAAAAATCATCGTGCATGAGTGACCGTCGTCCTTTCGTGAGCGTGCATGAGCGTGAGTCCAAACCTACTCACGTACCCATCTCTAGTAGAAAGTTGTCCAAGAGTTGCTCATCTTCGGACGCGAAATTATCATTGAAATCTCCTGCTAAAATTAGTGGCAGCGTATGCTAGTTTTCTCCTAATTCTCCAGAGCCTACTTGACCATAAATCATAAGTCTTTTATATAAAAACTTTATAATATTAATAACTTTGTTATTGGGCGAAATGCAAACAACTACTATTATGATGTTTGTTCCATCTTCCAAAACACAGCGAGCAGCACATACATATATGACCAATATTGGTTACTTTAATCAAGAAATCACCGTTTGCAAGAAAATGTGCGCGTGCATTGCTCTCTCTTGCTCTTACATTGTGAAACAGACAATTTTGTTGGTTTTGCTTTTGATTGGTATCCATTTGTTGTGCATTTGGTCTGTGGATTTGTGGATATGTGAGTTTGTGTGAAATGACGTCTGTTACTTTTTGCGTTTGCTATAGCAGCAACCACGCGGCGGAAGTCGCAAGGCCTTCCACAAATAAGGCATGCGGGAATGGTTCTGTTGTAATGCCTTCCTAAAATAAGGCCTGCAGAATGCATCAATTTTTTCATCAGATATAACCAAGAATGGATTTTTACAATTTTGAGAAATTTCATTTCCGATTCTTTTTAACCGTAATTTAATTGGAAAATTTCATACAAATTTTAAACTTATAATGTTTATTTAATATTTTTCAGGGTATTTTTAAAATTTTCAATTTGAAGTTGGGCGTGGTAAAACTTTCTAAGATAGATAGATACATTCATACTTATAAATAAATATGTAGAAGTGGATAATGATTTTCTGATAAAATAAATTATTTTAATTTTATTTTTGTTTAACAAAAATAATTTAAAGTAAATGCTTTCTAAGGCCTTCTTTAGGCAATGGGCAAGGAAGGCCTTGCCTCTCAATCTCACGCAATGTTAAAAAGAAAGGAGTAAGTAATGTTTAGGGAATGCATTCCGTATTTTAAAGAAGGCTTCCAGGTCATGACTTCCGCCGCTGGGCACGCACATCCGTATGTTTACACGTGTTCGTTTAATAGGAATACGAAATGGAAATCAAAGCAAAATAAAGATTCGTTCGCCTCTTTTCGTAACGCATTCACCAGCTTACTCCCCAATGTCATGCGTGCGTAAAGAAGTTTTACTTCAATAATCTTTTATTGTGAAAAATAAATTGTGTGAATTGCTGTGAAGCTTGTGTAACTTGAGTATCTATAAATCAAATAGATACATAAACAGAATGCAAGGAGCAACACGACAACAAAGAAAGTAGACTTCGGCAGTTCATGAACTATACAGTGAAAGTGACGTATCGATACAAGAGAACAATGAAAAACAATCGTTGCTGCAATGAATTTGTTACATTGTTGCAATGAATTTGTTTCATTGTTGCAATGAATTTGTTTCGTTGGTGCAACGAATTTGAGTCATTGTTGTAATGAATTTGTTTCATCACTAAAATGATTTTGTTTCATTGCTGCAATGAATGTTTTGAAGTGGGTTTGAAATTATTTATTATTAATTGATCATAAATACACTGTTAGTATTACATACCAGGTGTTTTGATAAAAAAAATTTTTAATTTTTGTTTTCGTCTTACTTGAAACACTTTATTTCTTTGACTTCCTCGTATTCGTTGGCTTCGAATGCCCGCACAAATATACAGTAGCTCCAAGCGAAACTCGTACACCCAGGGAAATGTTTTGTTTTATATAATATATTTATTACTAATTCTGCTACCAAAATAAATATATTTTATTTTGTTAGTATACTAGGTACTACATTTAACCGCAGACGAAAACTTTCAAAATTTTCTTTATTTATTAGAATAAAAACATATATTCTATGAAGTGGCAACTTTCAACGCAAAAGCCAAACTCATACAGTTCCAATTTTTTAGGCAACCCTGTGTCTATTTAAAGCTAACTTCATATTATATGGGTGAATGTATTTAGAGAAGCGCCTAAAATTGAATTTGTTTGCCGAATTTTGAATATTGTGTTATTTGTTTCAAAAAAGATAATAGAAGTAGAAGAAAAACCGGCGTTGAAGAGAGAAAATTAACATTTGAAACATTTTGAAAACAACAAATCGTTTTAGGAGATATCCGACATTGTAAACCAAAGTCAATCAATCAATCGTTCAGTAAGAAATACAACGGTACAAAACTGATAAAAGTGTTGAAAATATCTCAAAATCAGCAAATAACCAAATTTTGTCCGTGAGTGATGTACAGTATACTCTACGGCTGGTCAAAAAGGATTCATTCTTAAGTTTGATGAAACTTGTAGTTATTGTTGAAAATGATTTGGGGAAAAGATGTTGCTCACAAACAATAAGAAATATATTGCAAAAGTTTGATTTCCATGGCAGAAGAGCAAGGAGTAAACCTCTAATCAATAAACGGAATAAAAATCAAGCCTGCGATTATCAAACAAACATCATTCGAAAGATTTTTAATTTTGGAAGAACTTGCAATTGACAGATGAAAGCAAGTTCCACATCTTTGGTTCATATGGTAGACCCTATGAAGCCAAATGAAGCGATCCTTGCCAACAATTTGAAGCCCACTGCAAAGCACGGTGGTGAGTATGTAATGGTGTGGGCATCATTTTCTGCAACCGAGCCTGGGGTATTGCCAAAAGAAATTTGCCATGTTGCAAAGAAAAATTTGGTCTAGATGAAGGCTATCATTTTTACCAAGAAAATGGCCCAACGCATAATTCTTATACTGTGCGATCGTGGTTGTTGTATAACTGTCCACATGCCTTGGATTCATCAACTCAGAGTCTAGATATTTATCCTATAGAGAATTTGTTAAGCTATGTCGATAGGAAAATTCGCCAACACACCATATCCTCCAAGGACGATTTGAAGAGAGCTCTTCAGATTAATGGCAAAAACTTTAACGCAGCTTTTGTCACAAAACTGGTTAGAAGTATTCCAAATATATTTCAGATGGTAATAAAAATCACAGACATGCATACAAAGTATTAATATTGAATAATACTTTACCTTTATGTATAGTGTACGAGTTTGGCTTTGGCATTGAAATATGTAGTATTTGAATTTTTTATATTTTAATACGTTCAAATGAATTAAAAAGTTAAGTTTGCCTGTTATGTTAAATTTACTTTAAAATTAACTTATAAAATGTATAATTAATTTTTTTTAAAACTATTACTTTGTCCAAGATATAAGAAAGTTGAAGAATTTTCTCTAGCTGTACGAGTTTCGCTGGGAGCTACTGTATGTATGGCTTTAGCTCTTCTCTGAATCCAAATCCTAATACAAAGAAACAAGCGCAACTGAATTATGGTTAAAACACAAACATTATATTGCGGGTTGTACCGTCATGCGCATACACACACACAAAAGTTCAGTTACATATTTCGGGGTAGTTTTTCTGCTATCGATGCGTCACTTTCTTTGCTGTCGTGTTGCTCCTTGCATTCTCTTTATTTATCTATTTGATTTCTAGATTAGCAAGTTACAGAAACGATCACAACAAACACATAAATTCACACAATTTAGTTTTCACAATAAAAGATTATTACTAAATATAACTAATTAGTCTGTTTTAACAAATTTATTTAAATTATTCCAGCGGAGAAATATGTCTACCACTTTCTATTGTTGCACTGGAACTGATTTAAGATGTGTACGTGAACCACCACTCACGCACACCGTTTTCTCTTGCTGACCACTTTTTTACGGTCGCTCATTTTTTCGACTGCTTCTCTCTCTCTACCATCATAAAAATTAGTTTCGTTAAAATAACGAAATTGTTTCGTCAACTAAAAATGTTGACAAACCTCCAAAATAAATAAATAATAAATATGAACTATAAAAAGTACGAGAAAATATCAGTAGTTTAAAGCTCATGCCTTTATTTAAAAAAAAATCAAATTAAATAAAATTGTTGCAGGAACAACAAGTAAATTGTTGCAGCAACAAAATGGAAAATTGTCAAAGAAGTCAAGTATGAAATTTTTCTTTGCAGCGACTACCAAATTGTCGGACATACGACACTTTGCACTATAACAACGTAAAAACATTAACGAAAATGTTTCATCCATGCGACGATGCGGTTTTCTTTCAGTGCAGAGGTGGAAAGTTTATAATATATTCTTACTTGGGAGTGGCCAGAAATGACTCCGTCATTGGGCAGGCCAAGCAGCTCACTACTTCCGACATTAACTATGTCCACGCGATTGCTTTATCGGAACAATCCGTTAACTAGCTAGAGTGGGAAGGCGTAACGAAGGCGTAAATAGTTGACCCTGTCACTGAAGCTCTTCGAACTAGCGGACATATTCTTTTGTCCTTGGAAGGCAGATGAGCTAACTCAGAAATTCAGTTTCGACACACTTAGTGTTTGATCAATAATGGGCGGCTGAAACATAATCATCCTGGCAGTAGGTAAAATGCAAAACCACGGTTGGCAATGAAAATACAAAATGAGGATGAGAAACATAAATCCTTCGTATCGGTTGATGGTCCCCGCAAACGTTATAAAAATGGTTTCCCATTACATTCCATCAAGGAATTGCGGAGAGATTCTCACAACCAGTGAGCGCTGTGCGCTTTCTAGTTTTTATACTCACTCATTGGGACCAACAGATTTACACCACTTCCGAACGGTATTTTGAGAACCTTCTTCATGGTTCTCACCTACCGTTCAAGCAGAGGAAGAAGAGAAAGCAGAATTACTTCCATCTAGGATGAAATAATACAGTTTTGGTCCCGGGAGTTAACGTATAGCTTACAAAAAAAAATTTTTTTGACTACACAGAAAAAAATATTCGCCTGTAAATTTCCATTAAAAATGTAATTGAATGTTGAATCAATTAAATTTTTAATGGTATTTACAATTTATTTTTCAGTTTACAACAGAACTTGGAGTTGGCAAGGCGCAAATCTACGGCGCTAAAAATGTTTAATTTTTAAGTGCATTATCGAGTTATTGCTGTGAATCTTTCTAAACTAATATAAATATGCATGACATGTTCTTAACAAACCTTAATATAAACAATTTTTGTAAACAACAACTATTGTGATAACGTATTTTACACAAAATTGAATTTTACAACGCCCGTTGGAAGGCAATATTTGTGGCGGCTAAGTCACCAGCCGTCGTCGTCACTTTTCGTACGGCTCTAGTCTTTGATATACAATACTGTTGTTATTTGTAATTCGTTTATTGTTGATTGAAAGATTATATTTCTGTACTTAAAGAATAATAATGTTAAATTGTCTTGTTTCGTGATTAAAACTGCGTTTTTTGTAGTTCTGTTTTTGAATAAATTTTATTGGAAATGAGTGCTTGCGTTGGGTGTTTTGTTTGCAATGGAAAATGTGGCTGTCCCCAAACATTTTGTATGCACTCGAAAAGACACAATTTGCCGGCCTTATGCCACATACAATTGTTTACATGAAAATTGTTTTCAAAAATTTCACGTAAAAAGACACTTTTAGACTCACCTTCTTAGACATTTTGAACGAGTAAAACAAGAGTGCCCTAAATTGGATAAAAGCAATACACTTCTCCAACATAGCTGTGAATATGCAGAAGAGATGGAATGCGACAATGGAGTGACTGTTGCTGCGGAAGGAGCAGATAAATTGAATGTTTCTCCAGAACCACCAAGTGTACTTATTTTTTTGTATTTAATACAAATCGTTTAAACATTAACGGCCTTATTCATAAAAAGTTGTCGTGGGTTTGTTAAAGGTTTAAGAAGGTAAAGCCGAAAAATTGTATTCATAATCGAAGAATTCCTCTGTTAAGAGTTCTCTAACGTCGCCATTTTTGTTGAACGGTTAACCCTTCTTTAAGGCTATTTTATCCGCATTAATACACAAAAAAATAATTTTTTTTATATTTCACGCGTGCCGTACTTAAATATTTATGTGATATAAACAATTGGAATTACTTTGTGTATATTTGCAGCGTTTATAGTGTCGCATTATCCTGCTAAGCAACCAAATAGTTTCGTTCCAATTTTTATAATTTTTAGCCAAAATTAACTTTTGTTTACATAGTGATGTATATAAAATCAAAAGATTGAAACTACAACCTATTATCCGGTTTTATATTCGACTACCCAAAACTGAAATCCAACTCAATATGATTTTTTTGGCACTTCTTCTAAATTTATGAATATAGAAAATATTAATTGATCTTTTTATTGAATAGTTCTTTACATTAACGTTTGAAATTTTGAAAAAATGCATTGACACATTTATATAGAAAAAAAATAATTCGGTCTATCGGTTATTGTTCATCTTGTTTTTACATCACAAGCACTGCGAGAATAAATAAAACAGGGTTGTCAGTCAATTATCTGTTCCCTAGTTAAAATAATCATTATGAATACTGTTCTAATAAAATCTTCGCCAAATCTTAAAGCTTTCAATAACTGATGAATGCTTTTGAGCTACATTACTGTTTTTTATGAATAAGTCAGTAAATGTTTAGTATATAATAATAGTTTAAGAAACCCGGATATGAGTTCCGATTATGAATCCAAATTCTAAAAACTTTAATTTTTTATAGATATATGTAAGTACATGTGTATCTGCGGAACCTTGGACAAAATCGCATTAAAAATAGAACATTTTAGATTTTTTTTTAGCGTCGTCGCACTGGTCGGGGGGGGGGGGGGGTTCATGGTGAAAAAAGCAATAACGGTTTTAATTGGTTCAGTTCAAAATTTAATCAAAAATCGCGAAAAAATCAGTAATTTTTTTAATTAACTTGATTACATACTTAATCAGTAGTTTTGAAAAACATCAATAAATGTTTTAATCAAATTTACAAATTTTTTATTTGAAATTGATTTTTATTTTTTTCTGTGTACAGACAACATATGTATTGCAAGGCCTTACCGGGATTATTAGAGAAGCTTAAACAAACATATAATTCAAAAAATTACCGGTTATTTGTTGCTTGTAATAAAGAGAGTTTAAAAATAGTACTTTTTAAGGAAAATAAACAACCATCAATCCCAATTTTGCCTTTTAAAAGTAGTGGCCGTGTTTTGTGGAATTCAAGGTGTATTCTCAAAATATTGATATTTGATATGCCGGGGATAGCTCGCTCGCTATGATCATTGGAAAAGGCAACATTGGCCAAAATGGGAACACGTAAGAATCGATGAAAATATCAATAGGCATATGCATCTCATCAAGAACGTAAACATCATCCTGCTGTCATTACACATTAAACTTGGACGCTTTAAAACCTTTTGTCACTGGAGAATAATGCTTCGCCGTATGTATGAAACATTTTCGTTAATGTTTCTACGTTGCTTCAATGCAAAGTTTCGTATATCAGACAATTTGGTAGTCGCTGCAACGAAAAATTTCATACATGATTTCTTTGACAATTTTTCAGTTCGTTGCTGCAATAATGAAAAATGGGGTAACAATTAAAAAAAAAAAACAAAGTGCATTTGGTGTATCTCTTACTTTTTATTGTTTATTTTTATTATTTATTTATTTTGGAGTTTTTCCAACATTTATAGTTGACGAAACAATTTCGTTATTGCAATGAAACTAAGTTTTATGAAGATAAAGAGAGAAAAGCAGTCAAAAAAAATGAGTGAGCGTAAAAAAGGGACCAGCCAGATGAAATGGGGAGCGTGCGTGATTGGTCACGTACACATCTTAAATCAGTTCAATTGCAACAGCCGAAAGTGTTAGACATATTTCTTCGTCGCAATAATTTAAATAAATTTTTTAAAACAGACTAATTAGTTCAACTTAGTAAAGTAATAATATTTTAGGCAGAAAAATAAATTGTGTGAAGTTATGTGTTTGCTGTGATCGGTTGGGTAAATTGTGTATCTATAAATGAAATAGATGTTTCGTTGAATTGGTATTTGGATTCGAAGTCGATGAAAACCATGAATGAAGGAAATAATAAGATTACGCCAATGGTGCTTAAAAACTGTTCTCTCTCTGCTCATCTACGTTAGCGAGTATGCATTAGTAAATTGTGAAATATGTATCAAGATTCAGCAAAAACTATAAACTCAGAAGAAATTGTTGAAATAGCAGTGAAACGTTTTGTTTTTTTTAAATAAAAAAGTTTAGAAAAAATATGATGACTCTTTGGAAAAGCTAAAATTTGTAATACATTTAAAGATATATGAATTTGTTAAAGTAAAATTTTGGAGAATTTAATGTTTTTCAGGAAATATTTTATAGACACAGCTACCATTTTTTATAATATTTTCAAGAAAATGCTCAAAAAGGCAGGCGTGTCATCAAATTAGCATTGTATACCCAGTGCCCCGCTGAACACCTAATCAAATCAAAGATATTTTTGGCTATAATGAAACTAAAATTTTGAGGTAGAATACGCCTTACCTTACGGTATGAGGTGTCATGTCAGGTTTTTATTGTTGTAATATGTATTTCATTGAATTTGAGGAAACGGCTAGATGAATTTTTTTAAAATTTTTTTTGTAGGTAAATGAAGATGTTATCTTTCGTTTGATATACATTTCATATTGGTTGATATATTTCTAGTATTTTAATTTCTCAAATGAAAATTGTTTAAACACATACACTCAAACATATGTGTGGTGTTTGGTTGAGTGTTTTTGGTTGCTCAACATTGCTTAGGAACATGTATCTAGTAAAAAGAGAAACGAACAGCAAGCTAATGTTGCTTGGCAACATGTATCTTGTAAAAAGTGAAACAAACAATAAGCTAACGTAATAAAGCTTTTTTGCGAAAGCTTCAATAAAGCTGTTGTAACATTAATTTTGAATTGTAAAGCGTAAAGCTTTCACACAACGCTCGAATGCTAATGCGAAGACTCGATAAGGTAAACCTTTTTTAATATTAGGGCGGCCCTCTCAACATTCGCAGAACTTATTTCAATAAAAATATTAATTAAAATACATAAATTAAATTAAGTTTAAACAAATTGAACATAATATTTTTTTTTTAAACGGACTTGAATCAAATGCCGTCCATCCGATAAGACAGAAAACATATATAACAATAAATGATAAATAATATAAGCAAATGAATTTATTGTTATACTATATGTTTTCTGTCTTATCGGATGGCGTATTCTACGTTAAACTTAATGGCCGTGTCTCTGACACAGCCTGCAGGGACAGTCCGTGGCGAAGGCCTCGGACAACTGTCTGCTGTAATTTTTTTTTAGTTTAATGTTTTATTCCATTTTCTTTTTCTATTATTCGCCAGTTCAATAATTTCTCGATTAAATTTTCGAATAAGGAATTCGATATTTCGCGACCCCCTTGGCTAGCATCTTCAGGAAATACAAACAAAAACCAATCAACCTTTTTTTCCGAATTCTCAAATTAATGAATTTATTGAATAAACTAATTTTTTTTAGATTTCTCATATAAAAGTTTTCAAATAAATGCACTTATTCCTTTACTTTACGTCTTTACTCATTCAACGGTGCCAACTGAATGCAAAGCAAATTTTAGCTAACCTGACTTCTCAGAGAGGGTGAGAGAATTCATTCAAACTTAACGGACCTGCGCAATCTTATTATCTTTCATTCATGAAATGAAAACGGAGAAGTGAAATGATCAAAGTGTTATCGTAAATATAAATATTAATATTAAATTCCTCATTTGTTTTTACTTGCAGGACCTGAGTACAACGGCCATAATAGCACTCAACCCCTCGACTACCATAACCTTTCTCCAGACTAGTGGAATGGATATAATATATTTAGCAAATTCAGACCATTTCCGACACAAAAATTCAAATTTTTTTTATCAAAGCACCTGCAATGTAATACTAACAGTGTATTTATGTACAATAAATTATTTCAAACACACTTTCACACTGCAATGAAACAAAATCGTTGCAGCAATGAAATAAGTTCATATCATCAATGATAAATATTCATAGATGCAATGAAACAAATTCATGTTCAATTTCAAAGTTGTTGGGGTTATAAACATTTTCAACCCTGTGACGATGCTTTTCCGTTCAGTGCACTGAAAGAAGAACGCTTCGTCGCGTGAATGAACCATTTTCGTTAAAGTTTTTAAAATAAAATAATTAAATTGTTTCCCATTACATCCCATGAAGGGACCGGGGAGAACTTCTCACAACCAGTGAGCTGTGCGACGCTTTCTAGTTTTATTCTCACTGATTGCGACCTACAGTTTTACACCGGTTCCGAACGGTATTTTTGAGAAGCATTTTCATGGCCAAATACTCGACAGTGTCGCCGTCACTATGCGAGGTGACCGCCGCCGAAAGAAATTTAAAGGTGGTCAGAGCAGGGTTCGAACCCAGGATCTCATGCACAAGAGCCTCGCACACTATCCACTGCATCACTGACGAAGGTTTTTACGTTCCTACAATCACAAGTCTCGTATATCCGATTTCTTTCTTTTATGATTTCTTTGACAATTTTCCATTTCGTTGCTGCAATAACTTACTTTTCGTTCATACAACAATTGTATTTAATTCGAATTTTTTAGAAAAATGGATTAAAAATGAAAAAACAAGGAGGTTCATGAGATTTATACTATTGATATTTGATTTATCTCTTCCTTTTTATAGTTTATTTTTATCATTTATTTATTTCGAAGGTTTGCCAACATTTATAGTTGACGAAAAAATTTCGTTATTGGAACGAAATTAATTTTTGTGAAAACTGAAAAGCAGTCAACAAAATGTGCGAGCGTAAATAAGAAGCCAGGTTACGTACACATACGTATTAAATCAGTTCCTTTGCAACAACCGAAAGTGGTAGACATATTTCTCTGCCGGAATAATGTAAATAACTTTGTTAAAACAGACTAATTATAAGTAGATACTTAGTAATAACACTGAGCAACAACGATTTTGTCCTAAGAACGCCACTATGTTTTTCGGATGTAGTTTGGTCTAAAACATGAAAAAAAAATATTAAAATGATATCTGTCACGCCACTGAATTTTAAAGGGTTGAAATCCAATTTGACCTAGTTCGTTTTCTCTTTAGCCCATATCTTGTGAACGGATGCTCCGATTATTTAGTTTAAGGTAATAATCGAAAGATTATTAAATACCCATAATAATTTTCTAATACATCTCTTCACTTGATCAAACCGTTTGAGCACAATATAGAAATATAATCAACTTTTTGGAAACATTTCAAATTTCATCGACATTCAAAAATCACGGAAAAATAGTAAAATCGACTTTAAAAATCTACAAAAATATTAGGTACGTGTGCTATACTCCAACGAAATTTTTGAGATATAAATGGAGAAAAGCGGTGTATAAATGCGGCATTTACTACAATTTTATTGAATTTACCCATATACGCAGTTTTCCTCACTTACGATACAAAACCGTATATAAATAAATAAATAAATGTTTTTCCACTACATTCCATGAAGGAATTGGGGAAAGCTTCTCAGAATTGGTGAGTCGACACTCGACAGTGTCGCCGGCACTATGCGAGGTGACCGTCGTCGAAGGAAATGTTAGGTGGTCAGAGCAGGGGTCGAACCCATGATCTCTTGTACAAGAAGCGCGCACGCTACCCATTGTACCACTGATGGCCACAAAACCGTATATACGAAATTGATATTTTTGACTTAATTAGTAATATAACCATTTAAAACTGTGGCTCCTAAACAAAGCAGTTACACTGAAACAAATTAACTATGTTTTCGAATATGATTTAAATGGACTATTATATATTACTTTCTTTATATATGATAAATTTTTTTGTCTTTTTGGTTTCTGCATTGCCTTTTAAGTATCTCTGCGTTGGACTCTCTTATGATAAACCAAATATAGTCTCCCATCATTCTTGCAGTACAACGTCCTTTATAGCGATTGTCAATGTTTTTCATTTTCTTCTGGAATCTCTCGCCATATTCGTCACTAATACCCCCTACATTTTCTGGGAAAATGTCCACGTGTGAAATAGTTGAAATTATTGTTTTTTTTTACCATTACCAATTTTTGAATAATTTGTTAATTGATCTCCAATAATTTCTTTATAAACTGAATTTTTCTTGTTGCCAAAGAAGTTTTCCACAACCAATTTAAATGATTTCCACGCTGCACCCTCATCTTTTGTTAATACGTTTTCAAAATTTGTATCATTAATAAGTTTTTTTATGTGAGGGCCATCAAGCACACCCTGCTTCAATGTTCCTATAGAATTGCCTTCAAAAATGGTGTCAGAAAAGCAAAAGCTTTGCTGTCTGGGCTTAAAGCTTTAATGCAATTTTTGAAAACTCCAAGTTTTATATGCAACGGTGGAAAAAAATGGGCGTGGCAAATCCACCTTTGTCTTAATCGGTGACTGGCGTTTAGTGCCAGAAATCTAATACCCAATTTCAGTAAGATCGAAAGTGTATCACGTGACTTATCGCATGGACAACACGGACGACCTCCAAGCATTTGCATGAGAGGTACCAGAATGGGCGTGGCGACACCGCATATTTTCTTCAATTAAGTAGATATATACAGATTACTAACCAATGTTTGAGTTGAAGCTAATCACATCTACCAGAAAAAGGTTTTAGAAGAAACATGATTTTGTACTTAATGTGACGATGTGTATGGGAGCTACCAGAAGCGGCGTGGCCAAAACGCCATTTTTCAATCCCAAACTAACAATGGACAAGTAATAGGCACTGACAGAATTTCGCTGTGATGGATAAAGATTTACGGCTGTTATCGTGTTGACAAGCCAGCCAGACAGACGGAAATGGCTCAATCGTCTTAAAATAGGCTCAATCGTGTTTAATAGGAAGTTTTCCAGGTGGAGCCTGTAACCAACTTGTAGTATATAAGTATATTGTAGTTTTGAACCCAATAAAAAGTAAATTTAGAAAAGCAAGACTGGCAAAAAAGTTTTATTTTTTATTATTTTTTTAATTCGAAAACGTTTTTAATTGTTTGAGAAAATGTAAAAAGGGACCACTTTTAAACTGATAGGATGTCTTATTGACACTATTACCAATTATTAGAATTTTTTTGAAAAAATAGGGTTTCACTTTTTTTTGGAATTTTAAGAAAAAATATTTATAAAAATTTCAAAGAAAAAAATAAAATTTTTTTATTGTTTAATAATTTTCTTGGAAACTTCAAGCAATTTCTTGTTAAAAACAGGAAAAAGTATTTTTATATCTCACATAACCAAAAAGTTACAACTATTTAAGTATAACATTATGAAACCAAAAGATGATTTTCGATTCACCCTATTGACCACATTTTTTAGATTTTTGAAAAACTGTAAGTACAGTTGTAATCTACTCGGTAAAAATTACCACTGCCCAAAGTTTCATTCAAATCTTAGAGAACACGAAAAAAAATGTTCCGTTTCACATGGAATTAATTAGTCTATTGTTAAAAAAATACCTTATCTTAAAGAACTACCAACCTTTGCTTAAAAAAGTAGATTTTCTTGAAAATTTTTTTAAAATAAGTACCTTTTCTTAAAAAGGTACATTTTCTTACAACAAATTGCCTTCTCTTAGACGACTTCATTTTCTTTAAAGAGTACTTTTTTGTGGAACAAAATAAATTTTCTTTAGAAAAGTTCCAATTGTACAAGTCACCTTCAGACATTTTTCATTATTTTTAGATCGGGTGAATATGGGGGCCAATGCAAAGTTTCACATTTTGTTCATGAATCCAATGTTTTACAGCTCTGGCAGTATGAATTAGAGCATTATCTTCAAAACAACAAATTTTTAAATTGAGGAAAAGCGGCTTCTACGATCTTCATGTACGATGCTCGTAACTTTTTCGGATTTACACCCCAAATCGATGGTGCCGTAGTAGGACATGGCAACGCATACCACAACTTCTACTTCTATGCTGTGTCTTCGTTGCAAAAAATGTTGTTATTAAATCGTGGAAATAGTAGTTGTATTCATCGGGCACATCGATATTAAACTGTTTCTCTCTCGGAAAACACCACTTTCGACCACTTCTTAGCAAACCGGAGGCGTTGTGCTTTACGTTCCGCATTAATTGTTTTTTTTTTGCAATTTACGATGAGACATAAATGGACATGACTATAAAATACCTCGTACTGTACAACCAATCGCGTCTGAAAATTTTTTGTCTGAAATTTGTTGCCTTTCTCGAACCGTTGTTGCGATTTTATTTCTCGATGGCATTCAAAAACTTGTACACAACTGTTTTCCTCTCTTAATTTTTTCTGATACCTGGAGTACATTTAGTCCATTCGATTTCAAAAATAAAATTTGTTCCTATTCGGAGGTGTTCAGAGCTTTGGCGCGTCCCAAGTTGATAGAAATTTAAAACAAAACTGTTAAATTTGTATGGTTTTGGTAATTTTATTACATTACAATCAAGAATCATGGTGTTCATGATCAATATGAAACAATTAAAATGCATGTAAAAAAAAATTATTAAAAGAAAATAATAAAAAAGTAATTGTTCTTATTTTGTTACATAAATAGTAAGATTATAGACTTTATTCGTAATCAGTTTCGTAATTCTCCTATACGTTCAAAGTTTGAAAAGTATAATTCCTTATTTAAGTGATTCGCAGTGTATCAACAAATATCTACACAACTTTCAAACCAGCGCACAGTAACGCAGAATGCCAAATTTGTGTCCAAAAGTCGAAAACGGAGACAATTCGTGTAAAAGTCTGTGCTCTGAGGTTTTTGGGGTCGCTGATTACGAATCTGAAACAAAATTTGAAAAAACAATATGGCGGATCCAATATGGCTGACAATTTATTTGAAAACGCATTCAATTCGGCTAAATATCTGAAGTGAAAATTTGAAAAAACATAAAAATTTAAATTTTTTTTTGCGTCGTTTCAGCCCCATTTTGTCCAAAAAAAAGAGTTTTTTTTTCCGAAAATGTACTACGAATCGATGTTTCAACGGCCGGTAGGGGACTAATCATCCGTAATCATCTAACGGGTCCGCCAAATAACTTTTTTTTTGAAAATGCTATAAAAAAAACTACTGAATATTTTCTCAAATTTCTTTTTTTATTTGAAAGTACAATCCTTCCGGTTAATAATGGAAAATAATTTCATTCAAATGGCTGCCTCGGCTGGCCATGTAGTAGCCTACACGATCGCTCCAATTTTTAAGCACATTATCAATTGTGTGCAGCTGTATTTCACCAATGGCTTCACGAATATTGTCCTTTAAAGGGTCAATTGTCTCTGGCTTGTCGGCGCTAAACTTATCTTTGAGGGCACCCCCCAAAAAATAATCCAACGGTGTCAAATCGGCTGATAATGCGATCTTCAAAAACAGGGCGCAAAACATCGAGTGTAGCTTCGGCTGTGTGGCACGTAGCGCCGACCTGTTGAAACCAAATGTTGCCAATATCCTCCTCTTCACTTTTTGTGAACAAAAATTCGTTCCACATGGCCCGATAACGATCGCCATTGACTGTAACGGCCACTCCTTGCTCATTTTCCAAGAAAAATGGCCCAATTATGCCTCTGGACCAAAATCCGCACCAAAGAGTGACTCGTTTTGTGTGCATCGGCTTTTCAATGTATGCGTGGGGGTTTTCTGTGCCCCAAATGCGACAATTTTGCTTGTTTACATGCCCGCCAAGATCAAAATGAGCTTCATCTGAAAATATGATTTTTTAGGCAAAATCGGCATCTTCTGTAAGTCGATCGCAGGCCCACTTAGCGAAGCGAAAACGCATTGGATGGTCAGTTGGCTTCAACTCCTGAACCAATTGGACTTTGTATGGCGTCATACCAAGGTCTTTATGCAAAATTCGTCTCAATGATGTCTCAGAAATGTTCAATTGTTGAGAACGACGGTGAATTGATTTTGATGGCGCTTCACGCACACTTTCTGCCACAGCAGCAATATTATCGGGTGTATGCACTATTTTTGGCTTTTCACGTTTTGGTTTATCGATGAGGATGCCAGTTTCTTTCACTTTTTTGACAAGATAACGAACATACGGAGCTGACGGTGGTTCTATTCTTCCAAAATCCGTACGCAATTTTCGCACACATTTTTCAAAGTAATGTCGCAATATTTCCCAGCGTTGTTCAAGCGTATACACAACCATATTCGTTCAGCGGAAGGATAAAACTAATTATCTGTCAAATCAGACATGATCTAAGTGTTACCATTCACGAAATTAGCACTAGTTGAAAAAAGAAACGTTAGATGGCGGACCCTTGATAAAATACGCGTTTGAGACCCGCACATTTGATGCTCCAAAATAAGGGGGTTTCAGTAAACTCTAATGCAGATGTATTGATGGATGGAGACTTGCAATAACAACAATAGCGCTGTTAGGAGTTATAAATTTCCAATGATTGAATGAGACATTGTATTGCTATTGTTATTCCGTTTGCCTTCGTCGTAATTTGTTTGTGCAAAACGATTTTAAAATTTATATTTATCAGCATTTTGGGCAACTTTTTGAAATCACTGTAAGCAGATTTATAATGGAACACAAGCTTTAGAGCCACATATACGTAACATTACATAGGATCATGAAACACACAAGGAAGTTAAATATTCACGTTGTCATTGGAGAGGATGAATCTCAGTGGGAGGTTGTCCTTGTTACGGCAGGAGTTGTATTTATAAGTCTTGCATAACTTTGATCGCACGCTCACAGCACTGGTTGCTTCGGGCAATGTTGATTGGATATTCATTTGTTTTCCAGTGTGTCTTCAAGCATTTGAGAGCTGTTTGGTAGTCATTCAGAGCTACAGATAGTTGTTCAAAATCTTCAGCGCGGAACAATTGACTACTGAACCAATGATCAGCCCATGAGTAAGAAATGAATGAGCAGATTTTACGCAACCTGTTCCGGGTTTCAGGAATCAGAATAAAGGCAAGAAGAGATAGAATGGCACGAGAGTTCCAGCGTGCATTGGAGATGTTTGGGATATGCTTAAACTTTACAAAAGAGATCTCACTCCTCTCAGTGAAGTAACGGCAGACACGAGTTTGGTGGAAGAGAAACTTCATGTCGTCTCTCCAGCCGCATGTGTCCTTAATCTCAGTTTTACCCTTGCTGAAGGCTGCTTTCAATTGATCATAATTGCTCATCAAATTCTGCACAAAGAAGAACTCGATGTTTGGTGATTCAGTCGTCCATGACAACCCGAAGAACGCGATCCAGCACATGGTGCTGGCAACTGATGACCTTGGGTTTGGGGTGAGCTTTCTCTTCGAACATTTGCTGCAGTTGAACTACAACGACTGTCTTTTGCCGGTATCGGCAATAATCATCACAATTGATCCCCATAGGTTGAACTCATCTTACACATTCTGGAGTCCTTCTGCGATTGTTTGAGCTTTCCCGTCTTTCAATTTGAGCACTTAATTTCTTAAGATTCATTCTTGAGGACCACGGCCTGATATTCAAAGCTCTCAATGTGTTTGCCGTCAAAGTGCATGCTCCACTTCTCCAGATAAAGCGTGCTTACCAAGTACTTCTTCACCCTAGTGGCTTCCTTGTAGATAGCCTTGTGGATTCCTGACTGACATGAGGTTGGGATTTCAATGTCCTCAGTGGAAAGGTGGTGGCTTTGAGCTTGTAACAAGGCGTCTTGCAATGTTTGTTGGGTTATGCTTCCTTTTGCTCGTTGATGCTACATTGCCATCCTCCCAAGGACTATCTGCACTGTTGTCGAATGAGTCCGTGCTAATCTCGGAACAATCAGGTATCGCTGAGCTGGTAAGTGTGGACACAGTCGCTTCCATTGTCCTCTTTCGCTTGGATGGGTGGATGGTATTGGCACCACTAGGCTTGCCTCTGGAACATTCAAAGCGGCCTTTGCTCTCAATTTGCAGTTTGTAGAGGTTCTCCTCCTCTTTGCACATCCATTCGCCTTTTACCTTGGTCATGTCAAATAGTTCCTTCAATGAATCAAAATTTTGTTTTTTTCTGCAGCGCTCGTGGTCTTCCAGAAGTTTTGCACAAATGGCTTGATCAGATATATGCGGGAAGTTCAATGTTTTGCTCCATAGGGCTTTAAGCCCTACAGCAATTAGACCGATCCTCTCTCTCCGTCCTTTGGCAGTGGACTCAAGAAATTTGAAGCGTCCACTGACGTGGTTTTTCAGGGCCATGCGACTCCGTTCAGTCAATGGTGCTTCAACAATTGCCAGGTTGCATCTTCTTGATGGCGCTTGAAACTGAACTAGGTTCTTTGTCCAGGTTTCCTTGTTCTTCTCCGTGTTAGAAGAGCTCTTCTTGAATGACATGTTGTATTCTACTCAACAACTTAAATAGAAAAGGCCTTGCCGTTATTAAAGGCCTTAATTATAATTCACTATTCACTTTTAAAAAACTAAACTCCTTGTACTCTTCGTGTTCGTCGCCACTTGTTGATTGACACAAATCGATCAATGAACACCTATTTATACTACACTGACAGAAAAACGCTTCATAGCATCAATGAATGGGTTACATTAATGGTTTTACATTGATGCAATGAAAAGTTTATTTGATGCTATGAAATGTTACATTACTTCAATGAACTCCTTCATTGTTGCAGTTTTTGAATTTGTGGACCGTCATTAATGCTAAGAAACCTTTTACATTGATGGAATGAAGTATATGTTTCATGTAAATATGGGAAACTATAGAGAAAAATTTCAGACATTATATCGACATTGTAAAGTAGTATCTATTACATAGGCCATCCTTTACATTACACACATTTTATTGAATTTGAAAATATTTTTTCTAAAAAAGCCATAACGAAACATCTTTATTTAATATAAGGTACAATTTCATTAATTTTGAACCATTCATTAATTTGGTTAAAGGATAATATACATGTAGGTACGCTTTTTATAAATGTATGTATTTATGTATTATTTATGTATGTACAGTAGTTGTGACACAATATATGAGTGCCAGTATGAGATAAGGAATAAATAAGAAATAAATAAAAGGCTGAAATGCAGAAGCCCGCGCCATTTAAAAAAAACTCGAAAATCGAGCAAAATAAGGGGATTTCAAAAACCAAAATTTTTTTGCCGGCCGGACCAAGGTCCAAAAAAACGGGTCCACGCAGGGACACTTTTATATGGGTAAATTTTCCCAAAAATCAAAAAATTCCGAAATCCAAAATTTGCTACAGAGATATTCCTCTCCCTGGCCCCGTCCCAGAAAACCTAATAGTCGAAAAAAAATCGTGCCACAAAAGGCCCGAACTTTGGAGGCCCATAACTCGTAAAATAGGGATTCCCTCTAACTTTTGCATTTCACATTTTTTGCTTAGAATCGTGTGTTCTATCCCCCCCCAACATTTTGTTCGCCCCAATCTGACCATACCAGCAATGAAATATCTTCATACTATCGATGAATTGTCTTCATAGTATCAATGAAGTCGGTTCATACCATCAATGAAACCCGTGGATTAAAAATGAAAAAACAAGGAGGTTCATGAGATTTATACTATTGATATTTGATTTATCTCTTCCTTTTTATAGTTTATTTTTATCATTTATTTATTTCGAAGGTTTGCCAACATTTATAGTTGACGAAAAAATTTCGTTATTGGAACGAAATTAATTTTTGTGAAAACTGAAAAGCAGTCAACAAAATGTGCGAGCGTAAATAAGAAGCCAGGTTACGTACACATACGTATTAAATCAGTTCCTTTGCAACAACCGAAAGTGGTAGACATATTTCTCTGCCGGAATAATGTAAATAACTTTGTTAAAACAGACTAATTATAAGTAGATACTTAGTAATAACACTGAGCAACAACGATTTTGTCCTAAGAACGCCACTATGTTTTTCGGATGTAGTTTGGTCTAAAACATGAAAAAAAAATATTAAAATGATATCTGTCACGCCACTGAATTTTAAAGGGTTGAAATCCAATTTGACCTAGTTCGTTTACTCTTTAGCCCATATCTTGTGAACGGATGCTCCGATTATTTAGTTTAAGGTAATAATCGAAAGATTATTAAATACCCATAATAATTTTCTAATACATCTCTTCACTTGATCAAACCGTTTGAGCACAATATAGAAATATAATCAACTTTTTGGAAACATTTCAAATTTCATCGACATTCAAAAATCACGGAAAAATAGTAAAATCGACTTTAAAAATCTACAAAAATATTAGGTACGTGTGCTATACTCCAACGAAATTTTTGAGATATAAATGGAGAAAAGCGGTGTATAAATGCGGCATTTACTACAATTTTATTGAATTTACCCATATACGCAGTTTTCCTCACTTACGATACAAAACCGTATATAAATAAATAAATAAATGTTTTTCCACTACATTCCATGAAGGAATTGGGGAAAGCTTCTCAGAATTGGTGAGTCGACACTCGACAGTGTCGCCGGCACTATGCGAGGTGACCGTCGTCGAAGGAAATGTTAGGTGGTCAGAGCAGGGGTCGAACCCATGATCTCTTGTACAAGAAGCGCGCACGCTACCCATTGTACCACTGATGGCCACAAAACCGTATATACGAAATTGATATTTTTGACTTAATTAGTAATATAACCATTTAAAACTGTGGCTCCTAAACAAAGCAGTTACACTGAAACAAATTAACTATGTTTTCGAATATGATTTAAATGGACTATTATATATTACTTTCTTTATATATGATAAATTTTTTTGTCTTTTTGGTTTCTGCATTGCCTTTTAAGTATCTCTGCGTTGGACTCTCTTATGATAAACCAAATATAGTCTCCCATCATTCTTGCAGTACAACGTCCTTTATAGCGATTGTCAATGTTTTTCATTTTCTTCTGGAATCTCTCGCCATATTCGTCACTAATACCCCCTACATTTTCTGGGAAAATGTCCACGTGTGAAATAGTTGAAATTATTGTTTTTTTTTACCATTACCAATTTTTGAATAATTTGTTAATTGATCTCCAATAATTTCTTTATAAACTGAATTTTTCTTGTTGCCAAAGAAGTTTTCCACAACCAATTTAAATGATTTCCACGCTGCACCCTCATCTTTTGTTAATACGTTTTCAAAATTTGTATCATTAATAAGTTTTTTTATGTGAGGGCCATCAAGCACACCCTGCTTCAATGTTCCTATAGAATTGCCTTCAAAAATGGTGTCAGAAAAGCAAAAGCTTTGCTGTCTGGGCTTAAAGCTTTAATGCAATTTTTGAAAACTCCAAGTTTTATATGCAACGGTGGAAAAAAATGGGCGTGGCAAATCCACCTTTGTCTTAATCGGTGACTGGCGTTTAGTGCCAGAAATCTAATACCCAATTTCAGTAAGATCGAAAGTGTATCACGTGACTTATCGCATGGACAACACGGACGACCTCCAAGCATTTGCATGAGAGGTACCAGAATGGGCGTGGCGACACCGCATATTTTCTTCAATTAAGTAGATATATACAGATTACTAACCAATGTTTGAGTTGAAGCTAATCACATCTACCAGAAAAAGGTTTTAGAAGAAACATGATTTTGTACTTAATGTGACGATGTGTATGGGAGCTACCAGAAGCGGCGTGGCCAAAACGCCATTTTTCAATCCCAAACTAACAATGGACAAGTAATAGGCACTGACAGAATTTCGCTGTGATGGATAAAGATTTACGGCTGTTATCGTGTTGACAAGCCAGCCAGACAGACGGAAATGGCTCAATCGTCTTAAAATAGGCTCAATCGTGTTTAATAGGAAGTTTTCCAGGTGGAGCCTGTAACCAACTTGTAGTATATAAGTATATTGTAGTTTTGAACCCAATAAAAAGTAAATTTAGAAAAGCAAGACTGGCAAAAAAGTTTTATTTTTTATTATTTTTTTAATTCGAAAACGTTTTTAATTGTTTGAGAAAATGTAAAAAGGGACCACTTTTAAACTGATAGGATGTCTTATTGACACTATTACCAATTATTAGAATTTTTTTGAAAAAATAGGGTTTCACTTTTTTTTGGAATTTTAAGAAAAAATATTTATAAAAATTTCAAAGAAAAAAATAAAATTTTTTTATTGTTTAATAATTTTCTTGGAAACTTCAAGCAATTTCTTGTTAAAAACAGGAAAAAGTATTTTTATATCTCACATAACCAAAAAGTTACAACTATTTAAGTATAACATTATGAAACCAAAAGATGATTTTCGATTCACCCTATTGACCACATTTTTTAGATTTTTGAAAAACTGTAAGTACAGTTGTAATCTACTCGGTAAAAATTACCACTGCCCAAAGTTTCATTCAAATCTTAGAGAACACGAAAAAAAATGTTCCGTTTCACATGGAATTAATTAGTCTATTGTTAAAAAAATACCTTATCTTAAAGAACTACCAACCTTTGCTTAAAAAAGTAGATTTTCTTGAAAATTTTTTTAAAATAAGTACCTTTTCTTAAAAAGGTACATTTTCTTACAACAAATTGCCTTCTCTTAGACGACTTCATTTTCTTTAAAGAGTACTTTTTTGTGGAACAAAATAAATTTTCTTTAGAAAAGTTCCAATTGTACAAGTCACCTTCAGACATTTTTCATTATTTTTAGATCGGGTGAATATGGGGGCCAATGCAAAGTTTCACATTTTGTTCATGAATCCAATGTTTTACAGCTCTGGCAGTATGAATTAGAGCATTATCTTCAAAACAACAAATTTTTAAATTGAGGAAAAGCGGCTTCTACGATCTTCATGTACGATGCTCGTAACTTTTTCGGATTTACACCCCAAATCGATGGTGCCGTAGTAGGACATGGCAACGCATACCACAACTTCTACTTCTATGCTGTGTCTTCGTTGCAAAAAATTTTGTTATTAAATCGTGGAAATAGTAGTTGTATTCATCGGGCACATCGATATTAAACTGTTTCTCTCTCGGAAAACACCACTTTCGACCACTTCTTAGCAAACCGGAGGCGTTGTGCTTTACGTTCCGCATTAATTGTTTTTTTTTTTGCAATTTACGATGAGACATAAATGGACATGACTATAAAATACCTCGTACTGTACAACCAATCGCGTCTGAAAATTTTTTGTCTGAAATTTGTTGCCTTTCTCGAACCGTTGTTGCGATTTTATTTCTCGATGGCATTCAAAAACTTGTACACAACTGTTTTCCTCTCTTAATTTTTTCTGATACCTGGAGTACATTTAGTCCATTCGATTTCAAAAATAAAATTTGTTCCTATTCGGAGGTGTTCAGAGCTTTGGCGCGTCCCAAGTTGATAGAAATTTAAAACAAAACTGTTAAATTTGTATGGTTTTGGTAATTTTATTACATTACAATCAAGAATCATGGTGTTCATGATCAATATGAAACAATTAAAATGCATGTAAAAAAAAATTATTAAAAGAAAATAATAAAAAAGTAATTGTTCTTATTTTGTTACATAAATAGTAAGATTATAGACTTTATTCGTAATCAGTTTCGTAATTCTCCTATACGTTCAAAGTTTGAAAAGTATAATTCCTTATTTAAGTGATTCGCAGTGTATCAACAAATATCTACACAACTTTCAAACCAGCGCACAGTAACGCAGAATGCCAAATTTGTGTCCAAAAGTCGAAAACGGAGACAATTCGTGTAAAAGTCTGTGCTCTGAGGTTTTTGGGGTCGCTGATTACGAATCTGAAACAAAATTTGAAAAAACAATATGGCGGATCCAATATGGCTGACAATTTATTTGAAAACGCATTCAATTCGGCTAAATATCTGAAGTGAAAATTTGAAAAAACATAAAAATTTAAATTTTTTTTTGCGTCGTTTCAGCCCCATTTTGTCCAAAAAAAAGAGTTTTTTTTTCCGAAAATGTACTACGAATCGATGTTTCAACGGCCGGTAGGGGACTAATCATCCGTAATCATCTAACGGGTCCGCCAAATAACTTTTTTTTTGAAAATGCTATAAAAAAAACTACTGAATATTTTCTCAAATTTCTTTTTTTATTTGAAAGTACAATCCTTCCGGTTAATAATGGAAAATAATTTCATTCAAATGGCTGCCTCGGCTGGCCATGTAGTAGCCTACACGATCGCTCCAATTTTTAAGCACATTATCAATTGTGTGCAGCTGTATTTCACCAATGGCTTCACGAATATTGTCCTTTAAAGGGTCAATTGTCTCTGGCTTGTCGGCGCTAAACTTATCTTTGAGGGCACCCCCCAAAAAATAATCCAACGGTGTCAAATCGGCTGATAATGCGATCTTCAAAAACAGGGCGCAAAACATCGAGTGTAGCTTCGGCTGTGTGGCACGTAGCGCCGACCTGTTGAAACCAAATGTTGCCAATATCCTCCTCTTCACTTTTTGTGAACAAAAATTCGTTCCACATGGCCCGATAACGATCGCCATTGACTGTAACGGCCACTCCTTGCTCATTTTCCAAGAAAAATGGCCCAATTATGCCTCTGGACCAAAATCCGCACCAAAGAGTGACTCGTTTTGTGTGCATCGGCTTTTCAATGTATGCGTGGGGGTTTTCTGTGCCCCAAATGCGACAATTTTGCTTGTTTACATGCCCGCCAAGATCAAAATGAGCTTCATCTGAAAATATGATTTTTTAGGCAAAATCGGCATCTTCTGTAAGTCGATCGCAGGCCCACTTAGCGAAGCGAAAACGCATTGGATGGTCAGTTGGCTTCAACTCCTGAACCAATTGGACTTTGTATGGCGTCATACCAAGGTCTTTATGCAAAATTCGTCTCAATGATGTCTCAGAAATGTTCAATTGTTGAGAACGACGGTGAATTGATTTTGATGGCGCTTCACGCACACTTTCTGCCACAGCAGCAATATTATCGGGTGTATGCACTATTTTTGGCTTTTCACGTTTTGGTTTATCGATGAGGATGCCAGTTTCTTTCACTTTTTTGACAAGATAACGAACATACGGAGCTGACGGTGGTTCTATTCTTCCAAAATCCGTACGCAATTTTCGCACACATTTTTCAAAGTAATGTCGCAATATTTCCCAGCGTTGTTCAAGCGTATACACAACCATATTCGTTCAGCGGAAGGATAAAACTAATTATCTGTCAAATCAGACATGATCTAAGTGTTACCATTCACGAAATTAGCACTAGTTGAAAAAAGAAACGTTAGATGGCGGACCCTTGATAAAATACGCGTTTGAGACCCGCACATTTGATGCTCCAAAATAAGGGGGTTTCAGTAAACTCTAATGCAGATGTATTGATGGATGGAGACTTGCAATAACAACAATAGCGCTGTTAGGAGTTATAAATTTCCAATGATTGAATGAGACATTGTATTGCTATTGTTATTCCGTTTGCCTTCGTCGTAATTTGTTTGTGCAAAACGATTTTAAAATTTATATTTATCAGCATTTTGGGCAACTTTTTGAAATCACTGTAAGCAGATTTATAATGGAACACAAGCTTTAGAGCCACATATACGTAACATTACATAGGATCATGAAACACACAAGGAAGTTAAATATTCACGTTGTCATTGGAGAGGATGAATCTCAGTGGGAGGTTGTCCTTGTTACGGCAGGAGTTGTATTTATAAGTCTTGCATAACTTTGATCGCACGCTCACAGCACTGGTTGCTTCGGGCAATGTTGATTGGATATTCATTTGTTTTCCAGTGTGTCTTCAAGCATTTGAGAGCTGTTTGGTAGTCATTCAGAGCTACAGATAGTTGTTCAAAATCTTCAGCGCGGAACAATTGACTACTGAACCAATGATCAGCCCATGAGTAAGAAATGAATGAGCAGATTTTACGCAACCTGTTCCGGGTTTCAGGAATCAGAATAAAGGCAAGAAGAGATAGAATGGCACGAGAGTTCCAGCGTGCATTGGAGATGTTTGGGATATGCTTAAACTTTACAAAAGAGATCTCACTCCTCTCAGTGAAGTAACGGCAGACACGAGTTTGGTGGAAGAGAAACTTCATGTCGTCTCTCCAGCCGCATGTGTCCTTAATCTCAGTTTTACCCTTGCTGAAGGCTGCTTTCAATTGATCATAATTGCTCATCAAATTCTGCACAAAGAAGAACTCGATGTTTGGTGATTCAGTCGTCCATGACAACCCGAAGAACGCGATCCAGCACATGGTGCTGGCAACTGATGACCTTGGGTTTGGGGTGAGCTTTCTCTTCGAACATTTGCTGCAGTTGAACTACAACGACTGTCTTTTGCCGGTATCGGCAATAATCATCACAATTGATCCCCATAGGTTGAACTCATCTTACACATTCTGGAGTCCTTCTGCGATTGTTTGAGCTTTCCCGTCTTTCAATTTGAGCACTTAATTTCTTAAGATTCATTCTTGAGGACCACGGCCTGATATTCAAAGCTCTCAATGTGTTTGCCGTCAAAGTGCATGCTCCACTTCTCCAGATAAAGCGTGCTTACCAAGTACTTCTTCACCCTAGTGGCTTCCTTGTAGATAGCCTTGTGGATTCCTGACTGACATGAGGTTGGGATTTCAATGTCCTCAGTGGAAAGGTGGTGGCTTTGAGCTTGTAACAAGGCGTCTTGCAATGTTTGTTGGGTTATGCTTCCTTTTGCTCGTTGATGCTACATTGCCATCCTCCCAAGGACTATCTGCACTGTTGTCGAATGAGTCCGTGCTAATCTCGGAACAATCAGGTATCGCTGAGCTGGTAAGTGTGGACACAGTCGCTTCCATTGTCCTCTTTCGCTTGGATGGGTGGATGGTATTGGCACCACTAGGCTTGCCTCTGGAACATTCAAAGCGGCCTTTGCTCTCAATTTGCAGTTTGTAGAGGTTCTCCTCCTCTTTGCACATCCATTCGCCTTTTACCTTGGTCATGTCAAATAGTTCCTTCAATGAATCAAAATTTTGTTTTTTTCTGCAGCGCTCGTGGTCTTCCAGAAGTTTTGCACAAATGGCTTGATCAGATATATGCGGGAAGTTCAATGTTTTGCTCCATAGGGCTTTAAGCCCTACAGCAATTAGACCGATCCTCTCTCTCCGTCCTTTGGCAGTGGACTCAAGAAATTTGAAGCGTCCACTGACGTGGTTTTTCAGGGCCATGCGACTCCGTTCAGTCAATGGTGCTTCAACAATTGCCAGGTTGCATCTTCTTGATGGCGCTTGAAACTGAACTAGGTTCTTTGTCCAGGTTTCCTTGTTCTTCTCCGTGTTAGAAGAGCTCTTCTTGAATGACATGTTGTATTCTACTCAACAACTTAAATAGAAAAGGCCTTGCCGTTATTAAAGGCCTTAATTATAATTCACTATTCACTTTTAAAAAACTAAACTCCTTGTACTCTTCGTGTTCGTCGCCACTTGTTGATTGACACAAATCGATCAATGAACACCTATTTATACTACACTGACAGAAAAACGCTTCATAGCATCAATGAATGGGTTACATTAATGGTTTTACATTGATGCAATGAAAAGTTTATTTGATGCTATGAAATGTTACATTACTTCAATGAACTCCTTCATTGTTGCAGTTTTTGAATTTGTGGACCGTCATTAATGCTAAGAAACCTTTTACATTGATGGAATGAAGTATATGTTTCATGTAAATATGGGAAACTATAGAGAAAAATTTCAGACATTATATCGACATTGTAAAGTAGTATCTATTACATAGGCCATCCTTTACATTACACACATTTTATTGAATTTGAAAATATTTTTTCTAAAAAAGCCATAACGAAACATCTTTATTTAATATAAGGTACAATTTCATTAATTTTGAACCATTCATTAATTTGGTTAAAGGATAATATACATGTAGGTACGCTTTTTATAAATGTATGTATTTATGTATTATTTATGTATGTACAGTAGTTGTGACACAATATATGAGTGCCAGTATGAGATAAGGAATAAATAAGAAATAAATAAAAGGCTGAAATGCAGAAGCCCGCGCCATTTAAAAAAAACTCGAAAATCGAGCAAAATAAGGGGATTTCAAAAACCAAAATTTTTTTGCCGGCCGGACCAAGGTCCAAAAAAACGGGTCCACGCAGGGACACTTTTATATGGGTAAATTTTCCCAAAAATCAAAAAATTCCGAAATCCAAAATTTGCTACAGAGATATTCCTCTCCCTGGCCCCGTCCCAGAAAACCTAATAGTCGAAAAAAAATCGTGCCACAAAAGGCCCGAACTTTGGAGGCCCATAACTCGTAAAATAGGGATTCCCTCTAACTTTTGCATTTCACATTTTTTGCTTAGAATCGTGTGTTCTATCCCCCCCCCAACATTTTGTTCGCCCCAATCTGACCATACCAGCAATGAAATATCTTCATACTATCGATGAATTGTCTTCATAGTATCAATGAAGTCGGTTCATACCATCAATGAAACCCGTTCAAAGCATCAATGAAATATGTTCATACCGTCAATGAAACGTGTTATACCATCAATGCAACATATTCGTACCGACAATGAATCCGGTTCATACCATCAATGAAACCTGTTCATACTATCAATGAAACCTATTCATACCAACAATGAAACTTGTTTATACCACATTTTTATACCGTCAATGAAACGTGTTATACCATCAAAGAAATATGTTCATACAATCAATGAAACATATTCAGACCTTCAATGAAACATTTTCAAACCATCAATGAAACATATTCATTGCATTAATGAAACATGCTCATAGCAGCAATGAAACATGTTCATAGCATCAATGTAACATGTTCATTACATCAATGACTATGTTTCATTACATCAATTAAACGGTTTATAATATCAATGTAACATATTTCTTTAATACAATGATAATATTTCATTCCGGTTAGAAAGTTTACATTAATTTCAGGTCTATGAAACATTTTTCGTTTAATGTAACATTGTTCATTTCATTAATGAAGCCCAACATTGGCTCAAAAACAATGACACTTTTCATTGATGCAATGTAAGAATTCATTAATGGTATGAAGGTTTTTCTTCAGTGTACGTATTTTTCAATATTGTTCTGACAGGTACTTATGAATGGGCGCATCTTTTTTTACGGTGCACGCACGTGTGCGTTGTAAATTTTTCAAAACTTTCAAAATAATAACGGCTCATAAATGTGGTTTCTGTAAAAAAAATCATCCCTAACAGGTAGCCAACGGAAAAACACACATGAATAATAAAAATGCAATTTCCTTTTTCCCCCTTAAATTGAATCTAAAGGGAGTAGCTACCATAAAAGGACCCGAAGAGCAATTCAGGATAAATTTATGAGAGTTTTTTTAGTTTCCTACCACAATCATAAAAATGACATAACCTTTTGTTTCTCACTAATTTTCTTTAATTCTGAGAATCGAAAAAGTCGTCAACGTTTTTTCCAAAGAGATACATTCCATTCAAAATGAGATACCTTCACTTAATTGTAAATAAAAACGAAAGATGTTCATCGATTTCTATGATCAATGTCTCATTTTGTTCATAGGTTATGTGGATTTTCGCGAAAGTTATAAGACTTGACACTTTTTTCCGTTTTGGATTGATATGATGTAAAAAAAAGAAAAAATTTAAATTTTTTCACAAAAATATCATTTCAAAGAGGTTTGTGCGTGACCTTTTTCAATATTTAAATGGAATAAATGTTATTTTAGTCATTAATAGGCAAAAGTTCATTCATTCGTGCAACAGGAAATAATTTTTGAGAATAATAAATCAAAAAGTCATCACCCTATTGTGCAGTGTTTAAATCGAATTACATTAAAATAAATATAATCGGGCTTAATTTCTCCATAGTTTAGTTACAAAAACTTACACCAGTATCGGTGGCACAAAAGAATCGCTTTTTTTGTTTTAAATTAAACAATAGATTAATCTAGAACCTAGAACAAGTCCGACCAACTAACAACGGGCTGCGATATAACTTTTCTCCCTGTTTTTACATCCTTCCTTTGCAATTTTACGTAATTTTCAGGCAAATTATTCCATTGTTTATATCCACATACATAATTATTATAAATTTACGATATCATGATAATGTTGTACTTACTCTTCCCTTTCGAAACAACTTTTTAGATTATTAAAGTGTATTTTTTGAAGGCTTGGCGTCGTTTTCAACACTACACTGATAAAGACGCTCGAATATCGACGCGCCTGGATCGAGCAACGGTCACTTTTAAACTGGAATACCACAGCAGGTATAAGGGATCATGCCCTCCCCAATCTGCATGCTGACCCTCGGACTATTACTCTACCAAATCCAAACCCCGTAAACGAAACTTAAGTTTTCAACTTTTGGGCAGAAATTTGACATTCTGTCTCACTGTGCAGCGTTCCGATTTAACTCTGGCAAGTTTAAAAAAGGTCGGGTTTTCTGGTATCTTATTCAGCTACACATGCGAACGTACGTAACAACTTTTGTTATAATTGTAGATGACCGTCAAATGTGTCTACTTATAAATTTACATAAATTCTTTTTTAGTAGTCATGTGTGTTAATCCCGTCATGGGATGTAATGGGAAACCACTGTTTTTATGTTAATTTTGGATTATTGTGCAATTTATAACGTGCAATAAGTTGTAAAAAGGTTACAAAAATATGTCTAATACTCGCAGTGTTTATTAATATATTTATATGAACAATATTTAAATATAGGACTGATTGGGAAAATAACGTTTGGTAACAAAATGTCGTGAGTGCTCATGCGTGATATCTTTATCCTGTCTCGTGAGCGCGTGTGATCGTGAGAAGTCTACAAATTCCGGCACGTAACATTTTTGATGTGTTAACATCGATAGGCACGGGTAGGGCAATCTATCAAAGTGAACACATGCAAACAACACTCACATCGTTAGCATCACATACGTGGTTGTTGTACAACAATAGTCTCTGCTTGAAAATAAGTATGATGGTATTGATGTAGCGGCAGACAACATAGCAGAGTATTGAATAGTATAGTATAGAATATAAACATTGATGCATTTCGAAACATTTATGCTTTTTGTATTGTTTTATGTAATAACATTGTCGAAATGGTGCATTTATATTAAAATATTCTATAAAGAGTATAAGACTCATTTATGCCCTTTTACTCAGACTCTCTAGATGAGAGCGGAAAAAGAGTCCAATAAGTTCTCTATACTATTCAATGCTTTTTGTCGTCGCTTTGTTTATGACAAAACAAAAACTATTATTTCAGTGATCTAAATATTGCTTTATTTATTTTATCACTATTACATCTAATGTTAAAGCAGATGTAAGAAAAAAGAAAGTGCAAGAGCCTTCAGCACAAAAACTAGTATTTATTTTATTTTTCAACATAACAATATAACAAGAAATCGAACAGGTACCGCGTAACAAAAAGGTGCTAACAAATCGCGCAAACAAATTTTTTCGCGTACGTGATCTTGAGTAAACATTCTCTCACGGATACACCTCTAATTTTTATTGTCCAGAGGCCATAGTACCACGCAGGAAGTTGACTATTACGGAAGTTATAAGAAAACATTGCCTGAAATTGAATTGATTACAAAATATGTGCACATTAGGGTGTCCCATCAATAAAAATTTGTTTTTTTTGCTCATGCTTTATTTGAAAGCTTTTACGGTAAAGTATTTTTGAGATTTTTTTTCAGATTTTTCGGTAGAGGTTTAGAAGTCGCGCAATTCGAAATTCCCCCAAAAATGGGGTATAAACGATGTTTTTGAATTTTACTTAAAACTCGGCCAATAAGCACGATTATCTTAGTTTTGAAGTTAACATTTTTAAAGGTAAAACGTTCAAACTTTTCTTCCCTTGTTGTCTGTAAGGTTTTTTTTTTAGCAGTTTTCAACAAACAAAGCCACATTTGGGTCAGAAAACCATATATTATAACATATCAATCATTGTGGTTCCAACATGTAATATTGAATTAGAAACACAATGTGTTTGTACACAGGTGTACAAATTACACGCGTTATATTGACCTCCAAACAACAACAAAATACAGATTTTTCAGCGAGTAGTAAATTCAGATTTATGAGAATACATGCGTCAAAATAAACAAATCCATAGTATAATTTCAAAAGCCAGCCTTAGTTTTTTGAAGCATGCAACATTTCTATTGACTTTTTACAAACAAATCCAGAAATATGAGAACCAACAAATTATTTCACGAAGCAGCCAATAAAGGTCAACGATTGCATGTGGTAAATGATGTCGCAGAACGTGGTGTGGTCTTGGCTAACAGTTACATCAACGTTACAACTTCTGAAACAGATTTTCAGAATTTATTGCAGGGCATAGAGGTGCATAGCAAGATCCCCAATAATTGATTTTTTTAGCAAAACAACATATTTGTATTTTTACAGTGATTGAAATGATTAATAGGCTATAACATATGCGTTTCTGGCCCAAATTTGGCTTTGTTTGTTGAAAACTGCTGAAAAAACCTGATATACAACAAAGGAACAAAAACGCAGCAGTTCTTCAATTCATGAAAAATTGCTTGCAAACATATATATAGTTCCTGCAATATGTTAATGGGCCCGTTTTTTTCTGCATGTAATTCTTTGTCGTTGCTTAGCGCATGTAGACTTTTTCATTAAAGCTCGATGCAAAAATGTAGAACAGTTTATAATAATAATATAACATACAATGAGTGCAAATTCAATATTGCTTGGATTTTATCATAATTTTATGATTAGTTTTTTAAATTTTCATAGAAATTTTGAAGGTGATAAAACTTTATTTACAATATTTATGCAAAATTTACAAAAAAAAATTATACATGGTACCTTATTGAGCAAAATCATTGCCAAATCAGGTGGTTTATGCATATACAATAAAAGTTTTGACGTTTTGCTTTAAAAATGTTGACTTACAAACAAGAAAATCGTGGGTATTATTGACCGAGTTTTAAGTAAAATTCAAAAAAAAATCAAAAACCTCTTCGGAAAAATCTGAAAACAGTCTCAAAAATACTTCATTCTATAAGCTTTCCAATTAAGTTTGTGCAACCATGAAAATCGAAATAGAAATTCGATTTTGCGGATATCGCAAAATCTGAACCGAAAGTGATTCTAAGTCCATAAATATATTTTCTGGTAGGTAACAATCAGCAACCTACTCATAATTTCATGTCCATTAAGTCTGTATACAAATCTCCATATTTTATTCATATTTAGCGGTTTAAAGTTAAATATTCATATATCGTAAGCGCCACAGAGTTTTGTTATAATTAGGTGCAGTGAAACAATTTTTTATTGGATGCGCCATAATTAGCGTATAACGTAAACAAATTACACGGTGTCACAGTAAGAATATACTTTTAATATGACCTAGTGTAACTTGTAGGCCTGGTTGTGTAAATCACTTTTAAATTTTCTGAATTTTACACCCTCAAAATCTGAAGTTATTGGCAAAAAACATTTTTCCAACACTTCACGGACTTAATTATTTTGCACAAAATCAGTTTGAAATCGATTTTGAAGTTAAGCTTTTCAAATAGATGTATGTACAAGGTGGCGCAAAAGTAAACTTCCGATGTTTTTTGGCTGTAATTTAAAAAAAAAATTAAAAACTTTGATTCTTCTTGTGGATTATTTTTATTTGGTCTTTTAATTTTTTTTTACAACAAATCGAGAATATGATGTCATGCAAATGGCCGCCGCCACAGTTGATTGTCATTTGAGACCTTTTTATGGCATTTTGACTCCTCCAGCGAAAACAGCACACCATACAGTGACTTTGAGCGGGTGTAATGGCTCTTCGTGGGTTACACACGGATTTTCAGTGCCCCAGAAGCATAAATTTTGCTTATTTACGTACCCGCTAAGATGGAAATGGGCCTCATCACTCATGATTATTTTTGATGAAAAATCATCTTCCTCTTGGTGGTGATTAAGGATGGCTTGAGCGTATGTTAGACGCGATTGGCGGTCAGCAGCTAACAGCTGATGCACCGTCTGGGCTTTGTACGGAATCATCTTCAAATCTTGTACCAAAATTAGCTGTAAAGACCGTCGACTGATACCCATTTGCGTGACACGTCGTCTGGTCGATGTCGATGGCGCATCCATGACATCCTCGGCTTGTGCCAGTCTCTTCGAGGCGAGCGGCTAAACATCGCAGTGTTTCACCAGTAGGCGTTGGACGGCCAGGAAATCTGCGACGAAATTCACGTTGTGCCAAAGTCACCGACCGATTATTGGTCAAATAAATAGTCAGCAATATTCCGCGTTCTGGAGCAGTGTAGCGTAACATTGTTTATTAACGTGTATTTCGCATGTGTTTACTACACAAATGTCAAAACAGAACTGACATTAGGGGCCAATCGCAAAATTTATAGCATTTTCTGATAGGAGGATTACTTTTGCGCCACCTTGTGTATGGTTATACTCTTAACAAATACATGTGCAATTACATATTATGCAAAATAAAGGGGTTTTCAACAGAGACGCTACAAAAGTAAATCGATAGGGGCAGCAAACGACGCCATATTTTTTCCCGCTCCTTTGACATTTCTCTTCAGTAAGGTTTTCCATTTCACCATGGGAAGATATACGAGCCAACAACGAGTCGAAATTATTAAAATTTACTACCGAAATTTGGTGTCAGTGGCCTCAACTTTAAGAGCACTACGTCCAATTTATGGTCGGCCCATCTCTGGCTGAATGGCTTCGTCAATAAGCAAAATATGCGTTATTGGGCAGACAGCAATCCACACGTAATTCATGAGTCATAATTGCATCCCGAAAGAAATACGGTTTGGTGCGGTTTATGGGCTGGCGGCGTCATTGGGCCGTACTTCTTCCGTGATGATCAAGACCGGCACATTACTGTGAATGCGAATCGTTACCGTTCAATGATAACCGAATATTTTTGGCCCCAATTGGATAATATGGACTTGGAGGACATGTGGTTCCAACAGGACGGCGCCACAAGCCACACAGCGAATGCCACAATCAATTTATTGGAAACCAAGTTTGGTGAATGTGTTATCTCACAAAATGGCCCAGTCGATTGGCCGCCTCGGTCATGCGATTTGACGCCGTTAGATTATTTCCTGTGGGGCTACTTCAAGTCTATGGTCTATGCAAACAAGCCAGCGACGATTGATGAACTTCGTACGAATATCGAACGTGAAATTGCAGCAGTATCGGCCGATTTATGCTTGAAAACCGTCGAAAATTGGGTTCAGCGTCTGGACTTCTGCAAGCGTGCCCGTGGTGGTCATGCAAAAGAAATCGAGTTCCATACATAATGGCATCGAACGTACTTTCACAGGAATAAAGAATTTCATTGGTAGCTAGAACCGGTTTTGTTTTATTTGAAAAAAACTTTTGTAGCGCTCTTATTGAAAAACCCGATATTTAAATTTTTATTTTAAATTTTGGCGCCTTTATTTTCTAGTAGTTTATTTGAAACCCTATTGTGTTCTTGTTTTTGTTTGAATGCACGTTTATTTGTGAGTAAAATAAGTCCATGTTTTTAGAATCGGTTAAAAATTGTTAAAGTTACAATTTCTTTGATAAACAAAATTTAAATTATGCAAAACTTAAAAATGCCATAGAAAGTAGAGTTGTATGCCAAAGAATAACATAACATAATTATGTTAGTAATAACATAATCGATATTATTAATTTCTTTATACAAACTATCTCAATTTTATATAAATTGCATCACAGAAAATCTAAGGTTGAATACTAAAGCCATTGTGTTATACTATCAGACAAAGTAAAACGATTTGCGAATAAGAAGGCGGAATGAATATTTCTATAATTTAGGACAAATTGTTGCCCAATTTTGCTTTAGATGTACACCATCAATATTGAAGAATACCGGGAAAGTGACAAACAAAATTCAACCGTTATAAAATAAAAATATCCCAATCCCTTTCGCCGTGCACTACGTTCATCAGGGATGATTTCATATCCATTCGGCCTTTTTGATGTGTTAACATCTATACGCGCGCCTCTAGGGCAGTAAACTATAAATTTAATACATACGCAAGTGTTAGGTTTGTAAGAGTAAATCATCGTTTGTTTGTTCGTTGCTTGGCAGTCGGTATTGAAAGTGATTATTGGGCGATTTTCATATAATTTTCCCACGCGATTTTCTCCGGAAATTCATAGCCGATTTTATTAATTTTTGGATTAAAAAGCTAGTGCGGGTTTCGACGAAGAGTTTAGGCCAAAAATTAAGGCAATCCGATATCGGCGAGCCGAGATTTAAGTGTTTTAATTTGGAGTATTAATTTGGAGTAAATATTAAAAAAGTGTTTTATGTTGATCTTCGGTTTTGTCTTATCATCGTTTGTTTGTTCGTTGCTTGGCAGTCTGTATTGAAAGTGATTATTGGACGATTTTCATATAATTTTCCCACGCGATTTTCTCCGGAAATTCATAGCCGATTTTATTAAGTTTTGGATTAAAAAGCTAGTGCGGGTTTCGACAAAGAGTTTAGGCCAAAAATTAAGGCGATCCGATATCGGCGAGCCGAGATTTAAGTTTTTTAATTTGGAGTAATATTAAAAAAGTATTTTATGTTGATCTTCGGTTATATCGTACGAATATAACAATGTATGTATGTATGTACAAGTGTCTGTTGCTTTGCATTCTTTGACTTTTGTGGGAATACAAAAAAAGTATTGAGCAAGAAAATAATGACACATGTGCTTGCACTGGGTCTTTAACTAATTTTAAGTATTAATATTATTTAATTGTAACGTCATCATATGATTGAACGCTGTTTTTTATTTTCCAATGTAACATTTACGAATGTGTTCATAGAAATCGAACAGGTACCGTGTAGCAAAAAGGTGTTAACACATCGCCCGTGAGTTCGAACACTCATTGGATTTTTTTATTGGTACTTCTTTATTTTATTGTTTAAAGCTCAAGACCATTCTAATTATATCTCAATAAATAGAGATATAGTTTTTTGAAAAATAAGATGTTTTGCAAATGCATCCCCATGATTCCTTGCAAACCTTATAACTATTTCAGACCTCACCAAAGATCTAAGGCCGAATGAATATGAAATCATCCCTGATGAACGTAGAGCACGACGAAATAACAGGCAATAACAATTGCCTGTAAATATTGTGTTGTCTTTCAGACACCAACAAACATCACGATGGCTTAATATAAAAAGGCCCTAACTCGATTTTTTGTTACTGGACAGGAGAAGGAAAAAACATAATAAAATTTTAGATACAACAAATAGTTTTAATGCAGTTTCCAAAAATGTGTTGCCTCTTTTTATTAAAAATTGCATTAAAACTTTTTTGTATCTAAAATTTTACTTATTTTATTAAGTTTTTTCCTTCCCCTGTCAAGTAACAAAAAACCGAGTTAGGGCCTTTTTATATTAAGCCATCGATCAGTTCTAATATCAGTTCTAGATGGAAAGAAGTTGTTTCCAAATGTTTTCTTGTGTGTTTTGCTTGCGATATTTCTCGAACACTTGCATAGTGGAAAATTCTCAATTTAGATGAATTTTCGTTTGCATTTAGTTTGATGAATTTTTCAAAAGCAGCATTCCAAAAAAGCCACTGATGAAGATCTGTGGCGAGATCTTAAATATCTATACGGTTCACCAGGAATCATAAGGATGCATTTGCAAAACATTTTCTTTTTCAAAAAACTATATCTCTATTTATTGAGATGTAGAATGGTTTTGAGCTTAAACAATAAAAAATATAGTTTTACATTTTATTTAAAAAAATAAACAAACAATTTTAAAATAACATAATTATGGTACTATTCATTTCGTAAGTGTTAATAATATCAAACATTGCTGATATAATTTAAACATTAAAAATTGTATAAACTTTTTAGAGAAAACACGGTTATAATTTGTTAACGAGTCTTTTGTTTAACCATATTTAATACGGCTTTTCCTTTAAGTTTAATCAACACCTCAAAGTCTTTCTGTTCCACCATTTCTTTTCAGCCGATTTTATAAATGCTTCTACAACTACCTTTGAATTAATGTGCATTTCCTGCTGGTCCGAAGCGCTATCATTTTCTTCGTCATCGTTGCCTTCATTTATTCCATCTTCAACTTCAAAAGCTTCACATTCTGTGGTAGTTTCATTAAGATTGTTGTTCCACTCCTGCACAAAGGATACTGATATTTCCACTTGAAGTAAAAGTGCTGTCAAATATTGTGGATACATATTAAAAATTTTAAGAAAACGAATCTGAGGGTTTAACACCTGGAGAAGATCGACTGTTATTGATCTGTTAACATCTATAGCGGCGTATACGGACTAAATCTATCAAAGTCAAACTCTGCTAAATCCAGATTTTATGCTGCTGCTAAAACCAGATTTTATGCTGCTGCTAAAACCAGATTTTCTGCGACTGCGAAAGAGAATATTGACGTGTTAAACAAAAATGAGCGAGCAACAGAGCAATGAAAGAGTGGTGTGGCAGGGGTGAGGCAAACGAAATTGTGTCTATAGCGTATGTATTAACCCTCTAACCGGCCAATTTTTTTTCGATTAAAAAAAATTATTTATTGATTGTTTTTGGATAAATAAAACATACGGTATTGTTAAAAGATGAAAAAAATTTAAACCTTACCTTCCAGGTGAGAAAATATGTTGACCGCCAAAAGGCGGACCTGCCTGGTAACGTAATAAAACATTTTAATTAAGGAATGATTTTACTTGAAATTTTATTCAGTTTTTTTATTGTTTTGTGTGATAAATTTGGAAACATTTTTTATTGTTTGATAAGCATAGATTTAATTTACATTTAGTACAATACATTTGTGTTTCGGACTTACATCCCTGTAGTTTGCATACTTTTTTACCACTTCGGTCCAAAATATCAGGCATATGTCCAACTCCATCAAAACGAATGTCATCTGGTGGACCATACGATTTCTTTGGGTTTTGTATTTTTGGGCTTTGGCTCTGAGGTCTACCAACAGCTCTTTTGGCGTTAGCGTTCTCATAACGACAGAGTACATCAGCCACCTCAATACGAAAATCTGGCAATTTTTTATGAGTAACATCTTTAGAGTCAATACCATGAATACGCTGGAAAAGGAGGTATGAATTCACTAACGCCATATCAATTAGGTGATAAAATAAACGCAAAGTCCATTTCTTTGTTTTCATTCTGATGTGATCGCGATCAAGTAAACAATGTCTACCCCAAAGGCACCGCCAACAAACTCTTCTGAGTGTCCACGTTCTTTATCTTTTAATTCCACTTCCTTTGTCACCTTGCAGTTGGGTATCCTGTTACATCGGACGGTTCCTAATGTATAAATTCCTCTGCTCCGTAAATAAACAGAAGTGGCAGAGGTATTAAAATTAACGAAGTACAGGATATGATTTTTGAAATCTGGGATTGTGTTTGACAGTCTTATGACCACATTGGCTGTTGCTCCTAATTCAGGGGTGTTGGGTAATACTTCATTATCGCCAGCTCCTTTGTATACTTCAAATTTGTACGAAAAGTCATGCGAGTCACAAAGGACAAATAGTTTCATGCCATATTTGTGGGGCCTTGCGGGCATATATTGCCGAAATTTTGTCAACATTTTTGTTGAACACATTTGTTCATCAATGCATATCCGAGGTGTTTTTGGCACAGCATCAAATTGCTTATTGAGTCTGTCAACAATTGGACGAATTTTATGCAGCTCATCATATCCTGCTTCCTGTGGTTTTTTCATTTTCGTGGTATCATTAAAGTGCAGATATTTTCTGATTAAAAAAAACTGTTTCGAAGTCATTGCGTTTCTAACTGGCTCGAAGGAATGTTTGGACCGGTAACTCTCAACATTGGGATACCGGTACACAGACATATAAATCAAAATTCCGATATATTTTTTTAAATCACACGTCGTTAGAATAAAATTTGTGTAAACATCTTGCTGTTTTGCATATAGATTGCCCTGAAACACAATTTCATTGAGCAAGTCATCGTTGAAAAAATAAGTAAAGCAACGGAATGGTGTGGTTAATTCTTTGAATTGTTGCGGCAATTCCTTGTCTCCTTGAAAAACTACATCGTTTTTTTCAAGTTCAAGGATTTTTTTCCATAAAATGTTTTTGAACTCTGGGTTTTGGGAAGAAATATCTTTTACATTTCCTCTAAACCCCCCCGCATTGGACACTACTGCACTTCTCCAGCTTCAACTTCTGGTAGAGGAGATCTTGCTCTCTTTGTTTTTGTTTTCCCAGTTTTTGATGGTAAAGACTCTTCATAATGCTCCACGTTGTTGTTCACTTCTGGCAGAAGTTTTTCTGAGTTTTGAGAGATATTGATGATATCAGAAAGAAAATCATTGTTGTCTACATTATCCCACTCTTCTTCTAATGTGGCAAAGTCTACGTTTGGTAGTTGAAAGTCTGGGTTCTCCAAATCATTTTCGTTGTCAAAGTCGAAATCGTCTTCTGAATCTGCGCCATCCACTGATTCAGCCATGAGTGCTTCAATTTCCTCATCACTTAATTTTGAAAAATTAGAACTTTTTCTCTGTGAAAACATTTTCAAATGGTTAATTCGTTCCTACAATGTTTAAAACCGAACAATGGTTACAGAAAAATGAAACGAAAAAACACTAGGAACTAGAGCAATGTGTATGCAAAAGTTCCTTGTAACCGGCAGGTCCGCCTTTAGACGGTGTCCAATTTTCACCGGCTAAAAGCTAAGTTTTGGTAAAACCTTCATATTAAAAACATAGAACACGATAGAATATATATTTACCTGTATGAAAATAATTTTTTTACTCGCAAATTATGAATTAATAGGATTTTATACTTTTTTCAAAATTCCACTTGATACACAAATAATTAATTTACACACTTTGTGAAAAAAATGACTTTAGCACTCAACAGTTTGCAATCAAATCAGAAATGCTTGCTGCTATTGTTCTCAACAAGAGAATTGTTTGTTTCTCTGCTGATATTTCCCGTTAGAACAGAAAAAACAGAAATAGAGCTGCATATTAACGTATTTATATACCCCGTCTAAAGGCAGGCTCGCCGGTTAGAGGGTTAACATAATAATGTACGTATGTACTTGTGTCTGGTGCTGTTGTTGAACGGAGATATAAAGCATAGCCACGCAAAATTTCATTTGCAAGCGCATGGGCTTGCGCAGTCGACGTGATGGTGACATACTAATACGTCAGCTACTTCGTACAAAGTATGTGTAATGTTGTGTGTTTGGCTGTTTCGTTGCTGTTGATATGGCAAACATGTGGTTATGTGACACACGTATACGTCAGCTACTTCGGACAAAGTATGTGTGATGTTGTGTGTTTGGTTGTTTCGTTGATGTTCAGTATTTCCCGGTGTATCCAAAAACAAGTAGAAACGGTGTTAAGTTCGGCCGGGCCGAAGCTTATCTCACACTCCCACTCTTTGCATTCCCTTAACAGTTTTTATTTTAGGTACCCACCCCTACTCACCACCCACACAAACACTCCACAACACAGCAAGCACAAATAAATCACCAACATATCAGTAGCAGTAGTAGTTGTTGTTGTTGGTGTTGTTGTGTTTTTATTATAGAGAAAGGTAAGTCCAATAAAATGTTGGTGCGGCGCACTCATGTGCTTGCACTGGGTCTTTAAATAATTTTAAGTATTAATATTATTTAACTGTAACGTCATCATATGATTGAACGCTGTTTTTTATTTTCCAATGTAACATTTACGAATGTGTTCATAGAAATCGAACAGGTACCGTGAAGCAAAATGGTGTTAACACATCGTCCGTGAGTTCGAACACTCATTGGATTTTTTTTACTATGTAGCTTTATATCAGTGGTCACAAACACTAATAGCCTAACTCGAGTTAGGATAAAATTTGAAAAAAAATTTTGAGAAGTCACCGTGCTCAAATAAGCAACTATTTTTTATTAAGAAGTAAGTAGAGGAATGCGTTTCCTTGTTATCTGTAACAAAGTTGTCACAAAAACTCCGACTTCTGATTTCAAGTAAAGATAAACTTTACTTGCTCTCCCTAAACAATTTTAGAATCGATTTAGGCTGTTATTGCTTGTGACCACAGATATTAAGTTTTGTATTTGAAATTGAATTGAAAGTTATTGTTTTTTGTAACGAAGTCCCTTATCGCACTTAGCGGAGTAGGGGCCAAATGAAAAAAAAATTAAACAACTTTTTTAACACTATTATGAAACCAACCCAGTCTTATCACCTATATTGGGTATTTTTGCTTTGGTTTGTGTCTAGACTAACATATGTTGGGAAATTTCGTGCTTAATGGTAAGTTTTCTAGGTGGAGCCTTTAATCAATATCTAGTATATATTACAGTTTAAATTTAGAAAACCCAAAGTGAAAAAAATTTACAAAAAGAAAATGTTCTTAAATAAATGCATTTTCTTAAAAAAAGTAAATTTCCTCAACAAATATTCCTATTCATATTCTTAAACAAAGTACATTTTCTTAAACAAAATGCATTATCTTTAAGAAGTACCTTTGCTTAAAAAAGTACAATTTCTTTAAAATAAGTACATTTTCTTAAAAAATAACCTTTTCCTAACAAGAGTACCACTTCTTTCAAAAGTACATGCTCTGGCTTTTTCTTCCAGAAAGTACATGTTCGTAAAATAGTACCTTTTCTTAAAAAATACATTACCTTTTAATAAAAGAAGCACCTCTCTTTAAAAAAGGATCTTTTCGTGAAAATATAATACATATCGTCGGTTGATTATTGTTTTCTCGTATACGCCATTTATGTATGTTTTTTTTTCGAGTTGATGTTGTGTCTAGAGGTTTTTGTGCGTTGTGTTTCCGAATCTGTTGATAATTTTTTGATATATCTTACCATTAGTGTGACGTTTACTCTAATTTGTTTGTATATCCCTAAAAATAAGTCGACGATATTCTTACAAAAATTACCTAAAAGTATATAAAAAAAAATACATTCTATAAAAAAACATTGTTCTTAAAGAAGTTTATCATTTTACAAAAAGTAACATGAAACATAAATATAAATTAAATGTATTTAAATTAATTTATTTTTAATTCTTATAAATTGGTGATTATTATATAAGTAGAAATTTGTTGTATTTCTCCAATCATCCTAATACAGGCTGGTTCGTGAAAGCCTTCCTAATTCAACGATTTCAGCCACGTTCTCCACTAAATTCCCATAATCCAAACGACGTGGCTTGTCGATAGGAAAAACTCAATGCGTTAATTGAATTTTCTACGGGAATAACTTTTCATCAATGGGAATTAGATAACAGAAAGACGACATGCCAGGGATGCGCTACTGCAATGAAAAGGGACGACTGAATGTTGAAAGTGACCTCTCAACGCTGGTCTCTACAGCCTGAATGTTCTCATCAGACCTCCTCTGACCACGTCGGCCCTGATGACTGGCACCACCTAGATTGCCCTTGGGGACGATTGCCGTTGACGACGATTTATCAAATATTTCACTAACTATTGAATTGTTATTCGTGAGTTAGGTTTAGTATTATTTTTGCCAACGGATCAAATACTATAGGTAATAAAGCGTTCTGCCGTACCAACTACTTATCTAAAAACGTATACAACTACATGTCAGATGCGCTTCATACCTCAATACTTCAAGCATTTCCTTTATTTTTTGTATGTTTTAAAAAAAATCCGCACACCGATCATTGCAATCACTATGACATGTTATGAGATAGGAAAAATTCGTGATACTTTGTGCTTTAAAACGCATCTGTGACGTTTAAGACAAATATTTGGTACTGTTCGACGCGTGACCTCTAGCATTTTATCTCTTTGAAAAAATAATCACAAATGAATATTAAGTCATAAAGTTGATAAAACGTAAATATTTTCGGAATTTATTAATGTTTGAGTAATAAAACAATATAGAAAGAAACGCGATATAACAATAAAATTTGGCAGTGTGCTAACTCCAATAATGTAGATTGAAAGCAATGCAAATTATCCAAACACAATTCCAAAAATAAAATTTAAAGTCCTCAAAAATCGGATTTTTCAGGAAATTTTAGGAATTTCCACATTTGTTTCTATATAGTTTAGATTGTCAACCTGCTTTGTTGGAATACATGCAGGTATTAGAATTACGTTTTACCAAATATTTTTTGCCAAATATGATGTTTTTCAAATTAAGTTGTCTTAGATCCTCGTTATTTTTAAAGTTGTAATTTCCTTTAGGCTAGGAGATCATATTCTCTCCGGTTAGTGAAAAAAATGTAAATGCCGGGGGTGGGATTCGAACTCACATTTGCTAAATGATCGTTTCGATGTTGGTGAAGCGTCATCTTCAGCTTCGTCTAGCACGTTAAGCCACTGCAGTGAGTATTCTCACTAGTCACTATCCGAAGGTATTTATTTTATTGTGCAGAGTGATTGTTTGTCGCTACTTACACATTGCTTTCCTACTTACACGCACTGATGCCGAAGTTTTGAAAGTTCTATTTATAGAACTCACTATTCTAATTGTAGTTGTCTTGTTCTGTTCTGGTCTGGCCCTACCATATGATTCAAATTAAGTTGTGTTAGATCCCCGTTATTTTTAAAGTTGTAATTTCCTTTCCCGCTTTTCATTTTAAATCGAGCTAATTTCGAAGACTCTGGAGAAAGCTGCGTCCAAACTAAGAAACTCCGGTATACGCAAAATTAATCAACATTTTTCCCTATGTTTCAAATACATACACAAACTTAATACGTTTGTAATCAAATTCCTCTAGTATTGACAAAACGTAGTAACAAGTAGTAAAAATTAGATGCTTTTTATACCCTCACCCATAGGGATGGGGTATACATATATCATTTAATACGGAAAAAGTGAAACACATAGATGGAGCCATATCCGACCCTCAGTATCTTTGGACCAAATTCGTTTTGGGACTTTTTAAAACGATTGAGCCGTGTCCGTCTGTCTGGCCGGCTGGCTGCTCAACACGACAACTCCCGTAAATCTTAATCGATCACAGTGAAATTTTGTCAGTGACTATTATTTGTCCATGGTTAGTTTGGGATTAAAAATGAGCGTTTTGGCCAGGTCCCTTCTGGCACTTCCTATATAAGTCGACACATTTAGTACGAAATCATGTTTCTTCTAAAACCTTTTTATTAGATTCAACTCAAACATTGGTTAATAATCTGTAAGTGTCTAATTAACTGTAGAAAATAGGCGAGGTTGCGACGCCCTTTCTGGTACCTCCCATACAAAACCTTGGTGGTCGTCCGGGTTGTCAATGCGATAAGCCACGTGAAACACTTTCGACCTTAATAAAATCCGGTACTAGAATGTTTTTCTACAAATTAAGAACTAACTACTGTACCACAGCCATTTTCGTACCTCCAATAAAAAAGCTTGACGGATTTCCCGTTGACCAACTCGATATGTCCCGTATACCACAACCGATCTTAAAACATTTGGTACTGATCAATATTTTGTCTAAAGCTACTATGTTATAACAAATGAACAACTTCGCCATGCCCATTTTTGTAGCTCCCATATAGCTAGCAGTCATTGGCTGCGAGCCTGATTCGATCAACGTATGGGTGAATATATGTGTTTTTTTTTTTAAAAAGAACTCGGTCACAATGGCTGTCTTAGGGTGAGGGTATGCTTAAGTCGGTTCACTAGACCGGAATTTTTGTATTGGTTTTCCAAAATTGCAAACATAATATTTTTTTTTGAACGAAGTTCGTTATAGCACGTTGCGGGATAGGGCTAAATGAAAACATTTTAAACAATTTTTTGTAACTACTTTAGTACAAACTATATTGGGTACTTTTGGTTTGGATTCGTTTAAAGGGGAATATTCTAGGTGGAGCTCTTTATTACATATTGTAGTTTTGAACCCAATAAAAAATAAATTTAGTACAGCCAAAGTGCGAGACTGGCAAATCCATGAAATACAACCCTGATCATGGAATTATATTTGGCAGCACACTGACTCTTACACTCGCACTTTTGGTTTGGTTTGTGTCTAGACTAACATATGGGGAATGTTTGTTGTTTAATGGGAAATTTTCTAGGTGGAGCCTGTTTAAAACATATTGTAGTTTTGAACCGAAGAAAGGGTAAATATAGAAAAGCCAAAGTGAAAGAAGTGTCAAAAAATAACATTTTCTTATATAAGTGCGTTTTGTTAAAAAAGGTAAATTTCCTAAAAAAAAAATACCTATTGACATTCTTAAACAGAGTACCTTTAATTAAAAAAATACCTTATCTTAAAGAAGTACCTTTGCTTAAAAAAAGTAAATTTTCTTACAAAAAGTACCTCTTCTTAAAAAAATTGTTTTTTAAATTAGTAGCTTTTCTTAAAAAAGTACATTATCTTACAAGAAATTGCATTTCCTTTAGTACCTTCTTTAAAGAGTACCTATTTTGTAAAACGAAATAACTTTTCTTGCGATAAGTACCTACTTTTAAAATTGAACCTGTTCTTCCGTAAAAAAAGCTTTTCTTCAAAAACAAAACTACCTTCTCTTACAAAAATACCTTTTCTTATACAAATTTCTTTTCTTAAAAGTGCCCTTTCTTAAAAATAAATAGTACCTTTTCTTTCTTTTCTTTTCTTGAGATAAGTAGCCTTCCTGAAAATAAGTAAATTTTCTTAAACAAAATAACTATTTTAAAAAGGGTATCACTTCTTCAAAACGCACCTGTTCCTAAAAAAAGCATTTCTTTGTAAAAAAAAATCATACTCTTAGGCTTTTTCTTACATAAAAACATTAGCTTTTAATAAAATAGCTTTTTCCGGGAAAATATAATACATATTCTTACAAAATGGACCCAAAAATATACTTTTTTTTTTTAAAAAAATGCATTCAATAAATAAAAAATTTCTTAAAAAAAGTTTATCGTTTTACAAAAAGTATTTTATGTATACGAATAATTTTAGTTTCAGCGATTTTTTAAAAAATTTGGAAGACATCCATTGGTTAAAACCTCTTATAGAGGTAAAAAAAATTACATGAGGTGTCAGGGGACAACCGGTTGGAACGAAGTTGCTTTCGCTAAATATTACGTACTAGTTAGTTCCAACACGCCTAAGGCGCCTGTTGAAAAATACTGTAATTTAGATCGATCTTTAAGAAAATATGCTTTTTGTAAAATGAACTTTGTTTCAGAAAGTTTTTATTTATTGAATGTATTTTTTTTAAAAAACGTATAGTTTTAGGTCTCTTTTGTAAGAATATGTATTATATTTTAACGAAAAGGTACTTTCTTTAATAAGAGGTACTTCTTTTATTAAAAGCTAATGTTTTTTTAAGAAAAGGTACCATTTTTAACAAGAAGTACTTTCTGTAAGAAAAAGCCTAAGAGTATGTTTTTTAAGAACAGGTACTTTTAAAGAAGTAGTGCTCTTTTTAGGAAAAGGTTATTTTTTTAAGATAATGTACTTATTTTCGGAAAGAAAAGAAAAGGTATTATTTTATTTTTAAGAAAAGTTACTTTTAAGAAAAGGAATTTTTGTAAGAAAATGTATTTTTTTACGAGACGGTATTTTTTTAAAGAAAAACTTTTCTTTACGAAAGAACATGTACAATTTTAGGAGTAGGTACTTATCTCAAGAAAATTTATTTTGTTTTACAAAATTGGTACTCTTTGAAGAAAATGTAGTATTTTAAGAAAATGCAATTTGTTGTAAGACAATGCACTTTTGTTAAGAAAAGGTACTTATTTAAAATAATTACATTGTTTAAGACAAGGTACGTTTTGGAAAAAAAACTTTACTTTTTTAAGCAAAGGTACTTTTTTAAGATAAGGTATCTTTTTAAGAAACCGTACATTGTTTAAGAATATCAATAGGTATTTTTTTGAGAAAATTTACTTTTTTCAGAAAACGCACTTTCTTAAGAAAATTAAATTTTTTGAAACTTCTTTCACTTTGGCTTTTCTAAATTTACTTTTTATTCGTGCTCCACGTAGATAATTTTATATTAAACAAGAAATATACACCCATATGTTAGTCTAGACACAAAACAGAACAAAAGTACGAGTGTAAGAGTAAGTGTGCTGCCAAGTGTAATTCCATGCTCAGGGTTGTGTGTCATGGATTAGCCAGTCTTGCACTTTGGCTTTTCTAAATATATTTTTCATTGAGTTCAAAATTAAAGTATGTTATACACAGGCTCCACCTAGAAAACTTCCCTTTAAACCAAGCCAAAGCAAAAGTACCCAATATAGTTGATAATAATGGGTTGTAATAAAGTAGTTAAAAAAAATTGTTTAACATTTTTTTATTTAGCCCCCATTCCGCAACGTGCGATAAGGAACTTCGTTCCAAAAATTGTTTGTTAGAATTCGTAATTGTAACTCAAAAAACTAATGATGCAGTTCGATTCCCCGTACCCGACTTAGGGTAAAAGCGTCCTCTCCGGCCTTGTCTTAAAAATTGTTTGCCAAAAACTATCAAAGTGTAAATATTACGACTCACAAATTAGGCGAAAATTTATTGTTGACAAAAATAACATTAAAGAAAAAATAAAATGTACCTGTATGACGACAAATTTGACTCATAGGTCAAGTATACACGAGAACAATTGTGCTGGCATAACACCACAATTTTATGGCGAGGGTGCTGAAACGTAGAGTATGAAGTGGAAGAAGAATTGTGCCACCGACGACCCCGCATTAAGAAAAGAACAAAACTAATAGTTACATATGAATTTATGCAAACAGCAGCTTTCGCAAATATTTCACTCAGAGTTGATTTTATTCGGTTCGTGACTCAAACACATATGCAAACATGTGTACGTACACGTGCTGCATATTCATCTCGTGTATACTCGACGGAACAAAAATTATGCCAGCACAATTGTTCTCGTGTATACTGGGCCATATACATATACTACATTTACGCTACAGCAGGATCCTCTCATTTGAAGATTTTGATCTTCAATATTCAAATCTCCAAACAAGAGATGTTGATTGCAATATGTTCAGGGCGTTATACTGCCTTCACACTGCAGCAAGATTCTCTCAGTTTGTATTGTATTGAAAATGATACACAGATGTTTATTCATGCGTTATGCCTAGTTCACTCTGCCACGAAATTAATAATTTCGGATTGAAATTGAGATTGCAAACTGACAACTGGTTGTTTACAATCATTACCAGGAGTGAAATTTCCGTGCCTAGATACAATAACCAAATTTTGTTAGGAAATTAAAGAAAACAGTAAAATAAATGATTGGTGCATGAACCTTAACATGAAGCACTGATTCTATACAGTTTATATTTTCTTCTCACTAATCCAAGTCGTTGAAAAAATAAAATTGCAATTTGATGAATGAGGCAGCATACAATTGATTTGTTATTATTTGTTGTCATTTTAGTAACTACGTGTTCAGTGAACGAAGCCGACCCATAATTATCGGCGGCGCTGGAGCAACATTCAAATGAATCGACGGCGGCGACTGACTTTTTATTAAATGTGATTTTTTGGCAGGTGTTAATTTTAGGTTAATCTGTCGCAACCACAAATTTTATCCATTTTTTCAGTAACTCGGACATTTAAAATCGGCTTAGCCGGTACTATCGGCTTACATTTTAAGCCAATAAGTTCCTGTACATCGATGGGACTAAAATATAAGGAGTCGTCCTAGGGTAATAAAATTTGGCACGAGTCCCTAATATAATAAAAAAAATAAATATGTAAATGGTTTCCCGTTACATCCCATCAAGGGATTAGGGAGAGCTTCTCACAACCAGTGAGCTGTGCGCGTTCTAGTTTTATACTCACTGATTGGGACCTACAGTTTTACACCGGTTCCGAACGGTATTTTGAGAAGCTTTCTCATGGCTAAATACTCGATAGTGTCGCCGTCACTAAGCGAGGTGACCGCCATCGAAAGAAATTTTAGGTGGTCAGCGTAGGGATCGAACTCACGTCCTCATGCACAAGAGCCGCGCACACTACCATTGCACCACCGACAGCCACAATGGCCGTACCGACAATTTGACCACGCCCGTCGCCCACCACCCATACGAACCAAAATTATTATTGGCTGTAAAAATTTAACTACTGCGACAAATTTTATGAAAATTTCGTGAAGAGCATATTTATATGCCGCCTTATCAAAAAATAGCATTTCATCAACACTGACCACGCCCATCGTCCACCGACCACCGCGCATAAAAACTTATTATTATTATTATTCTACGCAGAAACCAAAAGTGTTTTTAAAAACACTTCTCCAACAACAGCAGATAGGGACTTGTTCTTATTTTTCCCTGGTATAAACTGTAAAAAAACAAAATAATAAAAAAAAACCTCATACTTCGTATTATTTTTTTTTATTTCATGAAACTTATAATTTTTGCGAATCAAATAAAACATGTTTGCTTTTTGAAGCCGCAAAACAGTATGATTTTATATATTTTTTTGAAGTTATATTTTTTATTTATTATGTATATAAAAAACCAATAAAAGCGACAAAACTTTAGTCAATTCAGATAAAAATGAATTTTTGGAATTTTTTCGTGAAACTTCTCCAAACAAGATTTTGTTAAATCACGAAAAAAAACTTTGGGAAAATTTTTTTTTTCGTTATTTATTGGATCGATTGGGACCCATTCTTTTTTTCCATCTGTAAGACAGATGTATAGATTGCCGTAACACCCTATCGGATAACCAGATTTTAAGTAAAATTTGCCATGAATAAGATTTTCAATGCAGCAAATTGTATGCCTAAATTGAAGGAAATCGAATAACGAATTCTGGTACCTCCTATACAAATTGTAAAAATCTGGAAAATTTTTCGTTTTTAGTTGTTTGGATGCAAATATAACGTGTGTTTGGAGCTTGCCGCAGATATAATATACTTGTGTCCAAACACGATCAATATTACATGGTTGAGACAGAATGATTAATATGTTATAACATATGTGTTTGCGTACCAAATATATCTATGTTTGTTTTCCGAGATTGTTGCACTCCTTATGCTCTCTTGAGAGCAAGAGAAATAAAGAGGGACAACGAGAGAGTCTATCTCGTAAGTGTGTATCAGTACTTTTGCATTATTTTCTCCGTCAGTGATTCATAAATATTCCAGAATGTGCGTGTAAATTGAAAAGTCAATGATTCTTATTTTGGCTGATGTATTACGTTTCAGTTTCAGTTGTCAATGATTCATCGGACAGAGGATATCAAAAGCGGTTGATATTTGCAAATATTTATTAACTAATTATTAACTTATTTATTAACTAATTAAAGTAAAAATAATCTCCTACAAAATAATTAATATTTGACTAACAAGTAAAAACGTAATTTTAAGCACTTTTTAAAAAGCTTAAACATAAAAGAAGCGGAGAAGATTTTGCAGTTTTCTAATAGATTAAAGTTTAAACTAATTTATCATGGAAAAATATTTCACCGAATTATATGATGTTTTTTTTTTTGCCATCAAAAAATGAGAATTTTTCAAATATTCATTTTAAAAATCAATTAAAAATTGTTTTTAAGATTTATACGAAATAAAAAAAAACAAAATTTGTACCGCTTCTTAGCTATCCAAAAAATAGAACATAATTTAATTTCTTCCACAAATGTGTTTTTGAACAATATTTTCCTTCAACTACTAACGAACGAAACTAAAAAATCAAATTATTTTGCATACAAATAGCTCACTTTGAGGTGCTCTGGAGAACAAAAAGTCTATTTCTATGAAAAAATCTTTGCTCTTTACCTTTGGAACGATACCAAAAAAATCAATTCCAACGAAGTGAGATTTCTGATTTTTGTCCATGAAACAGAGCAGTGTGCGGCGTGAACTTCAACAAAAATTTTGTGTCGGCTTCGATCTTATGTATATTATGAAAAAGAGTACTTACATCATTTTGTGGAGTGATAATACCACAATCAGCTTTACTTCCTTTCATAATTCGCTCAAAACTGTGGTTTAATCAGCACGTGCAGCACTTAAATGTATCACTAGTACATAAGTTTCAGTCGGATGAACCGACTTAATCATACCCTCACCCCAAGTCATCCATTGCTTGGGAGTTCTGTTAAAAACGCCCATACTCAAAAGTGACCATATTCAATAGCAGATTGACATGCACTAAATATTATTGAATACATAAATTAGTTAGGATCCTAAGTGGTTTTGGGGAATTTTTTTGACTACCAACCAATTTCCCTCCCAATATTTATATGCGAGGTAGAAAAATTTCCATGGCAAGTTGTTGCCAAAATTTTGATCAGTACCGAATTTTATTAAGATCGGTTATGATTTATTGGAGATACGGAAATACGCCCAACTTTTGAATGGGAGGTATTACAGTAGTTTTTAGCAAAATATTGCCTAGTACCGAATTTTATTAAGATCGGTTGTAGTTGACGAGAGTTATCGTGTCGATCAACCGCCCATCCACCCAACTTTTATATGGGAGGTACCAGAATGGGTGTGGCAAAACAGCTCATTTTCTGTAGGAGAGTTTTATTTGACTAAATATTGATTAGTACCAACTTTCATTGAAATTGGTTCGGTTTTGCGGGACGTCTCGTGCCGAACAACCACACGGCAAAACAACTTTTGTATGGGAGGTACCAAAATGGGCGTGGCAAAATCACCCTTGTTTTAATCGGTTATTGGCTTTTGATAACGTGAAGCCTTGTAGGTAATATCATTAAGGTCGGAAGTGTTTCAGTAGTAGGCATGTACAAATTATTAACCGGTGTCGGTTATGGAATACCCAAATTAGTTTCCCTCCCAATATTTATATGCGAGGTACAAAAATGGGCATGGCAAATGGTTGCGAAAATTTTGATCAGTACCAACTTTTATTAAGATCGGTTATGATTTATTGGAAATATCGAGTCGGCAAACCGGAACACCCTCAACTTTTGTGTGGGGGTACGAAACTGGGTGTGGCGCTATAGTCAGTTATTAATTATATAGTTGTAGTTAACGAGAGTTATCGTGTCGATCAACCGCCCAACTTTTATATGGGATGTATCACCCTTGTGTCAGTCGGTGATTGGCGTTTGAGAACGTGAAGCCTTATACCTAATTTCATTAAGGTCGGAAGTGTTTCACACGATGTTTGTATGGGAGGTACCAGAATGGGCCTGACAATCTTGCCCATTTCCTACAGTTAAGTAGGCATTTACAGATTATTAACTGGTGTGTGAGTTGAACCCAATCACATCTACCAGAAGAAAGGTTTGAAAGAAATATGATTTTGTGCTAAATGTGTCGATTTGTATGGGAGGCATAGATAAAGGAAATAATAGATATAGCGCGACCATTGTTAACTTTGTCCACTAGGTGCTGTCCTATACTACTGTCACTTTCACTGAAGTTTCCCATAATTCTCATTGACGTTTATTCAAAATTGTGGGAAATTTTTGTGAAAGTAATTTTGAAAAATGGAAAATGTGACAAAATTTATGTGATTTTATATAACAGCATTTGTTTCTTATATAAAAAACTATTTCAAAGCCATGATGCCGGTGTTTGGATGTCAATTGGAGAAATCCCGTAAGACCGCCCAAAGATGAACATCCCGGAACGCCTTTTTAATCTAAACACTTCCCAGCGCAAAAACTGTAGCAACTTCTGTGGTCGCAGATGCCAAAACCGTTAGAGTGTCTGAGGAATGGTAGCTGAACCGGAGGAAGAACCAATTTATTAGGACATGGCTTTGCAATTCGATGGCCATCAGATATTCTTCTTTAAGTAACGTGTTGTATTCTTGACATTTTTGTTGAAAATAATTTGTCTTTTGATATGGAATTTTAGATTTTTTTTATTGTCATATTTTGTCACTTTTTTTGGGAACAAAAAAAATCCCATTTATTGCTTTTAACGACATCTAGAAAATTACCCATTACACTAAAATTTTCCCAACACTTGTGCTTTATTTGTTTACTTTATCTATGATGGGAGGTACCAGAAGGGTCATGGTCAAAACACCCATTTTCAATCCCAAACTCAATATCGACAAGTAATGGTCACTGACAAAATTTCATTGTGATCTGTAAAGATTTACGGCAGTTATCGTATTGACCAGACAGACGGACATGGCTCAATCGACTTAAAATATCGTAAAACAATTTTCGTCCAAAGATACTAAGGGCCTTAAATGGCTCCTTCGATGCATTGCTTTTTTTCGTATTAAATGATATATAGCCCCATCCTATGGTGAGGGTATAATTAGCAGCAAACGAGTATGCGGAATTTCAGAGTTGCCATATTAAAAAATTTTAAAAACTGCGTTCGATTATTTGCAAATTAAAGTGCGTGGGTGTTCTTCATCTTTGATCGACATTATTTATAGGAACTTCTATGATGATGGACCAAATAGGGTCTATTCTACACCGATAGCATTAACATTCATATTCAGCTCGTATTTGTTGCTTATGAAGACGTATTTAAGTAGTGATAATGAATATTATGATCATCTTCTACACAAAAGCACCCAGCTGGCTGATCGACACCACAAATCTGTGAAACACTTATGGCCAATTTATCAGTTCATAATTAATCATCTGATTAGTTAATTATGATAAGATGTTTGTTAATAAGAGTTTCATCATGTGATAGGTTTTACGGTGGTCTTGTTAGGTGGGAAAGGAAATCTGAAACCAGCTGATAACACAGCAGAATTATTAAACAAAAAACAAAACAAAAATGCGATAAAATTTAAAAAATTAATAAATTTTATTATGAAACAAAATAATGGCAAATGCAAAAACGTTCCAATATTATTCTTTTTGTTGGTGTTTAGTGCAAATAGCCACAATGATAGAGTTGTACCACACAGATAGCACTAGAACCATAGATTAATTTATACATAGATTTGTCAACTCGCTCATCGGTTTAATGATTGAAGGGAAGCGAACTTGTGTTTGAAAGTCAAGAAAAAAATTCTGCCGTTGAGGTTTGACAAACACAGGTGAAATTGTTACTGCGAATGTTCAAAATGCGTAAATATATGAACATCGTGAATGCCCAAAGCTAAAAATGGAGAATTTTGTTCAAGGTTGCTGACAGAAGTTCAAAACAACAAATCTATAAATAAATTAATCTATGACTAGAACTGAGGAGAATGTGTATGTATGAAAGAGATTATGAGAAGTGCAAATGTCAATAACAGCTGCATACTTAACAATTTTTAATTACCATAATTTGGCTGATTAATCATATGTTAACTGTTAACAGAAATATTAATTGTAGACTTTAATTACAGATTAATTCTAACAAGATGGTGATCTCTTACCTAAAAATTTGCATTTAATGAAATTTGGCATTGGGCCATAATTTATTAAACCCTTGTAGTGCTATTGAAAATACACCTTTTTAGGGTCCAATATTTTCTCCACTCCGTGGAGTATATTACCACGTCTCACAGTGGTTCAGAAACGATTTCCTTCGGCATCGTCAGTAAGGCATCAGCTTCGTCAGGAAGGAATTGTGTTTATCTACCTGACAATGCTACCCAAAGGGCAGAGAAATATTGAAGAATAAAATAATTTAAAAAAAAACGACCAACCGCTCGAATATTTTAATTTTAAATTGAAATAATAATATTGGAAATCGAATGATTGGGTTTATTGTAGACATTACTCCAAAGCTGTCTATTTTTCATACTTTTCGATTTCAAGAAAATTAAAATTTTAATATTTTTGTTTTAATTTGTTTTCACATATTTTGACGTAATTTTACAAAACAAGCACAAATATTTTAATTTATTTTTTAAATTTATACATATTCATTGTGTGATGCTGCCGTGCCAGTGAGAAAACGGGTTGGTCGAAGTCATCTTCAGTGGCGAAGCTCATTTTTGGTCCAATGGGTTCGTCAATAAGCAAAATAGGCATTATTGGTTTGGTGAAAATTCACATGTGCTTCATGAATCACAACTTCATCCACAAAAATAACTGTTTGGTGCGGTTTGCATGCCGGCAGCGTCATTGGGCCATATTTTTTTGTCGACAATAACGATTGTCACGTTACTGTGAATGGCGATCATTATCGCACCATGATTATCGATTATATTTGGCCCGAATTGGTAAACGTGGACTTGGACGACATGTGGTTTCAACAGGATGGTTCCACAAGCCACAAGAGTAAGTTTGGTGAGCGTGTTATCTCAAGAAATGGACCAGTCAATTGGCCGCCTCGTTCGTGCGACTCAACGCCACTGGACGTTTTTCTTTGGGGCTACGTCAAATCATTGGTCTATTGTGTGACTGAGTCACCGAAAATTAGGTCCAACCTCTCGACCGTTGCCGACGTGCCCGCGGTGGCCATATGCACGAAGTCGAGTTCCATTCATAATTGTATAGATTGTATTTAAAGTCGATCATAAAGTTTTGGAAATATCTCAAATGGTTTGCGTTTTATTTAAAAAAAAGTTGCCAAGTCCTTATTGGAAAATTTAATTTTGAACCCAATAAAGAGTAATTTCAGAAAACCCGAAGTTAGCGAAGTGAAAGAAGAAAGAAGAACATTTTTTTTAAATAAGTGCCTTTTCTTAAAAAAAGTAAATTTTCATACAACAATACAATTTTTTTTCTTAAAAAACTACCTTTTCTTTAAAGAGTACATTTTTCTGAAACTAAATAAGTTTTCTTGAGATATGTACCGGCGTAGCGAAATAACTCCCACATGAAATAACTCCCACCAGAAAAATGAAATAAGTCCAAAAAAATTTCCATACAAAAGTGGGAGTTATTTCATATTGAATAACTCCCACTTTAGTAGGATTTAATTCGTTTTTTTTGGGAGTTATTTCATTTTTCCTGGTGGGAGTTATTTCATAATTAATGGGGGATGGAGGCTAAATGAAAAAATTTGAAACAATTTGAAAAAACTTTTTCAACCGTATTATGCTATAACCCTGTATACAACCCAGTATTATTTTGCATACTTTTAGGATTTAGGAACATATATGAGGGTTGATTTCTTCAATGTTGTATTTGTGATAGTCATGCCCATGTGAAGTGTGCTGGCTTCAATGGAAGGCACTAAGATATAATTACGGTTAAGAAAAGCGGGCTTCGCTGGAGCTAAGCTATTTAAGGAGGCAAAGAAAGGATTTCAAAATTTAAATTCTGATTTTGTCTCTATTAGTTTGAAACTTAAATCGTTGGAGCATATGTTTGATACTTTTAAATGGCCTGAAGACATCTCGTCCTCTCCACGACGGAAAAAAAGCTTCTAGTGATGTAATTTAATTGTGCCAGTAACTCATAACTTGGATAATTTGGAAGTCTATTCTTATATCTGAAACCGTTGTCGTCTGTTGTTCCTTCATCCACTGAAGTCAGGGACCGTAATCATTATGAGTTGTATTATAAGAATGATATATTAATGATTATATTATGAGTTTCAAAGACTTTTTTCAATGACAATGATTAATTTATGTAATATGTATCATAGATAAAGTAAACAAATCGATGAAGCACAAGTGTTGGGAAAATTTTAGTGTAATGGGTAATTTTCAAGATGTCGTTGAAAGCAATAAATGGAATATTTTTTGTTCCATAAAAAAGTCAAAAATATGACATTAAAATTCTAACATTTCATATCAAAAGATAAAATGATTTTCAATAAAAATATCACTTCGAAACAAGACAACAACACGTTACTTAACATAGAATATCTCATGGCAATCGAATGGCAAAACCATGTCACCACCGACTATATCCTAATAAATTGGTTCTTCCTCTGGTCCAGCTACCATTCCTCAGACACTCTAACGGTTTTGGCATCTGCGACCACAGAAGTTGCTACAGTTTTTGCGCGGGGAAGTTTTTAGATTAAAAAGGTGTTCCGGCCTGTTCGTCTTTGGGCGGTGTTACGGGTTTTCTCTTAGAGATATACCAACACCGGCCTCATGGCTTTGAAATTGATTTTTATATAAGAAACAAATGCTATTATATAAAATCATTTAAATTTTGCCATTTTTCCCTTGTTTTGTATTACTTTAAGAAAAATTTCCCACAATTTTGAATAAACGTCAATGAGAATTATAGGAAACTTCAGTGCAAGTGACACAAGTACAGGACAGCACCTAGTGAACAAAGTTGACAATGGGCGAGCTATATCATAGAATAACACATACGTAGAAGGTTTTATTCGCTCAATAAATTAAACGTCATAGGTACGATGGAAATTACACAGTGGAGGGTGGAAAATATGGGTTCAATAATACCAGATGGTGGCAATAGTATACAGCGATCCACAAAGGAACTACACCCGAATTTCGTGTTTTTGTGGCAAACTAGTTGTGTTAAATACAATACAAATGAATACCAACGTTAAAAGTCAACAAAAAAGTGCAAAATACATTTAAATTTTTCAGTTCTACACCAAAACGACAGGAAATAGTTAAGTGAACATATTTTGTAACTCCACCTGGTGTATGTAAACATTTCCACAGACCTACCGAGAGAGTGTGAAATGAAACGTCAGATGAGAGAATAAGTTCTTCTATAGTATGTGTTATTCTATGAGCTATATCTATTATTTTCTTTATCTATGATATGTATTAAAAAAAATCAGATGTTGGTTTGTTTTGTTTGTTTGCATTTTTTAGTACCGTATAGCCTCGAAAACGGTTGGACTGACCTTTTTGAAACTTTGCAGAATGTAGTCCTTGGCTATACTTGGAAAAGATTGGATAAAGGTGCGTGGCACCGCCCACATAACTTCAAATTTAAAATAATTACATACCATGAACTATCAGAGGTGTGAAGATGAGATTTGGTATATAAGTTGCTCGTACAGTTCGAATTTCAGCTACGGTGAAAAATCAATAAAAAATCGCTCTGACGGCTTTTCTAATAGACCGATTGTTATGGAAATTTTACAATGTGGTTCTGATGACCTACTGATAGTCCTTAGTTATAAATACTTGGTAGTGATTGGATAAAGGGGGTGGCACCGCCATACAACTTGAAATTTAAAATGGCTATAGCTCATGAGCATATGTGAATTGCTCCACGAAAAGGGACCTCTGCGCCGAACAGAAGTTTTTGAGAAAAACGCGTTTAAAAAAAGCGCTTCGTTTATTTTTTCATATATTTCATTAATTATGTTCATCTTTACAGGTGATTTGTAAAAAAACTAAAAGACATGGAAACTTGCGGTTTGCGGTTTTTTCTATAAGAATCACTCAAAACGTAAAGAAAAATTTTTTCGGCGCCGAGGTCCCTTTTCGTGGAGCAGGTCACATATATTTGCACCAGATGACAAAACTAGAGCACTTGCATAAATAGAAAAAAAATAACAAAATTGTGTTTCATTAAAATTACAATTCAGGAGTAGCGACGCGCAACGGGAACAGCTATTATAGTATAAAGATAAACTTTTTAGACATATCAGCACACGATCGAAATCTAATCAAATTCTTCTAACAGTTATTTTACATTCTTCTTCATAATATTCCAGACAACTAGAGGTTTATTTGCCCACTGTATTCTTGTTCTCACTTTGGCATTACAACAAAAACTTTGAAGGGAAGACGAAGTTTGCCGGTTTCAGCTTGATTTGAATATATTGTAGTTTTGAACCCAATAAAAAGTAAATTTAGAAAAGCCAAAGTGAAAGTAGTTTAAAAAAAACATTTTCTTAATTAAGTGAATTTTCTTAAAAAAAAGTAAATTTTCTCAAAAAAAAAATAAAAATACAAAGTAACAATCTTAAAGAAGTACCTTTGCTTAAAAAAATAAATTTTCTTACAAAAAGTACCTTTTCTTAAAAAAAAGTATTTTTTTTTTAAGTAAGTACCTTTTCATTAGTGAGGTGGTGGGTTGTATACATTAATTTTGGAAGTTTGTGGTATTATTTTAATGAAATAAAACTAATTCTCTGGTATAAAGGTGGTAGAAAGTGATTTTCTTCAAGAGTACCTTCTTTGTGAAACAAAATAAATTTTCTTGAGATAAGTATCTACCCTTAAAAATTTACTTATATTTGAAAAAAGGACCAATTCTAAAAAAATTCGAATTTCTTAAGCAAAAAAAAACATTCTCTTATAAAAAATTCATACTGATGGATTTTCTTACAAAAAGGACCCTTTCTTAAAAAAACATTAGGTTTTACTAAAAAAATTCTCTTTAAAAATTACCTTTTCGGGAAAATATAATACATATTCTTACAAACAGAACCTAAAAACATACCTTTTTAAAAAAATACATTCTATAAAAAAAAATTAATTAAATTTTAAATTAAAATCACAGGGGAGATGTGTAAACATCTAGTAATGAAAAATTTTTTTTAAGTTGGAAGTACTTATGCTTTTAGTATATTTTTTTAATTAATCAATTAAAAGTATCAAAACTTTCAATATTGTAAATACATAGGAATTTGCTAGTTTTTGTTTGTTTTATTTAACTTATTTGGTTAGTAAATGGGCACACTGCAGTATATATGTACTGCAGTATATATGTAAAGCAGTAAATTTACTGATTACTGAAAAAATTCAGTAAATTTTTACTGATAATGAAATTTAATTTGCATTACCAGTAAAATCATAGGCCGTATTCATAATAATCAGTAATCGGGCATTACTGATTACTGAAAATTCAATGCACCGCATCATAATCATGTAGGCACTTTATAAAAATTGCTGAAAAAAATTTTAGTAATCAGTAAAAATTTACTAGTTAAAGAATTATTTTTACTGAAATTTTAGTAGTACTGCAAAGTGCCCATCTATGGTAAATGCCTTAAGTACAAATAGTTAATATTGGCTTATGGTAACTAAAATAAGATACACATTTAAATTTTTGACTCGATTGTATTTAAAAATCTATGGAAAACTGCATCAGTGGAATTGTTAGTTGTGGGGGTTTGTGGAGAATTGCTCATATGCAAGTGGAAAACGTCAAATAAAAATTTTGATAAAGCTTGCGACTGTAGGTTTGCACAATTTGTATTAAAATCTCAAATAAAAATTTTGATAAAGCTTGTGACTGTGGGTTTGCAAAATTTGTATTAAAATCTCCACCCATAATAATTGGCATGAGATGGAGATTGTTACCCAATTGTCCAGCACCAGCTTCAGTGTAAGGCAACAGTACGTAATGAAAATATGTTATAATCTTAATTTATATTGGAATCTAATAGAAATTTTGTTAGAATTAACATTACGCCCATTCAACTTTGATACACTTTGTGTTGTTTTATGTTCTGAGTTATAATTTTTTTGGTGTTTTGTAAAATATTTTATTATTTTGTATTTGTTGCGGTTGACAAGTTATTAATGAGCTGTTTACTGAAATGTAATGCATGTCAAAATATTGTGTACATTATGTTTCTTATTGAGATTATTATAAAAAATTTATATTTCAATTACATTAGCACTTTTGTACAATTATATATTAATCCCTGAACACACTACAATCAAAATCTCGTGTTTGGAAATTTCTTTTAACCAAACATCTGTTTCTGAATACAATAATCAGTTTTTAATTCCGAAATATCCAAATGAGAGAATTCTGCTGCAGTGTGAATGGAGTATTAGATATGTGATTCATATTTTTGATTTGTGAAAATTCATTAGCAGGTTTTTAAACATTTTCTTTCGGAACTGTGAACTTTCCATGTTTGAAGGTGATATGTTGAACCAAATTGGATAACCGTATGTTAATAACCGTCTCATTACCGAGTGATAATTTATTATTTTATCTTAGTTTTAATACATTTTGAACGAAGTAATGATTGGTATGTACATAAGTATGTATGCTTGATTATTTCCTTTTTGTTAGTATTTCTTTGGCATATTGATTAAAGTACTAATAATTGTCCAGATGCAGGCATAAATATTTTACAACCTCCTTATATATGATGCTACAATTTGCCAAACATAATGTGATTCCCTATTGCTTATTATGATATTAGTGTATACCGGTGACCCCAAATGCATGCAAGATTAAATGAAATTTCTCGCGATGTATGGCATGTGACACCGTCGTGATGAAACCAAATGTCAAATTTAGATTATCATGTCGCGACAGAGCTACAATTTAAATTGAATAGGAAAATTAAATATAGGAAGCGAAACAAGACCTACAAATGACACTATCTCGAGATAAGGCTGAGCCAAAAAGAACTTTTTCTAACACCGTAAAATTAATAAGAGCGCTGAAAATAAATTGCATGCTATATTGTTCGAAAAGTGCAAAATTCGAGAGGATACTGAAAAATTGATGTTTTGCCCACAGTTATTAGTCGAAACCATGAATCCATTGGACTCCAATTTTATTGGACATGGACACCAGTGTGTGTGTGTTCTTGGTCAATTGTAAGCAAAAGCGGCACTCATTTAACGGACTTTTCATTTTTCATGCCCAATCAATTTGTTGTGGGGCTGTTTAAAGTTAAGTCTAAACACAGACAGCCATAGAAAATTGTTATAGTTCAAAGGCTATAGAGAACCCATTATATTTAGCGAAGATTTTATAATCAGTGAGTGCACTCAGAGTAAAATGAAATTCTGTCCAGCGAATGTGAGTTCGAATCCCACCCGCGGCATTTACATTTTTTTCACTAACCAGAGAAAACATGATCTCATAGCCTAAAGGAAATTACAACTGTCATCAATATATTTTCATCAAAATGAATTGGAATTGGGGACAGCTTCCCACAACCAGTGAGCTGTGCGCTTTCTAGTTTTAGTCTCACTGATTGGAACAGTTTTTACACCGATTACGAAAGGTATTTTGAGAAGCTTTTTCACGGCTAAATACTCGATAGTGTCGCCGTCACTATGCGAGGTGACCGCCGCCGAAAGAAATTTCAGGTGGTCAGAGCAGGGATCAAACCCCCGGATCTCATGTACAAGAGGCACGCACACTCACACTTGCACCTCCGACGGCCACAAAGGGTTCATCACTTCGGGAAAAAAATGTATACAATTTTCATCGTTCCATAAAACAATTCACTAGGTATGACCAACTTCATAGAAAATATGCAGCCACGAAGTTTACCATCATAAAATAAAATGCCATAACAAATGAAGCACTTGGCTAACGCCTTCTTAGGAGTTCCACGATTTTTTGATACCTTATTTCGGTGGTGCAATGGCTAGTGATCGGGGCTCTTGTGCATGACAACGTGGGTTAGATCCCTGCTCTGACCACCTAACATTTCCTTCGACGGCGGCCAGCTCGCTTAGTGATGGCGACACTATCGAGTACTTAGCCATGAAAAAGCTTCTTAAAACACCGTTCGGAAACTGTCTCCATCTGTGAGTGAAAAATTAGAAAGCGCGCAGCTCACTGGTTGTGAGAAGCTCTCCCCAATCCCTTTATGGGATGTAATAAGAAACCGTTATTTCTTTATAGTTATTTTCCAGTGCACATTGGTCTCAAATTAAGTTTTTTTGGCACAATTTAAAAAATCTGTTTAATCATCTTCAGAAAATTTTTCCATTTCCTAAAAGCTAACACTCTCGAGGATCTAGAAATCATAAACAAAAAGCGATTCTTGTAATATCATTTCAATGAATTGTGATACAAACAGTGTTGCCAGAGACCGACCAAAACATTCTGCCAAATGTCCTCAAAAATTGTGCTGTTTCCAAAATCGTTATGGTAAAATTTACTTTTTAGTCTTTATTAGAATTCGAACCCCAGAACACTTACAGACCTTCTAAGAAATTGGTGCTAATCTCGCATTTAAACAGCTGTTATACGTTAACCGTTAAGTATTATTATGGTTTTAAGTTTGTATAGCCTGTATCTTAATTTCAAACAAACACTAATTTAAAATATTTTAAGAATTTCTACAACAACAACGAAAGCCAAACTATGAGTGATTTTCAGCTCCAATAAGTATCACGTTTTTGTTTAAATAAATCTTCAAAAATGATTTATAATTTTGTTGAGATCCATAGTTTTTAACATTTTTTGATGTGTTAACATCTATAGCGGCGTATAGGAACTAAATCTATCAAAGTCAAGCCATGCAAACAACACACAGACAGGTTTTCTGCTGCTGCTAAAACCAGATTTTATGCTGCTGCTAAAACCAGATTTTCTGCGACTGCGAAAGAGAATAATGACGTGTTAAACAAAAATGAGCGAGCAAGAGAGCAATGAAAGAGTGGTGTGGCAGGGGTGAGGCACACGAAATTGTGTCTATAGCGTATGTATTAACATAATAATGTATGTATGTACATGTGTCTGTTGCTGTTGTTGAACGGAGATATAAAGTATAGCCACGCAAAATTTCATTTGCAAGCTTGCGAAGTCGACGTTATGGTGACACACTAATACGTCAGCTACTTCGTACAAAGTATGTGTGATGTTGTGTGTTTGGCTGTTTCGTTGCTGTTGATATGGCAAACATGTGGTTATGTGACACACGTATACGTCAGCTACTTCGGACAAAGTATCTGTCATGTTGTGTGTTTGGTTGTTTCGTTGTTGTTGCCATGGCAAACAAAGCGAGTCACTTGATGTTCAGTATTGGCCCGGTGTATACAAAAACAAGTAGAAACGGTGTTAAGTTCGGCCGGGCCGAAGCTTATATACCCTCCCCTTGACAATTTACACTCGCACTCTCCGCTCTTTGCATTCCCTTATCAGTTTTTCTTTTAGGTACCCCCCCCCTACACCCAACAAACACACAAACACTCCACGACACAGCAAGCACAAATAAATCACCAACATATCAGTAGTAGTAGTAGTAGTTGTTGTTGTTGGTGTTGTTGTATTTTTATTATTGTGAAAGGTAAGTCCATGGTAAAACGAGTAAGGTAAACTCGCTAGAACAGCTGATTCCAACATATTTCTTGCTTTGGTGTTTCTTTTATGTCAAATTCACATGCATTTTGTTTGTGTATTTTTTTGTTTACTTTTACAGTCGATACACACCATGGTACAAAGAAATGGTAGAAGCACTAGCCCAGCTGATTTGAACTTTTTTCTGGGCTGAGTGTGAGTAAGTTTTTCTCTTATGTCAAAATTTGTTTACATTTGTTTGTCTGCAACCCCCGTTCGCCAGCAACTGCTGTTTTTGAAATATTTCTCTGCAAAAATTACATAGAATCGTTTTAATTTTCACACTTAAACACTTTCAATATATCAAATACCACTCAATCATTTTCTAAATGGCACTTTTTGCAAATTTGTTTACATTTTCATCATTTTTCTATCAGGTGACTTGACACAACACAGACACTGAGCAAAAACAAAATGCCTGTTGTTTTTGGCTTGTTGTATTTGTTGTCGTACTGCATCTACCATTATATTTCTACCATGATACACACATGAAGAAAATTTGACAGATTATGGACACCAAACAAAAACAAAATGCCTGTGTTTGTTGTAACAATTCCTAGTGCGTTTACCTTACTTATTTTACCATGGGTAAGTCCACTAAAATGTGGGTGCGGAGCACTCTCAGAGCAAAGAGAGTAATGACGTATTATACGTATATAAAAATGAGATAGCAAGAGAGAAACGACAATTTTGTGAACTAGTGTAGCGTATGTACGAATATAACAATGTATGTATGTATATACAAATGTCTGTTGCTTTGCTTTGACTTTTGTGGGAATACAACATAGTTGTCCCCCAGTGGCTCATATGAGCTCGCTCAATTCACACGTATTCTTACTCTCTCAGTTTCAGTCGTTGATTTGACATCGAAAGAGTAACACGCACAGTGAAAAACGACTGAGCATTCGTACGCTGAATTGGTTATGGTTGGCGGCGCGTTTGGTGGCTTTCAATGCCTTATGTGCTATGCCACATTCCAAGGGAAAAAGCTATTTAATTTAATTAATAAGAAATAAGTAACTAAGAAGTAAGTAGCTTGGAAATTATTTTACTGATACGAAACTGTAACGAAAATATTAATTTTTATGAAGAATTTTAAATCAAAACTTAGTGCAAAGAAAGTGAATCAAATCGTCTAGAGAAGAGTGATCAAATCGTCTGTACTTCGTAATTTGCTTTGTCAGATATTACTCTCATAATGAACGCGTAGATTTCCCCTGGAGTTTATATCTGGAGCTTCGAGAAAAACTTCTATCGGATTTAGACCGTTTTACAAAAGTCAGAGTTTGACATTCAAGGCACTGTACGGTCCAAAACGACTAATTTGAAGTTTGTTAATAATCGCCCATATTTTTGCACCACGTACAAACGGTACGTTTTATATCGGGTTTTTCACTCCGGATTTCAGGATAGCATGTTGGCATCCCTAACAAGGAATTTTGTCATTTATCTCTATACGGAAATATTTGAAATGGTCAACCTATTTCTGATCTTTCCTGAATTACATTTTTGCTTTTACGTCTACGGAGTTACTTTGTTTGACAAAGTACTCGGATTATCAGATTTTCTGTACCAATCAATTGTTTTTGTAGGAAATTACTTTGGCATAACAACCCTGTAATTGATTTTGTTCAAGAAATTTAGTGTTAGTGAGTGCCAGGCAATACTATAACGAGATACTGTTAAATATGCTGTAAAAATAGATTTTTCAGATAAATTAAAGGGAGAAACTTTCAATACGAAATATTGTACCGTTGGCAAAAAAATGTGCTAAACCATTGCACTAAAATTAATAAAATTGGAAAATGTTGAGAAAATTGTGGTAAACGACACTTGGCATAATTTTTCAAAAAACAAGCGCGATACCCGAAAGAATTGTGCCAAAACGGTATAAATTATCCCAGCATGTTAACACTGGATACAAGTTACACTGGGTACAAGTTATATAAAGAATTTTTATTCTTGCGGCCCTGGATTAATGTGCATTTTTAAGTAAATGGGCTACATCCCATCAAAAAATTGTGCATTCCAAAAAAGCTGCAATGGAAGCATGAATCGCGTCGGAAGCACCTGCCAATGCACTTAAAGAACCGCATTTGTTTCGAACAAGCAGTCGAATGCAGTGGATAGTGCCAGCGAAGCGCAATATATTCATTGCTTGCAAGAAGCTTTTCATAGACTGCAGAATAAATGACGTTGAATCATGTGCGGGCTATTTTACGGCTCATAAATCAGTCTAAAAGAAGGGGAAAACATTTTAATATTGGTTACTCCCGTGATATTAACGGAATTCTGTCTCTACAGCATCGTGATCGTGTTTCATATTTGTTTCGTTTATTTGTTTACAGGTTTAGTTATTTTGTTTATACATTTTTGCTAATTCTCAGGAGCGCTTCAGAGCACCATTCTTATTATATACACGTTGAAAAAAAAACGGCCTCTGTACCATATTCTCCCAAACATATTCTGCACGAACTATCAATTTGTTTGGAACACACTTCAAACATTTATATGTTTACAAGTCCCAAACTAACATGTACTTAAATGCGAACATTAGCATGTTTACCGACAAATATGCATGCTGTTACGTGGAAAAATATGCGTGCTTCATCCCAAATATCCATATACTTACGTGGATGCATTCGAGTGTTCCCCCAAACCTACGTATACTTACGTGGAAACATATGTGTATCTTCTCCCAAACATAATAATATTTAGAAACGAATTATTCTTCCTTTCTTTATTTATTATAATTAATTTTATCAATATATATCCACATTTACTTATATAAATAATTCATACTAAAAATTAAAAGATTTAAATGATTTTTTCATTTAGTTGCATTGAATGCATTATTTGTTTTCTTTTGAATCTGATGCTCTATTGTTTCTCCGTTCTTTGTTGTCTCTCACGTTTTTTTGTTTTCAGAAAGTTTCAACTATGCGTTGGTTATCACACGCACAATATACTTATATACAAATCTAGTTCATGCAAGCAAGCGTGTATTAATTTTTTGGCGTAGAATACGTCTTACCTTACGGTATAGGGAGTCATGTCAGATTGTTATTGTTGTAATCTTTATTTCATTGATTATGAGGAAACGGCGAGATAACTTTTTTTAAAATTTTTTTTGTAGGTAAACGAAGATGTTATCTTTCGTTTGATATACATTTCATATTGGTTGATATCTTCCTAATATTTAAATTTCTCCAATGAAAATTGTTTAAACACATACACTCAAACATATGTGTGGTGTTTGGTTGAGTGTTTGAGTTTGTAGCGTGAACACAAACTATGCTGCTGTTTCAGTGTGGACACAAACCTTCGGCTGTTGTTTTGATTGATGAAATATTGAAATTTCGTATACTATTTACGTGAAACAAAATGTTAAATGTGAATTTGAATTTAACATGGATATATAATTATAAAAAATATAAATCAAATTGATTTGCGTCTGTTATTTATCATTTATCCTTACTCTTTTAATTTAAAAACATATTTATCCTATTTTTCCTACCATAAGCTTATGTATATTATCAAAAGTAACTATCAAATAAATAAATTCATTTGCGTATGTTATTTATCATTTATTGTTATATATGTTTTCTGTCTTATCGGATGGCGTATTCTACGTTAAACTTAATGGCCGTGTCTCTGACACAGCCTGAAGGGACAGTCCGTGGTCGAAGGCCTCGGACAACTGTTTGCTGTATTTTTTATTATATTTCACAAATCGTCCGCCATTCCGAATTTTTCAGTAGAGGCTCGGGCAGAAAAAGGGATTCATGTTGTTGCCCTCTCCAGTTTCTTTCCTCAAAATCGTTTCTTACTTTGGCTACGATGCTAATCTAGAAACAAAGCACAAGAGGCTTAACCCTCTAACGCTTAATAGTGCCTTGAGCCACTCTTCACTTAAGTCATAGTGATGGCAAATGTAACGACTTTTTTTGGTAAAGAAGCATTTTTTTACAGTTGCTAACATACGTACTTATAGTAAAATATTTGTAAAAGTTTCTGATGCTCTTAAAAGCTCCTTTCTATCACTTTTTTCGGCTTTGGACAGGTTACGTGGATTTGGGAAATATTTATTTATGCTGTTCGAATCATAAAAATAATTTTTGACTACAATAACCGAAAACAATTAATGTGTTTCTCAATTCTCATATTAACTTGTAATTAATTTCAATTGTTTTCAATGAACCTCAACATAGAGTAGCCACTAAATATTGACCGTCTTTTTACCAATAAACCCCCAAGAGTGCATCAAGGCGCATATCTATATTTTGTCGCATGGAAATTGAACGATTGTTTGTACTGACTAGAAAAACATTTTTTTGAAATCAAAGGCGCAAATTTACCAGAATCCAGCATTAGAAGAAACAAAAGCATTTTATGAAAAATAAAATATCTTTACCTTTTATATTTGTTGTGTTGTAGTTTGTAATATAGTCTTTTTAAAAGAATACAAAAAAAATGTTTATATTTCATGGATGAAAAGTTATATTTGTGCACGCTTGATCATGAAGCTGCCAATGCAGGATTGCTTGTTAAGGGGTCGCCTAACTTGTCATGTATGCGCATTTTTGCGCCTCTTAACAGACAAGGCCCAAAACCAATAGCTTAAAAAATTGATTTTTTTAACTTTTCGACTTAGTGGTCATGATTAAAACAAATTGGATAGATAAACAGAAATATATCGATCAAATATATTTTTAACTTTTATTAACGGGGTTTTCAATAAGAGCGCTACAAAATAATACAAAAAAAATAAAACAAACCCGGTTTTAGATACCAATGAAATTCTTCATTCCTGTGGAAGTACGTTCGATGCCATTATGTATGGAACTCGATTTCTTTTGCATGGCCACCACGGGCACGCTTGCAGAAGTCCAGACGCTGAACCCAATTTTCGACTGTTTTCAAGCATAAATCGGCCGATACTGCTGCAATTTCACGTTCGATATTCGTACGAAGTTCATCAATCGTCGCTGGCTTGTTGGCATAGACCATAGACTTGACGTAGCCCCACAGGAAATAATCTAACGGCGTCAAATCGCACGACCGAGGCGGCCAATAGACTGGGCCATTTCGAAAAATAACACGTTCACCAAACTTGGTTTCCAATAAATTGATTGTGGCATTCGCTGTGTGGCGCCGTCCTGTTGGAACCACATGTCCTCCAAGTCCATATTATCCAATTGGGGCCAAAAATATTCGGTTATCATTGAACGGTAGCGATTCGCATTCACAGTAACGTGACGGTCTTGATCATCACGGAAGAAATACGGCCCAATGACGCCGCCGGCCCTTAAACCGCACCAAACCGTATTTTTTTCGGGATGCAATGATGTCTCATGGATTACGTGTGGATTGCTGTCTGACCAATAACGCATATTTTGCTTATTAACGAAGCCATTCAGCCAGAAATGAGCCTCATCGCTGAAGATGATTTTCCGATGAAAATCCGAATCATTTTCAAGTTGTTGCTCAGCCAATTTCACGAACACACGACGCTTATGGTGGTCAAGCGGCTTCAGTTCTTGCGTCAATTTGATCTTGTAAGGATGTAGGCCAAGATCTTTTCGCAAAATTCGCCACAACGACGTCACAGAGATGCCCAATGCTTGAGAACGACGTGTGAGAGACACATTTGGGCTTTCTTGAACTGAAGCCTCAGCGGCAGCAATATTCTCGACACTACGGGCACTTCTTTGCCTCACTGGCACGGGAACATTTTGTACTGTGCCTGTGGATTCAAATTTTTCCACTAGACGCTCAATTGTTGATCTGGTAGGACGATTATGACGACCATAAATTGGACGTAGCGCTCTTAAAGTTGAGGCCACTGACTCCAAATTTCGGTAGTAAATTTTAATAATTTCGACTCGTTGTTGGCTCGTATATCTTGCCATGATGAAATGGCAAAGCTTACTGAAGAGAAATGTCAAAAGAGCGGGAACAAATATGGCGTAGTTTGCTGTCCCTATCGATTTACCTTTGTAGCGTCTCTGTTGAAAAACCCTTTACTTGCATCTGACCTATATTGGTCGTACTCTATTTGATTACAACGATGAAAGGTTGCCCCACAAGCTAAGCAAAATGATACTGTGTATCCAAACATATTGGGTTAAGGAAGTAAACGGCTTAAGCCAGCAAATTAATACTGACTGGGCATTTCAAAATATAAATAAAGAGGAATGGACGCATTTCAAACACACTCTGGTATTGGCAATGAATGAAATACATCACGAAAATTCATATCTCAAAGCAAATCGAATATACAGACTATATGAATATTTAGCAGCAAACATCACGCAAGAGGAATTAATGTCAACAGATTCCAGCGGAATTTGCCAACTGAATGCTCAATGTACAATATTAAACAAAATAAAGATCTGCAACATTTCATTGCTCGATGCACTGCCTTAAGAGAATTAAGAGAATTTAAGCTAATGTTTTTCAATAAGGGTTTGCTTGAAGAAATAGAAGATATAAATATATTAAATGGTCGCATAATGAGCTGGAAAGCATTAGCTAAAAAATATGTGTTGCATACAGACAATATTTGCTGAGTGAATTTAATTTTTGAGCAAAATAAATCACTCTTTTATTTCGAAGAAAATTATACAAAACCGAGACTGACGGCCAAAGGCCAAAGTCATAAATATTCTTCATCTATGCTAATGTGAATACAACTAATTTATATACATTAGTCTGATTCACAAAAAAAATAATTTTGTCCACTCTCGAAATGTATCTTGGTTTGTTTTATGATGATTCCCAAAATATTTCGTTTCTAGCATTAAGATCTCGGGAGCTGAACCATTTCTAAAAAAAGAATTTTTTTTTACTTTTTCATAAAAACGCCTTTCATATGATACTAATATTAATAAACTAAAACCAATTTTTTTTAAAAACCGTCTTAATCTATGCATGAAAATGCTAGACATGAAATATTTTGGGAATCATCAGAAAATACACCAAGGTATATTTTGAGGGTTGGACAAGAAATACTTTTTACTCCACCATATAAAGTGGGTCGGTCTAATATACATATATTGGTTAAAAATTTATATTTTATTATATTTAAATAAAGACTCACTATTACTACTCAATATTTTCCGGTTCCTAAAGCTGGGATCACACGATTTGTGCATTTGACTACAAATTTCTCATATTCTTAGATAAACCATATGATCGCTAAATTTCACTTGTCTTTTATCAGAATAACCAAATATTTGGCTTCTTGTGGCAAATCGAAAACAACCTTGATAGTCAAATCGTGTGAACGCAATGCTGCCACAGAAACCAAGTGAAATTTTTAAAAATTATCAAATAGCTGATTAGCCACTTGACGACAAATTCCAGTACCAAATAGACAAATATTGTAGGGCAGTATTCTCATTATGTTGATTTTATCGTACCTGTGATGTTGTGAACTTCTTTCCCATTTTGGTTAAAACTCAATATTTGCTGTTCGTTACTAAATGTCTTTCAAAATGTTGACGTCAACAGCTTGTAACTTTTTGTAAGCATAATAAATGTGAGGTTGTGGTTTCCATACAAAGTTTTAATAAAATGTCGTCAAAATTTTGTAAAAGTTGAAAACACATTTTTGTGTCAAATAAAATGTTGTCAAAATAATCCATTTTTGTGATCTAAAACATATTTTAAATATGTTCTAAATAAATAACAAAAAGACACCGCATTTCTATGGGAAAAGAAATCGTATTAAAACACCACCATATTACGTATTATAAATGAACTTAACTGGCTTCACGTATTCTTGGGAGGAATACCTTTCGTTTGAGGACCTACACTAGTAGGTCCATCCAACCAAATTTTAATTTAACTACTCAAGTTCTTGTCTTTTCCTTTAATTTATTTTTTTTTAGAATTTTATGAGATTTGCCCGACCAACTGTACTTCAGCTTACCTTACTCTATATCCAAACTTTGGGGGCCGACAACTCCGAAAATATGAGTTTGCAGTAAATTCAGATTAAAATTATGTGTTTTAGCAACCCCAAAACAAATTGTACAATATTGTAGATCCAATAATATATGTAGATGATCAGATGTTTCAGTTTTTATGACCAATTGGATGAATCGTATGAATGAACTTGGCATGGCAATATTTGTCACTTTACTACGGTGTGCAAATGTGTGACAAATCATTTGGATGTTTAACAGCCGTCGGTGGTGCAATGGTTAGTGTGCGCGGCTCTTGTACATGAGATCCTGGGTTTGAACCCGGCTCTGACCACCTTCAAATTTTCTTTCGGCGGCGGTCACCTCGCATAGTGACGGCGACACTATCGAGTATCTAGCCATGAAAAAGCTTCTCAAATTACCGTTCGGACTCGGTGTAAAACTGTAGGTCCCAATCAGTGAGTGAAAACTGGAAAGCGCACAGCTCAGTGATTGTGAGAAGTTCTCCCCGGTCCCTTCATGGGATGTAATGGGATACCATTTATTTTTTATTTTGTTTAACAGCCAAATTGTCTGATCGCAAAACAAATAATTCGCACATCGATATCCAAAGCGCAAATGTGGTCACATCTAAATTTGTCATTTTGTATGCAAATGTACAAATCGTGTGATCCCAGCTTAAGTGAAAAAAGTTGTTCCCGTTTCCGATATATAGAGATATGAGCGATTTTTTATTTTAAATAGGATCTTTTCAAAGATATGGACATAGTTTAACTGAATTGGACTACTTTATAAAAAAACTTTTAGGAAACTGCGAAGGTTTGTTATTTTTTCGATTGGTCGCTTTGTTTTCGAGATATGACAATTTTTTTGTTTTCAATCAAAAATGGGGTTGCGCTACCCAGTCCAGCAAAAAATACTGCTTCGATGTAAGCAGGTTTTGGAAGGGAGATTTGTTTAAGTAGCGTTTCGGATACTGCTTATACCAGGCGTGATTTTTATATGGCATCGCTCGAGTGTAAGCACTCGCTTTCATAACCAAAATGAGCATTTTTCATGTCATTGATATATTCCCAAATTCACTGCATTTTATATGAGTATTTTTGCTCATATATCATGCATTCAAAATCCGCATGCTATTAGGGCATTTTGATAATTATTCAAAATAATCAGAAAAAAAAAATAAATATATATATAACAAATAAATGAATAAAAACTAAAGAAAATAAAAAAATTACAGCAGACAGTTGTCCGAGGCCTTCGGCCACGGACTGTCCCTGCAGGCTGTGTCAGAGACACGGCCATTAAGTTTAACGTAGAATACGCCATCCGATAAGACAGAAAACATATATAACAATAAATTCATTTGCTTATATTATTTATCATTTATTGTTATATATGTTTTCTGTCTTATCGGATGGCGTATTCTACGTTAAACTTAATGGCCGTGTCTCTGACACAGCCTGCAGGGACAGTCCGTGGCCGAAGGCCTCGGACAACTGTCTGCTGTAATTTTTATATTTACCAACGGCATTTGATTCAAGTCCGTTTAAAAAAAAAAAATATTATGTTCAATTTTTTTAAACTTAATTTAATTTATGTATTTTAATTAATATTTTTATTGAAATAAGTTCTGCGAATGTTGAGAGGGCCGCCCTAATATTAAAAAAGGTTTACCTTATCGAGTCTTCGCATTAGCATTCGAGCGTTGTGTGAAAGCTTTACGCTTTACAATTCAAAATTAATGTTACAACAGCTTTATTGAAGCTTTCGCAAAAAAGCTTTATTACGTTAGCTTACTGTTTGTTTCACTTTTTACTAGATACATGTTGCCAAGCAACATTAGCTTGCTGTTCGTTTCACTTTTTACTAGATACATGTTCCTAAGCAATGTTGAGCAACCAAAAACACTCAACCAAACACCACACATATGTTTGAGTGTATGTGTTTAAACAATTTTCATTTGAGAAATTAAAATACTAGAAATATATCAACCAATATGAAATGTATATCAAACGAAAGATAACATCTTCATTTACCTACAAAAAAAATTTTAAAAAAATTCATCTAGCCGTTTCCTCAAATTCAATGAAATAAAGATTACAACAATAAAAACCTGACATGACTCCTCATACCGTAAGGTAAGACGTCAAAAAATTTTATTTTAAAAAATTCTGTTTTTAATTTTAAATTCTTGAAGTTGTTTCGTTCGTTGTTTTTGATTTCTCATACATATGAACTTCTTTAACTTAACGCTTTGTAATTTGTTTGATGTAATTCTTAGATATTATTTAATTTATTCTAATTAAATAGTAGCTATTAACTAACATATAACTAACTACAACTATTAACTAACAACTACAGAAAATTTAAAAAATCCAAGCATAAAAAAGAAAAGGTTTAGTTAAAAATTACAAATTTTTTTGTTATACTTCTGAGTGGTTTTTTCCAATTTATTTTGAATTATTGTACACGCAAAGAAAAAAAAAACCTTTATTGCTCGGTTGCTGCAACAATAGATTGAACAGTTTTTCGTTTCTCACAAACGTTTTTTTCAGCTTATATTTTTCATAACTCGTTTGTTGCAAACATATTTCGGTTCTCGCAAACGAAATAATAGGTATGGATTAACATAAGTTCGTTTCTTCCAACTACAGTCCCCAAACTAACTTCAGTTAAATGATATTTCGTTTGGGAGGAACGAATTTTTTCTTTGCGTGTACGATTTCCATTTTTGAATCTGAAAATCAATTCATAATTTGTAATTCTAAAATCTGCTTTTAAAGTAAAATCGGTATTGGACCATTAAAATGATTTGAGCACAAAAATTTGTGTCCAAACGTAGTAAGCAAATTTTTACTATGAATAAGAGATTTCTAAAAACGTATTTTGACAAAAAAAATTTGGCTTCGATCTGAAATTTGATGAACAACATGTGAGAATTTCTAAATTTATACAGAAAATCTAATTTATGCATTAAATATCATTTAGCATGAGTTATTCAATGCTCAAGAAAAAGCGATGAAGTTAATTTGTCTACAATGCCATGTTCACCACCTCTTGAAACATTTGTGTCTGTAGCAGCATATGATGCAATTGTGACGTAATGATATCATTGCATCTATAAGGAAGGAAAGAATCAACAAAGTTAATTGCTATTTTTTGTCTTACTTCACTGCAGTTTAAAACTTATGCACCTTTGGAAGCGCTATCGTAAGCTGTAAAAGAGACCTTTAGCCATTTTTGTGGTTCCAATTTTTTGCTGGGCTGGGTAATCCATTTCCCATCGCCAAGAGTACCGTTTATAAACCGCCATCACATTCCCTATGTGTAATGAAAAATTACACATCGTACAAAATTACAACCTGTTCGTAGTAAAGATATTACTTGGTTAAAACCTCCTACGGAGGTAAAAAATGTTATATGTCAATATTTCTCAATATTTCATATATTAGCGATTGCGATTTTTTATTCGAGTCATGCTTAGTTTTAGAGATGGTTTTCTTTAAACTATGATCCCGCAGCAAAGATATTACTTGGTTAAAGCCTCCCACCGTTTCAGAGTTATGGACATATTTTAATGCTATCGATTTTCTTTTTTGGCGGTTTTATCCGAAACCCTTAGGAACCCGTGAACTTTTTTGTATTTTTGACTGCAGGCTCCATAGAGTAATGTCGTATAGAGCTGCATTTGTTCTCATCTGACGTTTTCTTTCACACTACTCGTGGTAGATAGAGAGTTATTTGCCGTAAGTTGATTTACACCAGGTGGATTTATAAAACTTGTTGACTTAAATTACACGTATTTTGGGCTTGTTTGTTATATTTTATTGTTAGTATATATTTGTGGTGTATTTACACAAGAATTTTAACGCACAAATCGAAATGCTGTTGCTGATTTACTGTTGGATGGTTTGAGCCATTGTCTCTATCTGGTTGTATTAAAGCAATACTTTCCAACATCCAACCGCCCATCTGCAACACACCAAATGTCATAAATTTTCTGAGAGAGTTGGCGTCTCTATACGTCATTACTCTATGGCAGGCTCTGTTTCCTAGATATGTGAATTTTTTATATTTTTAATCAGAACTGAGTAATCCATTTCCCATCGCCAAGGGTGCCGTGTAAACACCGCTAACACATTCTCCATGTGTAATTCGTTATTACTAGCCATCTGCACAATACGTCTTGAATGGCCATTCAAGACATTTGGGATTTTGGTGATTCAATATGTCTTATGCAGATGTCTAGTAATTACACATCGCTGTGGGTGATTAACAGTCCCCCGCGACTATGTGTATGGATTACACACGTGTGGGCGAATACGAACCCAGTTGACCACTGTTGCCCATACCTAGGAAATAAATTTAAATTTGATTTGTTATTGAATTTGTTATTTGGTTGTTATTATTTGTTTGTTATTTGAACTTCATATTGTACAGGGAGGGCCAAAAGTCACCAAAGTCTTGGCAACTGTTGAAATTTAACTGCAAAATTTACACGTTGTCGAAGATCTGAGGGTTTTAATTCTTGCACCAATTGCAACTTATATGGGAATAACAATAAATCTTTTTTAAATTTCTACGGTGGTCATCTCGTTTAGTGACGGCGACACTATCCAGTACTTAGCCATGAAAAAGCTTTTCGAAATACCGTTCGGAACCTGGTTAAAAATTTAGGTCCCAATCAGTGAGTATAAAACTAGAACGCGTACAGCTCACTGGTTTATGAGAAGCTCTCACTAATCCCTTCATGGGATGTAACGGGAAACCATTTTTTTTAAATGCGCCGTAGTGACGTACGTATGGTAGATGTTTCTGGTGTTTCGCCTACACTTAGTTCTGCATGTCTGCACTATTTATTCTCCAGGTGTTATTTACAGAATCTGAAAAAAATAAAAAAAATTTAATAATGGAAAAAGATATTAAATTTGTAAACCTCATGGTGACGTTTGGTCCACCCTGTAGCTCAATTGGTGCGCCAACCTGTAGTTTGACACATTTTTGAGAAAAAATGGTAAAACATATTTTCGTCAAATATTTGCCCAGGTGACGCAAGGAAGAAGAAAATCAAATATTGGGAAGAAAATTAAAAAAAGGAAACAAAAACTTTTAAATTTCTTTGGTTTATTTGTGAAGTTAGAATCAGAGTCGGAGTAGTTATTTTAGGAAAAATTTAAGTGGCAACGAAAAATCGCAAAAAAAAATTTCATACAAATATGGGTGAAATTTCATATGAAAGTGGGTCTTATTTCATAAATTGTGTGCAATATTTCATTTTCACCCTTTGGGGGATTTTTCATACGAAAAATTACCCAAAGTACGTTTGGGAAAAATTGCCTATTTGGATACAAATAGGCCTATTGCCGATACAAAATTAAATATGGAAAAGACCCATTGTGGGCGATATTTCAGAATTGTAGATGCGGAAATAAACTCAAAAACAATCCGGAATAATTCCGAAATTTGTGCGCGATTTCGTGCGAGACTGCACGAAGACGTTAGTTATCAACCACCTACGTTTTAGGTTGTTTACGTCTACCTGGTTCTGCAACTGTGGTCATTTCATTACCAAGCAAGATCATTCTGTACAGTAAGATGACAGTGAAAGCTTCTCACAACCAGTGAGCTGTGCGCTTTCTAGTTTTATACTCACTGATTTAGTATGTATTTACAATGGATAATATTGAATATGAATTTTTGTGTGGCACAAAAATAAATTCACAGTTATTATATATATATACAAATTAAAGAACAATTATACAAATTAAAATCCAAGAATGGTAATAAGAACTACTATTTGTCACCTGAGGCGCGTGCTTCAATACATTATGAAACAATTATTTAGAAATTGAGCGAATTGAGCGATTTTTTGACTGTGGCGCTTACTTAAACATAACATAATATTCGTTTTAATAAAAATAGCATGATATTTTAAAATGGCTAGTTTAGCGGCGTTCCCTAAAACGAGATATGAAAAATAATTTCGAAAAAATCGCGCGATTTTTGACGGCGTCGCTCTCTTTAAAACAATATAAGACTCTTTTCAAGACGAATAGCATGATATATTAAAAAATTAAAAATTTTTCGCCTGCGGTGCTTGTTTCTATACAATATGAAAAGTTTTTTGAGAAGATCCGCGCGATATTTTAGAAAAACAAAATTTGAAAAAGTATTTCGAAAAACCGAGCAGTTTTTTCACTGCGGCAGTTACTTAGACGCTATATGAAATTGTTTTCAAAACGAATAGCATGATATTTTAAAAGTGACTTTACTTTAGCGGCGCTCGCTAACACAAAATTTGAAAACTAATTTCGTAAAAGTCGCGACACTTTGGAGAAGTAATTTTTAGACTACGGCGCTTGCTTCAATACAATATGAAACAATTATTTCGAAAAAATCGGACAATTTTTTGACTCCGGGGCTTACTTAAACACAATCTAAAAGTATTTTCAAGAAAAATAACATATTTTTAAACTGACTTTACTTTAGCGGCGCTCGCTAAAACAAAATATGAAAACTAACTTCGTAAAAATCGCGCGATTTTTTTACTGCGGCGCTTACTTAAACATAATATCACATTTTTTCGAGAAGAATAGCATGATATTTTTAAAGTGACTTTCCTTTAGCGGCCGGCGCTCGGTACAACAAAATATGACAAATTATTTCGAAAAAATCTAGCAATTTTTCGCGGTACTTGTTCGAAATAATTTTTCACATTTTATTAATAAACAGTCAACAAGTTTCACTTCTCGACTTCATGAAGATCTATATAGTGATGCCAATTGCAGCTAAGTATGACTATAAGCAGCTGAGGTTTAACCTCTTTTAAATATTGAAGCTTTGGATTCCTACATGTGCGAGTACTTTTAGAACGAAGTTCCTTATTGCACGTTGCTGGATGGGGGTATTATCAACTATATTGGGTACTTTTGCTTTGGTTTGTGTCTAGACTAACATATGTATGTTGGGAAATGACTTGTTTAATGGGAAGTTTCCTAGGCGGAGCTTGTAACCAATATCTAGTATATATTGCAGTTTTCAACCCAATAAAACGTAAATTTAGAAAGCCAAAGTGAAAGAAGTTTAAAGATTACATGAGGTGTCAGGGAACACCCGGTTGGACCGAAGTTCCTTTCGCTATATATTACGTACTATTTAGTTCCAACACGGCTAAGGCGCCCGTTAAAAAATACGATAATTTAAATAGATCTATAAGAAAATAAACTTTTTGTAAACTTTTTTTATGAATTTTTTTTTATTGAATGTATTTAAAAAAAAAAACTATATGTTTAGGTCCCTTTTGTAAGAATATGTAGTATATTTTCCCGAAAAGCTCCATTCTTTAATGAGAGGTACTTCTTTTATTAAAAGCTACTGTTTTTTTTGGAAAAGGTTCCATTTTTAATAAGAAGTGCTTTCTGTAAGAAAAAGCGTAAGAGTATGATTTTTTTTTACAAAGAAGTACTTTTTTAAGAACAAGTACTTTTTAAAGAAGTGGTACTCTTTTTAGGAAAAGGATATTTTTTTATGAAAATTTGCTTATTTTCAGAAAGGCTACTTATCTCAAGATAAGAAAAGATAAGGTGTTATTTTATTTTTAAGAAAAGGTACTTTGAAGAAAAGGAAAATAAATGTTTGTAAGAAAAGTTATTTTTTTTGAGAGAAGGTATTTTTTTTGAAGAAAATATTTTTTTTTAAGAAAGGGTAATTTTTTTAGAATTGTTATTTTTTTCAAGCACAGGTACAATTTTAAGACAATGTTGTTGTAAGAAAATTTACTTTTTTTTTTAGCAAGATACTTCGTTAAGATAAGGTTTTTTTTTAAGAAAAGCTACTCTGCTTAAGAATATGAGTAGGTTTTTGTTTTTTTGAGAAAATTTACTTTTTTTAAGAAAACGTACTTATTTAAGAAAATTTTATTTTTTTAAACTTCTTTCACTTTGGCTTTTCTAAATGTACTTTTTATTCGGTTCCAAATACAATATGTAATTAACAGGCTCCACCTAGAAAATTTCCCATTAAACAACAAATTTCTCCCCACATGTAGGTCCAAACCAAACCAAAAGTAAGAGTGTAAGAGTAAGTGTGCTGCCAAATATAATTCCATGCTCGGGGTTGCATTTCATGGGTTTCAGTCTTGCACTTTGGCTTTTCTAAATTTACTCTTTATTTGGTTCAAAACTACAATATTTAATAAACCGACTCCACCTAGAAAACATCCCTTTAAACCAAACCAAAAGTACCCAATATAGTTGATAATAATGGGTTGTAACAAAGTATTTAAAAAAAAGTTGTTTAAAATTTTTTCAATTAGCCCCCATCCGGCAACGTGCGATAAGGAACTTTGTTCAACAGAGAACATTTCCTAAAATTTTTTAAAAATTTTCTTAAAAAAAATACCTATTCATATTCTTCTACAAAGTAACTTTTCTTAAAAAAAACCTTATCTTAAAGAAGTACCATTGCTTAAAAAAAAGTAAATTTTATTACAAAATGTATATTTCCTTAAAAAGAGTATTTTTTTTTAAATAAGTACCTTTTCTTAATAAAGTATATTTTCTTTCAACAAAATGCCTTTTCTTAAAAAACTAAATTATCTTTAAAGAGCACAGTTTTTGTGAAACAACATAACTTTTCTTGAGATATGTGCCTACTCTTAAAACTCTCCCTATTCTTGAAAATAGGACCATTTCTAAAAAAGATTCCAATTTCTTAAAAAAAAAATTAGGAGAGGTTTGAGAGACGATTTATTATACAAAAAGCGGCTTTTGTATTGTAACTTTTTATGAATAAGACAGTTAATCTTCAAAAAAATACCTTCCCTTAAAAACATACCTTTTCTTACAAAAATTTCTTTTCTTAAAAGTATATTTTCTTATAAATCAAATAATACCTTTTCTTTGCCTTTCTTAAGATAAGTAGACTTTCTGAAAATAAATACATTTTCTTAATAAATAACGTTTTCCCAAAAAGAGTACCACTTTTTTAAAGAGTACCTGTTCTTAAAAAAGTACTTCTTGGTAAAAAAAACATACTCTTACGGCTTTCTCTTACAGAAAGTACTTCTTCTTAAAAATAGTAGCTTTTATTATATAGGTTATTTTTTATATCTTTAAAAAAATAGATTCTATAAAAAAAAATTTCCTATACAAGGTTTATCATTTTACAAAAGTTTACAGTACATTTTTAAAAAAAGTAACCTTTTCCTAAAGTACCTGTTCTCTAAAAAGTACCTGTTCTTAAAAAAAGTACTTCTTTGTACTATAAAAATTCAATAAAAATTCGTACTCTTATGGTTTTTTCTTACAGAAATTACTTCTTCCTAAAAATATAACCTTTTCTTAAAAAAAACACATTAGCTTTTAATAAAACAATTACTTCTCTTTAAAAAAGGACGTTTTTGGGAAAAAAGAGTACATATTCTTACAAAAAGGAGCTAAAAACCTACTTTCTTTAAAAAAGTAAAAAAGTACGTCTCTTAAAAATCCATTTAAATTATCGTATTTTTCAACGGGCGCCTTAGGCGTGTTGGAACTAACTAGTACATAATATATAGCGAAAGGAACTCCGTTCCAACCGGGTATCCCCTGACACCTCATGTGATTTTTTTGTGATTTTTTACTTAATTCTCACTATGATTTTGGGCTATTTTTCCTTTGAAAATTTGACGAATTGATTTGGGTAAGTTTTTTAGGGAAAATTGCGCAATATTTTTGGGCAATTTTTCGCATTTCTTTTGGGTAATTTTTCATTTATTTTTTGTGGTAAATTTAGTAAATTTTTCAAATTTTGATCCAATTTCAAAAATTGCGCGATTTTTCATAAAATTGTTGGATCAGTTTTCTTATGGGCGATATTTCATGCCGCCAATCTTTACATCTATAATTTCATTGAAGTCAAATCTATGATGAAGTGTAATAAGAATTATTCAAGTTCTTATGACCTCACAGATTAGGGGTTTCGTGCTATTAGTGAAAATAATTAAATATTCGGAACTGAGATTTGAACCCACAGTGGTGGACGATCGTCCCGAAGTTTGTGACTCTTTCCATCAGCGCTTTAACATACTAAACCGTCTTTTCCAAATTATCACTAATTGCAGTTGTTTATTCTCAATATGAAAAGCTGTTTCTCTGAATGTACTGACTGATTTTAAAGTGTTCCCTGAATTCAATAGGATCTCCCCAACACTTCCACTGACAACTGCCAGAATTTCCATTCTCACGGATATCAAACCTCAAGTTATTTTAAAATTACTTGTTCATCATAAATGAACAGACTTTTTTCGCTGAAATCATCCAAAGAAAAAACAAAACGCAAATTGTGTTTGCAAACACAAATGAATTTGCTTGTCACTTTCGCGAAGTATAATGCCAAAAGGTATTTAAATTAATTTTGCAAAATTGAATTTCTGTATAGAACACAAAGCCTCAGTGATAATTGTGGCGCAAAAACCAACGGACGTGCTCAACTCAGGCAGACACTTGCCATAAAATATCGTAATATTATTAATTGTCGTATTGTAATATTCAAATCGATCTATTTTAAAATCAGAAACCACTCGTACATAATTAACAAAGCAGCTGAAATCGCAATCAATATCTAAAGCAAAAAAGGTGGGTGGGTGTGTACAATGTGTCCTTTTGTGGAAAAAAGAAAAATAAGAGCTGGACCAAAAGATTCTTGGCATTGATAGAGGCCGCCTATAAAAACTGTGTTACCTAATTAATTTGCTTACATTGCCGGCTGGTAGAGACGTTCGTTTGATTGTTTGTCCTCTAGATTGTTTGTTTGTGTTGTGAATTGTAACAAATGTAAATATTAAAAAAACAGATCTAACTACAAGTGTCTCAAATTTCGCTGTTATCACACAAATCGTATCATCCATTCGCTTAATACGTGCACTTGCTTTCAAGCATTTACTGAGTGCACATAGAAATACGAGTAATATAATTATTAATAATCCTGAGGAAGAGAAGTGTTAACAGAAATTTGGACATAAAAAAACTCTTATCATTCAATTCGTTGTTTTTCAATTTAAAATAATAAAATAAATAAACTTTGATTATTACACAAAGACATCAACATCGGCTAATTTCCTTAAATTGGATCTTGAATGGTCAATAAACTCTAAATTGTGTCTCTGTCTCTATGGCTAATCAGTTACTAAGTAATTAATTAGCATATAATGATGATTTGTTAAATTATGTAAAAAACGAACTTGACTTCGATTGTGTTTTCATGTGGTGTTTGAATTTAGTTTGGATGGCAGCCAATTTCTAACAAATATATCTATTATTGTGCATATTGACACGTACAGTAAGGTGTGCCGAAAAATAAAAAGTTGTAAGTACAAAGTTAAGGTAGTAAAAATAAAAATCTAGACGTGCACAAATATCCACACAAAAAATTTCATTAAAAATTAACGACATCATCAGCTCCCTCTACACAGTTTAAAAAAAACCCGAAAAACAAAAAATAATAAATATATAATAGAATACAAATAATTTTTGTTAAGCAAATTAATATCTTTTGAAATAGCGATAATCTTGACTGATCTACAAACATTTTGATGAACATAAGGAAATTTTTCTTAAAATAAAACGTATGCACCTTAAATTGAAATTTTATGAAAAAATCACATTGGAACGAAGTCCCTTTCGCTATATATTTTGTACTGGATAGTTCCAACACGCATAAGGCGCCCGTTGAAAAATTCGATAATTTAAATGGATCTGTAAGAAAATATACGTTTAATAAAACGATAAACTTTATTTCAGAAAAAAAATTTTGGAACGAAGTTCCTTATCGCTCGTTGCGGGATGAGGGCAAAATGAAAACATTTTAAACAACTTTTTTTTAACTACTTTATTACAAACCCATTATTATCCACTATATTGGGTACTCTTGGTTTAGTTTAAAGGGAAGTTTTATAGGTGGAGCCTGTTTATTACATATTGTAGTTTTGAACCAAATAAAAAGTACATTTAGAAAAGCCAAAGTGCAAGACTGGCAAATCCATGAAATACAACCCTGAGCATGGAATTACATTTGGCAGACACTTACTTTTACACTCGTACTTTTGGTTTGGTTTGTGTCTAGACTAACATATGGAGTGATATTTCTTGTTTAAAGGGAAGTTTTCTAGATGGAGCCTGTTTATTACATATTGTTGTTTTGAACCAAATAAAAAGTAAAGTTAGAAAAGCCAAAGTGCAAAACTGGCAAATCCGTGAAATACAACCCTGAGCATGGAATTACATTTGGCAGACAATTACGTTTACTGTCGTACTTTTGGTTTGGTTTGTGTCTAGCCTAACAAATGGTGGGATATTTCTTGTTTGTTACATATTGCAGTTTTGCACCGAATAAAAAGTAAGTTTAGTAAAGCCAAAGTGAAAGAATATAAAAAAATAACATTTTTTTTCTTTACAAAATTTAAATTTCCTCAAAAAACATACTTATTCATATTCTTAAACAGAGTACATTTTCTTACAAAAATACCTTTTCTTAAAGAGGTACCTTTGCTTAGAAAAGTAAATTTTCTTACAAAATTTACCTTTTCTTAAAAACTTTTTCTTTAAAGAGTACCCTTTTGTAAAACAAAATAACTTTTCTTGAGATAAGTACCCACTCTTAAAATTTTACATGTTCTTTCGTAAAAAAAGCTTTTCTTTAAAAAAAAATACATTTTCTTACAAAAATTCATTTCCTTAAATGTACCTTTTCTTAAAAATAAAATAATGCATTTTCTTTTCTTTTCTTGAGAAATAAGTAAATTTTCTGAAACTAAGTAAATTTTCTAAACAAAATAACCTTTTCCTAAAAAGAGTACCACTTCTTTAAAAAGTACCTGTTCTTAAAAAAATTACTTCTTTTTAAAACAAGTTCATACTCTTAGGCTTTTCCTTACAGAAATCACTTCTTATTAAAAATGGTAGCTTTTAAAACAAAAAACTTTAGCTTTTAATAAAGAAGTACCTCTCATTAAAGAAAGGAGCTTTTCGGCAAAATATTATACACATTCTTAGAAAAGGGACCTACGAATATTCTTTTTTAAAAATATACATTCAATAAATAAAAAATTTCTTAGAAAAAGTTTATCATTTTACAAAAAGTTTCTTTTTTTAAAGATCCATTTAAAAGCGCCTTAGGCGTGTTCGAACTAACTAGTACATAATGTATAGCGACCGGGTGTCCCTTGACCCCTCATATAATTATATTTATAGAATGAATTTTTTTTTAAGAAGGTAGGTTTTAGGTCCTTTTTCTACGAATTTGTATTCTATTTTCCCGAAAACGTCCATTTTTAAAGAGAGGTGCTTGTTTTATTAAAAGCTAATATTTATTTTAACAAAAGGTACTATTTTTAGGAAGAAGTACTTTCTGTAAGAAAAAGCCATAAAAGTATGCAATTTTTTTTACAAAGAAGTATTGTTTTTAAGAATAGGTGCGTTTTAAAAAGTAGGTACTTTTGTTTTTTTTAAGAAAGTTTGTTTATTTTCAGAAAGGCTACTGAAGAAAGGAAAATTTATTATTTTACAGTGAAAGCTCTCTTCGCGGACAGCTCTTATAGCCGGACAGCTCTCTTAAGCGGACAAATTCTTTGGTCCCAAAATGTTCGCCTTGTTTCAGGAAGAAATCATGCTCCCTTAAGCGGACGCTCCCTTGGACGGACGCGGACACTTTTCTGGTATCAAACATCTCCCATGAGCGGACAACAAAATTGTGAAAACATGATTTCTAACAATTTTTATTGTCGAAATAAAAGAAAGTATGAACGGGAAAACAACTAACAACGCGTTCATGCATCAGACAAGTACGTAACTATCTGCGTTGAGCTGTGATTCCTCTTTTTTGCTCATAGACAAACAAAAATGCGCAGCTACTGTGATTAACCTCTACCTTTAGAAATGTGTTTTTTGTTGCTGTTGTATTTCGATAAGCATAAGTTGAAAAGGATCCCTTGAAACGTGTGAATGTTGCATCATCCGTCAATTTTTTCAGCAACAATAATAATTTTTAAGTGTTTTTTTCAGTATGTTTAATTTTAGTTTATTATTTACGCATCTGCATCTTTTCTACGTGAATATTTGACTTGAACGTTAAGGGCTTGGCAATGCCGTGTATTGAAATGATATTTATAGAACGTGTACATTAGTACGCATTTAAATAATAAAAATTTATAACAAATTGGTTTGTAATGTATTAACATATTTATTTCCTTCTCTTTAATTTTATTTAAATTCATTAAAACGCTCTATTGGGCGGACATCTCCCTTAGGCGGACAAAATTGGTGCGACCGTCACTGTCCGCTTAAGAGAGCTTTTACTGTATTTAAAAAAAATTTTTGTAAGAATTTTTGTACTTTTTTAGGAAAGCGTTATTTTTTTTAGGAAAATGTACTTGTTTTCAGAAAGGCAGAACTGTACTAAAGAAAAGTAAAGGTATTATCTTATTTTTAAGAAAAGGCCCTTTTAAGAAAATGAATTTTTGTATGAAAAGTTATTTTTTTCAGAGAAGGTATTTTTTGAAGAAAGTGTATTTTTTTAAGAAATGGAAATTTTTTTTTGAATTGGCCATTTTTTAACGATTGGTTCATTTTTAAGTGTAGGTACTTATCTCAAGAAAAGTTATTTTTTTTTCACAAAAAAGATAATCTTTAAAGAAAAGGTAGTTATTTAAGAAAATGCTATCTGTTGGAAGAAAAAGTGCCTCAAGCTCGGAGAATATTGATTATTTATTGATAAAGAAAAGGTCGAACAATAGAATACAAATATTAAAATTGGACAGCACATCCAGACGAAAATGGGATATGACAAATTCAGGAATGATAATCAAACTAGATCTCTAGTGAACACTAGGGTGTCCCAAAAAATTTTTCTTTTTCGATTTTCATGTTTGCTCAAGCTTGATTGGAAAGCTTATAGGGTAAAATAATTTTGAGATTTTACTCAGATTTTTCGGAAGAGGTTTAGAGGTCGCACAGGTGAAATTTCTCCCAAAAATTGGGTATTCCGGACGTTTTTTGAATTTTATTTAAAACTGGTTCAATAACCACGATTTCCTTAGTTTGTAAGTCAAAATTTTTAAAGCAAAACGATCAAACATTTATTGTGTATGCATAAACCACTAGATTGATTTTTGCTCAATAAGATAACATGTATTCAATTTTTTCGTATATTTTGGATAAATTTTGTAAATAATGCTTCATATCTTTTAAAATTCCTTTTATCTTTTAAACTTTTAAACTAAGGATGCGGTTTAAAAGACGTATAAATTCCAAGCAAGTTCCAGAATTATGCCATTTTACAGAATAAAATTATTTTAGCTTCGGATTTGCTCTAAATTTCTATGAAAATTTTAAATACTAGTGATGCAGTTTAAAAGATTGGTAAAGCCAAGCAATTTTCTAAAAAAAGCTCGGAGAATATAGATTATTTATTAAAAACTACTTTTTTTTACGGAAGTATACTTTTTGTAAGAAAATTTACTTTTTTGAAGCCAAGGTAATTCTTTAAGATAAGGTACATTTTTTAAGAAAATGTACTTTGTTTATGAATATGAGTATTTTTTTTTTAAATTTACTTTTTTTAAAATATTTTATTTTTCTAAACTTCTTTCGCTTCACTTGCAATTTAAAAGGCGTCAATTGAAATTTACATGACATCATTTGCAATTTAAATTGAATTTCAACAAATTTGAAACGATTTTATTTATTAGATTTTTAAGTTTCAATTCAATTTAAAGACGTCAATGAAATTTAAAAGAGATTATATGAAATTTAATTGTATTTGAAATTGTTAAACGATTTCATTTATTACATTTTAATTCAATTTAAAAACGTCAATTGAAAATTAAAAGAGATCAATTGAAATTTAATATTTGATATGTTGCGTACTTCAATTTTCATTGTCTTGAAAAACGTCAGTTTAAATTTAACTGAGATCGTTTGAGATATAAATGTTAGTTATGTTAGATTTTTCAATTTCAATTCAATTTAAAAGACGTCAATTGAAATTTAAAAAAGATCATTTGAAAATTATATTGAAAATCAAAAATTATATACCGATTTTATATATTTCAGTTTTAAATTCCAATTGATTTAAAGATATCAATTCAAATTTAAAAGAGATCAATGAAATTTAAATTGAAATTCAAAAATTATTCACCAATTTTATGTATTAGATTTTTAAATTTCAATTGATTTAAAAGACATCAACTGAATACTAAAAGAGATCAGTTGAAATTTAAATTGAAATTTAAAATTTATTTGCCGACTTTATGTTTAAAAAACGTCAATTGAAATTTAAAAGATATAATTTGAAATTTAAATTGATTTTAAATACTAGAGTTTTAAATTTAAATTCAATTTAAAGCCGTTAATTGGAAATGAAAAGAGATAATTTTAAATTTCATTTAAAATACATAAAATACACAGTGGTTCAGAATCAATTTCCATCCGTATAAATTAATTTATTTTTTGATCTAGCAAACATTTCTAAGTTCTGGAAAAAAAACGATTGTAGGCAAGAAACCAGTGATTATGGCCATATATGTATCGACATTGAAAATCGCACAGTCGGGTATATTTCAGAAAAATTTGCCTACTTTTAACTTTCTTCGATTTCGAAGAAAACAAAAATGTTGGTTTTTTCTTTTCAACCTTTTTTTTACATATTTTGATATAATTGTTCAGAATGCATACAAAAAAATTAAATTTACTTTAAATATTATCATTACAGATATTCGCTATTTTCGAATTTTGAGCATCGAAAAATTTTGATATCTTTTTTCGAAATTCTTGCACTGTATCTCATTCAGTTTTAGAGATATTCCACTCAATTTATAAAGAATGATTAGTTTTATTTAATATAGCGGCTAAGATTTGCTTATACTAATTACTGTTCGGAAGTATTACCTATTTGAAAAATATCGTCGTTGGGAAAAATTTTGAAATTCTTCAAAGGCGTTCAGTGATAATAAGCGTGTTTTAGTTACACCGCTTGCTTACATATTCGCTTGTTTTATATGAAGCACTTAGCGAAGACTAAGCGAGAACTTAGCGACGAGAATCAATTTCGCTAAGTTTAAACAAATTTTTTTTGACATCTTTTACCGTTTTCAACCATTATTCATATTTTTGGATAAAATGACTTATCGCTAAATTGCCGTTTTCTTTGCAACTTAGCAAGCGACAATCGCTTGCTTGTAACCAAAACACCACTAATAATGATACACGGTTGGAAGGACTAATGTGTTCCCCAATTTCGCAGGGTAACTTTAGTTGCCGCCCGATGGAAGACAAACAAGATTGTGGTAATTTAATGAAAAATTCTAACTTTTCAATACTTAAAGGTGAATAACTATTTTTCCTTAACAACTTTAAAAAGTAGGCAGCAGCTAAAAAGTTGATAAAATTCTCTTTCGCAATTTGGTACTATTTGTACTAATCAGATTTCATTTGCCTGAGTTATGTCCCAAACATCCCTTCATCCAACACAGCATTTGCCATATAAATAGAATTACTGCCGTTGAATTGAATACAGGTGACATTGTAATTAATCAAAAGGCAAACATTGGCATTATTATAATGTTTTTCTACCGTGAATACTAATAAAATTCGCCTCCATGACATCCGTGGACCAATTTCGACCCTAGTTAAATTTTTGAACTTAAACCATTGTTTAAATAACTCCAAGTACTATATTTTCTGCAAAAACGAATTATAAAGTGTTGAGGTAAAGCGGGGATTCGGTTTCCTTTTTATTATGAAATATGAATATATTAACTAACTAATACAATAGAATTTTTAGACTGCAATTACATGCATTTTTTGTAGGCTCACGTAGTTTTGTGTTTCTCATCAAAAACACTATGAATTTTAAGTGAGGTCCTACCTGGTAATAAACAACATGTACTTACCGTTTTTCCAGCAGACATAATGATAATTAAAAATGATTGAAATATCAATTGATATTTTTTAAATTTCTATTGATGTTTTTTAAATATAAATTGATGTTCTTTTAATTTCAATTAACGTTTTAAAATTTTCAAAAAATTATTTTTAAATTTAAACTAATGTATTATAAATTTCAAACAGCATATTTAAATTTCAATTTAAATTTTTTTAAATTTCAATTGGTGATGATGTAGATAAACGCATTATTTTCATTCATCAGCAACCAAATTAAACACCTTAAATGAACTTAAATTCCCTTTTAAATACAAAATAATATGAAGTATTCGCGAATATTCCTCAATACATTTATGTGCAGAATCGTTTACGTCCAACCCATAAATATTATGTAAAGTAGACACAATAAGCCATATATTCCCCCAAAACCAAAACAAGAATTTCTATATAGTTTCGCAAAATAAATAAATGATTCCAGGTGCATCATATATATTTTTGTCTCTGCCTATTATTGGCAAAGAATAATTTTTGGATTGTATAAGACATCATTGTTTATATTAAACAGCATGCTTCCCCATGTAGTTCAAATAATTTCATCAAGATAAACTTATTTTGCCCATAAACACAGTGCAATTAAATGTATAAGTACAAATTACGAGGCGACTGAATATAATTATTTATTTCATGACAGCCTATAAATATTTTCCATTTTTTTCTTTTGCGAAAATGTGTTGTTTGTATACATTTTCTTCAAACACAATTTGTTTCGTGCCCTTGAAATGGAATTATTAAAGCAAATTCGCACAAACTACCAACTTTTCTCACAAAATTAGAAGTTTATATTCAAACGTTCTATTTTAAGAAAAATTTCATCATGCTTGTTCAAATATTTTTACGTCATATCACATTTCAACATTATCTCTGTTTAAAAAAATTGTTTTCTTATCCAACATTTTTATATTAGAAAATTGCATTGTCGGATCTGAAAATGTTTAATTTTGATGAAACTTTACATGTGTACTTGTGCACGTATAATCATATACAATATATACTACATATTAGTTTCAGGCTCCCCATAGAAAACTTCCCTTTAAACAAGAAATTTCACAACATACGTTAGTCCAGACACAAACCAAAGAAAATGTAAACAATATAATATTTAGGTGATAATAGTAGGTTGTAAATAATAGTGTTAAAACAAAAGTTGTTTAATTATTTTTCATTTAGCCACCATCCCTCAACGTACGATAAGGAACTTCGTTCCAATAAATATTTTCCCATTCCATCCCATGGAGGGATAGGGCAGAGAACACCAATTGCATTTTAATAGACATCAATTGAAATGTAAAACACTTAAATTGAAATTTAAAATACATCAGTTGGAATTTTAAACTCCCGAATTGAAATTTGAAACACATTAATTTCAATTTAAAAGACATCAATTGAAATTTAAAAATCTAATAAAATAAATACTTTTACTTTTTAAATTTCATCTGACAAATTTTATATTTGAATTTATGTCTTTTAAATTGAAATTTATGTATTTTAAAATCAATTCGATATATTTTAAATTCAAAATACAATTTTGTTTTTACATTTTCCAAATTTATATTAATATTTTTTAAATTTCATTTGGAAATATTGTAGTGTATTATAAAATTAAAAAACCCATGGTTTCCCAGTACATCCCATGAAGGGCTTGGCAAGAGCGTTTCACAATCAGTGAGTTGTGCGCTTTCTCGTTCAATACTCACTGATTGGGACGTACAGTTTTACACTGAATCCGAACAGTATTTTGAGAATCTTTTTCATGGATAAGTACTCGATATGGTCACCATAACTAAGTGAGGTTACCGTCGCCAAAAGAAATGTGTACATAGATTTTAACAAAACAGTGTCAGTACTAAATTTCATTAAGATCGGTTGTGACTTTCGGGAGATATCGTGTCTATCAGCCGGACAGTCGCCCAAATCTTGTAAGGGTGTTACCAGATTTTGAGTGGAAAACCCACTCATTTTCCATAGAAGAGTGACATTTCACTAAATATTGTCTCATACCAAATTTCGGAAAGATTGTATCGGTTTTGCGAGATTTATCTTGTCGTTCAATCACCCGTCCACATATATTTGTGGGTGGCAGGCCAAAGTGGGTTTGGCATCATCCGCCATGTTTTAGTGGGTGATTGAATATGTACATATTGTTACGAATTTCCTTATTCGTCCTTTTGCGTTGTTTTATTCCCAATAAACAAGGTTCGTTTTAAATTACGATAATTACAACGGTTTAACTTCCTTTATTTTGCTAATATAGCACAACAGTTTACTTTATTTATAACACTTTAACAAGTCATATATTTTACTATCAATTCGCGTTGCTGACTTTACGGGGTTTAATCACAAACTGAACTCTCCATTCCAAAGACCTCCGCTATTTATACCAACTCACCATACTCAAATGAAGGTATATCTAGCGAATTCAAGAACCTTCTAGACGTTGTTGCTTTTCTTTGTAGAATCATCTCGAATGGCGGAGAATTATCTTAACTGAGGCGAATTCATTCTACTGGTTTAGCGAGCTGGTACGTTATTACAATGCATACTTTCAGGAGCAGCACTAACCGCCCTGTTATTTACATAATGTTAGTAGAGTCATTAAGAGCAAGCAAAAGCTTTTACTTATTCGTAACAATATATAATCGAAATATAAATAAAGGTGATGATGATGAAATTGAACTGACGAAATGAAACTTAATACCTCATTTCCTTAAGACCGAAAGTGGTTTACGCGATTTGTCGAAATGACAACACGGACGACCACCAAGCTTTTGTATGGAACGGACCAGAATAGGCGTGACATCTAGAATATTCTAAAACCGAAACTAAAACCGGCCCACCGGTTGTTTTCGACATCCACCCACCGCCGGCTTTCTGAAAATTAACATTTCCGATCAACCGGTGAAACCGATGTTTTGCTGATGGTTTTCAAAGATGTAAATGAATTCTTCGTTAAATTTTTAATAGAAAATTGTAAAAACTTTTTGTACAATATATTTTCACAGAAAAAAAATAAAATAAAATGGAAAAAAACGATCTGAACAGTTTGATATTTTTTCCATAGACAAATTAAATTTATTGTCCAAAAGAAAATTAAAAGTAAAGAATAATTGGGTGAAAATTTTTTACATAAAGTTTAAATAGAATAAAGGCAATATTTTGAAAAGAAAGAGCATTGCAGTATTGTGTGTTTTAAATTGTTTACTCACAAAAGTTAAAGATTTGCCCATTTTGTATACATTAATTATCAGTTTTGTTTTTAACCATATTCTGTTAGAAACGGTTTTACTTTTTTAAATGCAAAAAATCTAAATCCTAAAGCTTCGTTTCCGCCTAGAAACAAATATTTTCAACATTTTGACAGAGTATTTTTTTTAATTTTGAATCTTTATCATGCATATTCCATCAAATAGCTAATTTTTCAATAAATTTCATTTGATTCGCGGGTTTGTCATCTGTTTCGCAAAATCATATACAAATATATGTATTTTATATAGTTGATGGAATATTTATGTAAAATACAGCAAAGTGGGGAAGACAAAATATGCATGATAGAGATTTCAAAATGACGTCGTGAAAACAAAATGCTCTGCAAAAATTTTGAAAATATTTTATTCAATATGTTCATTATGTATGACACGTCGTTTGAGCTCTATATTGTCCAAAGAAAATAATTTCTTTTTTTTCGAAAATGTACTAGGAATCGAAACTTCATCGGCCGGTTTAGTTTTACGCTCCCATAATTACCTCTTTAATACGCGTCAGTAGAGACCCTCTCACGTTTGAAATTCCAAAAAACACTGTTTTTCAGTATACCCTAGTTTATAGGCATGGAAAGCCCCATTCTCCTTTTTAATAGACTATGAGAAAATCGGCTCGAAGATATCAGAGTTATGAACTCATAAGTACTCAAACCGCCAGGTACTCAAACAACCAGAAAACCAAAAAATCGAGATGGGAATACAGGTATTGCATTTTGAGAGATATGGTACACTATTTCCCATAGAATAACACATACCATAGAAGGTTTTATTCGCTCAATAAATTAAACGTCATAGGTACGATGGAAAGTAAACATTGGATGGTAGAAATATGGGTTCAATAATACCAGATAGTGGCAATAGTATACAGCGATCAACATAGGAACAACAACCGAATTTCGTGTTTTTGTGGCAAACTAGTTGTGTTAAATACAATACAAATGTATACCAACGATAAAAGTCAACAAAAAAGTGCAAAATATATTTAAATTTTTCAGTTCTACACCAAAACGACAGGAAAAAGTTAAGTGAACTTGTTTTGTAACTCCACCTGGTGTAAGGTAATTTTAAATTTAATTGCTCTCATTTCCACAAACCTACGATGAGAGTGTGAAATGAAACGTCAGATGAGAGAATAAGTTTATCTAGGTATGTATTAGTCTATGCTATTTCCATTTGAAATTCCAAAAAAAAATCTAGTTAATTTTGAATTAAATTTCAAAATTTTGTTTGAACTTTCAGGATGATGTTTTTGCTATTTGGTTTTTGGAAATTGAGGAAGACAAAGAAAATTTTTACAACTGACTGAAATCATTAGTTGGGTCGATACACCAATGCCTGTCATTTATTTTTTAAAGATTATTTCATGCAAATATTGACCACGGCTACGCTTCTTTCACTTGGTTCATTCAGAAAGTCAAATTTTGGCACACATTTTTCAACAATTCGGTCGGTGTCTCACCAATGACACGTATAATGAAATCGTAGTTGTATTGCCCTTTAGACGAGATACTTCTCCTGTCCTCTCAAAAATAGTCAAGTGGGGTCAAATGATACTATCGAGGCGGCCAATTGGCAGCGCTATACAGTGAGATTAATTACTCACCAACCTCGCCTCTTAAGTGGTTCAAGGTATTTTGTACACAGCCCTGTTGAAGCCACATCTCAACCAAGTTCAATTCTTCGATTTTGTACAAAAAACGTACCTTGCTCCATTGAACGTAATGTTGCGGCCATCATCGTCTTTGAAGAACTACAGTCCAAAGACGCCGCCGGTCAATAAACCGCACCAAACAGTGCATTTTTCAGGGTGCATTGGAAGCTCTTGAAGAGCCTCCAATGCACCCGACAATTCTGTTCATTTAAATACCCATTGAACCAAAAAATGTGCCTCATTGCTGAAGACCACAAAACGGACGTAACTTGCAAAACACATTTTTCACAGAGCACGAATTTTATTAATAAAACTCAATGGTTTTGAAGCATTGTAAGTTTGTAAGTCTATTCATTATGCAATGGCAAGACGAATTGAACATTTTTGACTTCGACTCATGTCACGAATCACGCGCGAACTGGTAAATACTAAATACTGAAAAAATAAGTTGAAAAAAGTAATCTGTCACATCAATATAAATTTTAAATTTCTATTTCAAATTTGAAATAAATCAATTGAATTTTAAAAAACAGCAATTGAAATTTAAAATCATCAATTGAAAGTTGAAAGATATCGATTGATATTTAAAAGACGTCAATTGAAATTTCAAACACATCAATTGAAATTTAAATCACTGTAGTTGAAATTTAAAACACATCAAATAAAATTTGAAACACATCCATCGGAGTCTAAAAGTTAAGAATTGAAATTCAAGACATTCATTGAAATTTGGAATTTGTCAATTAAGATTTAAAAATTATTTAGGTTTATACAGGGTGATTCAGGAAGATCCGGACAAATTTTTCCAGCGTATTCCTCGGCTCATTTCATGAAGAAAACTTCACTAGGACCATGTCCGAAAATGCAAGGGTGCGAAATGGCAGCGGGTTAAAAATTTTCGGATTGGTGGTCGGAGGGTAGTAGGGTAAAGTTGCTAACTTCTGAGCCAGTGGTCGGATTTGTTTGTTTTCGGGCTTGTTGGAAAGGTCTGTAAGAGGCCTTTCAGAAGTAGAAAAAAAAGCCAGATGGCAGGTAACTCTGTTGAAAGATAGCCTTTCTTACCTTTCAAAAATTACCTAAACGAAGCCCAAAGTTATGACCATTTTACAAAAAAAAAAAAAGTTACCTGCCATCTGGCTGATCAAATTGAGGTTATTTTAATTTTTTCCCATTGTTTTCCGAATGCTCTGTATCTTTTTTCTACTTTTTTTATTGATTCTGAAAGGCCTCTTAAAGACCTTTCCAACAAGCCCACTGGCTCAGAAGTTAGCAACTTTACCCTACTACCCTCCGACCGCCTATCCGAAAATTTTAAACCATTTCGCACCCTTGCATTTTCGGACATGGTCCTAGTGGACTTTTCTTCATGAAATGAGCCAAGATGCAAAATAATTTTGTGTGGAGGTGTTTGATATGTTTCGTATTAAAGTGAATTTTTTTTTGGTATGGGAAACTTTGATGTTATTAAAATTCAACGTGAGCCGGGCGAACGTAGAATTGTGGTGCTGAAAACATAAGTTACCTGCCATCTGGCTGATCAAATTGAGGTTATTTTAATTTTTTCCCATTTTTTTCCGAATGCTCTGTATCTTTTTTCTACTTTTTTTATTGATTCTGAAAGGCCTCTTAAAGACCTTTCCAACAAGCCCACTGGCTCAGAAGTTAGCAACTTTACCCTTCTACCCTCCGACCGCCAATCCGAAAATTTTGAACCATTTCGCACCCTTGCATTTTCGGACATGGTCCTAGTGGACTTTTCTTCATGAAATGAGCCAAGGAATACGCTGGAATTTTGTTCGGAACTTCCTGAATCAGCCTGTATATTAGATTTTTAAATATCAATTGATGTGTTTTAAAATTCAATTGATGTATTTTGATTTTAAATTGATGTGTTTTAAATTTAAACTGAGTTATTATAAGTTTCAATTGATGTTTTTCAAATATCAATTGATGTTTCCAAATATCAATTGATATCAATATATGAATTCAATAAATATCAATTGATATCTTTCAAATTTCAATTGATATCTTTTGAATTCAATTGATGTTTTTCAAATTTCAAATAGAATTTGTCAAATTACAATTGATTTATTTTAAATTTCAAGTATAATTTTTAAATTTCAGTTGGTTTTTTCATATTTCAATTCGAAATGGTTTAGTTTTCCGATAATTTCGCAACAAATTGCCAATTATTTGCTTGCAATCTGGTGATTTGCGGATACCAAGAACACTGTAAAGATTTTATAGAGCTTTCGTGAGTTATTAAATTTAGAATACGCACACCGGAATTCTCTAACATTTTAATGATAGAAATCGTTAATAAAGCTGACAAAAGTCGAACATTTTGTATTAAAGTTTTATAAATTTTGACAGTTCAGCTCCCAATTTTTATCGTGAAAATGTTACAGAATTCCGGTGCTGTTTCGATAAATATTCCTTCTTTGATTGTCTCGTATGACAATTTGGAAACAACTTGATTAAATACTTAAAAGCTGATCGGTCCTTTAAGGTTGATTTCTTCGACGAAGTTCTTGCTATGCCCAAGTTTTATGTGAAGAGGTGGTAAGAAAATATTCTGTGGAATCACAAGTCATGCATAGGAGATTTATTGAATTCCCGGCCTATTGTTAATACGACTTGAGCGACTATCGCACAATCACATAAAAACAGAAAAATTTGGTGAAACCAGATTGCATCTCTATCTAAAGATCACTGACCTGTTTGAATACTGTGCACATCATTCATTATTTAAAATGTAAATAGATATTATTTCACAGGTTTTGCAACAAAAACAAAACGTTTCGAATACAACTGATATTATTTTTATAGCGACGTCAACAATTAGCAGTCGTTACGGCAGCTAAGTGCTGCCAACATGCGAGAACTCGACAGCTAGAACCAATTTCGAGTGCTAATCATATAATTAACCGGCGGGCAAGTTTTTTTTGTGGCACCAATTTAGGGTTTCTTCAACTCAATCAAAAAATAAAAACAAAAAATCATGTCACAGCGATTAGCAGAATCATATTTCAAAAGAATGTACTAATTTTTTTTTCTAATCATTCGAGTGATTTGTATTTATTCTGTCTGTTTTCTTACATCTGATAATTTTTGAATTTTTATTCAAGTTCAAGGCCATTGTCTATATCTGTTAATAGAGATATGGTTTCAAAAAGTAAATTTTGCATGGAATTTTTGGATTTTGGATTTTACATCGATTTGATTAATTTGCAAAGAAAAACTTTATCGCTAACAAATTTTTTCCCCCATTCCATTTTTCCCCCATCCTACGAGTATGAAGAGATTGGGGAGAAATTCTCGCAACCAGTGAGCTGTGAGTTTTATAGTTTTATACGCACTGATTGGGACCTACGGTTTTGCACTGGGTCCGAACGGTGTTTTTGAAAAGCTTTTTCATGGCTAAATACTCGATAGTGTCGCCGTCACTAAGCAAGGCGATCGCCGTCGAAAGAAATTTAATGTGGTCAGATGCGGGATCGAACCCACGATCTCATGTACAAGTGCCGCGCACACTACCACGGACGGCCGCGTAGATAATATTAGTTGAACATGATAACCTCATATTTTGTTTGGAGCTACCAATTACAACCTGTGACACTTTATACTCGTATCATGGTAACTGGCTACTATAGGAGGACGTTAATTGCACACATCGTTGGCCTACATATATATGGGGGAATCCAGATAAAAAAAAGTCACTTTTGGAAGTGACATGTCTATGATTTCGATGAAATTTGGTGGAAAGGGAGACTATCATAAGAGAAATTTTCCCCAAAATTTCTTGTTTTTTGGAATTATTTTGTGGCATTTATTGACCAAAAACCACGTTTTTCACTTATTTTTCTTTTAATAATAACTCGAAATGGCTTAAACAGAATTGGTGTTAGAAAAAACTGAAAAACAAAAATAGATTTTATAAATTCTTAGAAAACTTACGTTTTTTCTCAAAAAACTTTGTGTAGCAAAAAAGATCCATACTTCGAAAAATTCGAAAAAAGTATATGTGAAGGCTACGTCTTTTGTGAACATTTTACCGTTTTCCGCATGTCTATAGAGCAAAAAATACGAAAGTTATAGATCTTTCTGTAGGACAACTTCTGTGCAAAATTAAAGTCAGAAGTTCTTGTGATTCCACCTGGTGTAAGTCACTTTTCGTCAAACATCTCTCTATCACACCGACCGATTCACGAAGAGTGTGAAAGGAAACGACAGATGAGTTAATTGTTCTCTCTTTAAAGAATTACTCTATGGATAGGCTGTGTGTTTAAACTGTGTACTTCGAATTACGGTGTATCGCTGCAGTTCTCTGTTTGGGATTGAAAATGGGCGTTTCTACCGCACTTCTTTGGTACCTCCCATACAAATAGACAGACTTTGTATAAAATCATATTTCTTCCGTAACTTTTTTCTGGTACATGTAATTAGCTTCAACTCAGATATTGGATAATAATCTGTTAATGTCTACTTAACTGGAGAAAATTGGCGAGGTTGCCACGTCCATTCTGGTACAACTCGTACAGAAGATGGGCGGATGCCCGTTGATCGACACGATAACTCTCGAAAACCACAAGCGATCTTAATGAAATTTGGTAATAGGCAATGGTTTGTTAAATGCTGCTCTGCAATTAGAAATTGCCTACTGTTCCACGGTCTTTTTCGTACCTTCCATGCAAACGTTAGGCGGCTTTCCGGTTACACGACTCGATATATTCTGTAAACCACAACCGATTTTAATAAAATTTGGTAGTGATCAATATTTTGTAAAAAGCTTCTGTGTAATAACAAATAAACGAATTCGCTATGCCCGTTTTTCTACCTGCCATATAAATATTGGGCGGTAAATCCCCAAAGCCATGTAGGACCCGAATTAAGATGGGTATTAGATAATATTTACCGCAATGCCATTCTTCTATTGAATATGGGTACATTTGCCACGCCCATTCGTTCAACGTAAAGGTGAATATAAATGTTTTTTAATCGAACTCGGACGGTATGGATAACATGGGGTGAGGGCATGTTTAAGCTGGCCAACTGACATTTCTTTCCTGGATATGGCAACTTTTATTGACAAACATAAATATCAACATTTTCGAATACTTACCTATTATGTATTGTATTATTTAACAACCCAATTGGCAAACCGACACTGTATAAAACAACTACTGAGTTGTGTGATATATGATTTTTTTTGTATTTCTTATAAAAATACAATAACTATGCCAGCAAGTACGAGTGAGTCAAAAGTCAACATGGGGTTTACAAAATTAATAACTTTTTCGTTTACAGATTCTTTTCGAGATTACAAAATATGCAAAATGTTAATCTTTTTGCACTAAGTATGGAAATAATTCCACTAAATGAACCCCGTTTTCATCTTCTAATCATGGGCTCGTTTTAGAACATTTTCCGTAACACCTTTCAAAATTTGTGGCTGTAGCCTTAGAATTTCTGCAACAATGTTGGCCTTAAGTTCAACGATTGTCTCGAGCCTGTTCACATATACTCGCTCCTTCAAATAACCGCAAAGAAAATTGTCGGCTGCTGGCAAATATGACAAACATTTAATTTCCGAATTTCTGGAAATTATTCGCTCTCCAAAAATTGTACTTAAAAGTGGCATTGTGTCTCGGGCAGTGTGGCAGTGGCTCTATCCTGCTGAAACCATCTCAGGTCTATTGTCAAAAGCAGAACATAAAATACTTTCTATCATAAACCGATACCGTTCTCCATTTACGGATACAGCAATTCCATCTTCATTTTCGAAGAAATAAGGCCCAATGATAGTTTCAGATGTAATGGCCACACCATAGTGTACACCTAATGGGGTGCAATTGGCATTGATAAATGGCTCTTGGATTTTCAGAACCCTAGAACCTACAGTTCCGCTTATTAACAAAGCCCTAAAAAAGTTATTAGATTAAAAGATTAAATTATAGATTATCAATAAAGTTGATTTAATTTTAAATAAAACAATTCTATTATTCTGGTTCTTTGTTCAGTTTAGAATCTCTGGTTTATTCATTCTCCAGGTGTTATGTATATAATATAATAATAAAATTAAAAAAAATATATAAACGAAAAAGTTATAACCTTTTTATATTTTGGTGATTTTTGACTCACCCGTATTATAAACAAAATTGTTTTGTGTGTAGTTGAAATAACAATAAAAACGTATCATTTAACTCGTAGTGCAGTTAGAACTTAATTTCTGCTCAAAAATTTTAAAATGTCATTAAATATTTAGCATTTTAGTACTTTACTTTTATTTGGAAAATGGCGTCAGCTTGATGCATTGTAGCGATTATCTGATAAGTATGGGGTCACACAAAGCAAGTTTACTTGCGCAAATTCTCTTTTTCGTGATCACACAGAAAAAGTTTGCTTGAGCAAGTTTTGCTCTCTTTAGCTTCCACGTTCTTGCTTTTTGACATTCCTTTATATTTCAATTATAAAAAATTCATTCGGAAGGGATTTTTTATACTTGTGGAAAAAATTGAAGTGAAAGGAAAATATAAAATAATAACAACATTAATTGATTGCATAGGAAAAGTTTTTTTAGCATCATCATCAATAAAAATACTTTTACGTTCTTATACCTAAAATTGTATGCACAACGAAACAAAAAATTAAACAAATATCAAATTTGCATTTGCAGCCAACATCACGTAAAAAATTGCGGATGAAATAACAAAATGAAATAAGAGTACGGGCATGTCTCTATCCCTTTCTATTCTCTTTCCCCGTCTCTCCTATAAACTCAAGAATTGCTCAAGTAAAATTGAAATATGCCTTTCCATTCTCTTTCCCCGTCACTCCTATAAACTCATGAATTGCGCAAGTAAAATTGCAGTGTGTGACCACACGCTAGTGGCATTTGCCACTGTTGCCATATTCGCAGTAAGATTATTTGACAAACCACTGAAAAACTCTTTTCGTATTTAAAGTCTCATCAAACACAAATCAAAATCAATTGATTGCGAATTTCAATAACCACTCAAAATTGGGCCTAAACAAAATTAGTTTAATGGAAACAATTTCTTATTACGGTTCTACATCGTTAGCAGCCAGAGCTCATATGTTCTCCTGGACATTGAGACATCGAATCACAGACAACCTGGCTAGGATAGCCCAGCGGATGTAAATTTGGGCAACGCAAAACCTTCCCAATCAATAGCGGCATTCATGCAAACGTGAAAGCCGAGAACTTTTGCTCAGCGCAAGATTCCCTCGCACCGTTGCATGAGGCACCAGGTAAAGTTGCTCAGGGTAGTTGTGCTCAAAACCATATCAGCTGACCAAGATGGATACATAAGGTGGTAGCAGTAGCAATTGCATGTATTATGTATGTGTACTTTTTCTACTGTTCTAGTGCTATCACCATATTTATCCATCCTAGTCACATGACAACGAAATGTCAAAAGTTTACACGTTTCTCCATCCCACGTTTGCGCAGCAAATTTGCCTCGAAAACTTTCCACTTTTGAGCAAGTCGCTTTGTATGGCAAATTTGTTTGTTTTGACGTTTGCTGTGCAAGTTTACGATGTTTTCGAGTTTACGAGGTTCTTTCGAGCTTTAATGAAGACCACTAATATTTAACAATTGGCAAGAATGACCTCCAATAAGATATGGAACGTATCACAGGAGATAAAACAAAAGTATAAATGCAGGGATCGTACTTCGTGGGTAATGGGTTATTCTGGGTTACGCAGGGTAAACCATTATTATTCCATTATTAGCGATCGTTTACCGATTACACACAGGGTATGAGAAAAATAATGGTTAGCTACCCACCGCAATGGGAAATTACCCACCACGATTACCCATTACCCTCAGGGCAATGGGGAAAATAATGGATATCTATCCACCATTATGGGAAATTACCCTTCGCGATTACCCTTTACCCTCAGGGAAATGGGGAAAATAATGGGCAGGTACCCACGACGATGGGTAATGGGTTACCCAGGATAACCCATCCCTATTTTTGATCAAAAATATGAAAAAATCTATATATATCCCGGAAACCGAGGGTCCAACCGAAAAAACAATTCATTTATATATGATTTATAAGGGTTTTTCATAAAGTGGACCAATGTGGTGGAAAACTTTTTTTTCGAAAAATCGCGAAAATCGTGAAAATTGCTAAAATAAAAAAGTGACTATAACTCGGAAACGGTGCGTCCAATCGAAAAAATACCACAAATTGTACCTCTATAGGAGTCTTTAACCAAGGGATGTCTTCAACATGGTATCAAGTTTTTTTTTTAAATGTATAAATGCATTTACTATTTATACACTCGTATGATTCATTTATATATGATTCGATCTGAATTCTTTTTAATAAAAGATTTAAATTCTTATAAGCAAACAGATCAGGTATTTCTCCAATAAGTGAAACAATCGGAAGTTGGGTTTAAACTCACATTGGCGGACGATCATGTCGTAGTTTCTGGGTGTACCACTCTGAGACTTTAACGTTCTGAACTAGATAATCCACTTTGAGGGTATCCAGATTACAACTCCAAAACCTCTCCATTGATGCAAGATATTACACCAACAAAAAATTCGGTCGAGTCAACCGAATTACGCGGTAGCAAAATTACAGTTTGTCACAAACATATTAGAGATTGTCACAATTGCATAAAAGGTTGACACAACCGAATGAGAGATTGTCACAACCGCATTAGAGATTATCACAACTGAATTAGAGGTTGTCAAAATTGAATTTAGAGGGTGGCAAAATCGAATTTAAAGGGTGTCACAATAGAATTAGAGGTTGTCACAATTAAATCTAGAGGGTGTCACAACCGATTTAGAAGTTGGCACAACCGAATATAGAGGTTGTCACAGCCGAATCTAGCGGTTGTTACAACTGAATTTTGAGAGTATTACAACCGACTTTTTCACAATATAATCACATTTTTTTCTATTAGTGCTAATTTTTGTATGTTTTATTGATAATTTAATTTCCTAAATTTTTATAAATAATTAATTAAGGAGGAATAAATCCACTTCAAATGGGTTAATCTTTAGGAGGAAAAATAAGTTTGCACGCCAATTCCGACAATTTTTGCAGCCCTATCCTTCAGGCTCACAGCACCAATTATGACGCGTTGAGTCCGAGAATGAAAAAGTTGCAAAAATTTTTTTTTAAATTCAATCCACCAAAGTGCCATGGCACTTTCATGATAAATTTGATTTCATAAATTTACCACAGTACTTCCACCAGAAATTTCAACCTTAACAACAAATGCTCCTAGTTTTAATTCGTAGTAGGAGGGATTCCAGTACGATGGCGTACATGTTAAAATTAAATAAAACAAGCTGGTGTGAGAAATCAATGAATTTATTGTTTTTCTTAAAAGAGTTTTGAATGGCATTATGTTAAATGAAAAAAAATTAAACAACTTTTTTTTAAATACTATTATGCTACAACCCAGTATGGTTTGTGTCTAGACTAACATATCGCACCCTATCTACAAAAGAGTCATAACTCAAAATATTCATATTTTCAATAGAACCAAAAAACTGATTTGGTTAATTAGAAATATGTATGAAAATACTCACTAATAGACGTATTCATAAAGGATTTTTTTGACGAAAGAGAAGAGTAAACGACGCCAGATTTTTACAGTGGATAGAAATGGTCCTTGGTTATTGTTTTTAAGCAAAAAATTTAAATTTAAAAATTTTGAGTTATGACTCTTTTGTATTTACGGTGCGATATGTTGGGATTTTGTTTTGTGTAATGTGAAGTTTTCTAGGTGGAGCGTGTAACCAATATTTAGTATATCTTGTAGTTTTGAACCCAATAAAATGTAGATTTAGAAAAGTGCATTTTCTTAAAAAAAAGTAAATTTCTCAAAAAAATCTACATATTCATATTCTTAAACAAAGTACCTTTTATTAAAGAAAATACCTTATCTTAAAGAAGTACCCTTGATTAAGAAAAGTAAATTTTCGTACAAAAGTTCCGTTTCTAAAAAAACGTATTGTTTTTTTTAAATAAGTACCTTTTCTTAAAACAGTATATTTTCTTACAACAAATTAGCTTTTCGTAAAAACTACATTTTCTTTACAGATTACCTTTTTTGTGAAACAAAATAACTTTTCTTGAGATAAGTACTTACTCTAAAAAATTTACCTATTCTTCAAAAATCGACCAATTCTGAAAAAATCACATTCCTTAAAAAAATCCAATGAGTGTTCGAACTCACGGGCGATGTGATAACACCTTCTTGTTACACGGTACCTGTTCGATTTCTGTGAACACATTAGTAAATGTTACATTTGAAAATAAAAAACAGCGTTCAATCATATGATGGCGTTATTTAAATAATATTAATACTTAAGATTATTTAACGCCCAGTGCAAGCACATGTGTCATTATTTTCTTGCTTAATACTTTTTGTTTTATTCCCACAAAAAATAAAGAGAATGCAAAGCAACAGACACATTCACATACAGACATTGTTATGTTCCTACATACTCTACACAAGTTCACACAATTTTCGTTGCTCTCTTGCTATCTCATATTTATATACGTACATATGTCATTATTCTCTTTGCTCTGAGAGTGCTCCGCACCCACACAATTCAATTATTCGCTGCCGCTACATCAGTGTGTTTTTTTGCCCTTATCATTTAATGGTATGAAAAATAGATGCTGGCCGATGCTGAGACCTACCCGATATGCACACCAAATTTCATACAAATCGATCCAGCCGTTTCGGAGGAGTTTAACCGCAAACAATGTGTGGTCGCAGTCGGACAATCTGTGTGATCGTAGTCTGACAATCTGTGTGATCGCAATCCGACGAACTGTGTGTGGATGTATTCACTTTGTGAATTTATGCCGTACCCGCGCCTATAGATGTTAATACTTCAAAAACCTTTTCTTCTACAAAATACCTGCTCTTAAAAAAATTAATTTTTCTTAATAAAAACAAAATTTTCTTCTACGAATACCTGCTCTCAAAAAAGACACATTTTCTTAAAAAAAATTCCTTTTCCTAACAGTACATTTTTTTACAAATAAAATAATACTTTTTCGGTTTTTTGAGATAAGTAGCCATTTTGAAAATAAGTACTTTTTCATAAAAAGATAACCTTTTCTTAAAAAATAGTACATGTTCCTAAAAAAAATCGTCTTTGTAAACAAAATTCGTACTCTAATGGCCTTTTCTTACAGAAAGTACTTCTTCTTAAAAATAGTAAATTTTCTTAAAAAAAACATTACGTTTTAATAAAAGAAGTACCTCTCTTTAAAAATGTACCTTTCCGGGAAAATATAATACATATTCTTAAAACAAAGACCTAAAAATATACTTTAAAAAAAACTACATTCTATATGTATAAAAAATTTTTCTTAAAAAAGTTTATCATTTTGCAAAAAGTATATTAAAGATCACTTTAAATTATCATATTTTTCAACGGGCGCCTTAGGAGTGTTGTAACTAACTAGTACATAATATATAGCGAAAGGAACCTCGTTCCAACCGGGTGTCCCCTGACACCTCATGTAATTTTTTTTACAAGAGACGAAATATTTTTTAAATAAGAAATTTAGCTTCTCGTTTTTAATAAAAAATAAAAAAAATATTTGAATTTTTGTCTTCTGCGGCCAAAAAATTACCCAACGTAAGTTTGGTTAATGCTGAAATGACAATGTCCCTTTGTTCCTTATCCATCCCTGGTTCAGTCTGTCGATTTAGGTCTTAAACCCAACACAATGACCGTACTGTATATAGATTAGATGATGATATACTGCCTTACATTTGACGTGTATATCAGTACATCTCCAGAGAAATTTGCCTGTACGTCAAGCTGATAAATATGACCATTATCAACAAAAAGCATTTCAGGGCAAAATCCACAATTGCAAAATTTTTACTTATCTGTCTTAGTTAACAACAAAAAATATATTTATTAACACCACGCCATTCACAATTCTACGTTCGTTTAAATTTTAAATATAATATAATATAACAGAATTCATGAGAAACTCGATTGCACACCCACAGAAAAATAACCAAATTTGCCGTAATCGAAGTCAGAGTTTGTCACATCCACATTAGATGCCATTACATCCGAATTAGAGGTTGTCACAATCTATTAGAGGTTGCTTCAACCGAATGTCAGTTGTGCTGAATAAATTCAGTCGTCACAACTTCAATTCGATTACGGCAACCTGAATTCGTTAGCAATAGTCGAATTTACGGTAGCTACAACCGTTTTTCAAACAATTAGTTCTGTGAGTGTATCGATCTTATTTTTCACAAGTACGGCAGTTGCAACCGAATTAACGCTAAATTTGGTGCTCCACCTGACTTAAAGCCAGATTCGTTACCGAATTGATGCCACATTCGACGGTTGTAACCGAAGTGATGTCACATTCGGTCGTTGCAACCGAAATGAAAGTTCAGTGAATATAACGAATATAATTGTAAATCCAGTTGTCACAACCGAATCAATTATGAAACCAGATTGTTTTAACCTAATTTCAGTTTTGGGACTTAAATTCAGTCGTGACAACCTCAATTCGGTTGTGACAAACGCAATTCGATGCCAACAGCCGAATTGACGGTTGCTCCAACTTATTTGAAAAAAAATTAGTTGCGAGTGCAGGGGAGCAGATTGGAAATCACTAAGGAAACTTGACCGCAGTTTATTAGGTACTATGCGGGCCCGCAGCCGGCCTCGCGTGTATGATCAGAATCGGGTTAAAAATGAATCGCCAATGCTGCGACTTCTCTCCCTCAATACAATTTTTTTAAATAAATCAAATTATAAAAATCTGTTGCTGTACTTACGCCAGGTTTATAAAAAATTCTTACAATCACATTTTTGTTATAATTTCACCTTTTTATCATTTACATTTTAGATGTTGGTTCAACGAATACTGAAACTTTGCCTGCTACTATGCATTGCGAACAGCTGTCAGGGCTATAATATATTATTTATGGGACCCTTTCCAGCACCCAGTCATTGGTTATGGTTGGAGCACTTTCAAAGAGATCTTCTAAGCAGAGGGCACCACATTACCACTGTGAACAACCATCCCGCGAAACAACCACATCCAAATTTAACAGAGATTATCATAGATCCGAAATTTGATATCCCTAAGCATTGTAAGTATTTACCGAAATCCTTTTGATGTTTTATTAAGATTGATAATTTTCCTTTAAGTCCCGATCGAGAATATTTTCGAAATGAATTTCATTAGCGAATTTCAAAATCTTCAATTATGGTGGAACGTGGGTTTATTGACCACTGAACATGCATTAAATGATCCAAAAGTCAAGTCGTTAATAACATCCAAGAATAAGAAGTTCGACGTACTAATATTGGAACAATTTTTCCACGAAAGCTTTTTAATGTTTGCCCACAAATTCAAGTGCCCAATAGTGACAATTGGCACCATGGGTTATGCTGACAATATGGATCATTCGATGGGTTTAATAACCCCGTGGTCGGTGATCCCGCACTTGGTGTTATCCCATACTGATCAAATGACTTTCGCCCAGAGACTTTACAACGTGTACTTGTCTACGTATGATGCGGTAATGAGAAGATGGTCATATTTGCCCAAAATGCAGGAGATGGCTGAAAGACATTTTGGAAAATACGTAGAAGGTGGGGAATAATATTTAAAGATTTGGGGTTGAAAATCGTAATTTCTTTTTGTTTAATAGGTCCCTTACCAAATGTCAGGGATTTGGAGAAGAACATCTCTTTAATGCTGATCAATAGTCATCGAAGTGTGGATTTACCTAGGCCCAGTATGCCGGGTCTAATAGATGTGGGTGGTGCTCATATACAACCAGCAAAACCTTTGCCTCAGGATCTCAAGGTAAGATCAGATATGTGAAAAAAATATAAAGGCAATAAATAAGATACCCAGGTTTTTATCTAATACGGTTTCATCTAATAGATAATGTAATATCTGGGTTGACCACGAACATTCATTGCTACAAACTCTATACATTATTGAGGTGCCATTATTGATCCCTATCTTATTTTCCAGGCCTTCATCGATAACGCTTCTCATGGTGTCGTATACTTCAGTATAGGATCCTACGTCAAGAGTACCGACATGCCTGCCGATCGTTTAGCCGTAATTTTAAAAGCTTTCAGCAAACTTAAACTGAACGTCGTATGGAAATATGAAAATGAATCAATTACGAATCTTCCTCCAAATGTAATGATTAGAAAATGGCTACCGCAAAATGACATCTTGGCTCATACCAATGTTAAACTTTTCATTACACACGGTGGCATATTTGGTACCCAGGAGGGCATATACTGGGCCAAACCCATGCTTTGCCTGCCTCTGTATGGCGATCAACATCGTAATTCCATTAAGTCGGTTAGAGCTGGTTATGCCCTATCTTTGGACTTTTCTAAAATGACCGCAGATGATTTGCAAAAAAATATTGAAATCCTAGTCACAGATGGTCAGTATAAGCGTAAGGCTTTAGAAATTTCACAAAAGTTTCGGGATAATCCCATACACCCGTTGGACGAGGCATCATATTGGATTGAGTATGTGATGAGATACCAGGGAGCTTCATTCTTAAAGTCATATGGTGCATTTATGCCATTGTATAAACATTTATTGCTTGATATTTTGGGATGTCTTGTAATAGCATTAATTGTGATTACTGTGATACTAAAGATGGTTGTGCGCAAACTGAAAGATCTAATGCCGAAGGCTCTCGGAGAGAACAACGCCCACAAAGTAGCCAATGGGAAGAAACAAAGGTAGACAAGATACGATATAATATAATTCAAAGTACATGTATTTAATTGTAAGTTAATAAAGTGATATTTCTTAAAAAATTCAGAAAACCAAAGCCAATCTTACTAATTTTGTTTCATTTACGATATAATTTAAGGTAAGCTTCAATTTTTATAGACACGCTGGAACGTCTGTCTTTTTAGGTTGTTTGGATGCAAATATAACGTGTTTGTAGTTTGTCGCAAATATTTTATACTTGTGTTCCCAAACACATTGTGTTTGCTATTCAATATTACATATTTGAGACACAATGATTATAAGGTTTTAATGTTCTTGTATGTTCTTATAAATTCTTGTGACCCAAATGTGACTATAATTGTTGAAAACTGCTGGAAACAGAACGTGATAGAAAGCCTCAATTCATGAACAGTGCTTGTAAACATGTACACGGTACCTGCAATATATTGCTGAATCCGTTTTCATTCAGCGTGTACAGGGTGTTTTTTGTGTTTCAAGCCCATGTTTTGTTTTTGAATAAATCTTATGCGGTAAAATAGTTTTTAATAATTCTTTATTGCATGAAAGGTTGGTTTATAACAATTATGTATGATAAAAGTTATGATAACACTATGTGTAATTTTTTAAGTCAGGCAAGTATAACCATGTAGCAAAAAATGTACCCAAAAGACCAAAAAAAAAAACAGACCCGTATCCCGCAGTTTTTGATTTTGGGGATTTGGGGCCACGGTGTCATTTTTGCAAAAAAGTGATCATTTTGACAGGCTCATATCTTGCAAATCTTGCAGGCTTGGAAGTTTGATGTACTCTCTGAGGGAAAGCTGCAGCTCTTGTCATAAAATTGTGAACATATAGGCGCCACGAAATAACCCCCAAACTCGAAAATGAAATAATCCCCAAAAATATCAGGAAAAACTAATTTGGGTATAATTTCCTAATTTTCGGGAGTTATTTCATTATTAATATGGGGATTATTTCATAATGAAATAACCCCCAAATGTAAAACACCCCAAATTTAGATCTTAGGATAGTTTCATTGTAGTTTTGGTTTTGGAGGTTACTTTATCTTATTTGGGGTTTATTTCATTTCCGCAAGAAATTACTCTTTTTACAATAATGAATTCCTCTATATTCTTTAATAATAATATTATAATAAATAATAACTATTTTGGGGTTTATTTCATTTACTTGGGACTTGCTTCATTGGGGGATATTTCTTTTCTATTTTGGGGCTTATTTCATTAGGCGGTAGTACCGATATCTTTTGGGGGTTCTTTCATTTATAATTTGGGGTTATTTTCATCTTGTTTGGGCTTTATTTTATTTTTAATTTTGGGGGTTATTTCATTGGATTTTGGGCGTTATTTCATTGGGGATTATTTCGTTTTCGAATTTGGAGGTAATTTTATTGGGGGTTATTGCGTGGCGCCGCGCATATAAAATCAAAAAACTTCATCTTCAAGGTCAAAATCGCAAAAACCGTTTGTTTACCTTTTTGCCTTGTTCAGGTCCATAGGTAGCAAACTATTGAAAATTCAAGAAAACAATCAACTACAAAAATGTACCTAATGTACCAGTAAACAACTTTCTAGAACATATGTACTTCCTAGGAATAATTCTTAACACCGGTTTGGTGGCGTTTAGGTAGCCGCAAAAGTGAAAAATTTCTCGAAAATTTTTTAATTTCATTTGGGTTTTCTTTACCTCAACATTAAGACTTGCAAATCTCACTCTCATAAGTTGTGGATCCAAATCGCCGTCTGAATCTGACTCTGATTCAGAACTTATGGCATCCACAGGCACGTTGCTTCCAGACTGCCTTCCATCATCAGCTTTTTCTTCTTCAAATACTTCATTAACATCATACAGGGTGATCTTGTGACTCCACCAACATATCTGCTGAAATGAATTAGAAAAGAAATCAAAAAAGGAATGCAAAACAATGCATCAATAACATTGATTTTACCTCTGCAAGCAATGCGTCGAGTTTTTTGCCTTTGTACCGTTTTCCATGAGCATTGTGGTTTGGGGAAACCGTTCTCCTTCTCATCGGATTCGGTAGGCAGTTATTTGATAAAATAGTCAAAATGAAAATAAAGAAAATCCAGCTTTAATATCATCGATGTTCCGATTTTTTCAAAATAATACAGCATCAAGCTATCGGGCATATTATTTTGTTCTTTAGAAGGCGGATGGGCCAAACATATGGGCCAAAGGCGGATGAAAAAACCAGGAGAAAAAAAATCCAGTTTCGACATATTGCATCTGATCCATCAAATATCCTGGCAGTAGGTAAAATGCGAAGACACGGTGGATTGGGTTTGCCTCCCGCCACCGTTCATAATGGCAGTGAAAATACAAGAACGAAAAAGAAACCATAAACGACCCCTATTTGTTGACGTTATAAGGACCACGATTTACGGATGTGCACCTGGAATATAAGAACTCTATATAGATCAGGTGCAAGTATCCAATTGGCAGATGACCTCGAAAGTTATAAGGCTGACATTACCGCAATCCAGGAAATGCGATTGACAGGACATGGCTGCACACGAAAAAGAAACTGCAACACGGACTACAATTGCCATGGAAAAAAACATGAATTTGGTTGCGGATTTGTAGTTGGCCAAAGACTGCGACATCTAGTCTCTAGGTTCAATCCTGTGAGTGAACGTATAGCCACAATCCGCATAAAAGTGAAATATTTTTATATTTCCCTAATTTGTGTACATGCACCGACTGAAGAGAAAGATGATGATGCCAAAGACATATTCTATGAGTTCCTAGAGGAAACGTATGACCGCTTCCCTGGCCATGACATTAAGATTGTTTCATCCAACTATTCATCCAACTATTTGCAATTTCAATCTACATGCTGACATTTCCGAAAACGGTTTGAGACTGATTGACTTTGCCACGGCAAAAAACATGGTCATTAGTGGTACAAGATTCCAGCATAAAGACATCCACAAGGCTACTTGGGTATCCCCTGATCAAAGAACGAAGAACCAAATTGATCACGTGGTAATTGATGGAAGGCACTCATCCAGTGTAATGGACGTACGAGTGATCAGAGGAGCTAACATCGATACTGATCACTACCTTGTAGCAGCAAAGGTTCGCACAAGATTAAGTAGAGCGAAAATGATACTAAACCAGACGCAGAGGAAGCTGGGCATAGGAAAGCTGCAATTACCAGAGGTAGCCAAAGCCTACTCAAGGAAGCTCTCGCAACTTTTGGCACAGAACCCACCCCCTCCCGATAACGATCCTGAAACGCAGTGGAAACCCATTTCCGACTCTATAAGAACTGCCGCAACAACCGTAGTTGGTTTTGAAAAACCGCTTTGCAACAAACCATGGTACAATGACGAGTGTCGCTTCAGTCAACTTCAACGCGAGCTGCGTCTGAGCGGTATAGGGGAAAAAGAAAGGAGGTAAAGCGTCTCTTTAGGCGTAAGAAACGGCAGTGGAGAATGCGTGAGAGTAAGAAAGTTGAGTCATACAGAAGGTAGAACGAAGCCCGAAAATTCTACCAAAAAGTGAAAAACGGAACTAATGGACATGGTTCAGGGCCCGCCTTCTGTAAAGACAAGGACGCAAATCTCATCGCAGATGTGCAGAGTATGTTGGGAATGTAAAGGGTTTTTCCATAAGAGCGCTACAAAAGAACTAATTATTTGAAAAGAGGTCGTAGCAACCGTAAATTCGGCTGTTACCACCGAATTGAGGTTGCCACAACCGAATTGAGGTTGCCACAAGCGGATTGAGGTTGTTACGACCGAATTTAGTCTCCACAACCGAAATTCGGTTGAAGCAACCTCGTTTCATAATTGATTCGGTTGTGACAACTGAATCTTCACATTATATTCGCTGTCAACTAAATTTTTTAAAATTTCGGTTGAAACAACCGAATTTCAAATTAATTCGGATGCAACAACCGAAATTGGTACCTAATTCGGTTGGGGTAACCGAATCTGGTCTTAACCAACCTCAATTCGGTTGTAGTAATAGAATTTGACATCAATTCGGTTGTAACTATCGAATTTGGTTCAATTCGGTCGCAATAACCGAATCTAGCCTTAATTCGGTTGCAACGACCGAATTTGGCGTCAATTCGGTTACTGTAACCGGATTTCTCATGAATTCTGTAGGTACAACAGAATTCATTTTCAATTCGGTTACCACAACATAATTCTATGTATTTAAAATCTGACGTTTAAAATTGTATAATCAAACTAGCTGACCCGACCCGGCAGACGTTGTCCTGCAAATTTTGTTCAAATACCGTTAGCAGGAGCAGAAATTATGGATTTTTAATTTGTGGTTTGTATGGGAGGTACCACGCCCTTTGTCCAATTGGACCGAATAGTAAGTCTAAACCACCCAGGGCGCCACCCAAACGCATACAAAAAAGTTTATTCAAATCGATCCAGAAGTTTAGGAGGAGTTCAATCACAAATACACGTGCAGTAGAATTATATATACAAAGATATTATTTTAAAAAGGTTAGTAAAATATATTTTGTATAAAACCGTCTTATTTTGCAGATGTTATTTAAGCAGATATCAACAGCAGATAGATATGCTGTAGTCTCGATACAAAACGGCTTTGGACCTAGAACAAACGATACAACACGTCAGAATTAGTGCGGTGTCCCATGACGGCCGGGACTTAAATAAATATTGGAAGAGGCATGTAAATTAAATGTATTTTTCTAATTATATAGGTTACCCCATACATATGACTTTATTTTCTCGCTTTTTAATTTATTTATAAAAATACAAGAAAATAAATCATCACTTAATAAAAAAACTTTAATAATTCATTTATGACAGTATCTAAATTCGGTTGTAACAACCTCTAATTCGGCTGGGACAACCTCTAATTTGGCTGTGACAACCTCTAATGAGGTTGAGTCAAACTCTAATGAGGTTGTGTCAACCTCAAATGAGGTTGTGTCTACCTCCAATTAGGTTGTGTCAACCTCTAATGATGTTGTGTCAACCTCTAATGAAGTTGTGTCAACCTCTGATGGGGTTGTGTCAACCTCTGATGAGGATGTGCCAACCTCTAATTCGGTTGTGACAACCTCTTACGGCTAATTCGGCTGTCTCAACCGAATTTTTCTGTGAGTGTACGTTCGATGCCATTATGTATGGAACTCAATTTCTTTTGCATGGCCATCACGGGCACGCTTGCAGAAGTCCAGACGCTGAACCCAATTTTCGACGGTTTTCAAGCATAAATCGGCCGATACTGCTGCAATTTCAAGTTCGACATTCGTACGTAGTTCATCAATCGTCGCTGGCTTGTTGGCATAGACCATAGACTTGACGTAGCCCCACAGGAAATAATCTAACGGCGTCAAATCGCACGACCGAGGCGGCCAATCAACTGGGCCATTTCGTGAGATAACACGTTCACCAAACTTGGTTTCCAATAAACTGATTCTGGCATTCGCTGTGTGGCTTGTGGCGCCGTCCTGTTGGAACCACATGTCCTCCAAGTCCATATTATCCAATTGGGGCCAAAAATATTCGGTTATCATTGAACGGTAGCGATTCGCATTCACAGTAATGTGCCGGTCTTGATCATCACGGAAGAAGTACGGCCCAATGACGCCGCCGGCCCAAAAACCGCACCTCTCATGGATTACGTGTGGATTGCTGTCTGACCAATGACGTCATGGATTACGTGTGGATTGCTGTCTGACCAATGACGCATATTTTGCTTATTGACGAAGCCATTCAGCCAGAAATAAGCCTCATCGCTGAAGATGATTTTCCGATGAAAATCCGAATCATTTTCAAGTTGTTGCTCAGCCTAATTCACGAACATACGACGCTTATGGTGGTCAAGAGGCCTCAGTTCTTGCATCAATTTGATCTTGTAAGGATGTAGGCCAACCTCTTTTCGCAAAATTGGCCACAACGACGTCACAGAGATGCTCAACGCTTGAGAGGCCACTGACTCCAAATTTAAAGTTGAGGCCACTGACTCCAAATTTCGGTAGTAAATTTTAATAATTTCGACTCGTTGTTGGCTTGTATATCTTTCCATGATAAAACGGCAAACCTTACTGGAAAGAAATGTCAAAAGAGCGGGGGAAAATATGGCGTCGTTGGCTGTCCCTATCGATTTGCTTTTGTAGCGTCTCTGTTGAAAAACCCTTTAGACTATTCTGAGAAAGGCTGCTGTCGACATGTATCAAACCATCAGCAGCAAAAGTCACATGCTGCTCGCGTATGCTGATAATATAAATATCCTTGGACGCACAGTTAGAGAAGTCACTGCGGTGTTTTCGAGAATTGAGAAGGAGTCAGGAAAAGTGGGTCTGGCGGTAAATGAGGACAAGACAGAATTAATGATTTCAACGAGCAGGGCCTTCACGCGATTAGACCAAAGCGTGAACGTTGATAACCGTTATAATTTCGAGGTGGTAGACGAATTTATATACCTCGGATCTGCCGTAAACAAAAACAACAACGTCAGCCTTGAAATCAAGCGGAGAATTGTGCTTGCGAATAGATATTATTTTGGGCTAAGCAAGCACTTTAGAGATAAAGCCCTCTCTCGAATAGCAAAAGTCCAACTATACCAGACTCTCATACAACCTGTCTTGCTTTATGGCGCAGAATCCTGGGTCTTATCGCAAGCAGACGAAACTTCTGTTGGAGTCTTCGAGAGAAAATTACTCCGAAAAATTTATGGCCCTATAGTGCACAAAGCCGAGTATCGGCGACGCATGAACCATGAGCTGTATGATCTATATCCCGACATTGACATAGTTAAGCGGATCAAAATAACGCGATTGCGCTGGCTAGGCCATGTCAGTAGAATGGATGAAGACGAACCAGCACGAAGGGTTTTCGAAACAGAACTCGAAGGGAGCCGAAAAACAGGAACACCAAGACTCCGCTGGAAGGATCAGGTTGACGAATCCCTGCGTACACTTGGTATTGCCAATTGGAGAGATAATGCAAAAGATCGAACTGGTTGGCGAAATATGTTATCTTCGTTTTGTAAGGTCTCTGACCCCTCGGGGTTGTTCGTGAACGGCTAAGTAACTAAGTAATACAGCATTTCTTTCACCCATTCTCTTGCTTCCGGTTCCGATCCCCTCCCAAGACTCTGGTGCATACACGCTGAAGGTAAATCCATGCCAGTGAGTGACTATCATCAAGCGATGATTCAAAGTTGCTCTTGAATAGCTTTCTAATGTCAGGGCCATTTAGTACGCCTGTTAAATGAAGACAAAAACTAAAGACAGAAAAGAAAACATTAACAAAGTGAAAATAGTACAATGAGGTGAACAAATCTTCGTTTTAAATTTACTACAATACCTTTTTTAATTTTGTCATCGCTACGCTTTTGGAAAACTCTTTTCAAATAGTCGAATGCGTTTGGAAAATTTACATCGCCCACTTGATGAGTTTTTTAACAATTCTCAATTTTATGTGGAGCAGTGGCAGCAAGATGTCTTGAGTATTGTCAATTAAAGGTGCATTCTTCACTTTATGTTGTTTCATTTGTTCCTCCTCACTTCCTCTTGGTCCCCACGAATTACATTGGTATTGATTCAGAGGTGAGGACGAATCCCAATTACAAAGAAAACAAAAGAATTTTAGAAAGCGCGGCCCTTATCGATGATTCCTTGCAAAATGTTTATGACCTTCAAATCACAGCAAATCTTCCATTTATTTTCGTAGAATTGGATTTTCTCCTTATATCTTTCAAGTTTTCGTAGCTTTCTTGCATGTTAATACCAGAGTTCGTATTTACCCCCCATGTGTAACCCATACACATCGTCGTGTGGAATGTGTAATGAATGATTACCCATTACCCACAGGGTATGGGGAAAATAATGGGTAGCTAGCCACGAAAATGAGGAATTACCCATCACGATTACCCATTACCCTCAGGGCAATGGGGAAAATAATGGGTAGCTACCCACTACAATGGGGAGTTACTCTTCATGATTACTCATTGCTCTCAGGGAAATGGGGAAAATAATGGGTAGCTACCCACGACGATGGGTAATGGGTTACCCAGGATAACCCATCCTCATTTTTGATCGAAAATATCAAAAAATTAGGAAAAATCTCTATATCTCGGAAACGGAGCGTCCAAACGAAAAAATAACCAATTCTCCAATTCGTATGGAAGAATTTTTTTTCGAAAAATCGCCAAAATGAGAAAATAGCTAAAATAAAAAAGAGGGTATAACTCGATAACGGTGTGTCCAATCGAAAAAATAATAAAAATTTTACCTGCAAAGAGGCTTTACCCAATGGGTGTCTCCAATGTGGCATCACTTTTTTTTTTTAAAAAAATCGCTAAAAATAAAATTTTTCAAACAAAAAATCGCTAAAACGCCCTCATGCTTATATCTCGGAAATGGAGCCTCCAAAATGGGGATGGGTTACCCTAAGTAACCCATTACCCATCGTCGTGGGTAGCTACCCATTATTTTCCCCCATTTCCCTGAGGCTGATGAGTAATCGTGATGAGTAATTCCCCATTGTCGTGAGTAGATACGCATTATTTTCCCAATTGCCCTGAGGGTAATGGGTAATCGTGATGGGTAATTCCTGATTTTCGTGGGTAGCTACCCATTATTTTCCCCATACCCTGTGGGTAATGGGTAACCGATCGCTACTCATTCCCCACGGCAATAATAATGGGTTACTCTGGGTAACCCAGGATCACTCATTACCCGCGAAATTAATACCCATTGCTAGCGGAATGGAAGGTTTTTGTTTCGACACATGGAACAACACTGCTTTCAAGCTTGAAACAGAACCATCAATAAATAATCTCCACTCACTAGCGATGTAGTTCATTCCCATTTTTACCACCAAAGCTTTTATATCGTTGCAGTAGCTAACGAATTGTCATCATTTAGATTGTAGAGCCTCTAAAATTCAGCTTTTCTTTGCTTTAGAAACGCTGTCAAAAATATGGAAAGTCGCTGCGATATTCCCAATATGGTTAAAATGAAATCCATTTCCATTTGTGTTATTAGTTGTGGTCCACCTCTTCCCAGTTGGGGCTCATAATCGGTATCAAATGGATCTTCATAGGTAACAACACTTGCTCTATTCATTCCTGTAAATTCTGTCCTACAATGTGGAGTTGGCGGCCTTGGTGATACAAAATTTTCAGGTGCAAACACTGGTAGTGTGGCTGTTACAGTAGCGTTATAAATTTTGTTCGGCTCAGCATGTCGATTTAGACGACATGTGTAAATTACGCATTCATAGCAAGCGGTTTCATCACGACCACCTGGGCGATTAATCCAGTTTACCGGCTTACAATACTTCATACTATGTTTGCCTCCACACAACCATGCCGTGACATTGTTATAACATTGGCGACACACTGTATTAACTAGGTGTATAATTTTCACCGGTCAAGTCTACTTACATTTTAGGTATAGGATGTGTTCACAAATTTTATGTTAAAATTTATCAGAAAGACATATAGGTCTTTTCTGTTCTTTTTGTGGAATAGGGTAAAAAACTCCCCTCAAACACGGGTGTACCGGTTTAAAATATACTACAAAACTATTCCCCATAAAATTCTACTATAAGTTTCTTAACACACCAGAGCTCAAAACTCAACTTGAATGCCACAAATAAGTCAAAACTTAATATCCATTTAAGGGTTAATTTTATACTTATTCCGAGTTGGCGCTAAAATACCCTACAAAACTGCATTTAAGGGGGTTGGTGTGTATTAAAAAAAGATTCTACATAAAATTTCACTATAAGTCAAAATAAAATTGAAGATGTAATATCTATAAATTAAAGGTCAGTATAAATTTGGGTATCTAAGAAAGAATTTATTTATTAGATTTTTCTTTGACCATTCTATGCCGTTATCAAACAATGTCCAGCATATGTCAGCTACAAGATAATGAGTACTCTTCCCTTTATAGCGTTCTTCAATAGGTGCTCATGTTTGATGAAATCGTTGTCCATGTTCATCGGACTCTGTTGCCAACTGATGCTTAAAATTGGTTGGTTTTCGTGGTTGCTAAGCTACTAGTTAGCATCAATTAGTGTCTTGAGACACCGTTTTGCATGCCACATCACTCCGGGCAGTCCAAAGTACCGCGTATATATCCAGCCTGTTAATCGGAGATAGCTATTAGATCCACTAGATCTATCTCGTGTATCTCAGTGAGGTTATGCAGGAAGGGACGGCCCATAGTATTCAGGCGCCTATTCAGCAGTGCCGGACTACTGCAGAGGAGATGCCCCACCGTCTCCTCCTCTTCTGCGTAATCGCAGGCACGACAGTAGTCATTATATGACAGCTTCAACCGTCTTGCGTGATTATTGATTGGCCAGTGCCCGGTCAGCATGCCGCACAGAGGGATTTTGCCGGCAAAAATACCCTTTTTCGAGTGTCAAATATCGAAAATGTAATGATGCAGTTTTGTAGAGAATTGTATAATTAAGAGAAATAAATCATTAGTTTTTTTCAACAAATTTTGTTTTTGTACAAAAAAAACGCGGCAAAGTCAGAAAAATGAAACTCTGCAGTTACCTGCCTCAGATTTTCATGCATTTCAATGGGCTGGAAACATAACTTCTTTTTGTAGTATCGATTTGGAATATGTATATTTGGAAAATATGGTATTTCTACATTAAGTTTTAAGAAAAAATAATTGAATAACAATAACAGATTAAAATATATTCATGCTTTTATGATGACACTCAAAACACTAAGTGTTTTTAGTTTTTCTTGGACTAAAAAAGGTGGTCGTTACACTAGGTCACAAATAACAAAATTTTCTCTGTTATTTGTTTCTAGAATACTTTTTCTCATTGATTTTGACCTACTAAACACGAAAATGAGTTTTAAAAATTTTTCTGTTGATTGGTTTTCGAGATACAAATTTTTGAACTTTTTTTTTTAAATTTTTGGAGGTACACTTACAATTTTGAGCATATCTTTCGTCTTCTTTGACGTATTTGATCCTACTACTACTCAAATTAAAGCAAATTAAGCCGTCTACAACTCATTCTCAGAACGCGATGCTAACAGCGATTTTGGTTTTTTACGTATAGCTGGCATTTTTCCAAAGAAAATAAGCACTTACTTAACAAAATCTGACAACAAATGGCGGACTTATAATTTTTTTGGTAAAACACCGAAATTCCGCTATTTCACGATATTTTGATTTTCATTATTTGCACAGCTAACCTACTAGGAGGGATCGAAAAAGCAAGTTTTTTATAATCCTTTTGGAATAGAACGGAACAGTTGCTCCTATACATAAGTTACTTCTGTTCAAAATTTCACCACCCTGGGTTAATGTCTTCTGTTCTGGCAAGGGACGTGAAATTTCAAAAATTTAGTGAAATCAGCAATTTTTTTTTGGAAATTTTTTTCAAATGTCACAGCACTTAGCAGTTTTGATAAAATTTTTAAATTAATATTAATAACACAAATATTTCATAATTGTAAAAAACCTATTTACAATACCGTAGGGACGTTTCGTCGATGTTTTTAAGAAAATGGTATAATGAAAATGCAGAACATAGAAACACAGGTGCATTTTACGATACGAATTTTGGCAAACCCACTTTACATGTACAAAATTGTTTGGAAAAAACGTTTACGTAATTTTTATGATTCTCAGAATTAAAAAAAAAAAGTAATACACAAATAGTTATTTAATTTTTATGATTGTGGTTGCAGAGTAATATACGCTTCTGAATGTGTGTGGACGCTCTTCGTGTTCCTTTATGACTGCTACTCCGTTCACAGTCAATTAAAGGGAATTACACTTTTTTATTGATGTGTGTTTTCCCGATGGCTACCTGTATCGGATTTTTTTACAGAAATTCCCCCCACATTTGTGAGTGGTCATTATTTGGAAACTTTTCCACAATTTGAAACGCACACTTGCTGAATCAGGTATATAGCGAGGTATAGTATTTATAGGTGTTCATTTATCGTTTTTTGTCATTCAACAAGTGTCTACGAACGCGAGTAGTACGAGTAAAAAGTGAAACAAATTGAATTTAAGTGCATATAATACCTACCCAACAAGTAAGACAATGAGTAAAAGACTACGTGTGTTCGAGTGTTTGAACAATCCAGACAATTTCTGCAATGTTTGTGGCGAGTTTATAAAGAATAATCACGCACACACGTTTACTCCAGCAGTGCAATTGCACTATTTGAATTATTTTGGTATTTCACCAAATATCACAGAATCATGGACACCTAAGTCGCTATGTGATCTTTGCTATATAATCCTAACCAACTGGGCAGCTGGCGGAAGGTAAGAATTTTTATTTAAACACATTAAGCAAAGCAAATATAGTAATTTATTTTAATTTTAGGCGCCATATGAAATTCGATACACCAATGATGTGGAAAAAGCCGCTATGCCATTCCACAGACTGTTATTTTTGCCTCACCACAAACAGTGGGGTAGGGAGATTTTTAAAATGGAACTACGCTCAAGAGTGATCGTTTGCACTTCCAGTACCACATTCGAATGATGTACCATATCCAGTGTGCCCTGGTGCATCTCTTCAAAAAGCAGAATCGTCAGATCAAGAGTCCGAGTCAAGTGCAAGCGAATTTGGGGCGTGCAGAAAGCGAAAATTACTGTCACAGGCCGAACTAAACGATTGGGTGCGCGATTTTGGTCTCACTAAGGAGAAATCCGAACTTTTTGCGTCTCGGATGGTACAGTGTGGATTTGCGGATTCAGAAGTGAAAGTAAAGAAGTGAAAGTGCAGCGAATACAAAAAACAAAGAAGAAGTCAGCTGTTTTTCCACATGGCATAAAATGTACAGTTATATCTTTGTTTCTTCTCATTTTTTATGGGCGTTGATTTGGTTAATTTCGTTAGTTTAGCTAACCTGGCACATCCATTTCTAATTGTGCCATACATTGAGTATGTAGTGCTCTAAATAAATTAAAAAATAATATACTAAGACTAATTTGTTTATTTTAAATTAAGTTCAAATGTATTTATTCGTTTGGGTTGGGTAGGTAAGCTGTGCAAATAATGAAAATCAAAATATCGTGAAATAGCGGAATTTCGGTGTTTTACCAAAAAAATTATAAGTCCGCCATTTGTTGTCAGATTTTGTTAATTAAGTGCTGATTTTCTTTGGAAAAATGCCAGCTATACGTAAAAAAACCAAAATCGCTGTTAGCATCGCGTTTTATATTTTATATTAATTTTTATATGAATTTTTCTGCCACATTTTTACTAAAAAAACGCAGTTTTTTAACCTTTTTAAGCCGCCAACATCAAAACTACTCACCCGATTTGAAAATTTTCTCAGAATGAGTTGTAGACGGCTCAATTTGCTTTAATTTGAGTAGTAGTAGGATCAAATACGTCAAAGAAGACGAAAGATATGCTCAAAATTGTAAGTGTACCTCCAAAAATTTAAAAAAAAAAGTTCAAAAATTTGTATCTCGAAAACCAATCAACAGAAAAATTTTTAAAACTCATTTTCGTGTTCAGTAGGTCAAAATCAATGAGAAAAACTATGCTAGAACCAAATAACAAAACGACTGTTGGCTAGTGTTATCGATCGTTGTGGTCTGGTTGCTAGAATGTGAAAGGTGGGAGTGTATTCTTTTGATTTCATAAATAAAATTCCCAAAATATTTTATACTGTTGAACGAAGTTATAAATTTTATAAAAAAAGTGTCACGAAATTTCATTACAAAAATGGATGAAAACACCATATACAATGGTGTATACTTTTAGGCAAATGTGTTTTAATGCTGTCGATAATAGAAACGTTAGTTAAAGTTTTTTACAGCTGTATATCATATCCCTAAAAGTATGCACTGAGAAATGCTGAAAAATGAATAAATTTCGATAATTTTATAGTACAAATTTTACTTTTATTTGGAATGATTGGTTAATAAAAAAAAAAACGGTAAACTATGGCCCCCTATTTTTTTGCAAATATTCAGCTAACATATTAGGCTTTAGTTATTTATATAGATGTAAGTGCTGATTTACATCTATCACAAACTACAAAGAATTATATCTGTGTTTTCGAAAATTTTGAAAAATGAAAATTTGTATATGGGCGTTGGGCGTGGCACTTAATTTTTTTCATATAATTGAGGACTCAAATGCAAGCACTGGCAGTAATTTTTATTGACATAGATATGAAAATGAGGAAAATACAACGATTTTTTATTTTACGATTTGAACAAAAACTTGTTTTTTTTCTAATTTAGCAATATGAGAGGTTGCTGCGAAATTTCAAAGCCCTAGCTCGATTCCTTCTAATTTTTGCCGCGGCTTGTATGAAGAAATCCCACTGTGCGCCGGTTAGCCTAGATATGTCTCCCCGATTATACCTAATCAGTGAGTTAGTCCGGTGAATGTTACATTCTGGCCATGTGTTTCTGAATATGCGGTACGTTTCCGTCCTATCCCATCTCGTCTTCGCTCGTTCAAGGTAATGCAGGAAAATACCACTTTTTACCAACCCTAGGGCGTTGCGACTGACGCCATGTGGAGTTCGGTGGAAGAAGATCCTGCCCTAGTTAGTTCGTCTGCCTTTTCGTTCCCTAGGAGACCTTTGTGGGCTGGTATCCAAGTAAGAACCACATTGCCCAGCCGGCCTAGCTCGACAAGTTTTTCCCTACATTCACTAAGGAGTTTAGATGCAGCGTTGTAAGATTTAAGTGATAGGAGAGCCGAATGGCTATCTACAAATATTCCAATGTGCTCTGTTCTTCGCTGTAGTATAAGTGCGGCGCAGGCTTCTTTGATGGCCAGTACCTCCGCTTGGAAAACACTGCACTTGTCTGGGAGTTCGAATGATAAATTGAGGCATGCCTCTTCCGAGAAGACACCCCGGTCGGTTTCGCATTCCATTTTGGATCCGTCCGTAAATACTTTGGTGTCAAAACCTATATGTGGTTCCCCTTTATCTTAAAATAATCCATATGAAAATTCAAAAAATTAATATTAGTTGGCATATGAACACCTAGTTCCCCAAAAGCACTTACGACGTATATTCCAGCAGTAGGGTAACGATTTTTGCCTAGAAAGTTGTAAAAAACTTCGTTAATGCTTCTCCGTGCGGCAAGTTGGTTTGGTGAGAGTATTTGTTCAAGTTCAACGTTTTGCACAAGTTTTCTAATGTCCGGGCCAGCAAAACCCCCTATTGTAATGAAAAGACACAATTTTTTAAATTTATTTTGTATGAAACCGATGACAAAAATTTAAGCTTAAAGCATTCATACCTTCTTTTGTCTATGCTTCGCTAAGTTTTGGAAACAATGTCTTCAGAAATATTAGTCGTTCTCCATGTGAATCCAAACATTTAACAAAGTTTTTAACCACATCAAGTTTTATATGCAATGGTGGTAAAATATTTTTTTCAGTTGGTACCATCGGTGAATGACGGTATTGTGCTCGCCGAATGTCCCCTCAAATCTTGGTTGCCATTGGTTTTTGAAATATTGGTTCCCCTTCTATCTGCTATCCCATTTGTATAAAAATAATCCCTATTTAACGTATCCAGATTGCATACCCGAGAGAAAGGTAACCACTTTTAGGTCACAACAGACCCGCTATTTGTGCTCTCCATAGTCGTATTTTACTGCATCCAAAATAAATTTTATCGAATCATAACTTTCCTTCATGCTAACTCCATACGCTATTGGAATAGGAATCTTGGAGTTATCGTAATAAAAGAGTACAGCTTTAAGACTTTCCTTGGATGAATCTATAAAGATTCGCCAGTCCACGGGGTTATAGTCGATATTCATTTCCGCCATTAAGCCTTGAATATCGTTGCAGCTAATATTTCTATTTTCTTGTTAGAAAGACTCAGCTTCCGTACCAATGCCTTTAAATGCTCTTGCGACATTAATATTGGGCTTGGAGCTGCTTCATTTCCTGAGTAACCATTGCCAATGGCATCTGTTCCAATGCATGGAACTAGTGACATCAAGATGTTGAGTAGGTCTTCCAGAATGTAGCTCAGGTGGTGGAAGTTCATCAGAATGTGGAACTGGGAACACTGCTGATGGTACTGATTTATACACAAAACAGTTTCACGGTAACCTACTCAAATGTAATATGTCAGTATTTTGACATGCGCAGCAAGTGGTGTTGTCATGTTCACCTGGTTCTAGCCAGCGAATGGGAACACCAAACTGCATTGATTTTTGTTGACCTACAGCGAAAATTAAAAAATATTACTATCGTGGTACAAACTAAAATGAAAAATTAAATTACTTTTGGACCAGAGCATTAAACCGTTGTAATATGTGCGACAGCAATGTTTGGGCGTCCACAGCTCATCAGGAAAAACGTCCACTTGAAAATAACTCTTATAGATATATACCTCTTCCATTTTGCTGTTGAAAAACGTAACTCTTTTTTCAGAATTCATGTAGTGCAATTCGAACAGGTAATTGAGTTAGTAGTTGGCTGGCTGATTTAGACTTTTGTTTTGATTTTGCTGCTTCAAAGCTTTTTGGTGCAGACCGAAGGATCTTATCAGCCAAAGTGCAGCTGACAAAGTATGGCGCGCCTAATTAGCGCAGTGCGAATAAATTACAACATTTTCTCCTATTTTTGAAACGAAGTTCCTTATCGCACGTTGCGGTATTTTTAAATTATGCAAAAATTAAACAACTTTTGTTTAAACACTATTATGGTACAACCCACTATTATCAACTATATTGTTTACTTTTGCTTTGGCTCGTGTCCAGACTAACGGCTTGGATCAGAGAGAAAGAAATTAACTATATGTCTCACATATGATGGGAAATTTCTTGTTTAATGGGAAGTTTTCTAGGTGAAGCCTGGAACCAATATTTAGTATATGTGACCTGGTCTACGAAAAGGGAGCTTACGTGCGAAAACTAGTTTTCTGTGAAAAAGCTGTTAAAAGTAAGCAACTCGTTTCGTCAGTTTCTCATTATCTCGTTAATTGTTCTCCGCGCCGGACGTCCAGTAAGTGTTGTTGTTGGTCCAGTAAGTGTTGTTGTTGGTCGGAATATTATTATAGTTCATCGTATAAGTTGCTAGTGTGGAACATTTAAAAAAGTAGCACTGAAGAAGTGACGTTTACTGTTTCTGTTGATTATCGTCTTCGCATTTCGCATGAAATGAAACATGAGTGTTGATGAGGAGTTCAGTGCCGTATACGGACAATATTTCCATGAAAAGGATGATGAAAACGATGATGAAAACTATGAAGAGAGCGATGATGATGAAGACGAAGTATGTGTATCTCAGGCAGAAGATGATACCGAACAAACTTTTGTTAACATGGACCTGTATGTTGTTGATGTAAAGGAGGAGGAGCTGGTAACAACATTTCTGTCAAAAGATTATTGTAATAATGAATGCCATACACTGATACCACGGGAAATGATCGAGAGTACGCGGAACAATTGTTTAGAGATGTCGAAAAATGAACTTGATTTAGTGATACTAAGTCACATCGAAGCTGGTATTATGAGTAACGAAAAGCTAGAAAGTGTATACGCAAAGCTTGCTGGGCGGAAGAAATATGGACAGAGACAGGATACAGAAGTTATGAGGCATAGAATTCAATTTACCTTGTACAGAGTACCTGTTTGTCGTTCGTTTTTCCTTTTTGTACATGCCTGTACGACGAAGCGTTACGAAAATTTAGTACGTCATTTTCACGCACAGGGTGTAACAGTGCGCCAACACGGACTGGCAAATAAACCGAGTACACATCCAAAGTCATTTAAACCGGCTGACATCGATAAAGCTGTTAAATTCATCGAGTCTATAGCCGATTTAATGGCTCTTCCACTGCCCGGACGACTCCCAAAATTTAAGGATTTTCGGATAATACATTTTTAGTACACTTCTAAGCAAGTTAGGATTTTCTGCTTTTCACCACGTGAAAAACCATCTCATCTTCCATCCGAATCAAAAAAAGTGAAAATTGATTTTTTGACACCTAAGCCCCCTTTCCGTAGACCAGGTCACATATATTGTAGCCTTGAACAAAAAAATAACTATTCATATCCTTAAACAAAGTACCTTCTCTTAAAAACAAAATAATAACTTTTCTTGAGATATGTTGCCCTTCCGAAAATTAGTAAATTTTCTTAAAGAAATAACCTTTTCCTAAAAAGAGTACCACTTCTTTCTTTTTATCACCTGACTGTAGCTTTGTTTCTAACAGAAATGAACAGAAAAGACCTATATAGTGAGATGGAAGAGGGTTAAAGTATTGCACAAAAATGTTTCTCATAAATTTTTACATAAAAGTCCTGACCACATCCTATACCTAACATGGTTTCCTATGCCGATAAGTCTGTGCAAAAGGGGGGAACATTTCATTCTCAATTAAAAAAAAATTCAGACGTAAACCTTCAAAACGCCGATACACGTATATTTTTTTACCCCGTCTACCAGAATCCGTTGTCAGAACCTTGCCATTTTTTTTTTGTGTCAAAGTCACCATGGGGTTTACAAATTTAATAACTTTTTCGTTTATATATTATTTTCCAGATTATAAAATATACAAAATGGAAATCTTTTTACACTAAGTATGGAAATAATGCCACTTGAATTAACCCTTTTTCAGCTTCGCAATTATAAGCTCGTTATAGAGCAATTTCTATAGCATCTTTCAAAATTTGTGGCTCGAATTTCTGCAACATGATGACCTTGAGTTCAAGGATTGTCTCGAGCCTGTTCATTTATACTTGCTCCTTCAAATAACTGCAACGAAAATTGTCGGGTACTGAAAAATCTGACGAACACGCTGGCCAATTAATTTCCGAATTTCTGGGAAAATTTTACATGTATTTTTTTTTTAGTTCATTTATTAACATTTTGCCGCTAATGTTGCCTCATGAACGTTTCTCATCGAAATGTTTTTGAAAGTTGATGCAATTTCCCCTTACACTGGTGAATAAGATGATATCAACTTCAAAAAATACAAAATCACTTTGATTTTACATCAACTAGTTTGTACAAACCACCAACTTCACTTTACACCATGGATAAGTTGATGTCAACTTGAAGTCGCTGCAACTGATCCACAGGTCTAAGGGCCCCTTTAGAGCAACTTACATTGTTTAACACATATTGCTCCGAAGTTGTATTCATTTTTGAAAATTTTGTCTATGCGAATTCTAAGCAAAAGAACCAATCCAAATCCATTGTTGATTTCAACTTCATGAATTATGGATTTACCTGTTAATGCTCACTGCAAATTCAAACACTGGCTTCTATCTTCTACAATTATTCTGAGAGCTCTATTACGCGATGCCATTTCGTGCGGCGATATTTTTCAGTTCTCTTTTAAAGTTTCTTCGTAATTCATCGAGCTATTACACGTTGAATTATCATAATATCTATGCTTGCATTTTTGACATACTTCTTTGTTATTGTCTTGTATTTGATTGAGTTAAGTATTTGGTGTACTTCGGTGTTATTGATTTGTAAACACTGTGAAATTTTTGGTATATTTTGTTTGTTATAAAAAAAAAATTAAACAAAAATGAGTGATAGCATGACCTCTATTAAATATCTATTCCACATTTTCTATTATTTTAATTTAATTAAATTGAATTTTATGTCCAAACACAAACCTAACAAAACGAATGTAATAACACACAAGTAACTAACAACACACACAACAATGAAATGTCAAAATCAAGAGAAAAACGGAAAATGCACAAAGAGAAATTGAAAAAAAATCCCTCGATACACAATACCATGGCACATCGTGCGATTTTTTCCTCATTCCTTACTTCTCTACACCTCTTGCCGGAGAACGAAAAGTGCCAGAACGAATTATAGCATCGTGTAATAGACCTCTAACTTGTTTAAATAAAAATTAATTCATGGAAATATATGTATGTACATCCGTAATCAAATACTAGTTGCAATCCCTAATGTATAGTGTTGCATACGTTTAGGCATTGTGTTTTAATGGCCAACTGTAATGTAGCTATTGTGAATGATCATTAAAGTACATATAATGTCAATCATAGATAATGGAAATAAGTAGATATCCCACAGGCGTTGCCAAGTACTGCCACTAGGTGCTGTATTGTCGTTTTGTAACTTTCATTGACGTTTCTCATAACATTCACTGACGTTTATTCAACAGAGTGGGACATTTTTATACCCTCCACTGTAAGTGATAGAGGGTATATATCAGTTTGTCATTCTGATTGTAACATATAGAAATAAGGCTTTGCGACTCCATAAAGTAAATATATTCTTGATCCTCATAACAACCGGAGTCGATATAGCCATGTCCGTCTGTCGAAAACATTCTCACGACTTCAATCGGCGATAACGCGGTTTGGTTTTTGGCCAGAATGTTCCACGTATTCCTGAGTAGTTTGGTATTGAAAATCAGCGAAATTGGTCCATTGGAAAAAATTTTATGATTGGAAACGTAAAAAAACTCATAAAATTTTCACATTAATTTTTGTAGTTTTATACTAAACTACTCCTTTTGCCGTGTGGTGAATTTCCATGTTGAAAATCTTTGTTGTACCTTATAATAGGTAAGTACTTTAGAATGTTTAGATTTACTTTCATGTGTTCAGACATTTGTATGAATTTTGTCACACCCCATCTAAGGTCGCTGTGGTCTGATGGGTAAAGGGTTGCGCGTTGGAGTCTGAGGGTTGTTGGTTCAACTCTCGTCCCAGCTTGATTTTTTTAACAGTTCTTCAAAAAATGCTTTTTTATTTTTAAGCTTATTTTTATTTTTTTTTTAAAAGTACATTTTCTTAAAAAAAAACAGCAGACAGATGTCTTCGGCCACGGACTGTCCCTGCAGGCTATTAAGTTTAACGTAGAATACGCCATCCGATAAGACAGAAAACATATACATATAACAATAAATGATAAATAACATAAGCAAATGAATTTATTTATTTGATAGTTACTTTTGATAATATACATAAGCTTATGGTAGGAAAAATAGGATAAATATGTTTTTTTATTTTAATTTACTAAACGTCAACTGTCAGCTGCTGTCAAAGAGCATCAAACAGCATTGTTATTTTGCTTATTTGGCAGCACTTTCATTTAACATAAAAATGTATGAATTAATTTTTTCATATATTTTTTTTAATTATATATCCATGTTAAATTCAAATTCACATTTAACATTTTGTTTCACTTAAATACATAAGTAAATATACGAAATTTCAATATTTCATCAATCAAAACAACAGCCGAAGGTTTGTGTCCACACTGAAACAGCAGCATAGTTTGTGTTCACGCTACAAACTCAAACACTCAACCAAACACCATACATATGTTTGAGTGTATGTGTTTAAACAATTTTCATTTGAGAAATTTAAATATTAGGAAGATATCAACCAATATGAAATGTATATCAAACGAAAGATAACATCTTCATTTACCTACAAAAAAATTTTTAAAAAAAGTTATCTCGCCGTTTCCTCATAATCAATGAAATAAAGATTACAACAATAACAATCTGACATGACTCCCTATACCGTAAGGTAAGACGTATTCTACGCCAAAAGGTTGAAAATCTTTGTTGTTCTTTATAATAGTTCTTTATAATAGGTAAGTACTTTAGAATGTTTAGATCTACTTTCATGTGTTCATACATTTCTATGAATTTTGTCACAGTTCATGTAAGGTCGTTGTGGCCTGATGGGGGGTATCAAAGATTCGGCACAGCCGAATTTAACACTTTTACTTGTTTTAATACAAAAATATAATCATTTTCCAGGTTGTGCTATTCAAACAACTAATTTAGTTTTTTTCATTTCGTTGTGTTCTCCACTTTAAAGTTAAAATTTTGTTATTTTGATTGCATCTTTTTGTTTACTGTTATTGTTGGTGTTCGTTTGTGTTGGATTTGAGAGCAACGGACTACAAAACAAAAACAAAATCCCTGTTGATGCTGCCTGCTATACCTATTGTTAGCACCTGTTCTAAATACATCTTGCAAGGTATGTTTTGTTTGGGATCAAACGTTGTAATTATTGCATCCAGCTCCATCTAGAAAATATCCCATTGAACTAGTAATTTCCCAAGGCATGTGCGATATCTAGTTAATTCCTTTATCTATGATGTCAATACAGCAATTTCTGTTTTCAGTTTAGCGATTATGTTAGTTTGAAATAATGTGAATTATACGAGTAAATTAATAACAGAGGATTTTAATATCGATAAAGAATTTCAACGCTTTTGTCCCATAAAGAGTTGCCGTGTTTATTAAAAACACTCTACTACAAAATATAACAAAAATTCACATACATTACGAGCTTGATTTGAGCATCCGTTATGAAATTAGACCAATTGCACAAACTGCAATTGTTGTATTGACTAACAATACGCTCCAAATTATTGCGTTTTGAACCGAAACTAAACATTTACTAAAGTTGTATTTTCCTTTAGGCTAAGAGATGTTCTCTGCGGTTAGTGAAAAACATGTAAATCCCGCGGGTGATATTCGACCTCACATTGGTAGGACGATCGTTTCGATGTTTGTGAAGCATCATCTTCAGCAGCTTCTAGCCCGTTAAGCTACTGCGGTGTGTATTCACACTAGTCCCTAACCGAAGACATTTATTGTGCAGAGTGATTGTTTGTCGCTACTTGCACATTGCTTTCCTACTTACACGCACTGATGCCGAAGTTTTGAATGTTCTATTTATAGAACACACTATTATAATTGTAGTTGTTCTGGTCTGGTCCTTCAAGTTCTGGTTCAAATTTAGTTGTCGTAGATCCTCGGTATTTTTAAAGTTGAAATTTCCTTTAGGCTAATAGATCATTTTATCTCCGGTTAGTGAAAAACATGTAAATGCCGCGGTGGGATTCGAACTCACATTCGCTGGACGATCGTTTCGTCTTCAGCAGCGTCTAGCCCCATTCTATATATTTAATTAAATTGTCAATTACATATCAACATTTTGAGAATTCTAATAAAGGGTGTCTCCGTAAGAATGAACTTTTTAATTTTAAAATAAAAACTCGTAGTTTTTTAGATAATTTTTTTTATTGCATTGTAAAGAAGACATGTTCCTATTAAGTATGGAATAAAATATCCGTCAAATGGGTCACACGGCTCTGATATCAGGCCATTACTATTTTCTTGAAAATTTCCATGACCTTTTCACAGAGATGTGGATGAATCTCACCAATGACGCGTTGGATCTCGGATTTTAGCACAGGAATTGTTTCTGGTTTATTTGAATAAATGCGAGATTTCACAAAAGCCAAAAGAAAGAAATCGAATGGCATTAAATCGCACGATATTGGTGTTCACTGGACATCAGAACTTCTTGAGATAATTCGTTCTGGAAGTCGTTGTTGCAATAAATCGGTTGTTTCATGCGCGGTTTGGCAGGTGGCTCAATCTTGCTGAAACCACACGTCGCTCATATCTATACCGTCCAGTTGAGGCCACAAGAACTGCATTATCATGTTCCTGTAACGAATGCCGTTCACAGTCACAGCAATTTCGGCATCATCTTCAAAAAACGTCACGGCCCCTGACCAAAATCCGAACCAAACAGTTTCTAGTTGTGGGTGCATTTTTTATCATGGATTGCATGAGGATTTTCCGAGCTACAAATTCGACTATTCTGTGTATTCGCGAAGCCATAAAAAATATTTTCCCTTAAATCCTAAGAAGGAATTGGAGAGAGCTTCTCACAACCCATTGAGCTTTCCAGTGTTACACTCACTGATTGGGAGCTACAGTTTGACACCGGTTCCGAACGGTATTTTGAGAAGCTCTTTAATGGCTAAATACTCAATACTGTCGCCGTCACTACACGAGACGACCGCTGCCCAAAGAAATTTAACGTGGTCAGAGGAGGGATCGAATCCAGGATCTCATGTACAAGAGGCGCGCACACTACCATTACACCACCGACGGCAACCATTCGCGAAGCCATTCAGATGTAAATGCCCGTCATCGGAGAGGATGCCGAATTGATGCCTTCGGGTTTCCGCCGACACTCTCGTTTACCGCAGGAGTATTTCAAGAGACCGACCGGTACGTTCACGCACAGGAGTCTTACTGTCCAGAACCGACCTAGTTTCTTAAAATTTTTTGATAACTCATCGAATTTTTGACAAATTAGATGCACTTTCTCGACTGAAAATTCTTTGAAGATTGCGAGCGGTCTCAGCATAACTTTCCAAATTTTTTTTCTTTCGCAAAGGGCTCCATTTTTAATAATCGGAATAAACATATCTGACAGCTGTCAAATATCAGAGTTGCTACTGCACAAAAAAAAATTGACACTAAATTTAAAAAGTGCAATCTTACTGAGTCACCATTTACTTACTTACTTATCCGGTCTCGGACAACCCCGGGGGTCAGGGACCTTACAAAACGAAGATAACATATTGCGCCAACCAGTTCGATCTTTTGCTTTATTTTTCCAGTTGGCAATACTAAGAGTACGCAGGGATTCGTCAACCTCATCCCTCCTTCGAGTTCGGTTTCGAAAACCCTTCATGCTGCTTCGCCTTCACCCATGGCCAAGCCACATTTTTTGGAGTATTTTCTCTCGTTTCGTCTGCTTGCGATAGGACCCCGGATTCTGCGCCATAAAGCAAGACAGATTGTATGGGAGTCTGGTACAGCTGGACTTTTGTTACTCGAGAGAGGGCTTTATCTCTCAAGTGCTTGTTTAGGCAAAAATAATATGTATTCGCAAGCACAATTCTCCGCTTGATTTCAATGCTGACATTGTTGGTTTTGTTTACGGCAGATCCGAGGTATATAAATTCGTCCACTACCTCGAAATTATAACGGCTATCAACGTTCACGTTTTGGTCTAATCACGTGGAGGCCCTGCTCGTTGAAACTATTAATTTTGTCTTGTCCTTATTTACTGTCAGACCCACTTTTGAAAAAACCGCAGTAACTTCTCTAATTGTGTGCCCAATGATATCGATTTTAAACATGTTGACTGCAGCTTTTCTCATAATAATCTCCAAGATGTTAAAGAGATCGCTTTGCCTGAGGCCTCGCTTAGTTTCAAAAGGTTCGTTAAGATCCTTACCAACCATCAGTGTGGATTTGGCGTTCGTCACGGTCATCCTCCAAAGGCGTATGTGTGTTGCAGGAATACCAAGCTTAGACATATCTTCGTAGGGTTTCTCCCGTATCGGACTATCGAAGACCGCCTTATATCGACAGATAGATGATAGGTGCCGATTTGTTTTTCGTGGGTCTTCTGCAGAATTTGGCGTAGCGTGAAAATCTGGTCAGTTGTCGATTTTCACAGGCCTAAAGCCGCACTGGTATGGTCCAATCAGGTAAGCGATAATCGGTTTTAGTCTTTCGCACATTGTACTTGATATAACCTTATATGCTATGGAAAAAAAGGCTTATTCCACGGTAGTTGACACAGAGACTCGGGTAACCTTTTTAAAACATGGGACATATTACACTGAGACTCCAATCACCGGGCGCATGCACTCATCTAACCAAATTTTGCTCATAAGCTGATGCATGCACCTTGTCTGCTCATGGACACCAGCCTTAAGTAGCTCAGTCGGTAATCCATCGCCTCCTGTGGCTTTGTTGTTCTTAAGCCGGGCAATAGCTGCTCTGCCCTCGTCTTGATTATGAAGGGGGCAATCGTCCCCTAGTCATTGTCATTGTCCATAGTCATTGGATATCTCAGTTACCAGTAGCCCAGAGAAATGATCTCTTCATGCATGCTGTGCACATCTGCGATGTAATTACAGAAGGCGGGCTCAGAACCATGCCCATTAGTTCCGTTTTTTACTTTTTGGTAGCATTTTCGGGCTTCGTTCTTCCTTCTGTATGTCTCCATTTTCTCATTCTCGCGCTTTCTCCACTGCCGTTTCTTACGCCTAATAAGACGGTTTACCTCCTTTCTTTTCTCTCTGTACCGCTCAATTGCAGCTCGTGTTGCAATTGACTGAAGCATTGCCATACATGCAGCGTTCTTTCATCATTTGTAATGCGGCACTCTTCATCGTACAATGGTTTGTTGCGAGGAAGTTTTTGAAAACCAAGTACGGCTATTGCGGCAATTTTCATAAAGTCGTAAATGGGTTTCCACTCGGCTTCCCACTGGGCTGCAGGCTCTGTGCCAAAAGTTGGAGAGCTTCCTTGAGTAGGCTATGGCTACTTCTGGTAATTGCAGCTTTCCGATGTCCAGATTTTTTCGCGTCTGGTTTCGTACGATTTTCGCTCTACTTAATCTTGTGCGAACCTTTGCTGCTACCAGGTAGTGATCAGAATCGATGTTAGCTCCTCTGATTACTCGTACGTCCATTACAGTGGATGAGTGACTTCCATGAATTACCACGTGATCAATTTGGTTCTTCGTTTTTTGATCAGGGGATACCCAAACCATGTCTTTATGCTGGAATCTTGTACCACTAATGACCATGTTTTTTGCCGCGGGAAAATCAATCAGTCTCATATCGTTGTAGGAACTATCAGCATGTAAACTGAAATTGCAAATAGTTGGGTGAAATACGTTCCCCCTGCCTACTTTGGCATTAAAATCACCTAGTACAATCTTAATGTCATGGCCAGGGCAGCGGACATACGTTTCCTCTAGGCGCTCATAGAATATGTCTGGGGCATCATCATCTTTCCCTTCTGCCGGGGAATGCACACAAATTAGGGAAATATAAAACTATTTCGCTTTTTTGCGGATTGTGGATATACGTTCACTCACAGGATTGAACCTAGAGACTATATGTCGCAGTCTTTTGAAAACTGCAAATCCGCAACCAAATTCATATTTTTGCTTATGGCAACTGTAGCGGTAATATAAGCAGCATAACTTTCGAGGACATCTCCCAATTGGATTCTTACACCAGATCTATATAAAGTTCTTACATTCCAAGTGCATATCCATAAATCGTGGTCCTTATAACGTTTGCGGGGGTCGTCAACAAATAGGGGTTGATTATGTTTTCTTTTTCGTTTTTGTATATTCACTGCCATTATGAACGGTGGCGGGAGGCACACCCAGTCCATCGGATTTTTGCATTTTACCTACTGCCAGGATGTTTGATTGCAGCCACACATTATGGATCAGACGTTGACCAGGATGCAGTATGTCGAACCTGGATTTTCTTCTTTGGGTTTCTATCCGCCGTTGGCCCATATGCTGGGGTCATACGCCTTCTAAGGACAAATTAATATGCCCGATAGTTTTATGAGCTTTAGTGACATCAGTCACCTATTAAACGTGGGACTTATCAGTGATCGCATAACCAATCTGGCTGCACATTTGTTTCGCCTTCACCCTCTAGATAGCTAACGTGGAAGTACTGAGCTGCTTGGACTGCCCAATGAAGGAATCATTTCTGGCCCCTCATTTTCCTAGATTTTAACCACTGGTATTTTCTAGGGCCCAGTGACGTCGGTATTATCTAGAGTGATATCTAATACCGGTTCTGGGTAGAATCATAAAATCTTTTAACAGAGCGAAAATTGGTTCGACAGGGATTAATTCACCTCTAGTTTTTAGTTTCGAGTTGTACGCCGGAATGGGGTGTCATATGGATTAAACTTCCTACTACGTTCCGTAGTATCAAAAGGGTCTTAATTGGACACAGTGTGTCAATAGCGGCAGCCATATCTATCTTAGATCCAGACTTTATTTGTTTCCAATTATATATTTTTATTTAATTGTTAGTTTAACATTTGTTTTAGAACTTCCATAACTAAAACATAATATCAGGTAATACATTATATTCACCAACGCTTTAATTGCAACCGAAGTTAATTGAATAAAGCGAAACGAGCTATAACGTCAAAATTACAGTCATCCATTAAAATAAACTGAATAGATTATGAAAGGGCAATAAAAATACAACTCCAACCTTACAAATAACTCATAGTGACAAATAAATTATATTTCAAGCAATACATGCAACAGACACATTTTTTTTAATGTATTTCAAACCAATTTAGATATATTTTTCTGGAAAACAATTCGATTTATTTTTGTGTCGGTTAGGGCTCACAATACATAATATAAATTTTCGTTTAAGATAACAGAACGATGAGAAAGTTTTAATTGAAATAGATTTCTTATTGCATGGACAAATTAGTAGGAAAATCTGGTGCTGTTGCGTCTGGAATAAAGTCTTCTTCAATTTCTCGGCGGCGTTCTCACAAACTCTCGCAATTGAGAAAATGAAGTTGCTACATTTTCATGAAATCGTAAAAGCAACTAACCAACTCACATATAGGTAGTTACTAAATAAAATTAAAGACAAACCATAGACTCATTATTAAACTCGACTTACCATTTCTCTCAGCAAATTTATGACACTTGGCCTGGTGTGATAGGAACGTTGGATGTTGAAAAGTATTGCTTCAATAATACCAGATAGAGGCAATTTTTCAAAACAACCAACAACATAAGAACAGCGGAATTTCGTTTTGTGTGTTAAAATTATTGTGTTAAATACAACACAAATGTATTCTAACAATAACAGTCAATAAAAAAAAACAGTTGTCCGAGGCCTTCGGCTATGTTTGAGTGTATGTGTTTAAACAATTTTCATTTGAGAAATTAAAATATTAGGAAGATATCAACCAATATGAAATGTATATCAAACGAAAGATAACATCTTCATTTACCTACAAAAAAAATGTTATAAAAAGTTATCTCGCCGTTTCCTCATAATCAATGAAATAAAGATTACAACAATAACAATCTGACATGACTCCCTATACCGCAAGGTAAGACGTATTCTACGTCAAAAAAGTGTAAAACATATTTAAATTTCACAGTTTTTCACCAAAACGACATGAAAATTTAAAGTCAGAAGTTCTTGTAATTTCACCTGGTGCATGTCCGCATCAAGAAGAGTGTGAAAAGAAACGTCAGATCAGCCAAATATTCTCTCTAGTATGATTTACTCTATTTTTCAAACCAGTTTAGATATATTTTTCTGGAAAACGGAAAACAATTTGGTTTATTTCTGTCTCCTTTAGTGCACACAATACATAATTTAAATCTTCGTTTAAGATAACAGAACGATGGGAAGTTTTAGTATAAATAGATTTTAGATCTGGTGGTGCTGCCTCTGGAGTAAAGTCTTCTTCAATTTCTCGGCGGCGCTCTCACAAACTCTCGCAATTGAGAAAATGAAGTTGCTACATTTTCATGAAATCGTAAAAGCAACTAACCAACTCACATATAGGTAGTTACAAAATAAAATTAAAGACAAACCATAGACTCATTATTAAACTCGACTTACCATTTCTGTCAGCAAATTTATGACACTTGGCCTGGTGTGATATGAACCTTGGATGTTGAAAAGTATTGCTTCAATAATACCAGATATAGATAATTTTTCAAAACAACCAACAACATAAGAACAGCGGTATTTCGTTTTGTGTGTTAAAATTATTGTGTTAAATACAACACAAATATATTCTAACAATAACAGTCAATAAAAAAGAGTAAAATAAATTTAAATTTCACAGTTTTTCACCAAACCGATATGAATGTTTAAAGTCAGAAGTTCTTGTGGTTCTACCTGGTGTATGCCACTTTACGTCAAACATCTCTCTATCACTCCCACAGCACCACGCATAGTGTGAAAGGAATCGTCAGATGAGTCAAATATTCTCTCTTGTTATAATAATTACTCTATGAAAAGAAACATTCAAAATGATTAATTGCGAGTACAACTACTTATATAATATTATTTTATTTTTCGTTTTCTATTCAACCTTTTGGAATAGCTGGATCTTAATATTTAAATAATTAGGCTCGAGGTCTGATTATTTAAAAGTTAAGGTACAATTATAATATTACGAGCATTTGTGCAAACCCAAAGTAATTCCAGCACCGGAATTCTTTAAGTATTTATCGATAAAAATCGGTAATTAAATTGACAAAATTCGGAAATTTTGAACTGAAATTTTATAAATGTTGACAATATAATTACCGATTTGATCGTTAACAAGCTACAGAATTTCAGTGCAGAAGAGAGTCCCAAATTTGCATCACATAGAGAAATAAACAATTGAAGTTGGCAGATGCTCTCTCTCACATTTCGTTTAGACGCTAGAGATATTTTCCGTCGTATGAAATGATTGATTTTAAAAAAAAATGCAACTAAACATTTCTTCAAAATGATGATTTTATTGATAAGGCCCAATCGGTGGCATGTCATAACGTCCATGGTCATAAGGTCCGTGAACCTTATGACACAAAAAAAGTGTCATAAGGTCCATGGACTTTATGACACATTACCGTGCGTCATAAAGTCTACAACCATTGTGGCATAAAGTCTATGGACATTATGACACTTCTGTTTATGTCATAAAGTCCACGATTTAAAAAAATACATAAATCCACTGAAATAGCAACCCTTATTTGCGGTCGAACAGAGAAGATCGTGGAGAAGAAGTGATTCAGCGGACTTGCGTTTTTAGTCAGTAGGTGATCTTCAAAAAGAGTGGAAGAATAAAATAACAAGTGTTGAAAAATTGTACCTGTGTCGAAAGCAAATCTTTTAAAATGGAAAATTTACAGAATAATTATGAATTTATGTCAGCATTTCGTAGAAATTCAATACTTCTCGTGCTAACTAACTCAAAACAAATATTTTAACAACAACATATTTATAAAGATGATGATTGCCATGTGACTGTAGCTTTGAAAAACGATGCTGTTTGTGAACAATTGAGTGACGGCTATCATCATGGTCTTGCTCCTCCAGAAGATTTGGTGAAGAAGTTTAAAATATTGGCCAAAGTAAAAAGTGGATCCAGTAATGAAACCTCATTAGAAAGGAAAGGTGTACGGGAAATATTTGACGAAAAATTTAGGAAACACCGAGTACTTGCCGACATGGTGTCCTTTCCCAAAATGATAAGACAATTGCATAGGATTCGTAATAGCAGGATGCCTAAAAATCCCAACACAGCCGAAGATATAAAATTGATTTTCGAGGATTCTGAGTTTTGTGCAGAATATGAAAATTCTAACCTTATTGACAAACTATTTTACAGGGAAACAGTCATTGAAGAGGGATTTTCTTATAGCGATTTCATATCTCCCTCAATAGCGGCTATAATAAAAAAACGGTGCACAGTCAGTATTTGATAGACGGCACATTCAAAACTGTACCAAGCTGCGGTCAAAAACAATTGCTGGTAATCCACGTAAGTTGACTTAAGTCTTTATAAGGTTACATGCACATGCAATTTTCGTTTTCTTTGCAGACATTTCCTTTTATTTATGTATTAATGACAAAGAAGACAAGAGAAGCGTAAGGAAAGCCTTGGAAATTGTTTTCCCCACTGTGGCCTTAAAAGGTTGCTGGTTTCATTATTGTCAGGCATTGCGACGCAAGACTCAAAACATACGGAGGTTCGGAAGTTTTATTAAGAGCAACGAAAACTCGCAAGTTTGTGAGCCTGCCGTTGATAAGTCTGAAACACATAGAGGAAATGTTCTTGAATTTTAAGAACGATTTGGGAGATTTCTCTCGTGATCAACAGGAATACCTTAACGTTTTCGTAATATACTCTTCTAATTCCATGAGAAGAATTATTAAAAGCAATCGTTTATAATCTAAACCTGTAGTCTATAATCAGCGTCGATTTTTTTATTATACATTCCCTCCCTCTTTTATACATTCTCTTCACCCATTTCCTCATCTTGTATTTCACATCACATTTTTGAATGAAATGAAGTTAAAGTAAAGGTAATAAACAAAAATCTGCTGCTGATTATAGACTACTTATCATTTTCTGTGGACTTTGTAACGCAAATATTCCTTACTTTGTTATAGATTACACCTTCCGGATTTTCGGTATATCTTGACCCAATTTAGAACCACGAGTGCTTTATAAGGTTTTAACTCCAAATTGTCAAGAAGACTGGAAAATCACGGAGTTTCTTTAAGTTTCTCCCAGTTATCCGCGATGAAGACTTTGCTTACTCAGTTTCGCTAGCTCAAACATCTGCTGGGGTCTTGAACGTGTTACCCAAAAAAAGTAAACCGCATGGCGTAAAGGACAATAAAATTCATCAGCTAAGCCAACGGCTTAGTAAAAGGGATATTTCCCTGACTGATTTCTTTAATTATATCATTACCAGTGACCATGGACGTTATCACATACCACCGGCATTTAGGAATAAAACACAACATCGTTCAAATGGTTTCCCCAACTTGCTTTACTGTACCCCATTTGATCTTCGCAATTTGCCAGTACATTTTCGATTGATTGGGCCTCTATCTCGTGAACGACAGCGACAATTTCGTGTTTTAGGGCGTCAATGGACCCGGGATTGTTTGCGTAACACTTCTCTTTCACGGTGTCCCAGAGATAATAGTCTAACACGTTCAAATCGTAGCTGCAAGGCGGCCAATGGACTTCCGAGTTTCAGCTGATTATGCGGTTTTCAAACACAGTGCACAAAAGAACGATTGTTAGGTTGGCTTTTCAACTTTTGGAAACAAATAATCACTGAACATGGCACGGTAACGCTGGATATTGACGGCGACTCCTCGAAGAAAAATGGGACTATGATGATGTCATTCTAAAAACCGCAACAAACAGTCACTCGTTGTGGATGCATCGGTTTCTCCTCGACGTGGTGTGCATTTTCCGACTCCCAGATACGACAATTTTGTTTGTTAACATAGCCCTCGGAGTGAAAATTAACTTTATCGGAAAATATAATCCTCTGCCAATCAATCTTCAACCCTTTCAGCGAGTGAAAACACACCGGATTGTCACGAGGCTTCAGTTCTTGGACCAATTTTATGTTGGTAGCTGTTCGACCACATTTTCAGCTACAGCGGCAGTGTTTTCCGCTGAACGGACTAAACGACCATGTACACGAGTTCTTTTGTCCAATAAGCATGCGGACTGATGAACTCGCTTCACAAATTGATTCACAAACTGCATTGAAGACTCAGAAATGTGGAAGAAAGTTTTTAATATTTCGTAATTTTCTTCAAGAATAAAGCGAACCATTTCATAAATTTCTGACCTCTAAGTCCTTCTCTGACACATTTATTAGTCAAATTCGCCATCTACTTCGAAATAACGGGGGGTTCAAATTAAAAATTTTACATGCACCAGCCTTTAGTTGAAGACTCCAGTTTTGAACAAAGTTCTAGAATTCTCATAGAAAATGTTTTGACTCAAATAATATATTTAAAATTTTAACCAAATACATTTCTGTTGAAGGGCAACCGCCGTCATTGCAATTGTCGAGACAGGTTCAACTGAAACAAAACTGAACAAAACTGTAATTCAATAATATTTTTCAATAACACACGTAGTTATCAAGATGTGTGGGGTTGATATTTAAAAAAAAGGTATGTCTTTATATACTGGAGATCTGGAGAACTGAAAACTGTATGCCGAAGCCGGTATTTGGGTTACCCCAGAAGGGAAAAACAGAAACAGAAATCTGCCGAAGACTCGTATCCGGCGTAGTTCATCGTGCCTGAAGGCTGGTCAACCATGTATCTTTTAGATTTAAGCCATCTGGTGCTTAATGGGCTATTAGTTTAAACATGGCTCTTAACGAAGTATACGGTTGTACCCTCAGACATCCCGACAACAAAGCGACATATCGATGTCTTTCATCTTATTTTCTCGGCATATTTTAAGTTATAAAAAAAAATTATTTTGGTCAAAGGAAATGGTAAAAATACTAACACCTTATATATATCGATAATTGAGGGAGTTATCGATAACATTTTTTGTTAATTGTACTACTGATTTGAAGCATACATACGGCAAATTATTAATTATATGAAAATTATAATTTGTAGTGTAATTTGAATTACCTCTACAAATGCAAATTCAAAAAAACTTTAAATTAGCAATTGTATTTATTTTCGAAGCATTTCCTTCATATTGGCGGATTTGGTTTTCAAAAATTTTATACAGGACAGGTTTATGAATTTGAAAGTACGAGTACTACGAGGCAACACCAATCGAAGCCACAAACCTCTACATATAAAATATCGGGGTTTTCAATAAGAGAGCGCTACAAAAGTTTTTTTAAATAAAACAAACCCGGGTTTAGATACCAATGAAATTCTTTATTCCTGTGAAAGTACGTTCGATGCCATTATGTATGGAACTCCATTTCTTTTGCATGGCCACCACGGGCACGCTTGCAGAAGTCCAGACGCTGAACCCAATTTTCAACGGTTTTCAAGCATAAATCGGCCGATACTGCTGCAATTTCAGGTTCGATATTCGTACGAAGTTCATCAATCGTCGCTGGCTTGTTGGCATAGACCATAGACTCGACGCAGCCCCACGGGAAATAATCTAACGGCGTCAAATCGCACGACCGAGGCGGCCAATCGACTGGGCCATTTCGTGAGATAATACGTTCACCAAACTTGGTTTCCCATAAATTGATAGTGGCATTCGCTGTGTGACTTGCGACCCCGTCCTGTTGGAACCACATGTCCTCCAAGTCCATATTATCCAATTGGGGCCAAAACTATTCGGTTATCATTGAACGGTAGCGATTCGCATTCACAGTAATGTGCCAGTCTTGATCATCACGGAAGAAGTACGGCCCAATGACGCCGCCGGCCCATAAACCGCACCAAACCGTAATTTTTTCGGGATGCATTAATGAGTCATGGATTACGTGTGGATTGCTGTCTGACCAATAATGCATATTTTGCTTATTGACGAAGCCATTCAGCCAGAAATGAGCCTCATACTTAGTATATGTTGTAGTTTTGACCCCACTAAATTTAAATAAATAAATTTAAATGTAGAAAGCCAAAGCGAAAGAAGTTAAAAAAAACATTTTCTTAAAACAAGTAAAAAGTAAATTTTGTCAAAGAAATACTATACATATTCTTAAACAAAGTACCTGTTCTGAAAAAAAAAACTGATATTAAAGAAGTACATTTGCATAAAAAAAATAAATTTTCTTACAAAAAGTATATTTTCTTAAAAAATTTTTTAAATAAGTACCTTTTCGTAAAAATGTAAATTTTCTTACAACAAATTGTCCTTTCTTAAGAAACTAAATTTTCTTTAAAGAGTACTTATTTTTGGGAAACAAAATAACTTTTCTTGATATAAGTACCTACACTGAAAAAATAATTTTAATGAATAGCGTTCATTAACCTATATTCCTTGCACCAATGAACAAATACAATGGCTCAATGAATGTGTTCATTAATAATTAATGTAAAGTCAATTGTTAATATGAATGAAACATTAAAACCATTCATTAAATTTTTTCCTTAAAAATTCAATGAATTTCGTCATTGATTCAATGAATGTCTTCATTGATTTCATTGTCTTCACATAGATTTTAATGAACAATATTCATTGTTCCAATGTACAACTACAATAGCTCAATTAATAGTTCAATGTAGTCTGATGTAAGGTTCATTATACGTATGAATGAAACATTAAAATTATAAATTTTATTCTTTCTAAAAAATCGAATGAATGTTTTCATTAATTCAATGTATCCGCACATTGAATTCAATGATCCCGTCCATTAAATCAACGTGTAATGGAAATAAAAATATGCTAAATTGTTGTCACACAAAGCAAAAACCGTATATGTTCCAATGAATAGTTCATTGAAGTCTAATGTAAGGTTCATTGGACGTATGAATGAAACATTAAAATTATAAATTATATTCTTTTGTCCAGAAAAATCGAATGAATGATTTCATTAATTCAATGTATCCGAACATTGAAGTCAATGATCCCGTCCATTAAATCAATATGTAATGGAAATAAATATATGCATGATTGTTGTCACGCAAAGCAATATTTGAAAAATACAGTTATTTGGGAGTGAGCGTGTGTGTGTTTGTTTTTGTATTTCGGAGTTTGTTTTTGTATACCGGCTGCAGTTTCGTTTTTTTATGAATGTTATTTGAGTAATCAATGTACGAGTTCTTATATTCAATGTATTTGGTAACACTTTTAATGTACTCGTTCATTGATTTACAACGGTAACAAACCACAAGAAAACAAACACTAAAAAATCATTTGTTTTAGTTTAAAGTCGGAGTTCAAAGCGTGCAGTTGTATTTTTTAGAAGTAAAGTATTGGTGTCAATAATTTGTGGTAAAGAATTATAAACTTGTTGAGAAAACATTATGCATTGTTTTGAGTGCAAAAAAAAGTTTAACGATTTAAATATTTTAATGAACCATTTAAAGAAAAAACATTTTTTTAAAGACAAATAGCACATATCGGTGTTATGATCGGGAGTGTTCATTATTGTTTGTAAATGTGTGTAGCTACAAAAGACATTTAATTCGTGTACATGGTGCTTCTTACGAAAAACCTTCAAAAACATGTGAAAATTTCCAAATACAAAATATTTTTAAAAATTGTGAAGTTATAAGTAGTGAAAGCAGTGTAAATGTAACAAATAATCTACTTGTAAATATAAAGCCATCTACATATGAAAAAAGAGAATTTAGTGCAGAATTAGAATTAAAAAAATTAAAAGAAAATTCACTTAAATTTAGTCTTGCTTTACACGCTAATGACAGCTTTTCGAGGAATGACGTTTATCAAATTCAAAAATATGTTTGTAATTTAATAATTAACCCGCTTATAAATATTTTTGATAGCTTCATATTTCTGCGCTTTTTAAAAACCATAAAATAGGAGAAATGGTTCTTTTTGAACACAATTTAGACGAATGGAAAAAGACGCTCTCAACAAGCCACTCAACATCGAACTCCTCATCACAAACTTCATCATCACAATCTCCGAACATAGGAAGTCCTACCGAATCAAGAGACACGCATGAAACTCTGTCCGATATACTGAACGAAGTCTCTTCGGCAACAGTTTTGACTGATTTTTACAACGAGCATTCCAGATTTACAGAAAATCATCGCAATATGTTAATTAAAATAATTTGTAATTACTTTGATGAAAATCAATTGCAAATGTCCCTTCACACAAGCTACAGACTTGAACAGGAAATATTAGACCGCTTTCCTACAGAAAAGGCAGAGTATTATCGTACTGGTAAACGCGGAAAAATTTATGTCAAAAGTTGCAATATAAAAGCCAACCTTAAATCATTAAAACGATCTTCAAGCGGCGATATATTCAAAACTTTAATGTCAAATGAAGTAACCACCAAAGCCTTCAGTGAGTATTATAACATGAGAACTGGTTTGTTTTAAATCATTAATATTATATTTCTCTTTGTTTCAAAGGTCCTGAAAGGAATTCAGAAGAATACGTGAGAAGCTTGAGATTCGACAACTTGTCTGTTGATGAATTTGATAGTTGTTGGCAAGCATGTAGTCAGTTTAGGCTGAATGATATAAATCAGTCCTCTTCCTTGACGGAGGTACTACAAAAGTGGCCTGAATATTCAAAACCAAGCGGTTATAGATACGTAAGTATGAATAATTATGTTTGTATATACATAAGTGCGTAATTGAATTGTTTATTTTAATTTATATAGATTGACAAAGATTTCGGGATTATTTTTGACAACCGTGTGGGAGTTCTTGCCGACTGGCTAGAGCAATTGAAAAAAATAAGAAATTTTCTTCTTGAAGATAACCACATCAAAGATAAGGGATTGCGATCAATGCTGACAGACGTGAATATTGCTGAGACAGATAATGGTAAGTTCCGCTAGTTACACATTTTATGACCTATATGATTTTCGAGTCTTTATATACATATCATATCAAATCTACCTAAAAAATAGATCAAACATTTTAAATATATGTATGAATATCTAACATTTTTGTTTAATTTAATATTGCTGCCGTCCAAATTTTGTGGTGCCTGCATGGATATCTTATTCCATTAAAGAAGTTGGTTAAAAAGGACAACAACAACAAAAATATTTGCATAAAATACACTATTAAAAGCTCTCAAGAAGCTTTTCTTTTTGTTGGAAGGAACACTCAAGAAATCGAAGAGCACATTAGTTTCCTTCGGAGTAAATCTGAATGTATTCAACCATTTGTACTTGCCATCGGTGATAAGGATTTGAAGTCTCTTAAACAATATTTTTTATATTTAGATGGTATCAAATTTGAATTTAAAACTTTTTTACGAGCGCTTGATATTTGTTTCAAAAGCTTTCATTTATTTAATTTAAAATACCCCCTTGAATGTAATCACTTTTGGTCATTTATAGAAGAATATTTTTACAACATAAAAATATCTAAAAACAAATCATCAAAAGTAAGCATATTGCTAGACAAACTAAAGGCAACGAATGATTAATTATTTTTATTATATTATACTATTAAATTTATTTGTATGTATTTTTTAAATATTTTTTTTTACAATTCTATTTGAATACGTGTTCAAAAATGAACTTATTGTATTTAATTGCATTATTTAAAACACGGAAAAATAAACTGGGTTGTTTACATAAAAACCCATTAAAATTATTGTTTAGATTTATTGAAAAATAGTAGTATTGGGCCGATGTATACAGTTATTCAGATGTATGTGTTCATTGTATCAATGTACACGTTCATTGGGCTAATATATCCGTCACTGGGCATACGGTATACGTTCATTGAGGCAATGTATACGTTCATTGGTTAAATGTAGATATTAATTGAGGTAATGTATACGTTAATTGGGACAAAGATAACGTTCCTTGGGTCAATGTATACGTGCATAGGGGGAAAGTATATGTTCATTGGGACAATGTATGCGTTCATTGGATAAATGTAGATATTAATTGGTTTAATGCATACGTTCATTGGGACAATGTATACGTGCAATGGGGCAATATATATGTTCATTGGGACAATGTATGCATTCATTGGGTCATAAATAATGATAATCGGTTCAATGTAGAAGTGCATTGGGGCAGTGTATATGTTCATTGCGATAATGTATACGTTCATTGAGACATAATTAATGATAATCACGCTAATGTTGATATACATTGGGGCAATGTATATGTTCATTAGGACAATGTATACGTTCATTAAGCCATAAATAATGATAATCAGTTCAATGCATAAGGCCATTAGGCCAATGTACATGTTCATTGACCCAGTGTATGCATTCATTGGGGCAATGTGTAAGTTTATTGCGCTGATGTATAAGTTCATTGCACATGTTCATTGAGGCAATGTATGCTTTCATTTGCTCAATGAACGAGTACATTAGAATAAACAGTCAATGAATAGGTATACATTGATCTAATGAACCCCTTCATTAGTAGAAAATTAATGTAAAAATGCATTGTCATAATGTACATTTTCATTAATACTATGTACCTTTTTTGTTCAGTGTACTCTTAAAAATGTACCTATTCTTGGTAAAAGGACCAATTATAACAAAAATTAACATTTCTTAAAAAAAAATCTTTTATTCAAAAAATACTTTCTTTTAAAAAAATAGCTGTTATTACAAAAATTCCTTTTCTTAAAAGTACCTTTGCTTATAAATAAAATAAAACACTTTCTTTACTTTTCTTGAGATAAGTAGCCTTTCTGAAAATAAGTAAATTTTCTTAAAAAATATCCTTTTCCTAAAATGAGTACCACTTTTTTAAAAAGTACCTGTGCTTAAACAAAGTATTTCTTTGTAAAAAAAATTTATACTCTTATGGCTTTTTCTAACAGAAAGCACTTCTTCTTAAAAATACAAAATTTTCTTTAAAAAAATTAGCTTTTGATAAAAGAAGTAACTCTCTTTTAAAAAGGACCTTATCGGGAAAATATAATACATATTCCTAAAAATATACATTATAAAAAAATACATTCCATAAAAAACAAAAAGTTAAATTAAAAAATTACAGCAGACAGTTGTCCGAGGCCTTCGGCCACGGACTGTCCCTGCAGGCTGTGTCAGAGACACGGCCATTAAGTTTAACGTAGAATACGCCATCCGATAAGACAGAAAACGTATATAACAATAAATTCATTTGCTTATATTGTTTATCATTTATTGTTATATATGTTTTCTGTCTTATCGGATGGCGTATTCTACGTTAAACTTAATGGCCGTGTCTCTGACACAGCCTGGAGGGACAGTCCGTGGCCGAAGGCCTCGGACAACTGTCTGCTGTAATTTTTATATTTACCAACGGCATTTGATTCAAGTCCGTTTAAAAAAAAATATAATGTTCAGTTTTTTTAAACTTAATTTAATTTATGTATTTTAATTAATATTTTTATTGAAATAAGTTCTGCGAATGTTGAGAGGGCCGCCTTAATATTAAAAAAGGTTTACCTTATCGAGTCTTCGCATTAGCATTCGAGCGTTGTGTGAAAGCTTTACGCTTTACAATTCAAAATTAATGTTACAACAGCTTTATTGAAGCTTTCGCAAACAAGCTTTATTACGTTAGCTTACAGTTTGTTTCACTTTTTACTTGATACATGTTGCCAAGCAACATTAGCTTGCTGTTCGTTTCACTTTTTACTAGATACATGTTCCTAAGCAATGTTGAGCAACCAAAAACACTCAACCAAACACCACACATATGTTTGAGTGTATGTGTTTAAACAATTTTCATTTGAGAAATTAAAATACTAGAAATATATCAACCAATGTGAAATGTATATCAAACGAAAGATAAGATCTTCATTTACCTACAAAAAAAATTTTGAAAAAATTCATCTAGCCGTTTCCTCAAATTCAATGAAATAAAGATTACAACAATAAAAACCTGACATGACTCCTCATACCGTAAGGTAAGACGTATTCTACGTCAAAAAAGTTTATAATTTTAAAGTACAAAAAGTATTTTATGATGCATTATTGCATTTAAATTCTCGTATTTTTCAACGGGCGCCTTAGACGTGATGGATCTCATAATATATAGCGAAAGGAACTTCATTCCAACCGGAAGTCCCCTGACACCTCATGTATATTTATTTCACAGAAGCTTTTGCCAAAATATTGATGAGTTCCAAAATTTATTAAGATCGATTGTGGCGTACTGGAGACATCGAGTCGGCCAACCAGAACTGTACCCAATTTTTGTATGGGAGCTACGAAACTAGGCGTGGCACAGTAGTCAATTATTAAGTGCACAGTAGCTTTTAGCAAAATATTGAATAGTTCTGAATTTCATTAAGATCGGTTGTGGTTTACGAGAGTTAGAGTGTCGGTCATCCGCTCATCTTTTGTATGGGAGGTACCAAAATGGGCGTGGCAAAATGCCCATTTTCAATCCCAAACTAAGTTTAGACAACTAATATAAGTAGTCACTGACATAATTCCATTGTGATCGCTCATTTTCAATAGGAAAGTGGCATTTGAATAAATATTTGTATTTAATTCTATTTATTATTAAAATTTCATAAAGATTAGTTCGGGACTTCTCGCGCCGAACAAACTGACGGCCAAAGAGTTTTTGTATGGGAGGTATCAAAATGGTCGTGGCAAAATCACCCTTGTCTTTATCGGTTATTGGCGTTTGATGACACGAAGCCGACAACCTATTGACAACCCGGACGACCAATTTCTTCTGTTAAGTAGACATTTACAAATTACACTACTCAACAAAATGAAAAAAATTTCATGTACTCCGGATGCGATAATTTTTTCTGTGTAGGTAACCTTGACATGAGCTCGAAAAACGCAATAAACATTTTTTTTTCCTTTGGTTTTTTTTTTGTTTTTTTTTTTTAAATTTTAAAATTTTTTTTTTGGTTAATTTGTTTTGGTATGAAAAATTGTTTCAGCAACTAACAAATTTCGTCAAAATATATACTAAATGGATGGTAGTAGACCCCAAAACATAAATAATGTGCGTCTTCATTCATCGGCTAGCTACAGCGGTCGTAATCGGTTGTTGAATCAGGAATTTTACAAAATTTTACCGAAAATTTACAAGTGAAAGCCCCTTGGTGCAATGGTTAGTGTGCGCGGCTCTTGTACATGAGATCCTGGGTTCAAACCCGGCTCTGACCACCGTCAAAAAAAAAAAATTCTTTCGGCGGCGGTCACCTCGCATAGTGACGGCGACACTATCGAGTATCTAGCCATGAAAAATCTTCTCAAATTACCGTTCGGAATCGGTGTAAAACTGTAGGTCCCCTTCAGTGAGTGAAAACTGGAAAGCGCACAGTTCAGTGATTGTGAGAAGTTCTCCCCAGTCCCTTCATGGGATGTAATGGGAAACCAGAGAAACGCAATGTGGCAGGTTTTAGAAATCAAACAAGCTACTTTTTAAGAAAATCCATCAATTAATAATGAAGTTGTGAATTTTTTCGCTAAAGCCCTCAGAATCTACTTTTTAGTTCGAACATTGCATTTTACCTTTGAAATTATCTCACCAGTCAACCAAATGAAAAAATGTCATGTACCTCTAATGAAGTATTTTTTTCTGTGTAGATAACCTTCAGATGAGCTCGAAAAATACAACAAAAACTTTGTCTATGGTAAGGTTTTTTCTTTTTGTTACAAAAAAATTAAAATTTTTTGGGTGACAAAAATATATGACTTTAAATTAAAAAACAATTCGATATATGTACAAGAAATTATCCTAAGGATATCAACATTAATTAATTATAAAAAAGTTTTAAAAAAAAATATCTAAACACACAAATAAAAAGCTTGAAATTGAAAATAATTATGTGCTTTTGTCTTTCTTTTATATTGTTGTGGGTCTGTTTCTCTTATCAGGAACCAGATATAGTCCCCCATCATAGCTTCGTTCCAAAATCCTTGGTATCGGTGCTCTATTTTTTTCATTTGCTGATGAAAACTCTCGCCATGCTCGTCACTCACATCGCCCAGGTTGTCCGGAAAGAAGTCCAAGTGCGAGTGTAGAAAATGTATCTTAACCGACATATTTGCTCCACTTTTTTATAATTTTGGAGTAGTTGTTCGACGATCTCTCTGTAATTTGAGCTTTTGTTGTTTCCGAGAAATCCGGAAACAATTTGCCGAAATGAGTTCCAAGCTGCAGCTTCATTTGGTGATAAAATGTGCTCAAACTGTTGGTCTTGCAACAACTTTTTAATTTGCGGGCCGTCGAAAACGCCTTCCTTAATCTTTGCCGACGAAAGGTGAGGAAAAATGGTTTTTAAATAGGCGAACACTTCACCATCTCTGTTGAGAGCTTTCACGAAGTTTTTTATGAGTCCGAGCTTTATGTGAAGAGGTGGGAGAAAAACATATTCCTTTTTTATGTGTGGTGTATATTTCACGTTGTCGCTGCCGGGGATGAAGTTAACTCGTTCTGTCCAACTCCTCCTGGTGTAATGATGTTGACGATCGCGGCTGTCCCAAAGGCAGAGAAAACAACAGTACTTTGTGAATCCACCTTGTAATCCACAAAGGATACCGATAACCTTAAGGTCGGCACAAACTTTCCAATCGTGCCTCTTATAGTTAAGGCACTTTAGTAGATTGTCCATGACTTCGTATGTTTCCTTAGTGTCAACGGCATGAGCAATTGGAATCGATGGTTTCTTGTTGCCGTTGTGCAGTAAAATTGCTTTAAGGCTCTGCTTGTTGCTGTCGATGAAAAGACGCCACTCTCCTGGATCGTAAGAGTACCCGAGTTCACCAAATAATCCGCGAATGTCCTTACAAAAACAGATGTTGTCTTTTTTGTGTAGTACCTTGCGTATGGTTCATGACGCTTCCTGTAGATTGTTGTCACCACACCAGGAGCCAAGAAACCGAACTGTTTCATGCGCGATGCATGCAACTCTGCATCTTCCTTGGAGAGTTTCAGTTTTCTAACCTAATCGTTCAGTTCTGCTTGCGAACATAAGCGTTGACCTCCATGCAATGTATATGTTGACTCGAATTCTGATGTGGTTTCTACTGTCTCCGGATCTGATGTTGGATCTATCGCCTCATTATTAGATGCCCATCTTGAAACGAACGGTTGCGGGTCCACTGGTTCTTCGGAAAATGGCACTGGAAAAGTCACTGTTGAAACAGCAGCCTAAGTTCATCGTATATTTTTTTCCCACGCCGGTTTTTTTGCTAAGACAGAGGTAGCAATCTGTTACATGGCAAAGCGGTTCTCTCCAAAGCATTGGCATGATGATTCTCGGCAGTCGTCTGAAAGAATTTCAATAATAAGTTATATATGTTCTTGAATTTCGTAATCTACACTTACCTTGAGTCAGCTAGCTGTACGTAGCACCTTGGACATAGAGCACTTGGTGCCCACCGCTCATCTATGTTTGAGACCTGTAAATTGAGGCTCTCTTCAAATGAATCTCTCAATTTAGGTGAAAAACAACGCTTGTTTTTTCAGAAACGTATTCTCCGCACATGTAACAAAAATTACTTGGATTGGTATTGCATACAACTCCTCGCGAACGTTTGCTCATTTTGAGGTTACTTGCGAAAGTAAGTGATATTTGGCAATGTTCATCCTTAAATACCTAAAATACCTAAAATAAAATCAGGTACAACAGGTAGTGGTTAAGGTAGTTGCAGAGGTAGCAGAGTGACCAACAAAACGCATTGTTGGGTAGTGACATTACTACCTTCCGTTATTATTTTTTAAACATACCCAAGTGCAATATCTATAAGTGATACATGCCAGCAAAGGTGCGCATACATTGAGCCATCCCTCACTGCGATTGTTGCATTTTTCAAGCTCATTTGAAGGTTATCTACACAGAAAAAAATACTTCGGTAGAAGTACATGACATTTTTTCATTTGGTTGACTAGTGAGATAATTTCAAAGGTAAAATGCAATTTCGAACTAAAAAGTAGATTCTAAGGGCTTTAGCGAAAAAATTCACTATATTTTTGTCACCCAACAAATTTTAATTTTTTTGTAACAAAAAAGAAAAAACCTTACCATAGACAAAGTTTTTGTTGTATTTTTCGAGCTCATCTGAAGGTTATCTACACAGAAAAAAATACTTCATTAGAGGTACATGACATTTTTTCATTTGGTTGACTGGTGAGATAATTTCAAAGGTAAAATGCAATGTTCGAACTAAAAAGTAGATTCTGAGGGCTTTAGCGAAAAAATTCACAACTTCATTATTAATTGATGGATTTTCTTAAAAAGTAGCTTGTTTGATTTCTAAAACCTGCCACATTGCGTATAAAATACAAAAAAAAATGCACTCTGTGAATTAATATTTTTTTAAAATGCTTTAAGGGGCTTTCACTTGTAAATTTTCGGTAAAATTTTGTAAAATTCCTGATTCAACAACCGATTACGACCGCTGTAGCTAGCCGATGAATGGAGACGCACATTATTTATGTTTTGGGGTCTACTACCATCCATTTGGTATATAGTTTGACGAGATTTGTTAGTTGCTGAAACAATTTTTCATACAAAAACAAATTAACCAAAAAAAATTTTTAAAATTTAAAAAAAAAAAACAAAAAAAAAACCAAACGAAAAAAAAATTTTTATTGCGTTTTTCGAGCTCATGTCAAGGTTATCTACACAGAAAAAATTATCGCATCCGGAGTACATTTTGACTGTTGACTATTGTTATTAACCAATGTGGGAGTTCAAGCTTACTGTTTCTACCAGAAGAACAATTTAGAAGAAATATGATTTTCTACTAAATGTGTCAGTTTGTATGGAAGGTATAAGAAGAGGCGTGATCAAAACGCCGATTTTCAATGCCAAACTAAGTTTAGACAAATAATAGTCATCGACAAATTTCATTGTGATCGGTGAAGATTTACGGCAGTTATCGTGTTGACCAGCCAGCCAGATAGACGGACACGGATCAATCGTCTTAAAATGTTCTAAAACGAATTTCGTCCAAAGATACTAAGGGTCTAATATGGGTCCTTCTATTTGTTACACTTTTTCCGTATTAAATGATCCTTGCGGACACACGCTGGAAAAAAACCAAAAATGACATCCTCTTTTGAACTGTGTACAGAATACAATGCCAGTGGTCCGAAAGGGGAAATTGCCCCTAAGGCCCAAAAAATCAAAAAAAACGGGCCCCTGAACTTATAGGTAAGTGTTGGTACTCAAATGAAAGTAAATAGTCTTACGATTTCATTGGTGCCATTACTTTTCACATCCAATGCCAGTGAGTCGAGATATGCCTGTTTTTCTATATTTCAATACCCACAAAATTTATCGAAATTTTGTTCTTTTACAAATACAAATACGCATGTAGGATACTCAAATCAAAGGAAACTCAGCGGCGGAAGTCACAAGGCCTTCCACAAATAAGGCATGCGGAATGGTTCTTTGGTAATGCCTTCCTAAAATAAGGCATGAGGAATGTATGCATTTTTTTATCAGATACAACCAAGAAGAAGATTTTTAAAATTTTGAGAAACTTCTTTTGCGATTCTGTTTAACCGTAATTTATTTGGAAAATTTCATACAAATTTTAAAATACTATCTTTAATATTTTAAATTTGAAGTTGGGCGTGGTAATACCTTCTAGTATAGATACATACATACTTATAAATAAATATGTAGAAGTGGATAATGATATTATGATAAATTAAATTATTTTAATTTTATTTTTGTTTAACAAACATAAATTAAAGTAGATGCCTTCTAAGGTCTGCCTATTTGAATGCCTCTTAGGCCTGCTTTAGGCAATGGGCAAGGAAGGCCTTGCCTCCCAATCTCACGCAATGTTAAAAAGAAACGAGGAGGTAATGTATAGGGAAGGCCTTCCGTATTTTAAACAAGGCCAGTTTCGTCATGATTTCAGGCCTTCCAGGTAATGATTTCCGCTGCTGAGAATCTTCTCACGATTTTATTTGTGGTATTGGTTCCTCTCTACGTTGCTCGTACCGTGTGCTAGACCTATTTAAAAATCAATAAATTTTTATTTCATCTAGTCGCCCGAGGGATTCAAATTCCCTCTGTACCTTAAATCGAATTAGGGGCAATTTTTTTGGCGACTCACAGCCATCAGATGTGAAAAGTAATGGCACCAATGATATTGTAAGACGATTTCCTTTCATTTGAGTGCCAACACTTACCTGTAAGTTCGGGGGCCCGTTTTCTTCAAGTTTTTGGGCCTTAGAGACAATTTCCCCCTTTTGGATAACTTGTTCCCGACTCAGGAGCTCAAGTCAAACTGCATATTAATATTCAACTTTTTTCCAGCGCGTGTCCCAAGGTCGTAAAATTCAGCCAAATGATATATACCCCCATCCCTATGGGTGAGGGTGTAATTAAAGGCGGCTCCACTCCTTACAGACCAAAGGGACATTTATATCCCATGCTATTTCTAACACAAGAAATTTAAATTTGGTATTTTTGATAACATTTAGCTTTAAGAATGCCGCTTTGATATGTTTGTAAGAATTTAAAAATCTTTGCCGTTAAATTTTCTCACTGAAAATTCAGTAAATACTTCGTTCTTAAAATCGTAGGCTTGTTTCATATAATAGCGTATGCTGTTGCATATGTTTAGGCTGTATGATTTATGACTCTTGTACTACAACTATTGTGAATTGTATGAAAATGATAAAGTGCTGCCACTTTCTGGATAATTACCGTAAATGGGACAATTTGAAATTTTTTGGATAATATCTCGATCATGGGCATTTTTGTATAATTTCACTCTAAAAATTTATCATGCATTTTTTGTAGTTTATTCTCAGTTTAACGTTTTATTAAATCTCCATAAACCTTTTGGTTCTTATATAGACCAAATTCTTTTTGGTATCTGCTTAAGGTTGGAAATTAGGTCCTAAGCCTTTCGAAATTGAATTGATTACAAAATATATACATAAAAGTAGGCTTTAATTAAATGTGTCGAGGATGTGAGTGCGGCTTCATTAATGCATTTAATATCCAGTATCGTCCCAATGTCATATACAAATCCATATTTTGAAACAAAATATAATCATTGATTATGGAAAATAAATATTTCGACTTAGTCAAGAAAAATATGATAGAAATAAGTACAGGCTTTACTAGATGATTCGGCATAGCTACCTTACCATACTTTGACCTATACTTACGTTAATTTTGAGTTCAAATTTAGGACATGGTTAAGAAAATGTACTGTTGTAAGTTATTTTCTTTTTGATGCATTTTATAGAAAATTCAATTAATATTTAACCCCATAGAGTAGGTTAGGTTAGGTGTTAGTGGCAGTCACAGTCGATGAACGACTCACATTATTTACTAGTCCACTTTGATATCATGGGCTAACTAAATTAAGCATTAGACCCACCGGAGAACTATTTAGTTTCCTCAAAATCATGTATACAACTATCTGATATAATTCTCCCAGGTCCCTAACCAGGCAGGATCCCATAGTAGACATCCTCCTGCCGACTAGAGCTAGACACGTGCCAAGATTTCCCCAGTGCGTTCCACCTTTTGCTCGTCGTTACAGATTCTACAGAAGTTATTATTCCCTGACCTATAGTCTCGTCGCATGTCTATCAATTATCCAGTGCCCCGCCGAAACTGAAACAAGCATTGATACCTTGGGCCTGGCTAAAGATAAAACTTTCATGGATCTATTGCTATCCACTATATGTCTTGACCGTACACAATCTGTGCTCTTCATACATTTCTCCTGCATCATCATATAGGAGCGTTCCTGCAGGATACGTTACATGGTGCTAGGGGCGTACCACCACGCTTAAATTCATATGTAACCTGTAAGATAGTCCCTAATATGGCCAGCTCATCCACTCTACAGGAAAGTCCCTGCGCCTTGGCATGCAGATAAGGTAAGTATAGTTCTGCTGGGCCATTTTATGAAGATATCTGCGGTAGTCCTGGGTAAATGTTGTGGACAGGAAAATAGTGGTACCGCTTTCGAGTAGTTGACAAATGCATTTACTTAGTAGTTCCATGACCGTCTACAACCATATCCCATTGTGAGAGTTGCATTAGCCTCATGGCAGACATGGAGCAAGCTGCCTGCCTACAATATCTACCGCCAATAAGCATAACATTACATTCAGTGCATCAGTGGGAGTGGTGGCAGTGATGCACAATAGGTGGGTTTCTCAAGATACAGTATAGATCCAGTGAAAGTCGTTGTAGAAAGTCCCCATTTGCAACCTATAGTCCTCTTGCAGGTGTATAGGCCTTTCCCCAGTTCTAAACTAAAGCTAAGCTTGTTGTCCCAAATAATACCCAGGTACGTGGCACACTCTGCAAGCCTAATTTCACAACAATTCAAACTCTTAGGTTAAAATGGCCAATTTGGCTGTGACAGGCCTCCTGGTGAGCATTTGGCACGGATCCATGCTTACCTTAAGGACCGATAGCGCAAATTCTATCGCATTAGGAGTGATATTATTGAACTCACCCTCAATGATTTTTAATTTCATCAAGAATTTTTTTCCAATAAAGTAAACCCATATACTAGCGAATTCTTCGGCATTTACACCACCCTCAGCTTCATTCCATATGAAACAATAAGCTTTTTGGGTTTTAAGATTAAAAATACCAAATTATGAACTAGACTTTGGAGCCATTGAGGCTGGTTGAAGAGCCACGATAAAGACATTTGTTTCTTTGTTTTTATCCTTTTGCTTCTCTGTTCTAAAAAATAAATGGTTTCCCATTACATCCCATGAAGGGACCGGGGAGAACTTCTCACAATCATTGAGCTGTGCGCTTTCCAATTTTCACTCACTGATATTGGGACCTACAGTTTTACACCGATTCCGAACGGTATTTTGAGAAGCTTTTTCAGTATGCGAGGTGACCGCCGCCGAAAGAATTTTGAAGGTGGTCAGGGTAGGGTTCGAACCCGGGATCTCATTTACAAGAGCCGCACACACTAACCATTGCACCACCGATGGCGTCTGTTCTAGCCTCTTAATTTTTCTCTTGATGGAGTGTGTACTCTTCATAAGACAGGTCACCGACTGAATAACGAGCACATATTTCGCATTGATCCTTTTTAGGCGCGAATCCACAATTTCGTTGTTGAAATATTTTATTAAACACTCTTATTGAATGTTTTTGTTTTTATACCGGTTATTCTATTCTGGTAAAAGGTGTTTTCTTTTGCGTAACAGCGCGGCAGTAATATTACTCAGTTGAATGTAGCGTATCAAAAAATTCATGAAGACAATGCTTTCTATCAGTTAGTTTATTTTGAGCAGTAGTTTTTGAAACTATGGCCTTCTTGGTCCAATTACGCATTATTTTTTCTCCAATATCCAACGTATTTAAGAAGAAAATTTTGCACACTCTAATATTTTTGCATTGAAATCTAAGACTATATTTATATGTTAGGCATCTTTTGGATTTGCTGTAGTCTTTTCTATTACGTAGTCTAGTAATTTGATATGCTTCAACCAAACTATTTACATATATTGTTTTTTGATTCCATTCCAATTGCCAAAATTCGGAAAATATTTTCTTTCTGTTATCGTCATTGATCTCTGAACATTTCATGGCTCCAGTTTCTTTCTGCTGTGTTAACATCTATAGGCGCGGGTAGGGACTAACTCACAAAGTGAACACATCCAAACAAAGTTTATCCGACTGCGATCATACAGTTTGTCCGACTGCCAACACAGATTGTTTGGCGTTAAACCACTCCGAAACGGCTGGACCGATTTGTATGACATTTTTGTGTGTGGTCTCAGAATCGGCCAACATCTATTTTTCATACCTCTAAATGATAAGGGTGACCCACCCCTATATAGAACACAGATTTGTCCGACTGTGAAACACAGATTTTCAGTGTACGAAAAATACACACACTGTAGAAGCGGCAGCGAATAGTTGTCTTGTGTGGGTGCGGAGCACTCTCAGAGCAAAGAGAATAATGAAGTGGTTATACGTATATAAAAATGAGATAGCAAGTGAGCAACGAAAATTGTCTGAACTTGTGTAGCGCATGTACGAACATGACAATGTATGTACATGTGTCTGTTGCTTTGCATTCTCTTTATTTTTTGGGAGGAATAAAACAAAAAGTATTAAGCAAGAAAATAACTACACATGTGCTTGCACTGGTCTTTAACTAATTTTAAGTATTAATATTATTTAAATGTAACGTCATCATATGATTGAACGCTTTTTTTTATTTTCCAATGTAACATTTATTAATGTGTTCATAGGTACCGTGTAACAAAAAGGTGTTAACACATCGCCCGTGAGTTCGAACACTCATTGAATTTTTATATTTTACAATTCCAACCAGAATACTCTTTTTGCTTTCCAAAGTAACGTTGACCACGTTCTCTACACTTTTTATTTTTAGACGCAAATCAACCAGAATTCGACTTAGTGGGTAAATTATCTGAATTATCGGAATCGCTATGAAATCCAGAACGAACCATCGTCTGAATGAAATTCATAATCGTCAATGTTTCCGCTCTCACATGATAGGGGGACGTTATTGTTATTGGAAGAAGACATCGTATTCTTTAAATAAAATAATACTTTTTTCACAAAAATATGTTGTAAGTGCTTTACCTTTCTCTTTCATCAAATTTTGAAAACTAATAATTTTCCACAATTTTTTTTTATTTACCGCATTAAAATAAATTGAAACCCACAATAAATTAAAAAAATTGCAATTGCAAAATTGTAAAAAAATAAGTCGAATTTAACCTCCATTATGTCCCGATTACATGATTCCAAAAAAAAAAGAAAAAAGTTCCTTTTGTCCACCCCTCAAAATGTACCTTGGTTTTTTTTATGATGATTCCCAAAATATTTCCCGCAAGCTGGTCCATTTTAAAAAAAGGTATTTTTTTTAAGTTTTTCAAAGAATTTTGTACTTTACCTAAAAACAATATATACAATATCATATGAAAGGGGTTTTAAGGATCATTACGTTCTAAACAGGACAAAATGGGTATCAACTCTTTGCTTTAGACAAGGATATGATTGTTGTATAGATATACTGTTCTTATTTTGTTGTAGATTGTCCGAGGTGCTCTGGACCAAATTTTGGATATGTAGTATTACTCCAATCTGACAGTTAAATCAGAAAAATTTCCGTACTAAAAACTTAAAAATTCGATTTTTTCGCCCTATGTCTCATAAAAAAAAAATTTTAAAAAATGGAGAGGATCTGAGAAATCATACCAACACCTCCCCACAAGGTGCAAAAAATGTAATAAAGTTATTAATGAATTCATTGAAAATTTAAAATTTTTTGCATTTTTCTATAATTATTTTGGAAAATAAAAACGACCACGCCCCTTAAGGACGGAAGGAGTATATATTATGATTCACTTCTAATAAAAGATGAATGTCCACTTGCCGAATTCATATATTTGCTAATCAAGTTGATTAAAAATAATATTATAATAATGTTAAGCTTACAATTTTCGGGTCCAGTCTGTTTCTTGTGTGCAACTTTATTCTCTGTGATTCGATTATGACCATTTTATAAGTGAACCCCAAACACCTTTGAGCCACAAGGCCTCTTGATACCAAAATACATCCTTCTATCTTTTTTCGTTAAAGATCTATCAGGCTTTCAACAGACAACTATACGAAAAGAAAAACGATGTGTCAGACGGACATCGCTAGGCCCTTTAATTTCATGCGCCTTAAAAAACCAAAGAATAGTATATTTTTAAGTGTGTCTGACCATTTGGTCTCAATTCCATTCAATAAAATTGATATTTTGACTGACATTTTCAATTTGTAATTTTTTAACGGACTTACGATTTTTTCTTTTCTTATAACGGGTTTTTCAATAAGAGCGCTACAAAACTTTTTTTTAATAAAACAAAACCGGTTTTAGATACCAATGAAGTTCTTTATTCCTGTGAAAGTACGTTCGATGCCATTATGTATGGAACTCGAATTCTTTTGCATGGCCACCACGGGCACGCTTTCAGAAGTCCAGACGCTGAACCCAATTTTCGACTGTTTTCAAGCATAAATCGGCCGATATTGCTGCAATTTCACGTTCAATATTCGTACGAAGTTCATCAATCGTCGCTGGCTTGTTGGCATAGACCATAGACTTGACGTAGCCCCACAGGAAATAATCTAACGGCGTCAAATCGCACGACCGAAACGGCCAATCGACTGGGCCATTTCGTGAGATAACACGTTCACCAAACTTGGTTTCCGATAAATTGATCATTCGCTGTGTGGCTTGTGGCGCTGTCCTGTTGGAACCACATGTCCGCCAAGTCCATATTATCCAATTGGGGCCAAAAATATTCGGTTATCATTGAACGGTAGCGATTCGCATTCACAGTAATGTGCCGGTCTTGATCATCACGCAAGAAGTACGGCCCAATGACGCCGCCGGCCCATAAACCGAACCAAACCGTAATTTTTTCGGGATCCAATGGTGACTCATGGATTACGTGTGGATTGATGTCTGCCCAATAACGCATATTTTGCTTATTGACGAAGCCATTCAGCCAGAAATGAGCCTCATCGCTGAAGACCATAAATTGGACGTAGCGCTCTTAAAATTGAGGCCACTGACTCCAAATTTTGGTAGTAAATTTTAATAATTTCGACTCGTTGTTGGCTCGTATATCTTTCCATGATGAAATGGCAAACCTTACAGAAGAGAAATGTCGAAAGAGCGGGAAAAAATATGGCGTCGTTTGCTGTCCCTATCGATTTACTTTTGTAGCGTGTCTGTTGAAAAACCCGTTATGTACTTATATTTGGACTTACGACTTTTGCACATCACTGCAAAACAACAACTAAAAATGAGAAATCAAAAATTGTTCTTTTTGTAAATAAACATTAAACATTTCTGCATCAAACATTTCTGTTTGATAAACATTTCTGCATCAAAATCTCAATTTCGAAATAATATGGACGTAAGACCTTTGCACATTTGGCTGACTACATATTATCGTTGTCTTGTCCCGTGTAAGTGTAGAGTTAGCAGCCAACGAGTTTTCTACGTTACCTACCAGTATTACTCTCTGCGTACACAGAAAAAAATATTGGCCTGTAAATTTCAATTAAAAATATAATTGCATTTCTTCAAAAAATTCAATTAAAAATAAATTGAATCAATTAAATTTTTAATCGTATTTGCAATTTATTTTTTGGGTTTACAACAGAACTTGAAGTTGGCGAGGCGCAAATCTACGGCGCTAAAAATGTTTAAATTTTGAGTGCATTATCGAATTTTTGCTGTGAATCTTTCTAAATTAATATAAATATGAATGCTATGTTCTTAACACACCTTAATATAAACAATTTTAGTAAACAAAAATTGTTGTAATAAAGTATTTCGTCGTCGCTCGTAAAGCGTCGTCACTTTTCGTACAGCTCTAGTCTTTGATATACAAAACGGTTGTTATTTGTAATTCGTTTAGTGTTGATTGAAAGATTTTATTTTGTGAACTTAAAGAATCATAGTGTTATGTTAAATTGCCTTGTTTCGTGATTAAAACTGCGTTTTTTGTAATTGTGTTGAATTGGCAAGTGTTTTTAAATAAATTTTATTGGGAATGAGTGACTGCGTTGAGTGTTTTGTTTGCAATGAAAAATGTGGCTGTCCAACATTTTTTATGCACTTGAAAAGACACAATTTGTCGTCTTATGCCACATACAATTGTTTACACGAAAATTGTTTTAAAATATTTCACGTAAAAATAAACTTTAAGACTCACCTTCAGAGACATTTTGAACGAGTAAAACAAGAGTGCCCTAAATTGGATAAAAGCAATACACTTCTCCAACATAGCTGTGAATATGCAGAAGAGATGGAATGCGACAATGGACTGATTGTTGCTGCGGAAGGAGCAGATAAATTTAATGTTTCTCCAGAACCACCAGATGTACTAATTTATTTGTATTTCATACAAATCGTTTAAACATTAAATGTTTAATATATAAAAATAGAAGGAAAACCGGACATTAGCTCCGATTATGACTCCAAATTCTAAAAAATTTAATTTTTTATAGATATAACTACATGTGTATCTATCTGCGAAACCTTGAATAAAATCGCTTTAAAAATAGAATATTTTAGTTCTGTTTAGCGTCGTTGCAGGGGCGAGGTTTCATGCTGCAAAAATCAATGACGGTTTTAATTGATTCAATTCAAAATTTTATCAAAAATCGCGAAAATATCAATAATTTGTTTAATTAAATTGATTACATACTTAATCAATATTTTTGAAAAAAATCAATTAATATTTTAATCAAATTTACACATTTTTTAATTGAAGTTTTTTTTTGTTCTTCAATATTTGTCCGGTTCAAGAGCAATCACTATAAAAAAGTAAATTTTTCTATGAAAAAGTACATTTTAATAGAAAATATTAAAAATAAATATGTATGTGAAATTGATTATTATGGTGGATGGTTGGGAATATAGCTATTTCAATGCCCACCAAGGCATATCATCAGCTCCCTTCTCCACAAGTATTTAGGTATGTCATCACACATTATAGGGATAAACAAAACTCATCTTAGCGAGAATTGTCTCAACACTCCTACTTGTGCGAAAACATCCACAATAAATACTTTACCATAACCATCAATGTCACAACATGTCCTTCCAATGCATGCTTTCATCGAAAGCCATTGCATAGATGTTGTTGTTTCAAAAAAGAAACAACGATTACTATGAGAATTGGCGTTACAGTGTACCGTCTTCGTATTATTTCGGTTCAAATTTAAATTATTCGATCTTTTCGTTTTCATGTCCGGTTCAAGATCAATCACTATTAAAAGTACCTTTTCTATGAAAAAGTACATTTTAATAGAAAATATTAAAAATAAATATGTATGTGAAATTGATTATTATGGTGGATGGTTGGGAATATAGCTATTTCAATGCCCACCAAGGCATATCATCAGCTCAGCTACCTTGGTGGGCATTGAAATAGCTATATTCCCAACCATCCACCATAATAATCAACTTCACATACATATTTCTTATTAATATTTTCTATTAAAATGTACTTTTTCATAGAAAAGGTACTTTTAATAGTGATTGATCTTGAACCGGACAATTATTGAAGAACATGAAAACGAAAAAGCCGAATAATTAAAATTTGAACGGAAGTTTTTTTTTGACAAATTTACAAATACCTTTAATTAATATTAGCATTTTCGAGATTGCACCAAAATCAATTAAAAAATTAATCAAATAAACAAATTTTTTAATTGAAATTGATTTTTATTTTTTTCTGTGTAGACTTGCCCTTGCAGTACGCATTCTGTACACCAGATAACAATTTCACATCAATACTCGCACGTAGTTGTATTTCTACCAGCTGTTCCAGAGTTTTCAGTAGGGACGATGATAGTACAAACGTGTGAAAGGCCTTTCCGTCTTTGGGAATAAATACCTCTCTTGCATCCTTGCATCCTCTACGAATGTGCCTGAGGTTTTTACACGCGATTTATAACTTTATCAGCCAGGAGGTCAATAGACCGGTAACAGCCTGAAGTTCCGCTAGTGATACCATGACGAACCCCATAGAGTATGTTTGGTATGTTTTCGCTCATATATATAATCATTAAAATATTTTTCAAACTATTAAACAAATATTTTATATTTATTATTATTATTTTACATTGCTGCAATTTATTTGAATTTTTTCATCTCTCTCATAATAGACAATAACAAATATTTTAAATTATACATAATTAAATCACGACTAGAAAATAAAGAACAAAAAAGCCTTCTAAAACACCCACACAAATGCACGTTAACTACCTCAGCCATAATAGTGATGACAAAAAACTTCTTAGACATCACAAACAACATTAAAATTCATAAAAAATTCAAGTTGTCTGAGCCAAGAATTATGTGGCAGCAATCAAAATTCATAACAAAATACTCGCATAAATGTACGAGTACGATATCTAAGTTGAATTCACTTTGGCACATTCACAAATGTGTAAATACTCGTACGCAAACTTAAGCCAAGTCAATCTGTGCAACGGAGCTAGAGATAACAAGCAGATTTTGAAATTAATTTCTTCGTTTTTTGTTTGGAGTTTGTTGTTTTAATTAAACGAAATGTGCAAATAACAAAAATAATTATGAATATAGACACATCCGGCTGAGAATTTGGTAATTTGAGAAGAACTGTTTGGTAAGCTGCCAATTAAAGATGGTTTTTGGGAATTCCCTTAAAAGATTTGCTCAAATTTACTATGTTCAATGGAAATAAATGTATTCTGAGTATAAAGATCACGTGCTGTGGAATAGTTGTGAAGTTTGTGGGAATGTGTGATAGTGTTTTAAAAGTGAAGCTAAATGTGTACAATAGGGTGGTAGGTTAATTCCCCCCCACAACAATTGTTGCTTAGTTTAGTTTAGATTGTTCTAGTCGGACTTCCTGTATAACAACAAAGTATTTTTACTTCATTTAAACGCATGTTAAGTAGACCGACCCATAAAAATGTACCCTGGTTTGCAAAAATGTCGAAAAAATTAAATTTTTTCCATCTTTCTTTTCAACATTTTCGACACTCGATGAATTCAAAAATGTTGCATAGTGTTATCAGCAATATGTATCGAACAATTTTTAATGTTGCTAAGAAACATGCAACGACCAATCAAATTGTAAGCAGAAATGATCAATGTTGTCAACTGTCGTTCAATATCTGAAAAGCTGGGATTTATAATGTAAAAAAAAAAATATAAAAACAGAGAAAACTATAGTCGTCTCCCCTATTATGTCTCTGGCACATTTTGCAGCGAAACAAACAGATGATGTTGATGTTGCAAAATATAATGAATTTTATTTGTCTGTATTTTTTAAAATTATACAATCAATTCGACAACAAAAAAACAGTTTGAACGGTTTCAATTTTTTTTCTATAGAAAATACAGATTTAATGTCTAAAAGAAAATATTATACAAATTTAGTTGTCTTAGATCCTTGTCATATTTAAAGTTGTAATTTGCTTTAAGTCTAAGAGATCATGTTTTCTCCGGTTAGTGAAAAAAATGTAAATGTCGCGGGTGGGATTCGAACTCACATTCGCTGGACGATCGTTTCGATGTTTGTGAAGCATCATCTATAGCAGCGTCTATCCCGTTAAGCCACTGCGGTGTGTATTCACACCAGTCACTAACCGAAGATATTTATTTTATTGTTCAGGGTGATTGTTTGTCGTTACTTACACATTGCTTTCCTACTTACACGCATTGATGCCGAAGTTTTTTTTTTTGAAAGTTCTATTTATAGACCGCACTATTCTAATTGTAGTTGTCTCGTTCTGTTCTTGGTTTGGCCCTACCATATTGTTCAAATTTAGTTGTCTTAGACCCTCGTCATTTATAAAGTTTTAATTTCCTTTAAGGTTAAGAGATCATATTTTCTCCGGTTAGTGAAAAAAATTTAAATGTCGCGGGTGGGATTCGAACTCACATTCGCTGGACGATCGTTTCGATGTTTGTGAAGCATCATCTACAGCAGTGTCTAGCCCGTTAAGCCACTGCGGTGTGTATTCACACCAGTCACTAACCGAAGATATTTATTTATTGTGCAGAGTGATTGTTTGTCGTTACTTACACATTGCTTTCCTACTTACACGCACTGATGCCGAAGATTTTTTTTTTTTTTTTTGAAAGCTCTATTTATAGAACGCACTATTCTAATTGTAGTTGTCTCGTTCTGTTTTTTGTTTGGCCCTATTATATTGTTCAAATTTAGTTGCGTTAGATCCTCGTCATATTTATATTATTAAAAGTTGTAATAAATATTATAATTTTCCCAAATAGTTTGGCATGCAACTTAAAAATAAAAACAAATTCATTATTTTGAAATGTAACAGTTTATAAACATCTATAATTGTTTGATATTTGCCAATATTGTTCTCAAAAAATTTAAAAATTTGCCCAAGTTTCGTTCATTAATTCTCACACTTGTTGATGTGTTAATATCTATAGGCACGGGTAGATCAATCTATCAAAGTGAACACATGCCAACAACACACAGCGTTAGCATCACATACGTGGTTGTTGTACAACAATAGTCTCTACCAGAAAATAAGTATGGATGGTATTGATGTAGAGGCGGCGAACAAACAAACAGGTAGTCGTCGCCAAAAAGTATTGAATAGTATAGAGAACTCATGGAACGAATTGTATGATTCTAAACATATTACTCTCTTTTTGTCATAACTTGATCCATTCATAATTTTGATGTGAAACATTGATACCTTTTGAAATATTTACGCTTTTTGAATTGTCTTATGTAATAAAATTGTCGAAATGGTGAATTTATATTGAAATATTTTCTTTTACTCAGATTATCTACATGAGAGCGGAAAAAGAGTGCAACAAGTCCTCTATACTATTCAATACTTTTTGTCGTCGTCCTGTTTACGACAAAACAAAAACAAATTATTTCATTGAGCTAAATATTGCTTTATTTATTTTAATAATATTACATGTAAAGTTAAAGCAGATCTAAGAAAAAATAAAGTGCAACAGCAAAAACTATTCTTTTTTTATTTTCCAATGTAACATTTACTAATGTGGTCATAAAAATCGAACAGGTACCGTGTAACAAAAGGGTGTTAACACATTGCCCGTGAGTTCGAACACTCACTGATTTTTTTAAACGTAGTTTTTTAACAACTGTTTTACTTTTTTAAATTAAAAGAATGCGAATTCAGGACTTGGCTACAAAAATGGGTTTAAAACACGAAATCAGTGGACTCTGGTCTGCTTCAATAAAACCGGTTTTTGAAATACGGGTTTTTAGATTGACCGGTTTTTTGAATATTCTACTCATGAAATAATATTTTTCAAAAATATGAAATCTGATCGGTGCGAGCATAGAATAATACAAAACCATAGAAGCTTTTATTCGCTCAATAAATTAAACGTCATAGGTACGATGGAAAGTAAACATTGGATGGTGGAAAATATGGGTTCAATAATACCAGATAGTGGCAATAGTACACAGCGATCTACAAAGGAACAACAATCGAATTTCGTGTTTTTGTGGCAAACTAGTTGTGTTAAATACAATACAAATGTATACCAACGATAAAAGTTAAAAAGAAAAATGTAAAATATATTTAAATTTTTCAGTCCTACACCAAAACGACAGGAAAAAGTTACGTGAAAATATTTTGTAACTCCACCTGGTGTAAGGTAATTTTAAATTTAATTGCTCTCATTTCCACAAACCTACGATGAAGAGTGTGAAATGAAACGTCGGATGAGAGAATAAGTTTATCTATGTATGTATTATTCTATGGGTGCGAGGAAGAATTAATTTTTGTTTAATTGTTCTAGCTGTTATTTCCGTTACGAAGCTTCATAGTTTTGAAATGGCTTGGCAGTCTTTTCTCGTGATAGAAATTAATTTTGATCCCTTGGCCACTTTACAAATTTCTGAAGTAAATGCTCATGAAGCATATTCATTAACTAAACTGGAGAAGGGGGGTTTATCATTATAAGGTTGCAATGAATAAGTTCAACGCCAGCCAAGTAGGAAACAACATCAAGTGAGGCAGCACCAGCAGAGGCGAAACAACCTGCGTCCGCGTAAGAAATCTCACCGACTACCTACACCAGAGGCTCAGCTAGCAGTGACCGACGGTTCAGCCAATCCCAATACCCACTCCCAATACCTAAATCAGATAGTATCGGCTTTGGGACAGATCACCAGGGCATTCGATGTTGCCAGCATATTGAGGATCGGGTCCCAATCGACGACGATATAATTGTGAACCACCTGATATACATCAATTCATATGTCAGTAGTTTAGATCTGGTTCGAGGGACGATAAACAAATTTACTACGAGTGATTGGTGGATTTGTTGGCTTCTCAAAAGCGGCGCTCGTGAGAAGTTATATAAGATGATATTGATTTATTTGCCTCAAGAAGTTGGACGAATAACGATCGCGTAACCGGTGCGCAGATAGATTCAGGGATAGGGGCAAGACTTACTGTGGTTTGTGTTTTCAAAGGAAATATAGGAAAAGAATCAAAACAACTAAAATTACTGGATTTATTTATGTCGCGGGCGTTCGTATTGGACCACAATTAACAAGTGTTACCACATTTTTCCTACCTCCCTTCCCTTTTTACATTTCAGTATCTCCGCAAACGTCACCCATGACAACGGTGATGGTACTTAGTTGAGGACGGTCAGGTCGTCTATAATTATATCGTCCTCGATTGGGACTTGATTCTTAACAATCGCCAATTCAGAGGATCGACAAAAGAACATTAGTTTTAACACGATTTTATAGAGTCGTTCGAGACAGGGATGCCCCTCTCGATAATTAACGTTTCAAAGTGTTCATATAAGCTTAACGAAATTCAGTAAAACACTTACTTAACACTCCTTAGATTGGAGGATGAGGGGTTTGTTTGTTGTTCAGTGTTGCATTTGAAGCTTAAACAAGGAAATTTAGTAGAATCTTGTATTTGAAAATCTCCCTTGTATATTATTTAAGTGCTGTGGATCAAAAGTAATTGTTGATGTAATTACGACATTTTCATTTCCAAAATTTACTTCTTTTACGTTATGGATTTGAATCATATTTATTTATTTATCTATCTATATATCACAACCAATACAACAAGAGTAAATCTTATATTTAAAGTATTGGCCTACTAAATGTTAGAATAAATTTAATGTAACTTTAAAAAATAATAATACAATTTGAATAATAAAGTAGTGATAACAATACACAATATAGTTAAACAAAACATAATAAAACAGAGAATAATAAAAAAAATTTAATAAATTAATAAAATTATATGTTGCCCTTAGAAATATAATTAACACAATAATGAATCAGCTCACTAAGTTATCAATTTTCAATTTTAAATTTTAGCCGTCGTAATTATCAAATAATACAATTGCCTGGGGTTGTTGGTGTTCTGAATGTGTGTAGGTAGTTGATTCCAGATCCGAATAGTACCAACAAAGAAGTGGCGCTCTGACAAACTATATTTGTGGCGAATTTGCACAATTCGTCTCCCTCTATTAGGCCTTAAACAACGAAGTCTTTCATAGATGTAAGAAGGACCTGCGGTATAAATTATTTTATGAAGAAAAATTTAACTTTTACATATTAATAAGTTATCAAATATTACACCAAAAATCAGCTTAGAATACCACGACACCGTCAAAAAGTCTTAGACCAAAGAAGTATCTTGTGATGTTATTAAACGCAACATTTAATGTTCGTTTGGAAGTAGAATCACAGTTACAAAATAGCTCGTAACCATACAATAGCATTGGAGCTAAGCATGTTTGCGCTAATAACATTCTGACTGAATGTGGAGTGACATATTGCGTGCTCCAGAGATTACGCAGCATTCCGTACACTCTTCCGGCTACCATATTTACATGGTTAGACCAAGTAAGGGTTTTGTTGAAGACTATGCCCAGATTTTTAGACGAGTCAACTACATCTATTCTCGATCATTTCAAATACAATTCCGGAATCACAGTAAAAATCTTGACGTGACTACGTATTAGTAAGCACTTGGATTTACAAGGGTTGAGGCACAGACCATTGGCAGTAGCCCAGTTGAATATAGATGTTAAATCTTCATTGATATTTTCAATACATCTATCGATTTCAGATTCTTTACAGCTGATGTACAACTGTACCTCCGACCAACTGTACAACTGTATACGAGTATCCGCATATATTTTAATTGACCTAGCAGATCGTTAGCATATATAGAGTAAAGTAAGGAACCTAACATCGAACCCTGTAGTACACCCCTAGGAACTGACTTAGCATCAGATAGATATCCCTGATGACTAACTGCCTGCGATCTTCCATGTAAGTACATCGACACAAGTTGGGACGATGTTTTGGCAAAGTTTCTCGAGCTTTAAAAGCAGTATATCGATGGTGTTGCGTAAAAAGGGCCAATCTGCTGTTTCCAATTGTCTGTAAGATATTCATAGATTATAACGTAGCAAAAATGGTTATGGCTATAGAAAGTTATGGTTGGGTTCTTCGAGCAGTATAATTATCTACCTATTTCGTTGCAGATAGACCCAAGCAGTTTCGCCCTTTTGATTTGTCGTGACAAGGTAAACAAAATCAGATCGGCGTTCGTAAAAAAATGCAGATTGGCCTTTTTTACGCAACACCATCGATATCATGATTGACAGAATCAAAGGCCTTTGAGTGATCCAATAATATGAGAAAGGCTATTTGTCCGTCGTCCAAACGCGAACGAATATCCTCTGATACATCCAACAGAGCAGTTACACACACATGTTGTGGACGATTCTCCAATAAATATTTATTTACCTGATCATGCAAAAGTCGGTCGAATACCTTTGACATGAAAGGCAAAATAGATATTGGGCGATAGTCATCCTGCGCTTTAACTATCGGCAAGACCTTGGCAAATTTCCAATAGGTCGGGTATGTGGAAAATGCCACTATATTATGGAAAATGTATGTTATGTGAGTTAGAATTCTAGGTAATAATGGTTTTATAAATGTCGGATGAATTTCGTCAAATCCTATGGCGTTTGAATTAATTCGTAGGAAGGCTTCTAACATGTCATCATTACTGAAGCAGTTGAATTGAAAAAGTGGTCGATTCTGCGTTTGCATAATATTTATGTAAAATCCGATATTAGCAGACGGCACTGAAATATCAAGAAATTTGGCATTCAATTTGTTCAAGTCTTGTATATCATGAATTTGGCGGGTGTCAATTATCAACCCAATATCACGAATAAGTTTTCACTTCGTCTTGGAATTTACCACAGTAGAGAATTTCCTGCCAAAATATGAACGTTCTGCGGCACGAATTTTCGAATTCACGTCTTTTCTGAGGCTACAGAATAAAGCATGGAGCGATGCTATCTTAAATCTTTTCCATCTAGAGTCTCTACTGTCAATTAACTTTTTAATTGCATTCGTAAACCAAGGTTTCTCGTGACACATTTTCCTCTTATATTTTATGGGCACGAATTCATTGTATAGATTCAAAATGTTATCCTGTAGAAAATTAAGTTGTTCGTCAACTGTTGGGCAATCGAAAACGAGGTTCCAGTGTGTATTTGATACGGCATAATATAAAGCATTATAGTTAATATTTTTGAAATCACGGTATTGGTACCTTTCATCAGAATTATGCATGGAAATATTAAATTTAATTCTCGGATAAATCAGGTGGTGCTTCGAAAAAGCTGGTACCGAAAGTTGGTCATAGGGCAAAATTTTAAATTTATCATTCGTAAAAAGTATGTCTAACAATGTAACTAACTATTTGTTGTAGTTGTGAAGTAGGTTGGAATTTTTCCATTAACAGACGTTAGGCCAATTGCCCGCATTTCATCCATTAACGACTTCTCTATTATAATATTACTATTAAAATCTCCCGAAATGAGTATACTATTATATTTAAGAGTTAAAGTTGATAACGTGGAAATGAGACGAGCGATATTTATATAACCGTGTGGTCGGTAAACGTTTCCGAGACGAAGTTTTTCAGTGTCATTCGATATTTCAAGTAATATGTGTACGGTTTCATCCCCGATCATAGTTTTTAGAATAACTTTACACTTAATGCCATTTTTCACATATATAGATACACCACCAGCATGTTTTACCCTATCAGCGCGAAAAATACGGTATCCATGTAATTGATAAACATTGTCAGTAAACAGTGTTTCGGAACCATGTTTCCGATACACAAATTACGTCAACATTAGAATTTAGAAAAATGTGTCGAAGCTCATCCATTTTACAATGTAGACTTTGGACATTGATGTGTGAAACTTTTAATCCACTCGCAACATTACCAAGTACACGGATCATCATATATGTGTTACTATTGGAATCACTACTATTCTCGTTATTTACGTTCATATAAAGTTTTCCGGAAGTTTATTCGAAAAGGAGCAACACAGGCAAAATAATTAATAGATTCAAGTATGTATACATACATATACGTATTCAGTAAAATAATTTTTCCGGTTCAAATATACGATTTTAAAAATGAAGTTTATGTTTCCAATAATAAAATCTAATTTTCCCATTTCAATACTGATTTCTATTAAAGAAAATCTGATCCTATTTAAGAAAATTTGTATTAAGTTCTGCCTGTAATGAAAAGAATGCAGTGATGATGATGAATACGAATGAACTTAATTGAAATCCATCAGTGTAGCCAATGTGATTGTAATTATCACTTAAACAGTATCAGGTGGATGAATGGTGCTGGATCTGAAAGTCAACCACAATACAATTTTGGTATCTTACGCTCAAATTGTATTTGTGCCTATATCTGTAAATCTTGGGAGGTATCTTAATAGGTATGTACATGTCTACATTTTACATATGTATATACATTTGTTGGATATTGTACCACTTACAACCGGTTTTTAGAAAGAAATTTTAAACAACAAAAGAAATATGTAAAAAAAATTTCAGTTTTTTTGTTGTTGATCTAGTGTTGTTGTCTTTGTTGTTATTAACATACTACGTCACATGCGCACTTGAACCTTTAAAACCCAACACTAATACAAAAACGAAATCGAAAGCATCATGATGATCAAAGCTTTTTTGTTGTTGTGGTTTTTGTCGTTGCTTTAATGCTAAAGAGAAAGTCAATGTTTCTGTATCTGTCCATGCGATTATCTGTGACCACAGCCTCAATACCATGTAGAAGATGAGCGTGATGCACAGCCCCATGTAAAAAGGGCTTAAAACCGGTAAGACATTTTTTTAGGTGTAAAGAAAACATGTTGAATAAACTTCAAAGTAATTTAATGATATGAGGGGAAAAATTACATGATAAAATCTCGTTTGTTTTCTTATGTAATTGTAAAATTGAGCTTATGACCACAAGCAGTCAAACATTCTTCGTTGGTCAAAAGGAATGCGTAAACAAAAGACTTAAAACGCAAACAATGAGCATTTCATCATAATGCGAGAAAATAAATCATTTGTAAGAATATTGGAATTTTCAAGATTTAAAAATATACTTATACATACAGGCAAGGAAAAAATGTAAAATGTATACATACACGTAAGGAAACAATGATTTTCCCCGCAAATACAAACCATTTGGACAAATGTGTTTCATCTCTAAGTTCACAAAATTTGGAAATTTTTATTTTTTTGCTATAATTCCAATATTTGATCATTGTTTAAAATATGTGGCGTCGCCGCAGCGCCTGCAAGCTATAACAACCAACTTAGTAGCGGTACCCCGTACGATAATACTGGCTACAACCACCACCATTGGTGAACGCACCTGATACGATGAAATCGTATTTTTCTGGTCTATACCGTAGAGCAAATTAGAATACAGAAACAATTTCTCTCATGTGACGTTTCATTTCACACTCTTCGTCGAAAGTTTGAGCAAATGAAACATATTCGTCGAAAATTAACTTACGCCAGATGGAGTTACTAAACTGTTGACTTAACTTTTGCATGTCATTTTGGTATAGAACTGTGGAATTTAAATGAAACTTGCACATCTTTGTTGACTTTTGTCGTTGGTAAACATTTGTGTTGTATTCAACACAACCATTTTGCCACACATACATGAAATGCGTTTGTGTTGCTTTGTCGGAGGCTTTGCACTAATGCCTCTACCTGGTATTATTGCAGCCATGCATTGCAACATCCAACGTTTACATGCAACCAGAACCTATGAAGTTAAAATTATTGAGAGTATAAACTTCTCTATCATAATAGACCATAATACTAGAAAAATGCTATGGTCAAATTAATTTTTGTCACAAAATTTCAGACGACCTCAAAGTTTTTCCAAATCTGGGCATCGTACACGTGTACAAGTACAAAAATGTTACGCCATCGCTATGAAACGGTAGACACAGATCAATACACCTCTGTCAAATATTAATATACAGGGTGATTCAGGAAGTTCCGCACAAATTTCTCCAGCGTATTCCTTGGCTCATTTTCGGATTGGTGGTCGGAGGGTAGTAGGGTAAAGTTGCTAACTTCTGAGCCAGTGGTCCGATTCGTGAATGAAGTTCGGATGAAGTTCGTGAAAAGATGAGTGAACTAAACGTGGCGGATGTGGTTCGCAAACGGCTGCAATTGTGTTTAGTGGAAAATGGGAACCACATTGAAAACTTCCTTTAACATCAAATGTTTTTTTTCCTTATGTGTTTGATTCTTCAGCCAAAAATTTCAATAAAATAAAATCTTAAACGTGTTAATTTACAAAAACAAATAAATGTGTGCTGTTATTTCGCTTCCAAAAACAAAAAGAAACATTTTTGCACTTCAGTAAAATGGTCATAACTTTGGAACGGTAAGACCCCTGGGCTTCGTTTAGGTCATTTTGGAAAGGTAAGAGGTATGGCTATCTTTCAACAACATGCCATCTGGCTCAGCAAATTGAGGTTATGTGAATTTTTTTCCCCATTTTTTTCATAAAGCTGTGTATCTTGGCGATTTGACCTTTTTCTACTTTTTTTATTGATTCTGAAAGGCCTCTTAAAGACCTTTCCAACAAGCCCAAAAATCCGACCACTGGCTCAGAAGTTAGCAACTTTACCCTACTACCCTCCGACCACCAATCCGAAAATTGTGAACCCGCTGCCATTTCGCAACCTTGCATTTTTGGACATGGTCCTAGTGGAATTTTCTTCATGAAGGAATACGCTGGAGAAATTTGTCCGCAACTTCCTGAATCACCCTGTATAAGTATTTGCAACCGCTGTTCTACGTGCACCATAAAAATACGTGGAATGCTTGGAAAACAGATAGTGAATGAGAGAAGTATTTAATTTTAACAATTTCCTTGTTAATTGGGACCTCCATAAATAACACTGTGCAACAACAATTTTGGGGGTGGACGATTCCTGCGCCATCCTTTTTATCCGATACTGGCTGAAATAAATTTAAAAATCGAGTTTAAAAATTGAATGGAGTGAATTCTTGTGATAACATGTCTTCAGTGGAGTTTCACAAGGATTGTTTTATATTTGAATGCTCTTATCAAAGTTTAATAGACCGTTTTCGTCTGTCAATTTATCCTCATTAAATTTCATTATGGGTCGTCAAAGACCAAAATTTTCTATCTTTATTTTCAGACGTCCTTTTTGTTCTTTTTTGAAACAAGGTCAAGAAAACTGCACCAAAATAACCGGAAAAATATCTAAATTTTCTACCAGTTTATACTGGAATAGATTTCACTAGAGGATTTCGCAGACGATTTTTAAAAATCAAAATTTTGAAATATTAAAATTGAAATCTGAAATGGTCTATAAATCTGAATGGAACACAATATGTTCAAGAAATATATTGTCAAACAAATATGTATATATTGCTCAAGAAGTTTCTCTTTATTGTTTATATGTCCTTTAGTCCCTTTTCAAAAAATGTCACAGAATTCTATCGAAAGTAAAACAAAAATGGCATAAAACCCTTGTTTAATTGTTGAAGAATTGATGTGTTTATGAAAAAATTAAATATTTTACAAACCAATTACAATTTTAATCAGATTGGTCATAAGCATCTTAATCAACTAAATTAATTTGTGACTCATTCGGGTGTTCTCCAACGTCCTCTTCTTCAATTTCCTCGTCTTGAAACCTTTGGTTACACCACCAACTTATCTCTTCAAGTATTGCCGCTGGATACCTTTCTGTAATCATTTATTATATTATAATAAAATTTGTTGTAATCAAAATAAACGATTCCAGATTGAAATTCTAAGATTTCAAGATTTAAATAATTAAAAATGGACTAAAAGGACACATGCAAATTCAAAATGAAGGATTCCCGTTTGCGAAATCCTCTAGTGAAATCTATTGCACAATAAATTGTTAGGACATTTGGATGTTTTGCCGGTCATTTTGGTGCAGTTTTCTTGATCTTGTTTCAAAAAAGGACGTCTGAAAATGCAGATAGAGAATCTTGGTCCATGACGATCCATAATGAAATTTAATGCGGAATAAATTCGTTAAACAATCCGAGTACGTAGCTGATCATTTTAGCGTACATTTTTTGTACTTTTTGAACTAAGAACGAAAAGGGCTCTTTAAACTTCGAAATACAGCATTCGAATATTCTACGAAAATAAACCTTGTCAATGTTATCACAAGAATTCGCTCAATTCAATATTTATGCTCGATTTTTAAATTTGTTTTCGGACAGTATCGGGTCAGAAAATTCAAACTTGCAACGCCCATTAAAAAAGTTTAGCTACACAGCGATCAAACTTATTGGGGTTTGACTATACTCACCGAGTGCGATCATTTGGCACAGGAATCGTCCACCCGTAAAACAAAATCCTAAATTTTGTTTCATAGTGTTATTGATTACAAATATATTTGTTTTCAAAACCTACTATATACTTCGGGTCATTATTTTTAGGTAGAAGGACAACAAATTCGGAAATTTTCAATAATATTTAATTTTGTTTCTGTTTGAAATTGAACCATCATTGACGTTCAATTCAACACTTATACCTTTTTGGAAAAAATATGATTACACAGTGCAACACGAAAAAAAATAACCATATACGGACCCCACTACGTGATAAAAGACTAAGAAAAAAGACCCGTGTCTCCCAATTTTTCCCAAAGTCATGCACTTTTGTTTTATGGGCCGCCAAAGATTTGGGGCCTCGGTATCATTTTCGTAAAAATGTGATCATTTTCGCAGGCTCATATCTTGCAAACCGTTCAGAATTTCGATTTACTCTCTGAGGCAGCTCTTGTCATAAAGAACATAAATTGCGAACATAGAAAATCAAAAAAACTTCACCTTCCAGATCAAAATCGCAAAAAACTTAAAAAAATTTGATTTTTTTTTACCTTTTTTCCCGTGTTCAGGTCCATAGGTAGCAAACCGTTCAAAATTCAAGGAAACAATCAACTACAAAAATTTACCTAAGATCTCAATAAAAAAATTTCTAGAACATATAAACTTCCTAGAGAGAGAGAGATTCTTAACACTGTTTAGGTAGCACGCAATTTGATTTTGATCTGGAAGGTGAAGTTTTTTTGATTTTATATGTTCGCTATGACAAGAGCTACAACTTTGCCTCAGAGAGTAAATCGAAATTCTGAACGGTTTGCAAGATATGAGCCTGAGAAAATTATCACATTTTTCCCAAAATGATACCGAGGCCCCAAATATTTGGCGGCCCATAAAAAAAAAGTGCATGACTTTGGGAAAAATTGGGAGACACGGGTCTTTTTTTTTAGTCTTTTATCACGTAGTGGTGTCCGTATATGGTTATTTTGCCATGACTTAAAAAATTACACACAGTGTTAGTTATTTCTCCAAATCGGTTGATAAACACAACAAGGACAAACACAAGATTCTCACAAATATCAATTCATCTGAACATCTGAGAAATTGTGGTTAATCCAGTAAAATTAACTCCAGATTACTAAAATTGACTGTTTAAACTCGAGCCGCTGGTTGCCTGTTTCCATGTGCTATCATTCGATATTTAGCTTTTGCCGGGAAAACCAAAGTGATATACATTTGCATAGTGTCACCAACTTTTTCAAATGTGTTCAAAAATATTGAGAAAAATCCAGCAAAACGAGAAGTCTTCAAGATGATGGAAGTTTATAGTTCGATATCTTCTAGACCCTACAAAAGCCATGCACTTTTCATAATTATACTTAAGCCTTGGAAATTGTACATCACAAGAAAAAATCAAGCAGGAGGATTTACAGGAGATGAATATTCATATTACTTTGCGGGTCGCATATCCATATTTATAATAGAATAAATCTTGCGGGAGAAGAATAAATTAACCCGAACGCAATTTTTCAGACATTATACAATTTGTATGTGCAGTCTCTTCAATGAAAAATTTCGTTACGCCCTAACTATAGCCCAGAGAGAAATGCATTTTGTTTGGCGGATGTAATTTTGTCAAACAAAATTTGATTACGTTCTTTAATAATTTTTCCACTTCAAGATCAATTTCTATGAAATTGTTTACGATAAACATAAAACGTTTGCAATACACGATACGCAGTAACTCTAAACTCTTAAAATGTTTACGAGGAACGAAAAACTATTCCTTTACCGTTTTTGTTAGTTTACCCTAAACAAGTTGTTACTAAAACTAAAAACACAAGTATTTACAATAAACGATATAATTATCGATCGAGAATTTTCGATCGATAGCAATTCGTACGTGTATTTATAAGTAAATTACATATAAAGTTGGTTTATACACCATTGAAGTATTATATTGAACTTTCAATACAAATTTATGTTGTACTTAGGCTTCACGATTTACGGATATGTACTTGGAATGTACGGACTCTGTATAAAGTAGATCCGGTGCAAGTATCACATTGAAAGTTATAAGGCTGACATTACCGTTATCCACGAAATGCGACGTACAGGACATGGCTGCACAAGAAAAGAAACTGCGACACATTATATGGTTGCCATGAGAAAAACCGTGAATTTGGTTCCGGATTTGTAGTTGGTAAAAGACTGCGATATCTAGTCTCTAGGTTTAATCCAGTGAGTGAACGTATAGCCACAATCCGCATAAAACCGAAATATTTTTATATTTCCGTAATTTGTGTGCATGCTCAGACAGACTAGAAAGATGATGATGCCAAAGACATATTCTATGAGCGCCTAGAGGAAACCTATGACTGCTGCCTGGTCATGACACTAAGGCTGTACTAGGAAATTTTAGCGCTAAAGTAGGCAGGAAAATATGGTTCATCCAACTATTGGAAATTTCATGCTGACACGATATGAGACTGATTGACTTTGCCGCAGCAAAAACATGGTCATTAGTAGTACAAGATTCCAGCATAAAGACTTCCACAAAGCTACTTGGGTATCCTGATCAAAGAGAAAAAAAATGGTGTCCCATAACATCCCATGAAGGGATTGAGGAGAGCTTCTCGCAATCAGTTAGATGTGCGCTTGCTAGTTTTACGCTCACTGATTGGGACCTACAGTTTTACACCGGCTCCGAACGGTATTTTTGAGAAGCTTTTTCATGGCTAAGAACTCGATAGTGTCGCCATCGCTATACGAGGTGGCCGTCGTCGGAAGAAATGTAAGGTGGTCTGAGCAGGGATCGAACCCACGTTCTCATGTACAAGAGCCGCGCACACTAACCATTGCACCACCGACGGGCTGATCAAAGAACGAAGAATCAAATTGATCACGTGGTAATTGATTGAAGGCAGTCATCTAGTGTAATGGTAGTAGCAAATGTTCGCACAAGATTAAGTAGAGTGAAAATCGTATGAAACCAGACGCAGATGAAGCTAAACATTGGAAAGCTGCAATTGCCAGAGGTATCCATGGCCTACTCAAGGAAGCTCTCGCAATTTTTGGCACAGAACCCACCATCTCCCGACGACAATCCCTAAGCGCAGTGGCAACCCATTTTCGACTCTACAAAAACTGGCGTAATAACCGTACTCGGTTTTAAAAGACCGTCTCGCAACAAACCAAGGTACGATGAAGATTATCGCATAGGAAATGATGAAAAGAACGCTCCACGTATGGCAATGCTTCAGTCAATTGCAACGCAAGCTACTACTGAGCGTTATGGGGAGAAAAGAAAGGAGAAACGGCAGCGGAGAAAGTGCGAGAATGAGAAAATTGAGGCATACAGAAGGATGCACGAATCCCGAACATTCTACCAAAAAATCAAGAACACACCTAATGGACATGGTACAGAGCCCCCTTCTGTAACGACAAGGACGAAAACCTCATCGCAAATGTACAGAGCATGTTGGGTATATTGAGAAATCATTTCGCTGCGCTACTGGTACCTGAGATGTCCAATGACGAGGATATCGATACATTTGGACGACGACGTCGATTGCCCCCTCCTACCCAAGGTGAGGTTAGAACAGAAAATTTCCTGGCTTAAAAACAACAAAACCGAAGGAGCCGATGGATTGCCGGCAGAGCTGTTTAAGGTTGGCGGAGATAAGCTGATAAGATGCATGCATCAGCTGATTAGCAAAAATTTGGTTAGATAAATTCATGCCCGACGATTGGAGTCTCAGTGTACTATGTCCCATATTTAAAAAAGGTGACCCGAGTCTATGTGTCAACTACCGTGGAATAAGCCTTTTATCCAGAGCATTTAAGGTTCTATCAAGTATAATGTGCGAAAGACTAAATCCAATTGGACCATACCACAACTGACCATGTTTTCACGCTACGCCAAATCCTGCGGAAGACACACGAAAATCAAATCGACACCTATTATCCATTTGTAGATTATAAGGCTGCCTTCGATAGCCCGATACGGGAGAAACTCTATGAAGTAATGCCTGAGCTTGGTATTCCTGCAAAACTCTTACGCCTTTGCAGGATGACCCTGACGAACACCAAATCCACAGTGAAAGTTGGTATGAATCTTACCGAACCTTTCGAAACTAAGCGAGGCCTCAGGCAAGGCGAGACCCTAACTTGCGATCTCTTTAACATCTTAATGGAGATCATTATAATAAAAGCTGCAGTCAACATGAATAAAACCATCAGCAGCCAAAGTCACATGCTGCTTGATTATGCTGATGATATAGATATCATTGGGCGAACAATGAGAGAAATTACTGCAGTGTTTTCGAGAATTGAGAAGGAGTCAGTAAAAGTGAGTCTGGCAGTAGATGAGGACAAGACAAAATTAATAGTTTCAATGAGTGAACGTTGATAACCGTTATAATTTCGAGGTGGTGGACGAATTTATATACCTTGGATCTGCCGTAAACAAAAGCAATAACTTCAGTCTTGAGATCAAGCGGAGAATTGTGCTTGCAGTTACAAAAGTCCAGTAATATCAGACTCTCATACCACCTATCTTGCTTTATGGTGCAGAATCCTGGGTCTTATCGTAAGCAGACGAAACATCTGTAGGAGTCTTCGAGACGAAAATACTCCGAAAAATGTATGGCCCTTTAGTGCACAACGGCGAGTTTCGGCGACGAATGAATCATGAGCTGTATGAGTCATATCCCGACATTGACATAGTTAAGCGGATCAAAATAACCCGATTGTCCTGGCTGGGCCATGTCAGTAGAATGGATGAAGATGAACTAGCACGAAGGGTTTTCGAAATCGAACTCGAAGGAAGACGAAAAATAGGAAGACCAAAATTCCGCTGGAGGGATAAAGTTGTCGATTCTCTGCGTACACTTTTAATTACCAACTCGAGAGATAGGGCAAAAGGTCGATCTGGTTGGCGAAATATTTTATCTTCATTTTGTAAGGTCCCTGATGCCCCGGGGCATAAGTAAGTAAGTACTTACACTTTAGCTGAAGTGGCGTTGAAATCATCTTCAAATCCGCGCAAATAATCCCTGAGCCGTCTCATAAGCTATGCGAAGCTGAATAATGCTTTAGCATAAGGATTTACTTATTTGTTTCTACTGGAAGGATTTACCAGCAATTCCAGAGACGTACAATTGCTTTCCCTCAAGGAAGTGGGAAGCAGTTCAAGAGAGTGGTCTTGAGTGTATGCATATCAATATACAATTTTTTTTATAATAAAAAGTTACTATATTTTTCTGCAAAAGTAAATTATAAGTTTTTCTGTTTTGAATTTGAATTTTTATGACCGATTTTGTTAGTTTTGAGTTAATGTATGAGAAATTCATACTACAAACTGACAAGGGCAGGAATATTTTTCTAAAAAGAAAAATGCTTGGGTTTTGTTGGAATAATATGAAATTCAGTTAAGCACACTCACTGGCATGACTAGTTTCGAACTCCGTGACAAGTTCATCATCAGGTGCCTAACTACAGTGCCTGAATTGATACCACCCGTAGTTCCCCAATCGTATATATACAAACATATGCAATTACAATGCAATTGCAAATGCAACTTACATATGGGAATTAGGATCGATGGAAGATCCAACGCACACTTAAAGGTCCATAATTCCAACATACATAAGAACAGAAAGATTTATCCTCAATGTTCTTCAGTGACTCTTGCGTTTTGAGTTTTATGACAATTTTGGGGTGAATGAGAATTCGTTTACAACAAAAGGAACGGCTTTTACGATAAACGTTGTGGCAAAAGTATTAACATTGACGACCATCCAAGGGTCCAAGTAGCAAACGAAATATTCTTAAGGCAAAATAAATATTTTTGCACCAAATGGGCTGAAAACATTTTTTTCCTTTGTGGGAAGCGAACAGCTTTCAACAGTTTGCAATAAATGACAAATCAACCACAACGAGATGTTGTGTGATGAATGATTATCACATGATCTCTTGAACATCTCATCAAAGATAACAGTGTACTGCGCATATTCATTCATCATTAGGCGAAATTGGCTTGCTGCTACACTGCAAGAAGGAATTACCCAACTTGGTGATCTTGGAGAGCATTCATTTCTTTGTTTTCTGTTGATTATCCGAATCTTGGATAACTGTGCCATGGTTTCAATGTAATAAATTTATAAGCAGCGAAAATTCAAAAATTTTACTAAAGCATAATTAATAAGTATTCAAATATTTAACGGGCTTCCAACACAACTTAAATTTATTGGATTAATGTGAGCAGCTGGATTGTGCAATCGATATCGTTAATTTAGCGTTAAAAGCTTAATCACGGATTGGGAAACAGTTTCAACACCCTGGACTTTCATCCAATTAGAGCGAATGGTTAATATTGTATATTTCATATGATATGTATATTTTTTGCAAGCTACATTTTATTGTTTATATTGATTATGATCCATGAATATGAAAATGCCCGCTATTTTGCATATGACTTGCGAATAAAGTTTTGTAAAACTGTCGCAAAAACTGCTGGTTTTGTTAAAACCTTCAGTCCGATTAACTCTTTTAATTTATCACTCGAAGCCACCTTATGCTAAAAAGCTTAAACTACAAGACCAACTAACAAATTTCATAAAATATGAAACTAAAGATAGGATAATCTGATTTCAAAGCAAACTCCGTTTTTGTTTTATATAATGACTTTAATCTCATAAAAATCACAGTCGCATATAAGTAATGATGATGGTTTCAACAACCCTGCCTTAACAAATGTTAGGTAATATTCAGATTAGATTTCAGACAAAAAATAAACGAAACTTGAACCAAACTATATCACAGCATTTGTTGTGCTGGCATTCCTCTTCAGTTTTGAATTAAATATTTGCCACATAAATTAGCATAGCTTCGATATTAACTCCATAAGTTTTATGATTGTTTTATCCAAAAGATGTCATAAATTATAGCACCTGTCGGAATTAAGATAAATCATCACATCAGTTTTGTTTGCCAAACGGGGAAAAAACAAATCCACATGAAATGACACAGATCATAAATGATACGATTCGATATCTCTTAAAGTGATAATTGATACATGTGCGACATTTCCAGCGGCTGAATGGTAACAGTGGTAGACTCATTAGTTGATTATCAAATATTTCACCTGATGGTTTTAATAGTAAATGGGGTTTAAGTAGTTTTTAATGACGAGTTTCTAAGAAACAGCCCAGCAAAATATTCGATTGCAAAGAATCTGTTGTGGAATATTTTCTACTCTAAAACAACCTGTTCTACTCTAGGTTCTACCTTCGGATATATTTGTTCGGGTTTGTCCTAAAATCAAAACGGTTCTTTTATGCAAAACTGAATAATATATTAGGTGGCACAACGGTATAAATATATCCGACCAAATATATATACTTCCACGTAGTATTTCCTTGGCAATGGCTGTTTTGGAAACCTCCGTTAGCTAGCTAAAGTGAGAAGGTGAAACGAATGAGCAGCCTAATTGGTTATGCGATTACTTCCGGCATAAAACTATCCGGCATATTCTTTTGTCGTTAGAAGGCGGATGACCCCAGTATATGGGCCAACGGCGGATAGAAACCAAAAGAAGAAAATCCAGGTTCGACATATTGCATCCTGGTCAGCGTCAAATGTCCTAGCAGTAGGTAAAATGCAAAAACACGGTGGACTGAGTGTGCCTCCGGCCACCGTTTATAATGGCAGTGAATTAACAACAACGAAAACGAAAAACACCAACAACCCCTATTTGTGGACGACCCCCGCAAACGTTATAAGGACCACGATTTACGGTAATGCACTTGGAATGTAAGAACTCTATATAGATCCGCTGCAAATCAAATTGGCAGATGACCTCGAAAGTTATAAGGCTGACATTACCGCTATCCAGGAAATGTGATGTACAGGACATGGCTGCACAAGAAAAAGAAACTGCGACATATACTACAGTGAAAAGACATGCATTTCTTTTTGCGGATTTCCAGTTTTCAAAAGACTACGACATCTAGTCTATAGGTTCAATCCTGTGAGCGAACGTATAGCTACAATCCGCATAAAGGCGAAATATATTTATATTTCCCTAATTTTTGTGCATTCTCCGACAGAAGAGAAACATTATGATGCCACAGACATATTCTACAAGTGCCTAGAGGAAACGTATGACCGCTGCCATGGTACAAGATTCCAGCATAAAGACATCCACAAGGCTACTTGGGTATCCCCTGGTCATAGAACGAATAACCAAATTGATCAGGTGGTAATTGATGTAAAGTACTCATCCAGTGTAATGGACGTACGAGTGATCAAAGGAGCTAACATCGATTCTGATTACTACCTGGTAGCAGCAAAGGTTTGCACAAGATTAAGTAGAGTGTAACGTGGTTTTGTCTAGGGCTGAGGTAAGCTCAGCCATGTCCAGACTCTTTCGTTAGTATCCACCAAACCTTTTGAAATAAGAACAGAATAGTTTACCCTTTTTGGTGGGTTCGAATTCAGATTCTTTATTGATATTTAATTTACAAAGTGATTTGATTTACAGGAATAACATCAACTGCTTCACTCGGTGAGAACACTCCTCTTAGCTTGAGAACACTAGTCTCGGTTGACAACCCACTTCTGGATGCACTTGTCTCGGTTTGACAACAATCCTCTGGGGCACTTGTCTCGGCTTGACAACAATCTTCTTGGGCACTTGTCTCGGCTTGACAACAACCTTCTGGGGCACTTGTCTTGGCTTGATAACACCCTTCCGGGAATACTAGCATTGGCTTGAGAAATCGTCTGGGGCAGGTTGCGGGCTGGTAGATTCTAAGGTGATCGGTATCGGATATGCTGGTTCGGTATGTGCTTTACATTTCCGGTTAGAACGGTTCGGTATCGGTTATCATCGGCTGGGTTACATGGGAACAGTGGGCCGAAGCCCCTGTGTGGGAACAGTGAGCCGAAGCCCCTGTGTGGGAACAGTGAGCCGAAACTCCTGTGCAGTGAGCCGAAACTCCTGTGTAGGAACACTGAGCCGCAACTCCTGTATAGGAACAGTGAGCCGAAACTCCTATGTAGGAACAGTGAGCCGAAGCCCCTGTGTAGGAATAGTGAGCCAAAAGTCCTGTGTAGGAACAGTGAGCCGAAACTCCTATATAGGAACAGTGAGGCGAAACTCCTGTGTAGCAAACGAATTTACAGCGTCTTTACTAAAGAACGGATCCAAAAATTTGCTCCTGTCCTTTGCAGAACAAAAGCCCCAGGCAAAATGCTATAATCTTGTCTGGTTGTTCGCTCGGAGGCGACGACTCGAGTCTAGTTTACCTTAACTCTAAGTACCTTCGCTGTAATGACACAAATGAAAATTTCATTCAAGCACTCATTCTTGTTCGGTCATTAAAACTAGTTCGCTGCTAATATGTATACAACGTCGACAGAGCTTTTGCGTTGTCAGTGAGTGTGATTGTTCGCGGTGGTTGGTACGACTGATGGATGTTGTGTATGCTTAGGTGACGCGTTGACCAGAAATTGGAAGAAACTAGACGCAGAGGAAGGTCGACATCGGAACGCTGCAATTACCCGAGGAATCCAAAGCCTACTCAAGGAAGCTCTCGCAACTTTTGGCACAGAACCCACCCGCTCCCGATGACGATCCTGAAGCGCATTGGAAAACCATTTCCGACTCTATAAAAACTGCCGTAACAACCGTACTTGGTTTCGGAAAACAGCTTCGCTATAAACCATTGTGCGATGAAGAGTGTCGCATTGCAAATGACGAAAAGAATACTGCACGTAGGGCAATGCCTCAGTCAATTGCAACGCGAGCTGCAACTGAGCGGTATAGGGAGATAAGAAAGGAGATAAACCGTCTCTTTAGGCGTAAGAAACGGCAGTGGAGAAAGCGCGAGAGTGAGAAAATTGAGACATGCAGAAGGAAGAACGAAGCCTGAAAATTCTACCAAGAACGGAACTAATAGACATGGTTCTGTAAATACAAGGACGGAAACCTCCTCGCAGATGTGCACAGCATGTTGGTAATATGAAGAGATCATTTCTCCGCGCTACTGGTACCTGAGATATCAAATCACGAGGGACAATCGTTCACAATTCAGTTATTGCCCGGCTTAAGAACAACAATGCCGCAGGAGCCGATGGATTACCAGCGGAGCTGTTTAAGGCTGGCGGCGATGAGCTGATAAGGTGCATGCATCAGCTCATTAGCAAAATTTGGTTAGATGAATGAATGCCCGGCGATTGGAGTCTCAGTGTACTATGTCCCATATTTATAAAAGGTGGCCCGAGTTTCTGAGCCAACTACTGTGGAATAAGTCTTTTGTCCATAGCATATAAGGTTCAATCAAGTATAATGTGCGAAAGACTAAAACGAATTATCGCTGACCTGATTGGACCATAGCAGTGCGGCTTTAGGCCTGGAAAATTGAGAACTGGCCAGATTTTCACCCTACGCGAAATCCTGGGGAAGACCCACGAAAAACAAATCGACACCTATCGCCAATTTGTCGATTATAAGGCGGCTTTCGATAGCCCGATACGGAAGAAGTCTACGAAGCAATGTCTTAGCTTGGTATTCCTGCAAAACTCGTACGCCTTTGCTGGATGACCTTGACGAACACCAAATCCGCAGTGAAAGTTGGTAAGGATCTTACCGAACCTTTCGAAACTAAGCGAGGCCTCAGGCAAGGCGACACCCTATCGTGCGATCCCTTTAACATCTTAATGGAGATCATCATCAGAAAAGCTGCAGTCAACATGAATAAAACCATCAGCAGCAAAAGTCACATGCTGCTCGCGTATGCTGATGATATAGATATCATTGGGCGCACAATTAGAGAATTTACTGCGGTTTTTTCGAGAATTGAGAAGGAGTCAGCAAAAGTGGGTCCGACGGTAAATGAGGACAAGACAAAATTAATGGTTTCAACGAACGGGGCCCCTACGCGATTAGACCAAAGCGTGATCGTTGATAACCGTTATAATCTCGAGGTGGTGGACGAATTTATATACCTCGGATCTGCCGTAAACAAAAACGACAACGTCAGCCTCGAGATCAAGCGGAAAATTTTGCTTGCATATAGATGTTATTTTGCGCTCTGGCTAGGCCATGCCAGTAGAATGGATGAAGACGATCCAGCACGAAGGGTATTGGAAACCAAATTCGAAGGAAGGCGAAAAATAGGAAGACCAAGACTCCGCTGGAGGGATCAAATTGACGGGCACTTGCGTATCAACTGGAGAGATAAAGCAAACGATCGAACTGGTTGGGGAAATATGTTATCTTCGTTTTGTAAGGTCCCTGACCCCCCGGGGTTGTTCGAGACTAGATAGGTACGTACTTTTTAATTTAATAAAAATCAGTTTTTTTTTAAATAATAAATAAATTTCAAAACAATTAAGTCAATGTTTGTGTCAATTTATATCAAAAAATATATTGATTTAAAGATTTCGTGTGTGTCTGGAAAATTTCGTGTGGAAAATTTGGCGAAATCAGGCGTCTTTTTCGATAGTGGTGTAAATCTCCAATGCTTACTTCTAGACTTCTAAGGCATTGGAAATCGAAAGCGGAATTTTCGGCTGGTTCTACAATAATGAGCGTAAAAAATAAATGTTAATGAACATTATGTTTCTCAAAATGTGTACTTCTAAAGTTTATAATTGAAATTTTATAATAAATAATGGTATAATACACATTTCTAATCAACTAGAAAAATATATACTTATTACTTACTACTTGTTCCATAACTGATTCCATGTTGTATGTACCTGACGTCAGTATACTTGCCATACCGTTCACCGACACCACCACCTTTGTCGGAACTACAACTGGTATCGAAGTATTAATAGGTAGTGATGCTAACTCTCACCACACTTCGTCTCGTAGGGGTCAGACCCTAGTAGAATTCTTGAATACATACGACCTTTTGGCATCGACTATTGGAAACAAAGCTACATTTGTTAACAAAATTAGAGAAGAGGTATTAGATATACATAATAATTTGATCCGAAAATCATAAAGATGAGATTCACGAATGGAGTGTTTTTGATGAACACTCATTCTGGGACCACAAATACATAAGGTTCAAAATTTCACGGCCACCGCCGAAACCCAAAAGTTTCAAAAAAGGCCAGGACAAACTGGACAAAATTCGGAAGGCTACTTATAAATCGACTGAATCGTCCTCAACTCCACTACTGTAATAAGGGCGAATTGCAAGATAGAGTGACTTGGACTACCCCAGCACTGGTAAAATTATTTGAAGCCCAATTCGGAAAAGAAAACCCGGTCAAGAAAACCCCTGGGTTACAGGGAAGATACGAAATTATGAGAAAAAAGTCCGCAGACTTTACAACAGGGCTAAGAGTAGAAAATTAACCGTATATTGGGAGAACTATAAAAAAAGTTTCAGTGAGCGTGGTTAGCGTTAAGATGAAAAAATTATTCTCTAAGACCCACATTCAGGCGGAAGCGCTAGGACGACACAGGGAAGATGAAAGAGATAATGTAACAAACGCTAAAACACCTTATGGATACACACTTTCCGTGGAACCCGCTGGAGAATGGCGACTACACGGAAATGGGTTACACCATGCGCCAATCATAACGAACAAAATGGCCGAAAGATCTATAAAAGGCTTCTCCACATATAATCCGGCGGGACCAGATTGAATCTTCCCTGCTATCCTACAACAATGGCGTGTCATAATGTCAATTGACATAATGTCAATTGGCATAATGTCCATAGACATAATGCCACTTAAAAAGTGTCATAAAGCCCATGGACATTAAGACACTTTTAAAAGTGCCATAATGTCCAATACTATGATGGCATTAAGTCCATAATGTGACATTAAGTCCAATAGTGTCATAATGTCCACAATATTAAATTTTTTGCCAAATCTTCAGAAAGTACCACTATTTTCCATATTTTTGTTAAATTGTGAAGGGCCGCTGTTATTAGAAAAATTTTAAAGTTGTAAAAGGTGTCGTAATGTCCATGGACATAATGACACTTTTAAAAGTGTCTTAATGTCCATGGACTTTATGACACTTTCTTAGTGACATTATGTCCATGGACATTATGTCCATTGACATTATGACACGCCACCCCTAGAACATGAAGTTGACCTTATAGGAACTCATTTGGTGGAAAGCTTAACCACATGCTTAAAATTTGTCTATACCTCAAAGAATTGGTTGGAGGCTTGGACAGTTTTTATACCCAAACCAAGAAAGACTGCAAGGGTTTACAGAACAACTAGCCTCAGCTCTTTTCTACTCAAGACCTTGGTGGAAAGTGGAATACCAGACGATATGCTGAAATTCAGGCAACACGGATATGTCAAACTCGATCAGTGGAAACCGGACTTCATGAGGTAACCCACTACATGGAAGATTCTCTCAATAGTTTCCGTATGCATAGATATTGAGAGTGCGTTTAACTATGGTCAGACCGAAACACCCAACTAATCCTTAGACCAGTTTGCAATGGACAGGGAATTAAGAGAGTGGATCGACTATATGCATAGATGGATAAACTGCGGTTCTCATGACATAAATGTAAGAGACAGGGTACAACATGGAACACCACAAGGGGGGATTATATCACAAATAGTGAATACAGGGCGTGCAGAGCGTGCAGGGAGGAAGATGAGACGATAGAACAATTCCTGTGTCAATGTACACACAGGTCAGATGCAGGTATCTGTCGAACGGACATAACTTATGGGAATAGACTGGAACTTGTTGAGGAACTTCGTGCACAGCACAGAATTCTTAGTGGCCTAAGTGTATGCACACGGACATGGGTGGTCACAATTCATAGGCTCCTAAGGATTCTTACCGACGAAGGACCTACACCAGTCTGCTATGCAGACTATGTTTTAATACTTTTTAGGGGAAGGTATCCTAATTGATTATGCAGAGAGGCCGAAATGGCACAGCCAAGGGGATTGTGAACCGGGAAAAAATGTAAATATGAATATTTACAATAAATCGAAAACCACAGAGTTTGAAGAGCTTCGGTTCCTGGATAAAACGATTAAAATATCCCATAAGGTTAAATATTTAGGGGTAGTCTTGGATCGTACATTGAATTGGAAGCATTACATACAGGGCGAGACGAAACTTCGGAAATTTGCATATCCTGTAGCAAATAAGGCCTACAGTTGTTGGTCGCTACGAAGAAGGGTTATAGGATGCGAATGGGGCCTCAGCCCGGAAATGATACATTGACCCTACAGAAACCTCGATACGTCAATACTAACATATGCTTCCGTAATATGGTGTATTGCAGTTGAGAAAAAATGCAATACTGCGACACTGCAAAACATTCAAGGTATGTGTTGCATTGGAATCAGCGGTGCATTGAGAACAACCCTGACACGGGCTATGGATACTGTTTTATGTTTCCATTTTTAATTTAAAATCTGGCTGCCACCCGGATCAAAATTCGAACTTTCAATGCGGTAATTCGGGCGATTACGGAATGCGTTAAATGGTTCGACAATACTGCGAGCCCAACGGAGGTGAATATCTTCACGGAGAGCCAGATTGGAATTAAGGTAAACTACCAATCTAAAACGGTCCTTGACTGCAGAAAGGTGGTCAATGATTACTTCACGCACGACAGTCTTAACATCATCTGGGTGCCAGCATACAGTGGAGTTACCGGCAATGAGCATGAGAGCATTTTTGCAACAAACGTCAGAAAATTTCATACGGGGCGACTGGAGAACGCGAAACCTATCGGGGCGACCACGGCTGAGTCGAGCCAATGGTCGGAATCGGCCCGCAGAGCCCTGTGAAATCTCGAAACAGTGGACAGGATGACAATAATCCTATTTGGAGACCCCAATGGGTTGATACCAAGAGGTTTGCTGAAACTGGGAAATCTGTAATGAGCAATAGTCTTAACAGATCTCTCGGGCTTACGAACCCAAATATACCGTATTGGAAGGGTGACAAATAGTGACTACAGGGTGTCCAGGGGGGAAAATGAGACGATAGAGCAATTCCTGTGACAATGCCCACACAGACGAGATGCAGGTAATTGTCGGACGGTACAATACCAGACATAACTTATGGGAATAAACTGGAACTTTTTGAGGAACTTCGTGCAAAGAACAGAATAATTACTTAGTAGGACAATTTGAGGGCACACTATAGGTTGAATCAGTGGCTTAAATGTATTTCCATGGACATGGGAGGGATCGGAGAGTCATATCTCTATCGTACTACTCTTTTTCGAACTACCTACTAACAGGTGGCGGAAAAACCTTTATCTGATTTCCTGCTGCTTTAACTTTTGTTTCAAGAGAAACTCTGCTTATGTTTATGCACACTTATGAATTTTGTTTCAATTAATTGTAGAAAATTATATCCGACAAATGGCCGCCGAGGGAATTGATGTAAATTTGGGCTCTCTTGGTTACACTTTGCATAACTGTGCGCAACTTTTGTGGTGCCACGTTGTCAATTTTGACTCGAATGTTGTTCTTTAATTCCTCCAGGGTGAGGGGCATATTCTGGTACTCAAATATCCCCAGGGAAAGAAGCCCGGGACAAATTACCGTTACGCGATATTACAGGAGCTGGGGAGGTATCTTTCAAAATACAGTATGACGTGCAGTATGACAAGTGGCGCTTTTGGAACTACATGTCCTCAAAATCAACATCGTCAATTTCTGGTAAGAACAATTTTCTCAACATCGTAATAGCGTTACCATCATAGATAAAGGAAATAATAGATATAGCGCAACCATTGTCAACTTTGTTTACTAGGTGCTGTCCTGTACTGCTGTCACTTTCACTGAAGTTTCCCATAATTCTCATTGACGTTTATTAAGAATTGTGGGAAATTTTTGTGAAAATAATTTAAACAATGGAAAATGTGATACAATTTATGTATGTGGTTTTACATAATAGCATTTGTTTCTTATATAAAAAACTATTTCAAAGCCATGAGGCCGGTGTTGGGATATCAATAGGAGAAAACCCGTAAGACCGCCCAAAGATGAAAATCCCGGAACGCCTTTATAATCTAAAAACTTTCCTACCCAAATACTGTAGCAAGTTCTGTGGTCGCAGTTGCCAAAACCGCTAGAGTGTCTGAGAACTCTCAACAAGGAATGGTTGCTGAACCAGAGGAAGAACCAATTTATTAGGACATAGACGGTGGTGACATGGCTTTGCAATTCGATGGCCATCAGATATTCTACTTTAAGTAACGTGTTGTATTCTTGTTTCGAAGTGATATTTTTGGTGAAAATTATTTTTTCTTTTGATATGAAATTTTAGAATTTTAATGTGATATTTAGTGACTTTTTTTGGGAACAAAAAAATCCCATTTATTGCTTTAAACGACATCTAGAAAATTACCCATTACACTAAACTTTTCCCAACACTTGTGCTTCATCTATTTGTTTACTTTAGCTATGGTTACCATCGGCTTCTTCGAAAAATAAAATAAATAAATAATCACCTGATTCGACGTAACCAGGTGACTTGAGAGGTTGTAACGGTGGATTTTGAATTTTGCGAGGATTGTCCATCACCCAGAGCCTAGGATTTTGCTTTATAGGGATATTTTCACCGAAATTCACGTTTCGTTAGCACAACTGACGATCTATTGCGCGCAAACAGTGGCACGATTATAGCGCATCTTTGAGGCGTATAGCAATTAATTTATATTTACTAGAAATTTCGTACGAGGCTACTAAGCGAATGTGGAAACAAACATACGATGCCATTGGCAAAAATGGCAGCAGTTTCCATTAGGATGAAACTTATTGTATAAGTATTTGTTCCGTTGGACAACATTCGCTTATGGTGTCCCATTACATCCCCTGAAGGGAGTGGGGAGAGCTTCTCACAACCAGTGAGCTGTGCGCTTTCTAAATTTCCACTCACTGATTGGGAAATAGTGTGGGATAGTGTTGCCATCACTATGCGAGGTGGCCATTGTCGAAGGAAATGTAAGGTGGTCAGAGCAGGGATCGAACCCACATTCTCATGCACAAGAGTCTCGCACACGGGACATTGCACCACCTACGGCCACAAACAAAAAGGGAGCACATTTACATCCCTTCACTTTCTCTGAGGCCTGCTAGACAGGGGTCAATCCACGACAATCTACTGCCAATGTAGTTGATTAGCGAATTTAACGTATATTTATATGTATGTCATAGGTAGAGTTTTAATGCCACTCTCAGCATTACCTTAAATTCGTAAAGGGTTTTTGAAAATTTTCACCTTCGTTCAATATATTAAACCACAAATAATATTTTAGGAAACTACATGATATATTTAAGCAGAAAAATTACATGAGGTGTCAGGGTACACCAGGTTGGAACGAAGTTCCTTTCGCTATATATTCTGTACTAGTGCGTTCCAACACGCCCAAGGCGCCTGTTGAAAAATACTGTAATTTAAATGGATCTTTAAGATAATATACTTTTTGTAAAATTATAAACTTTTTATAAGAAATTTTTTATTTATTGAACGTATTTTTTAAAAAAAAAAAGTATATTTCTAAGTCCCTTTTGTAAGAATATGGTTTATATTTTCCCGAAAAGGTCCTTTCTTTAATGACAGGTACTTCTTTTATTAAAAGCTAATGTTTTTTAAGACAAGCTACCATTTTTAATAAGAAGTACTTTCCGTAAGAAATAGCCTAAGAGTATGAATTTTGTTTACAAAGAATTACCTTTTTTAAGAACAGGTACTTTTTAAAGAAGTGGTACTCTTTTTAGGAAAAGGTTATTTTTTTAAGAAAATTTACTTATTTTCAGAAACTCGACTTATCTCTAGAAAAGAAAAGAAAATGTAATATTTTGTTTTTAAGAAAAGGTACTTTTAACAAAAGGAATTTTTGTACGAAAAGGTATTTTTTTAAGAGAAAGTATTTTGTTTGAAGAAAAGTTTTTTTTAAGAGAACATGTACAATTTTATGAGTGGGTACTTATCTCAAGAAAAGCTATTTCGGTACTCTTTAAAGAAAAGGTAGTATTTAAAAAAAAGACTATTTGTTGTAAGATAATGTACTTTTTTAAGAAAAGGTACTTATTTATAAAAATTACTTTTTTAAGAAAAGGTACTTTTTGTAAGAAAAGTTACTAGTTTAAGCAAAGGTACTTCTTTAAGATAAGGTATTTTTTTCAGAAAAGGTAGATTGTTTAAGAATATCAATAGGTTTTTTTTTTTGGAGAAAATTTATTTTTTTAAGAAAACGCAAATGGGCATTTCCAGAGAAAGTGCCACCCTATGTCACATCACGTCACCCTCGTTAATTGCTTCTATTTTAGGACCATTTGGTTCGATTATTTTCTATTCTTTTCCTAACTACAGAATGTAAGTAAGCGGCCATCCATAAATGATGTCACACTAAATTAGTAAATTTTTCACCCCTCCCCCCCTTGTGTCACAGGCTGTCACATTCAAGCGAGCCCCCAAAAAAACACTATAAACAAAACATTGAATAAAATACTCTATTATATTTAAAAAAAAAATAATCTTCGATTAAATTATATGAAACAAATGTACGCAGAGAACAAATTGAGATCACAACTAAGATGTCCAGGGTGACGTCAGCCAGGTTCTTATATTTACAATCGGTGGGAAGGTGTCTATAGTTGCGCTTGGGATTCTATACTCATCAATGGCTCGCGGGTCTAATTCTTCGACATCTATCCACTCCACATCTTCCTCTTCAGTATCATTTAAAAAAACAACTTGTTGTTTACTTAGCGTTTACACAAGGCAGTAGCTGTTCGAAAAACTCAATACTATCACAATTTCTCACTAAAATGAAATGTCAAAAGAGAAACAGAGTTACCAGACTGTAATATTTCTACCAACTTTGTGCAATAATAACATAGTGCAACACGAAAAAAAATAACCATATACGGACACCACTACGTGATAAAAGACTAAAAAAAAAAGACCCGTGTCTCCCAATTTTTGCCAAAGTCATGCACTTTTTTTTTTATGGGCCGCCACAGATTTGGGGCATCGGTATCATTTTCGTAAAATGTGATCATTTTCTCAGGCTCATATCTTGCAAACCGTTCAGAATTTCGATTTACTCTCTGAGGCAAAGTTGTAGTCATAAAGAACAAAAATTGCGAACATATAAAATCAAAAAAACTTCACCTTCCAGATCAAAATCGCAAAAAACTTAAAAAAATTCGATTTTTTTTACTTTTTTTCCCGTGTTCAGGTCCATAGGTAGCAAACCGTTCAAAATTCAAGGAAACAATCAACTACAAAAATTTACCTAAGATCTCAATAAACAAATTTCTAGAACATAAATCGAAATTCTGAACGGTTTGCAAGATATGAGATATGATATGAGCCTGAGAAAATGATCACATTTTTACGAAAATGATACCGAGGCCCCAAATCTTTGGCGGCCCATTAAAAAAAAAGTGCATGACTTTGGGAAAAATTGGGAAACACGGGTCTTTTTTTTTTAGTCTTTTATTACGTAGTGGTGTCCGTATATGGTTATTTTGCCATGACTTAAAAAATTACACACAGTGTAATCATATTTGTCATTAGTTTTGTGTAGATTTATCTAAAAAAATATTAAAGAACAACACGAAATATATTTGTGACAAATAATAATATCAAATTCATAAGTTTTTGCATGAAAAAATATTTTAACACAGACTTTTTTCAGATTTCGACAACGTGGCAGTACTGTATTCCTCTTAGCTCAAATAATACCAAATACATACATGTGCACAAGCCAAAGAAGAACAGCCAAAGTGGTGATGACTGTTTGCTTTGAGAACATTGTAAAAATGAACTTGCACTGGGCTGTGTGGACACTGCTTTTTTGTTGTTTGTGGTTTACGTTTTTTCGAGCTTTTCGAAGATAATACGTATTCTCTACTTGCAGCTCACAACTATCATGTCTAAACGCACCGTTACTTGTGTTTTGTCAACTTGTATTGAGCATATTTTGCGAGCTCTGATATTAAGCAAAATTAATTGAAAAATTATGACATCACAAGTTTCTGTAAGCCTCCGCCCCCCTTATGTCACAAGTTGTCACGGATAGTTGCACCCCCTCCCCACCCTTTCAGTGTGACATCATTTATGGATGGCCCCTAACTGCATATTTAGTAAAAGAAAAAAATAGAATCAAACTAACTGGTTCTAAAATATAAGTAACCTTTCTGTGGAAATGCCCAAATGTTATTTTTTTAAACTTCTTTCACTTTGGCTTTTCTAAATTTGTATTCGGTTCAATCTACAATATGTAATAAACAGGCTCCACCTAGAAAATTTCCCATGAAACAAGAAATATCCCCCCATATGTTATATGATAGTCTAGACATAAACCTAGCCAAAACTACGAGTGTAAGAGTAAGTGTGCTGCCAAATGTAACTCCATGCTCAGTGTTGTCCTTCATGAATTTGCCAGTCTTGTAATTTGGCTCTTCTAAATTTACTTTTTATTGGGTTCAAAACTACAATATGTAGTAAAGAGGATCCACCTAGAAAACTTCCCTTTAAACCAAACCAAACCAAAAGTACCCAATATAGTTAATAATAATGGGTTGTAATAAAGTAGTAAAAAAAAAAGTTGTTTAAAATATTTTCATTTAGCTCCCATCCCGCAATGTGCGATAAGGAACTTCGCTCCAAAAATAAAATTGTCTTAAGTGCATTTTCTTAGAAAAAGTAAATTTTTTCAAACAAAAACACCTATTGATATTCTTAAACAATCTATCTTTTCTTAAAAAAATACCTTATCTTAAAGAAGTACATTTGCTTAGAAAAGTAAATTTTCTTACAAGAAGTACCTTTTCTTAAAAAAAGTAATTTTTTTAAATAAGTCCCTTTTCTTAAAAAAGTACATTATCTTACAACACCTTTATATACCGTTTTGTAAAATAAAATAAGTTTTCTTGAGATAAGTACCTACTCTTAAAATTGTACATATTCTTTCGTAAAAAAAGCTTTTCCTAAAAAAAATATACCTTGTTTTAAAAAAATATCATTTCTTAAAAAATTTCATTTTCTTAAAAGTACCTTTTCATAAAAATAAAATAATACCAAAAAGAGTACCACTTCTTTAAAAAGTACCTGTTCCTAATAAAGTACTTCTTTTTTAAAAAAAATGCATACTCTTAGGCTTTTTAAAAAAGCTTTTAATAAAAGAAGTGCCTCTCATTAAAGAAACGACCTTTTCGGGAAAATATAATACACATTCTTACAAAGGGGACCTAAAAATGTACTCTTTTTTTCAAAATACATTCAATAAATAAAAGATTTCTTAGAAAAGTTTATCATTTTACAAAAAGTATCATTTCTTATAGATCCATTTAAATTATCGTATTTTTCAACGGGCGCCTTCGGCGTGTTGGAACTAACGAGTACATAATATATAGCGAAAGAAACTTCGTTCCAACCGGGTGTCCCCTGACACCTCATGTGATTTTTTTTATGTTTATTGGAAAAATGCGAGGAAAACTGCTTCTAAAACGTAGGGAGTCGAAAAATTTTATAATCTGAAACGTCAAAAATACTGACAAATGAAACGGTGCGAGATTTTGATACTTTGATACTGTTTCAATAAAAAAAAATTGTTGCCTGTAAAGTCGGTTTTACGGGCGAAGATTTTACGTGACAACGTCTTTTTCTCGGTAGAATATTTATTGATATGAATATAATTAAATTGCACAATAGGAACAAGGAATTGAATGAAAATAAGAATTGCACAAATTTTAACTATAGAAATATATTTTGTTTAGATTGATTTGATTTTCATATTGATTAGATGTTAAAATTCTTGCTCAACACAGTTTAAATCAAGTTTTCTTATATCTGCCACTTTTTCTTAATATTTGTAATTTTAAAGAATCAATTCGAAAATCAAAACATTTATTCAGATCGAAGGTTCAAATTTTTGCTAAATAAATTTGAAATTAATTAAAATTTGTAAAATAAAAAAAAAAACCAATGAGTGTTAGAACTCACGGGCGATGTTTTAACATTTATTGAAACTTATGGTTTAGGAAAATAGAAGTAATTTCAACACCATCTAGGTACCTGTGCGATTTCTATGAACACATTATCAAATGTGACATTATAAACAATAAACATATCCTTTATTATAAAATATAAACATTTCTTTTATTATAAAAAATAAACATTTCTTTTATTAAAAACAAAAGAAAATAATTTACTAACCAAAAAGTATTTCAATTCATCATATTCGCATATCGTTTTTAAAGCCGACCGCAGCTCTCTGTTTCGTTTTGGCTACCTAATTCATATGAAAATTTCTACACACAAACATACACTACACATATCATAAAGCCAAAAAACAAAAAAAAACAAAAAATAATACCTTATCCAATGCAGACTGATCTAAATCAATATTCATACACACGCACATATATACGCACATACATACTTGCTCAGTCGTCATATATATGATGTGCCAAAAAACAAAAACACTCACACCACCGACCAACAGCCACTAGAAGCCAGCAAAGCAAATCGTTTCTGGCACACAAGTAAACACATTGCGTTTACTTGTGTTCGGTGACTCATCGTAACGTTACCGGGCGTTACACTTTTTCATAAGTGACTCCCAGCCGCAACCTAATTTAAGACGTTGTCACGTCAAAAATCATTTTAAGAAATTAAAAATTATATTTTTAGTGGATAAGATAAGAATTATGTCTGTTTGTTATGTATTTCAATTAATTTTTCCTAAATATTACAGAATAATCTAAAAAGCAAAAAGAAAATATACTTGGGTATAGTGGGTTAAATTCTAATACAAATTATTAGGAGCAGGGGAAATCCCTTAAAACATCTTCTGTTTTTTGTGGGAAAACCCTTATTTTGTTTGTTTATATTTTTTTTATTAGTTGACAGCTTTCTTGGAATATTCCAGTAAAAACGACAGCAGTGTTGCTTCTCTTCACATTGATATACAGAAACACTTTTTACTCACAAATCGCGAAACGATGGAATATTTTTGTTTCATCCCTAATATGAAAACTTTTTCGATTCGGGAACTACAGAAACGAGGTACAGTATTCAGGTTTTCAGTAGAAGTACGGGTACTACTTCCATAAGATGTGCGTGTAGTAAAAATTAACCAATATTTCTTGAACCGAAAATTTCACTCAGGTGTTTGCCAAATTTTCGTAGGCAAAATCAAGTACATAGCTGTTATGCCAAAGTTATTTCGTACGAAAACAATTGTTTGATAATTGTTTGGAACCGGAATTTTTACATTTCGATTATTTTCAGAAACAAATGTAATACCACATGCTTGAAAAATAAAATGGAATACAAAGATGAATTATTAATGAAATATTTACAAGGTAAATCAAAGATAGAAGGTAACTCTCTGCAACAAACATTTCGGTATGGAGATAAACGACAAAATTTCTTACAAACATTTTGAAAGAATTGAATACGGAGCTTGAAAGAAAAATGTCGAATGCGGGTGAGGAGATGGAAGTATTTTGCATTTCGTTGCTTTTTAGTAGTTGCTCAATTTGGCTCGATTTTTTTTACAAATAATTCAAAATGTAGATCTTAGTTTTTAAATAATTACTTGAGCCTAATTTTGTTGTATATATTTTTAATTTATTTTTCAATATTTCGTCTTTAGTCGAAAGACATCATCAGTAATTCTGAAATATAAATAAAATCTGAAATATAAATATAAAAATATATACAACAAATGGGCCTTCGAGCCCAATTATTTAAAAATTATGATCTAACTATTGAAAAAAGTCGAATAGAAAACGAAAAATAGAATTAATTCAAAATTAGAGAAAAATATTGAACCACGAAATATTAAAAAGAAAGTGTGCGGTCGGACATATGGGGGCACGCTGGACACAAAAACGGGTCCACCAAAAAGGAACAGCGAAACACGCAAGTGTGGGTGTCAAATCATTGCAACAATGAGATAATTATTGAAATGTAATTTATATTGGATTGCCTTCCACGCGGTCCAATATGAATTTTTGCCGAGCATTTGAAGTTTGATTCATTGCCATTTGGTTAAACAGTTCTAATGTATTCCTGGTACAGCTCTACTCATATATTTCCACAATAAAAAAAATTACAGCAGACAGTTGTCCGAGGCCTTCGGCCACGAACTGTCCCTGCAGGCTGTGTCAGAGACACGGCCATTAAGTTTAACGTAGAATACGCCATCCGATAAGACAGAAAACATATATAACAATAAATTCATTTGCTTATATTATTTATCATTTATTGTTATATATGTTTTCTGTCTTATCGGATGGCGTATTCCACGTTAAACTTAATGGCCGTGTCTCTGACACAGCCTGCAAGGACAGTCCGTGGCCGAATGCCTCGGACAACTGTCTGCTGTAATTTTTATATTTACCAACGGCATTTGATTCAAGTCCGTTTAAAAAAAAAATATTATGTTCAATTTTTTTAAACTTAATTTAATTTATGTATTTTAATTAATATTTTTATTGAAATAAGTTCTGCGAATGTTGAGAGGGCCGCCCTAATTTTAAAAATGGTTTACCTTATCGAGTCTTCGCATTAGCATTCGAGCGTTGTGTGAAAGCTTTACGCTTTACAATTCAAAATTAATGTTACAACAGCTTTATTGAAGCTTTCGCAAAAAAGCTTTATTACGTTAGCTTACTGTTTGTTTCACTTTTTACTAGATACATGTTGCCAAGCAATATTAGCATGCTGTTTGTTTCACTTTTTACTAGATACATGTTCCTAAGCAATGTTGAGCAACCAAAAACACTCAACCAAACACCACACATATGTTTGACTGTATGTGTTTAAACAATTTTCATTTGAGAAATTAAAATACTAGAAATATATCAACCAATATGAAATGTATATCAAACGAAAGACAACATCTTCATTTACCTACAAAAAAAATTTTAAAGAAATGCATCTAGCCGTTTCCTCAAATTCAATGAAATAAAGATTACAACAATAAAAACCTGACATTACTCCTCATACCGTAAGGTAAGACGTATTCTACGTCAAAATCACATGAGGTATCATGAGACACCCGGTTGGAACGAAGTTTCTTTCGCTATATATTATGTACTAGCTAGATTCAGCACGTATAAAGAGCCCTTTGGAAAGTACGATAATTTAAATGGATCTTTAAGAAAATGTACTTTTTGCAAAATAAAAAACTTTTTTTACGAAAATTTTTTTTTTCTGCAATGTATTTTTTAAAGAAAATTATATTTTTAGATCCTTTTGTAAGAATATGTATTATATTTTCCGGAATATCTATTATATAGGTCCTTTTTTAAAGAGAGGTAATTCTTTTATTAAAAGATAATGTTTTTTTTAAGAAAAGGTACTATTTTTAAGAAGAAGTACTTTCTGTAAGAAAAAACCATAAGAGTATGACTTTTGTTTTTTACAAAGAAGTACTTTTGTAAGAACAGGTACTTTTTAAAGAAGTGGTACTCCTTTTAGGTAAAGGTTATTTTTTCACAAAATTTACTTATTTTCAGAAAGGCTACTTATCTCAAGAAAAAAAGATAATATTTTATATTTAAGAAAATGTACTTTTAAGAAAAGGAATTTTTGTAAGAAAACGTATTTTTCTAACAAGATATTTTTTTGAAGAAAAGGTTTATTTTTAAGAATTGGTAATTTTTTTAGAATTGGTCCTTTTTCTAAGAATAGGTGAATTTTTAAGAGTAGGTAGATAGTATATATTGTCCTATTAAATGAGACAAAGTTAAACCATAGACACGATGTAATATTTAAAAATTATAGTCATGCCATTGTGAAGTGTGCTGGCTTCAATGGAAGGCATTATGACATAATTACGGCTAAGGAAAGTGGGCTTCGCTGAACATGTTGGAAGTGTAAGGAATTCGATGTTGACTTTTTTTTGGTTATTGCCTTTTGCGTTATTAACAGTATTACCACATTCTGTGTGCTTGCAGTTCAAGTCTCCCGCTAGTACATAGTAGTTATTTGAATTTTGAAGATTCGTAAAATCAAATAGTTTTTGCAAGTCTGCTGAATTTATATTGCCGGTGTGCGTACTATACACGTAATAACTAAAAAGTTGTTGCAGTCAACGGGTATCTTTATGGCGCATGTCTCTAAAGCATCTAGCAAATATCTACTTTTGCTATCGTGACTGTAGTATTGTATTGTTACGAATTTCCTTATTCGTCCTTTATGCGTTGTTTTATTCCCAATAATAAAACAAGGTTCGTTTTCAATTACGATAATTACAACGGTATCACTGCTTTTTATTTTACTTATATAGTACAACAGTTTACTTTATTTATAACACTTTAACAAGTCTTATATTTTGCTATCGATTCGCGTTGCTTACTTTACGGGGTTTAATCACAAACTGAACTCTCCATCCCAACGACCTCCGCTATTTATACCAACTCACCATACTCAAATGAAGGTATATCTAGCGAGTTCAAGAACCTTCTAGACGTTGTTGTTGTTGCTTATCTTTGTAGAACAATCTCGAATGGCGGAGAATTATCATTACTGAGGTGAATTCATGCTACTGGTTTAGCGAGCTGGTACGTTGTTATAATGCTTACTTTCAGCCGCAGCACTAACCGCCTGTTATTTACATACTGTTAGTAGAGTCATTATCAGCAAGCAAAAGCATTTACTTATTCGTAACAGTATGTTATTCTTGATTAATATAGCAGATCCCCCACCCTTGTTGCATTCATTCGATATTTGCTTACCATTTTATAATTTTTAAATATTACATTGTGTGTATGGTTTAATTTTGTCTCATTTAATAGGACAATATCTACTATCTACCTACTCTTAAAAATGTACTTATTCTTGAAAAAAAGGACCAATTCTAAAACAGTACCATTTCTTAGTACCATTTCTTATTACTTTTAGTGAAAGACGTACCAATCTTTAAAAAAGGACCTAAATAATACATATTCTGGAAAATAAGCTCCTGGGTTCGAACCCTGCTCTGACCACCTTAAAATTCCTCGCATAGTGACGTCGAATCGGAATCGGTGTAAAACTGTAGGTCCCAATCAGTGATTGTGAGAAGTTCCCGCCTGTTCCTTCATGGGATTTAATGGGATTATTTATTTATTTGATTTTACAAAAAGTACCTTTTCTTAAAGATCCATGTCTGATTTTCAAACAAGAACCTTTTCTTAAAAAAGTAAATTTTTTTAAAAATTACCTTTTTTTTATATAGTACCATTTTTGTGAAACAAAATAAGTTTCCTTGAGATAAGTAACTCCTCTAAAAAATGTACCTATTCTTGAAAAAAGGACCAATTTTAAAAAAATTTACATTTCTTAAAAAAAATTCCTTCTCTATGAAAAAATACCTTTTCTAAAAAAAAACACTTTTAGAGTGGAAAATCCTCAATTGAGATGAGTTTCGTTTGCATTTAGTTCGATGATTTTTCAAAAAGTCGCTGATGAAGATCTGTGTCTAGATTAGATAGAGGATGCATTTATTCTTTTATATAAAACTATATCTCAATTTATAGAGATAAAGAATGGTCTTGAGCTTGAATAATAAAACAAAAGAATTATAATTATATCTAAAAAAATTATAGCCATCAGTTGATGTTAAGACATTGTTAAACAAAAGAACCAATACATTTCAAATACGGCTAAATAAGACGAATTTTTTTCAAAGACAACTAATTTAGTATAGATTTGAAAATTTATTTGACATTGTAACCCAGCATGACCTAGGTTTTTGACACATTTTATAGGCATTTCCTAAAACAATTTTTGGCATTTAATTTGAATTTTTTTTGGCAGATTTCGTTAGTTTTTACCATTGTTAAAATCTGTTGATCTACTGAAATAGACCAAACTTTTTTCATCTTTTCCATTGTGTGCTGTTCAATCAAGATAACTGTTGCTAGTCCATAATTTTTTATTTTAGTAGGGCAACTCTATAAGCCACAAATCTCAGTGACAGCTTTCGTTAGCGAACGCAAGCGCGAACTGAATTATAAACTAAAATATTTTACATTGGCGTTCGCGTTGGCTTTTGCATGTACGTTCTCTTTCGGGACTTTTAGAATATTACCCTGAATTATAATCCCCCAGTTAGGATTTGAAACAATTTTTATTTTTCTATTTTCGGATAAGCTAACAGATTAGGGTTTTTGTTTACAATCAGTGAACGAATTGAAACAGTTGGGAGTAGGATGTGAAGTCACGTTGGCGGACTATGGCTTCGAAAGATGTGGCTCTTCTCCTGATGACCTTAGCGTTATATGTAGTTTAGTGAAAGTCTTTTTCAAATTCTCACAAATTACAGTTTATGGGTTTCACAAATTTTTCCCTCTCTCGTGTGTCAATTTGTTCGCTAATAGGCAGCAGAGGTTGTACCTCATTTCGGCTTAAGTTGTAACTCACAATGTTGTCGATAACTTTGTAAAAGCCCTAAGCAACAAGAAAAATTTTGAATTCAAACATTCTAATTGTTAAAGACTCAATACTACATTTGTTAATAACTCGACAAATCTCGGAAAGTCACAATACGAATCGGCATTTTGTGAATGTCACCACCAGATTACAGCCGTCATTTGTCACAATTGCTTCTTTTGCAAACGAAGGCATTTGACTAATAGCATTTTAACGACATTTGAAATTTGTCAAAACCTACTGACACCTGAGAATAACAAAGATCAAAGCTCATATACATTTTTATCTTTTTACCAGCCCAGATTTCCTTTTCATTGATTTGCATCAATTACGCCGAAACAAACAAAAATCGCAAAACAAAATTGTGAGTTGGTGACACCAAACAGCAACAGCCTAAGAATTGATCACGTGCCTTGAATGCACATGATAATAAAGGAACTGGCACGGCGTGGCCCAGACATCGCCGAGAGAGATGTCGAATATGTCTCCGAATCAAAAAAACAATAAACTCGTTTTCACTTTTTAGCATCAAAAAACACAACGATTTGCAAGCGGAACTTCGATAAAAATCGAATTTTTGCTGCTAAATAAATTCCTTGCAAATTTTGCAAAAAACAAAAACAAAACAATAAACAGAATCAACAACAACACATACACCCATCGTCAGAGATGCATGTGACTAGAGATGATTTAATCAACTTTTATGGAATTCTTCTTCATTTTGTGTGCTAATTGTAATTAAAAACGTGTGGATGGATGCCGCATCTGTTCATCGGCAAATTAATAGTTTAGGCGTAACATCCTTGTCTTTATTTGTGTTATTTTACGGTCTGTGGCCATAAGTGACGGAAAAAAGACGTTCGCTACAGCTTCATCTATCTCAGTATGTGCTAATTTTGTTTGGTGATCCAACAGATACAACAGACGAATCAGATTTATCTGGTAATTTCCATCGAATTATGTAGGTATTCAGTTTGTTTCTTTACTTGTAGGCTTAGAGGGTGATCGATTGTAGATGGATGATGGCTAAAAGTAGACTATGACATTGAGTTCGTTATTAAAAAATGTGTGTATTTAAAGAGATACTTGAATTGGAATCAGGTAGGAAAGTGGCTTCAACTTGATCAATTTAAAAATTTTATGGGCAATCAATTGTATAAAATAATATAATTAAACAATTTAAAGTAATGTAAATAAATAAAGTTGCTATTAAGATAGTTAATATATTTAATTAATTTTAATCGTAAACATTTTTTGTGACCTAAATAAATTTATAGGATTTCGACAGATGGAAATTTTATGACTAGATTTTCAAGGATATTTTTTTTGCAGTTTTTAGCCTATAAGCGTCGCATGGTCAAGAAACAATAAACAACTTCTGAAGCGGATTTATAGCCCACAATATTTTGAAAATTACACTAACCCAGTGTGCCATATGAATCGGTTACGAATTCGAGACGGATCCGTTTCTTCGGACATTTGTCCGCAATGTACATCCGTTACGGTCCCATAACGAATTGGTTTTCGTATGAATTTCCTCTCAAAAACGCGAATTGTTTTTTGTACTTTTTCGGAAACATCTCGAACTCGTAATTCGTTTCGGTTTCGTTTTTTGTAAATGAAATAGATTCGAGACGGATCCGCTTTTTCAATCTTTGCGGAAAAACGCAATTATAAAATTGACATATTAATCGTAGGCGACATATATTGGAATATTATGCTACCCGAACAGAAAAAGTTCAATAAAGGTATTTTTCTTCAGTTGCCTCATTTTGGATGGGTTGTGTCTGACCCCACTTCTGAAGTCTTATAGTCCAACTCGGTTCGAGTGAATTTGAAGCATACTCGGAGCACGAAGAAATAGTTGAGAAAATAAAAGTCACGTCTGAGGAACAGTGATGCCAATTTAGCTCTTTTGGGGCTAGATTTAGCACTTTTCGACCTTGCAAAACGCGAAAAAAATCAATGGCGCTTTTTGGAAAAACGCGTAATATGCACACGTTTTGAACTTTTATTTAGCCCTTTAGCCCCTTTTGTATACAACACCGATTTTGCTAAAGAATGTTATTTATTGTAGTATTTTTATTGTAGTACAAGTAGACAGTCAAAATTGCTCTTCACTCGAATTTTAACAAACTAACTCTCTACTCTCTCTTACTCTTTTCATTGAATATTTCAATGCACGAGCAGCTTTTTGATAGTGTAATTGAAGACGTGAGAATGAAAAGTGGATATGAACCAGATATGAAAACTGTACATATCCTGTTCGTAGCCACTTTTCTTACTCATTGAATACTAGATATGATTTTTTCGTATAGATATTGACATCTAGCGCTAATAATACGAAGCGAATATATGTACAGTATCATACCTAACGGTGCGTAAAGTAGCAGGGAATAGTAAACTTCATAAAACTCATTTTAGCCCAAAATGGTTCATATCCATTTCTCATTCTCGTGTCTTCAATTGTGTATAACTATACAAATTCCAATCATGTTCAATAAACTATGTAAAAGCTATGAAATAATCAAGATAACGCGAGAGAGAATTTCGTTTGAGTGAATTGCTAGCACTTTTTGATTCTCCTTTACGAGGGTTGCCAAATTGCTCACATCTTCTGGTCGTCCAATTCACGATCGTCTTTGCTATTGGTCATTGAACAACTCTTAATTTATATTGATACATTAATTTGAATTACGGCGAAGAATTTCCATGCTAAATTTGCCTCCATTTATGCATGTGTTATCGCCTAAAAATATCGCAATGTATGGGAACCAGAATCTGCTTTTAATCGTGTAGATGCAAGAGAAAACAAAAAAAAACCCCAACCATCGTTTTTTCGCATCCATTTTCCAAAACGGAAGTTAAAATTTAAAAAAAACAAGTTCCTCGTGCAAATGCCCTCGTTGGCGCGAAACCGAGAGTTAAAATTTTCGATAACTGCCGCATAGACAAAGCTGAATTCTGGCTTATTGCCATAGATCTGCGACTTATGGAAACCCCACAAGAAAAGGTATAACATGCTAAAATGCACGGTGTCTGTGGCCGTTTCACGTCGCCTCTGTGTGAGATAACCCTAAAATCGATCGAGCAGAATATCTATTGCAGCATCAGCTATGTAACAAGTAGCGGTATCCTGTTGAAAACACATGTAGTGACCGGTAGCGCTCTCATTTGACGGTGATAGGCATGCCATCATCATCTTCGAAGAAGTACTGAGCGACCTCAATCCAGACCAAGCAATGGCATTCTGTGTGTGCATTGCCAATTTGTAATGACTGCTATCGTCCTAAATCCAGCAATGCTTGTTTATGTACCGGTTGATTAAAACATGGGTATCGTCGCCACAAGGGAACACCCATTTTGATGTTAAAGTTTTATTATTCGCACGTATTGCTCGGCGCTGTAACTTACCTTTTTGATTTGCCTCTAATGTCTGAAAAATAAATAACAGCATAGATAAAACAACGTAACCGCCATGGAATGTCAAAATCTACAGGTTCCTATTGGAAACCACTTATTTAGTAAGCGCGTTTTAGCACTTTCGGGATTTTTCTAGTTGTTTTCGTAAATTGGCGCGTTTTTCGACGGCGCGTTTCGTTCCTGCAGAGTTGGCATCACTGCTGAGGATAATGACAATTGAAGGTAGCTATACCGTATCTCTGCCATTTATATCTGTTTTAGCTGGTAAATCTGCCCCGACGTACAGCCACACCTATTATAATGTGGTCAAACTTTTAAAGGCAATGGGAAATCGGTGCACGCGAGATCCAATTCTAGCCCTGGAATATAAAAAGTTTATACAAGAATACGAGCCTTTCACTAAACGGAAAAGCATCGTCAGAGGGATGAAAATGTTTATCACCCCAACAACTTGTTTCATCGAAATTGAGCTAACGTACAGTTTCATTCCCGCTACGAAAATGTGTTCATAAATTATAAATTGTCTGTCCCTGTGATGAAAGCATGGTTGTTGCTGCAGTCCCAACTAATTTGTTTTGTTGCTGCAATAAATTTGTTTCATTGTGGCAATGAATTTGTTTCATTGTTGCAATGAATAAGTATGGTTCGTGCAATGAATTTATTTCATTGCTGCAATTAATTTGTTTCATTACAGCAATGCATTTATTTCATTGCTGCAATTAATTTGTTCATTGGTGCAACGTATTTGAGTCATGGTTGCAATGTATTTGTATTATTACCACTATGACTTTATTTCATTAATTCCATTTCATTTTAATCTGTATCACAGAGTTTCTTTCCATGGCATAGCTTTTTTGATGAACGGGCTGGTGTCATTTACATTTATTAGAATTTGAATTTTATGATAGATTTTTTTATTTAATGTATGAGGACTTCATACTACAAGCTTACAAGGTCAGAACCATTTTTCTAATTAAAAAATCCAATGAGTGTTCGAACTCACGGTCGATATGTTAACACCTTCTTTTTACACGGTACGATTTCTATGAACACATTAGTAAATGTTACATGGGAAAATAAAAAACCGCGTTCAATTATATGATGGCGTGACATTTAAATAATATTAATACTTAAAATTATTTAAAGACCAGAGCAAGCACATGTGTCATTATTTTCTTGCTTAATACTTTTTGTTTTAAAGAAAAAACCCCCGTATCTCTCATTAAATAATGAACTCTCTCCCAGTCCTGCCTTACAAAATGACTTACCCGGAACTATAACTCGCTGGCGACTATTTAATCTCGATTTCCGCTCGGATTTAGAAAAGATGTTTCGTCAAACCCATATAGTCGATAGTGAACATCACTAGTCACAGTTACTTATGGTACTAGTTCCGCTCCTTACTTGTCTATAAGAGTCTTACATCAACTAGCCAAGCTAAATCGTTTCCTGATGCCTGGAACATTTTAGTGGCATCAATCTGCGTAAATGGACCTAAAACTCTGCAGAACTCATGGCCCATATCCCGGAAGAATACTTTGATTAACAGTCTGTTGTCAAAGTTCTAGGATTGGCTTGGAATATTGATGAAGATACTTTTTCGATTAAAGTAAATTTTGTGGACCAGGATAAAGTCATGAAAAGCAGGCTATTCTCCGATGCTGCAAAACTCTATGACGCATCATAGTATTACTCATAGTATTAATTACTTTCCAGAATCTTTGGCTCGAAGGAATTGATTGAAAAGATCCAGTTTCTGTTTCTGCAAAGCCCACCTGGAATCGCTATCTTGTTGATCTCAAAATCTTGGAGAAAATCCAAAGCCCCCGCTGGATTGGTTCAAATGAAAGTAGTTCAGTGGACTTACATGAAGTCTGTTGAACTTCTCAAACACCAACTGTGGTGGTCTGGTCCTGACTGGTTGTCTTTGTCTACACAACTGTCGCCTGCACAGTCAGAAATGTCCTAATATGGAAGTCTAAAATTGCTGTAAAATTAACAACTACATCTGAATACCCCGCAGTTTTGTCAAAGATCTTGTCTTTATCCAAAACTGGCCTAACTCTGGACAATCTGATTTTTCGGATCTGTCTCAAACTCGCAACGGACTTCATATTCGAATCCGTTTCAGGCTCATTTTTTGTAAATAAAATGGATTCGAGACGGATTCACTTTTACAAATATTTGCGCATTCGAAACTGAATCGATCTGAGTTGCCATTTGTATTAATAGGAATTTTTGTCTATTTTATTCTATTTATTAGGCATTTAAGTTATTAATGTTTTGAGCGTCAATTTTAATTAAATTTGAAATGTGATTTATTTGGTATAATTGGTTCTGTTAGAAATACGATCATGAGCGTAGTGGAACAACTTCTTAGCCACGTCCTCCACTGTTGATATTGGCTGGTTCTTATATTTCCTTTGGGAATCGCAATTTCACAGATTCCGTTTTTTATGATATTCGGACTCGTAACAGGTTCGAAACGGATTCGAGAACTCACAATTCGCTTTATTATGATTTTACGGACTCGTAGCGAGTTCGATGCGGATCCGCATCTGTTTTTGTGAACATTGGGAAGGAAACATAGATATAAGTTTCCCATTACATCCCTGATTGGGACTTACAGTTTTACACCGGTTCCGAACGGTATTTTGAGAAGCTTTTTCATGGCTAAATACTCGATAGTGTCGCCGTCACTATGCGAGGAGGCCGCCACCGAAAGAAATTTAAGGTGGTCAGAGCAGGGATCGAACCCTGAATCTCGTGTACAAGAGGCGCGCACACTGACCGTTGAACCACTGACGGGAAGTAAAGATAGTGACATAAAAGTTGCGGTATTGTATATATATATTGAACAAAGAAAATATAAATTAATTTCATGTGATCGACAAAACACAATCATCGTACTCTTCATATATACAGCGACGAGCAAAATTGTAATAGGGTTGACACAGATTTCAAATAATTTTGAATATTTTACATATTTGATTAAAAACAAAATCTAAATAATTAACTAAATCAAATTTGTGTTCTCTCGTGAATAAAAACAAAAACAATTTTAATTCTATTTCAATATACACGAAGTGAACAATAAAAATTGTATACTTATACAAATGTTACAATTTTGCACTATGGTTTTATATTAATTTATTTACTTTCTGATTCAATATTTCGCCCAGTAGCCTTTGGCTTTATTAAGAGCTTGTACACGACGAGGCATGCTACTGCAACATTTTGAAGTCATTTCCGCTGGAATCGCATCCCGAATTTCTTAAACTCTATATCATAGCTCATTCACGCATTTTGTAGCATCTGGGTACTTGGCGAGCTGAGATTTTCTGTAACTCCAAGTGTTTTCGATCGGTTTTAAGTCCGGTGACTGACCATCAATCTTTCGGTAGCAAGACCCATTTATAGCAGCTGGGAAATAATTTTACAGAATTGAAAGATATCGTTAATTTATCATAATACCATCAATTTTAACCAGAGGACCTACCTCATTCTTCGTAATACATCCCCACACCATTATGGATCCACCACCATGTTTCATGGTTTGTGCTACTGCATTCTGGGTAGTAGTATTTGGATCTTTGGTCCAGCACCAAGACACAACTTGATTGATTTTAGTCTCATCACACCATATAACCTTAAACACAGGGCGTAATTGTAATTTTATTATTTAAGACGTGTGGAATTTAATACTTTACCTTCTTCCAGTCAGCCTCAGTCCAGTTTTCGTAGACCTGGCCGAATTATTTACGAAGTTTTATATTCTTTAGTGATAAAAACGGTTTGTTTTTCTTCTGTGCAGCCTTAGCACACAATCTTTTTTGAGACTTCGACGAGCAGTTCACTCACTGGCGTTAATATTTAACGTTTTAAATGCCACAGCTGGGGTAATTGCATTGCCACTTGTCACCAATTTTGCCAAATGACGACAAGTGCAGTAGTCAAGCATATTGGGGCGTCCACGAGCAGTTGGATTTTTTATATTTTTGGAACGAAGTTCCTTATCGCACGTTGCGGGATGGGGGCTGAATGAAAAAATTTTAAACAACTTTTTTTTAACCGTATTATGCTATAACCTAGTATACAACCCAGTATTATTCTGCATACTTTTAGGATTTGGTAATTATTACTGGATTTATACAGTCAGGGACGTATATGAGGGTTCTATACTTTAATGTTGGCTTTGTGATAGTTATGCCATTGTGAAGTGTGCTGGCTTCAATGGAAGGCATTATGACATAATTATGGCTAAGGAAAGCGGGCTTCGCTGAACATGTTGGAAGTGTAAGGAATACGATGTTGATTTTTTTTAGGTTATTGCCTTTTGCGTTATTAACAGTATTACCCCATTCTGTGCGCTTGTAGTTATAGTAGTAGTTATTTGAATTTTGAAGATTCATAAAATCAAATAGTCTTTGCAAGTCTACTTGTATTGAAATTATATTGTCAGCCGGATAGTACGCACATGTAATAACTAAAAAGTTCTCGCAGTCAACGGGTCTCTTTATGGCGCATGTCTCTAAAGCCTCTAGCGAATATCTACTTTTTTATGGTGACTGTAGTATTGTATGTTATTCTTGATTAATATAGCAGTTCCCCCACCCTTTGTTGCATCAATTCGATATTTTCTTATGATTTTATAATTATTAAATATTACATTGTGTCTAGGGTTTAAATTTGTCTCATTTAATATGACAATATCTACTATCTACCTACTCTTAAAAATTTACCTATTCTTGAAAAAAGGACCAATTCTAAAAAATTTAAATTCTGAAAAAAACGTTTTCTTTAAAAAAATATCTTGTTATAAAAATTATATTTTCTTACAAAAATTCCTTTTCTTAAAAGTGCATTTTCTTAAAAATAAAATATTACCTATTTTCTTGAGATAAGTATGCTTTCTGAAAATAAGTAAATTTTGTTAAAAAATAACCTTTTCCTAAAAAGAGTACCACTTCTTTTAACAGTACCTGTTCTTACAAAAGTACTTCTTTGTAAAAAAAAATGTCATACTCTTATGGCTTTTTCTTACAGAAAGTACTTCTTCTTAAAAATAGTACCTTTTCTTAGAAAACCAAATCATCCTCTCTTTAAAAAAACCTATATAATACATATTCCGGAAAATATAATACATATTCTTACAAAAGGGACCTAAAAATATAAATTTATTTTTTTAAAAATACATCGCAGAAAAAAAAATTTCTTAAAAATTACAGCAGACAGTTGTCCGAGGCCTTCGGCCACGGACTGTCCCTGCAGGCTGTGTCAGAGACACGGCCATTAAGTTTAACGTAGAATACGCCATCCGATAAGACAGAAAACATATAGAACAATAAATTCATTTGCTTA